>CM048750.1:34080796-34680796 GCA_026315105.1 Locusta migratoria | reverse complement strand
TGCTTTCTTCTATTACTGCCCCGGAATGATCAACTAGTGACTGGACAGTGGGCTTTGACCCGCTTATCGATTTTACATAGGACCAGAATTTTTTCGGGTTCTCGGAAAGATCTTTTACTAAGGTATAGCTGTGATAATTATTGTATGCTTCACGCATCGATCTTTTTATAGACGCACGAATCTCTACTAGCTTTTGCCTGTCATCATTTGCGTGTTCTTTTTTGAATCGAGAGTGCAACAGCCTTTGCTTTCTCAGCAGCTTTATAACATTATTATTATACCACGGTGGATCTTTTCCATCCTTAATCATCTTTACTGGCACATATTTCTCTAACCCTTTATTAACAATGCACTTAAATTTAGTCCACAATTCTTCTACATCCATAGTCCCGGAATTAAACGATGCCCATTCATTTTCTAAGTGCGATCGTAACATTTGCTTGTCGGCTCTTCCCAACAAAAACACACTCCTAGCCTTCTTGACTGGTTTATGAACTTTGGTCACCATCGACGCTATGACGATCTCATGATCACTAATTCCTGTCTCTACACAGACATCGTTAATAAGGTCAGGCCTGTTTGTGGCTATAAGGTCTAGAATATTTCCATTGCGCGTGGGTTGCCGGTTTAACTGCTCAAGACAGTTTTCGGTGATATTAAGATAATGCGAGATTTGAATGTATGCAAAGTACTAAATAATTATACCATCACAGAGATGAAAACGGAAAGAATGGATAAGAGTGCATTTAAAACGAGCTTGAAATTTACGGCATTAATCAACACAAAAGTAATAGCTTGAGCTCAACCCTCACATCCAGCAGTCTCTTACATCAGTGCAGACTGTAAAACATGCACAAAATACACACTAAAATTATACAGTACATACAAATTAAATATCGCATCCTTGTACTTAGGAAAAGACAAGCTGTACCTATGTAACCCGCAGGAGCAACTATCCCAACCATTGATCAGATTGAACTTGAGACGCAATTAGAAAGAATCACCTACGATGGCTGCAAATACAAAGGATTAATATTTCAATAAGGCACTGGTGCAGTGTACTTAATCAGATTATAATGCCATTAAACTAACGGCTACTATATAAATAGGGAAATGTGTTGTAAGTTTGGTTAATAGTTGAGTTCCATACTGAAGTTATTTTGATGAATGTAGCACTATAGTTCATAGGATTTTGTTACTGAAGTCGTTAATTATTACTGTCGCAGATTCTGAAATGAGTTTGGAGCACTTTAGAAGGAAAGTACTTTTCATTAATCGTGTAATTATAGGTGTCTTCATAGCCTATGACACATATTGGAAGCTGCAGTTTAACAGCAGACAATATTATGTCCATAGCCTTTCTTGCATGAATATCTTAGATATGTCCTTATTCCACGTGCAAATTTTCATTTTTTTCCCTCAGTGCAGCTCAGTCGTTCTTCCACCTTCAGTTATTCCAGTTACGTGAGAAGTTACACATATTCGTCGTCTTTCATGGTTCCAAACATCTCTCCACGCTGACCAATAACATCTATCACTAATAATTACTTTCACTTCCATACTTATATGCAAATGTTATTTGCACATACGAGGGGTGAAACTTAAATAATGGCAACTACTTATTCACAACCGGTACAAAAGCGTTACATGTTTGGACCTATCACTGCTCCTCAAAGTAGTCACTAGCGTCGTGTAAAACCCGTTGCCAGGCTTAGTATATCGTTAGCAGAGGCTGTTCTGTTGATGGTGCGAATGGAGCGGTCTACTGCCTGTGGAATCTCTAGAAGAGTTCTGAAGCGAATGCCACGAAGTGGTTCCTTCATCTTCGGAATCAAAGTCACAAGAAGTCTGGGGAGTATGATGGTTGATTTAGTACTTCCCAGGCCCAGAACAGAGCCGCTACAGCTTGCGCCTGCGCATTGTCGTGCAAAATGATGGGTTGGTTGCGCAGAAAGTGTTGCGATCGGTCACTGTCCACTAACGGTATGCACTTGTTCAGAGACGCTAGGACGACCTGCCCGATGCAAGTCTGCCACAGATTGCCGACCTTCGTTGAAGGCTTCTACACAACGTACCACTGTTCTGTACGGCAATGCCGATTCCCCGCACGTCTCTTGAAGACCTTGATGACACTGTCGTGCTGTACGACCTCTGGTACATTCAATCTTGATACGATTCCGCGGTTCCTGTTTCGAAAACATAGTGACATCGTTGCAGTAGACCGCTCGCCCACAAGTAATTGTTTCCCTCGATTGTACGCGGGACGGCCGAGTCTATTTGCTAGGAGGAAAGGTAGGTATGTCAACAACGTGTTCTATCAGCGACAATAGTATATTCCATTGTATAGTATCTGCACAGCGGTGTTGCCACTATTTAAGTTCCAACCCTCGTACATTGTTCTTAACAATGTGTTCAAATGTTTGTTAAGCTTATGGGACTTAACTGCGGGGTCATCAGTCCCTAAACTTACAAACTAATTATGAACTAGCTTATACTAAAGACATCACAAACATCCATGCCCGGGGGGGATTCGAAACTCCGATGGTAACGGCCCATTGTTCTTAGATTTCAGAAATAATACCTGAATTCATACCTCAACACTAACATACAAAATACGAATAAAACATTTCATATTAATAATATTTACTAGAAGTTAGGTCGCTAAGACACTTTTGTCATTCTTTGCTTCAGTTTCTCTTTTAATGTCTTCACTAGTTCTCGATTCGTTTTTTCATGGTACTAGCAGAAATTACTCACGTTAAGATGAACACACAACTTTCTGTCATAAGTGACGGTATGAGACTAATTGTATCCCTCACTCGCCGTTAGCTCTTATAAACTTTTTACGATATTTTTTAAATTTATTTTATTTTATTTTTATTTTATTTCATTATTTTTAACGATATCTCAGGTCTTTGTAAAACTCAGTTCTCTTATAACGGTTTGTCATCATTATATTTATGAAGTGAAGAAAATATTCGCGAAAGAAGTATTATGCATTTATTATTGGGGAACTGATGACCTCCGTAGTTTTGTCCTCCTAAAACATCCAAACAACAACAACTACATTTATTATTGATCACGCGTTCTTCTATCATGTAGTCTTCACGTAAGTGTAATGTGGGGTTTGAACCTCACCGAGCTAGCAATTCTGTGAACCTCTGATGCAGGATAAAAACAATGATAGGAGACAGTGGAATATTGACAATATATATAGACAATGACCAAACTCGTACTTTTTACTCGCCTAATGGGATGATGTCCAACTGTCATTGAGACACGCTGCTGAATGGCTTCAAACAACGCCTTTCCTATAGTACGTCATTTACCACGCGAATTTCAAGTATTCGTAATATTTCATGCACAATTTGCTAGGTTTGTGTTAAATATATTACGGGTAGGATCGTGTAAAAGGCGCAGAAACAGAATTCGCTTTCTAGTAAGAATTGTTCAGGTCCATTTAATCCACCGTTGTCGTATGTGATAAAAACAATGGAGGGATTACTTACTTCATGGCACCCGCAAAATGTAAATTGTTTACATTTCTACTGACAATTTATGTGAAGAGTGTTGTATGCGCAACAACGGTATCACATTTATTCTAGTGTTTCTTGTCTGGATATCGATATTTTATGTATATATCAATAACGTATCAATGCCGGTTACATGTTTTCGATACATTGTCGCAGAGAAAAGTATTTTCTGCCTGCGAGCCAATGGTGGTCATTTCCATCTTTTCCTGTAATCGCTGCTGCGATTTATACAATATCCCGCGCGTGAAAAATGAATAGAATGAATGTTTTCATCTCCCTGTTATTCCATTTCACACCCTCCCACCGGCCACAACATCGATTTACCCCTCTCTCTAAATATATCACCAACCGATTCATTTTTTTCCACTTTCGGCTGGAGTTCATGGCTCCACTCTAACAGAATGCGTCAGAAACATGTTCCACGTCTTAGTAACTGTGTCGGTATGTTTTCACATATCTGACAAATATGGCTTCTGTTCACGTCGCATAGTTATGTGTTACTGCATGAATACTCAATAAATGTGTATGTAATGATACTTTTTCTTTTTAGCTGGTGTTGTCGTCAAGATTAAAGTTAAGTGACCATTATTGAAATTTAGCAAACTGTGAAATATTGCAGTGAATATTAATTTTGAAAAAATAGAGACACTGAGAAAGACATGAAAGATTCCGCCATCAGTATTTAGCGGCAATAGAAAGCATCATTACAAAAGCGATTGGCTGAATTTTATATATATATATATATATATATATATATATATATATATATATATATATATATATAATTTTTTTTTTTTTTTTTTTTTTTTTTTTTTTTTACCTGGTGGCAGGAGAATACAGATTGGAGTCATCACACTGGAGTCGAGCCTACAGAATAATTAATTTCTTCTTTACTGTAAACTGATGCTTGGTTGCATCAGCTTGGAATACTAAAGTTTCAGGACCGTGTTTAATTCCAATTACGATTGATGTTTAAAGTTACAAAATTATCGGACTTCGTTTAAAGAAAAGAAAGGAAGAATTACTGCAGGCATTGAAACAACATTCTACACGAAATGTGCGTAAGTGGAGTTTGCATCTGGAATGTTCTTCCGCAATCGCGAATCAATTTACAACAATGGCCAAGCATCATTTTACGAATTATGCTGGAAGCAAAGATTTAAAAAAAAAATGAAAAATGGGGAAAAATTTCCGTTTAAATAAAGTATTGATTCTAAACGAATTACTGAATATATTACAATTAATTGTTTTTATAGCTCACACTTACATGATCAATATGCAGACATCAAAAGAGAGACGTCCGATCTATTCGACAGTAAGAAGACGAAAGACGACGAGCGATTCCGTTTTCTCCCCAGTTCGTTCAAAAAATTTGAAACAAAATAATCAGAGATTTACTGGCAGAGAGAACGGATGCTAGCGACAAGCGTCACAGATATAATTTTAATTTAAAAAAAATATTAAATGTAATGCTACATATATTTAAGTTGGCCTATAGTAATCCTCGTTACCAGTGGTATGATATAAATTTCATCTTCAGACCATTACTATTTTTTTCGCGTTAAGTTAGAATATGTTACAGAGAAAAACTCGCAACTAAAAACAGTTATCGGAAACAACCCTTCCGATAAAGTTGAGTAAGGCTCTCAGAATGGTATAGCACATCAAAAGATATTGCTGTTGCAAACCCGCTCATTGTACTTGTCTCGTGGTCTCCATCTGCTGTTGCCCCCTCTACGAACTCTCCTCTAATACCAATCGATCCCTTGTTTTAGTTAACATGTGTCACAAATTTATTTTCTCTCCAGTAATGTTTAGTGACTTCTCATTAGTCACGCGAGCATTCTTCTATAACACCATTGTCATAATCTTCTATCCTCTTTCATCTTCGTGGTTGCTTATTGTCCACGTTTTACCCCACCTGTCAGGCTGAACCCCAGACAATCACGCACTTACTAACGACTTGCTAACATATTAATATCCAATGATAAAAAATTTCTCTTCTGCAGAAATGTTTTCCTTCCAATTTTAATTCTGCATTAGATATATTCTCTACATCGGCCATCAGAATTTATATTACAATATAAATAACAAAACTCATCTAGTACCTTTTTAATCTAATTACCTCAGCGTCGTCTGATTACATTCGAGTAGGTTCCATTATTCTTGTTCGTTCTTTTTAATGTTCATTCTATACCTTCCTTTCAAGATACTTTCCAATCCCTTCAGTTCGACGTCCTTTCCTGTCTCCGACAGAATGTCAGTGTTATCAGCAAAACCGCCAGGTTTTATTTCTTCTCCCTAAACTTTAATCCCGTTTCCCAATTTCTTCTCGTTTTCCTTCACTGCTATTTCAATGTATATATTGAAAATCATTTGGGAGGGGCTACAACTCCGATTTACTTCCTTTCCAATCACTGCATCTCTATCACGTCCTTTGACTCTTATAACTTCTGTGTCACTTCTGTAAAACCTTTGCATACTATGTTCTATCCAGGTGCATTCAGAATTTTCAAAAGTTATTCCAGTCAATATTGACAAAATGTTTCTGTAAATCAACAGATGCTTTAAATGTAGGTTTACCTTTCCTTCACCTTTCGTCTAACAGAAGTGGTATTCCTATAGGTCTCCTAAAACCAATCTAATCTCCCGAGGTAGGATTCTACAAGATATCGCATTCTTCTGTAAATCATTTTTGTTTTTTTGTTTTTATTTTGCAACTATGACTTATTAAACCTATGATTCGATAACAATAACACCTGCTTGCATCTTCGTTCCTTCATCAAAAGCTATCACATACAACATCATACAATGATGTGAACGTCTAAACTGATTATGAGACACAAAACAGCCGAAATTACTTCACATTAAAAAGTGTGAAAGAAATAAAAGGATGCACTGTAACTATAGATGGGTGCTTGATGTATGATTTTTTTTTTTCTTTTACTGAAACCCTTTAATACATTCTTATGTTGTTGCAAATAATCGTTTACAATTTTTATACTCTATGTGCATTTTATCATATTAACCAACTGCGGAATTTTCGTTAAGAATGATTGAAAGGGTTTCTATCCTGATTCTTGTCCAATTGCGAAATTCCATTTCGCTACCGTTTGAAGCGGTATTACATTCCTCAGCCACTCTAAAATAGAAATAGCAAACATTCTCGTTTGGTCAGCAACTTTTTTTTTTCTTTTCCTTAGTATAAGGCTATGCCACAAGACTCTCTACGAGGTCAAGAAACCTCCGGCGTCAATGCCTTACGGAAGCAGTGATGATTATCTGGCAGAACGATTTGTATACTTTCACAACAAACACATCGATTTCCAAAGTTTGCTACCTACGATTTCCTGCGAGTGTGCACAACGAAGCAAATTTCCATAAAACCGTATGTGTACCTTTAAGAGAGTAAAGAGTTCCCAAACCAAGCAAAGGAGGATACGTAAACGAAATCTATCAAAGCACTCAACACAGTCAGAGTCATATACAATATTAACACGCGTTTAATATAGTGTCCTTGGTAAGTTCCAGCAGGCATAGCACACCAGACTGCAACGCTCCTGCTTCCAGGATACTCTGAAATAATATATATAAAACGGCAGATTGCGTGTAATAAGTTAACACTGTTAAAATCCACCTACTGCACTATTCCCAACCACTTCCCAAAATTACACAAAGTTCCTAAATAGTAACGCGACACTCCGAGAGGATTACCGTTTGCTTACTAATGTATAATGGCACCAGACTTCATGTTTCGTCTCTCGAAGTCTTTATAAACTACTGCAATACTGTTGAGAATATTAATGCCTACTTGTAGTGAAGCACCAAGAAATTTAGTAACAATTACGGTCTCCGTAGACAAATTAATGTTTCAAATGATTTAATAAACATTACCATTAACTATGTGAACAATTTGGTAGCTTTGGAATGGACACAAAAGAGAGTAAAATCTGTCAGTACCGAAGTATGAACTCTATTTTGAAAGTAAGTTTGAAAATACTTAATTCATATTACAAACGTTATAATCAGAAAGTGAGAAATAGATCTCACAGTAATATACACTACTCCTAAGATGTTGTACCAAGTAGTTAACGGTCAGTCTAACCGGTTTGTAAGAAATATAAAATCTTGTACATTGTAGGCCTAAATGGCCTGCTTGCATTAATTTGAAAAGCAGAAAAGTTTACGGTGATATACAAAATCTGAACAGAGCATGAAGTATAAAAAATTATTCCGTTATTCCCTTTCTGCTTTAAACTATCTTCTGAAACAGTAAACAGCAAAAATCACACTGTTCGAACGAACTAGTTGCTGAATGATCACTAATCTAAGACTGTCTTAGTGTTTATATGACAAGATTATTATGAAACAGTCACTTATTCTAGATATCGTCTGATTCGTCCCAGTGAGTTCTGTATACAAGAAATTACAAATATTGCAGATTCTAGTCTGTTTCAAGGGATTTAATTAAATTCAATGGCTAATTGAAACTTTCTGCCAGACTGGTACTCGAAATCCTTTTTTTTGTGGATTTTCCCCCCTTGATCCTCGGCCAGAACATGTTTTTGTTCCATGATGTTCTTGAGATCTACAGTCTGTTTTATTAAGGAGCCCTTTGAGCGACTGGCTATCGAGATACATCTACATCTACGTCTACATGGGATACTCTGCAAATCACATTTAAGTGCCTGGCAGAGGGTTCATCGAACCACCGTTATACTATTTATCTCCCATTCCATTCTCGAATAGCGCGCGGGAAGAAAGAACACCCTAATCTCTCCGTTCGAGCTCTGATTTCTCGTATTTTATTCTGATGATCATTTCTACTTATGTAGGCCTAACTGGAAGTCAACAGTATATTTCCGCATTCAATGTTGGTGATTGGAGTTTCGCAAGTAGCCCACGCCGCAGCGATAAGCGCCGTTGTTGTAGTGATTTCCATCCCAGATCCTGTATCATTTCCGTAACGCTGTCTTCCCTGTATCGTGACAATACGAAACGAGCTGCCCTTCTCTGGACTCTTTCGATGTCCTCCGTCAAACCCACCTGATAACGACCCCACACTGGTCAGCAATACTCCTAAAAAGGACGGACAAGCGTAGTGTATGCACTTTGTTGAGTAGTTCCCTCGCATCTTTTAAGGGTTCTACCAATAAAAAGCAGTCTTTGGTTCGCCTTTTCCACGACGTTATCTACGTGTTTTTTCCAGTTTAAGGCTAAAGTAATAGTAATTCCTAGGTATTTTGTGGAGTAAACACAGTTTAACGGATTTCTTTTCGGATTTATATGGACGACTTCACACTTCTCAATATTTAGAGTCAATTGCCAATTTGTACACCATAGTGATATATTATTCAGATAGTTCTGCAATTGGTTTTGATCTTAGATGATTTTACTAAACGGTAAATGACGGCGTCATCTGCAAACAACCTAAGAAAGCTACTTAAATTTTTCCCTAAATCGTTTATGTAAGTAAGGAACAGCAGAGGACCAATAACACTACACTGTGGAACGCCCGATATCACCTCTGTTTTAGTCGATGCCTTACCATCGATTACTACGAACTGTTTCCTCTCTGACAGGAAATCCGCTATCCAGTCGCAAATTTGGGGCGATATACCATAACCACACAATTTGACTAAAAGCCGTTTGTGAGGTACGGTGTCAAAAGCCTTGGAAATCAAGAAATACGGAATCGATTTGCGAACCCTAGTTTTCTAGTCCTGCCTACATCATCAAATTATCGCTTACTAAGAGTGTCTATTATTTCATTCCCACGTTGCTTTGTCTGTAATCACGCAAAGAATCGAAC
The DNA here is from genome assembly GCA_026315105.1 of Locusta migratoria. Taxonomy (NCBI): domain Eukaryota; kingdom Metazoa; phylum Arthropoda; class Insecta; order Orthoptera; family Acrididae; genus Locusta; species Locusta migratoria. Next base: position 34,671,451 of record CM048750.1, on the reverse strand, counting down.
AGCTTGTATATCCGTACAGAAATAGTCATTTGCCTGTTTGAGGCATATATACATACATTCAATGGCGGATTTTCACATTTTTGCCGGCTGCGGTGGCCGAGGGGACTGAGGCGCTCCAGTCACGGTCTACACGGCCACTACGGTCGGGGTTCTAATCCCCCCTCGGGCATGGATATTTGTGCCGTGCTTAGTGTTAGCTAGTTCATAAGTTTAGGGACTAATGACCCCGTAATTAAGTCCCATAAGTTCTACAAACATTTGAACTTTAATATTCGTAGAATATTCGTAGAATATATGACTTCAACTGCTATTGGGCAAAGCTGAAAATGTGTACCCAGCCGGGATTCGAACCCGGGTCTCCTGCTTTCTAGGCAGTTGCGCTGACCCCTACACCACTGGGGACACAGTGATCACCGCACCTGCAAGGACTACCCATGCACGCCTCCCGTCAGATACAAATTCCCAGCTTCGCCCTGCCCATAGTACTCAAACTCGTAGTTTAACTAATTCCCGTAAGAGTAAGGGCTTCAAACTAGCCCACCCCTCCCCACTAACGATAGGATCATTGCCCGTCACCGGCACATTTTCCGCCAGCAGGCTTTTCAAATTTTGCCGCCCCTAGTAACCTCTAGAATTCGATGACCTATTTCACTATTATTCTAATTATAATATTTTGTGCACTATCGTCTTAATTATACCACCTTTTCCGTAATTAGTATCACTGTGCACTAGGGGATCGAAGTGTCACTTCCTAGATTATGTTTAGAATCGAGCTTTTCGGATACTATTGTACAAGAAATAGTTTTTGTATATATTTCTGAGACAATAAAAGCACAGTCAAATTGTACTAATTATGTGGGGGTAAGATATACCTTACTACTTCTTACAGAATAATGCACATTCTTTAAAATTTTTTATTACACTTACTTGCAGTTTAAAAATTTGGGTCGCAAATTTTCCGCTCCTAAAATCTGCCGTCCTAGGCTCCAGCCTACTCGGCCTACTGGCAAATCCACGGCTGAATACATTCATATATGCAAACGTTTGCAATGCATTAAGTAACTAATAGGTAACTAATGATAAAAAAATGTTTGTTAAGCTTATGGGACTTAACTACGGGGTCATCAGTCCCTAAAGTTACAAACTACTTATGAACTACTTACGAACTAGGACGGCACAAATATCCATGCCCGAGGGGGGATTCGAACCCCCGACCGTAGTGGCCGTGCTGACCGTGACTGGAGCGCCTCAGTCACCTCGGCCACCGCGGCCGGCAACTAATGATATACTTACTTTTTGTAGTGGCAGCAGGACCAGTGTTGTGAAACAAAACTTTGAGCACATTTGAATATAGAAATGCGGATAGAGATACGTAAAAACAAGTTTCCCGCGAAGTGAATGAGTGTTCAAGTGTATGTATAAGAATGTGTGTATGTATATGAATGTTGTGAGGAAATGGAGAGCAAAGGAAAAAAATGCATTTCGTAAATGGTACACTAATCTCTATACTTATAAGACGCATTTGTTGTCTGACTGTCTGTTCTCTTATAATTGAAGATCCAAATAACGTGAAATTTGGTACACGTACACAAAATTACATGGGGAAGGTTCAAATTCAATAGAGTTACCTTTGAAACTGTGCATTGCCATGACAATCAACAAGTCACAGGGTCAGTCTCTTGGGATTGCTGATATAGACTTGCAGACACCATGCTTCTCTCATGGACAGTTGTATGTGTGCAAAGACGAAAATCTTTTTGTACATACTCCAAATGGAACTGCCAAAAATGTTATCACATCGCTTTAACATAAATGTACCCCTTTTATTACATGCAAATAAACGGTTTTGCACGCTTCTACAGAAAATCTTATTTTAAACCCAGGTAAAGCCGGGTACTTGCAGCTAGTATAAGATAAAGTACTTAATTATTTCTGTGTATGATATCAGCAATTCCCCTCACATAATATTATGATAAGTCGTTTGGGTTTCATTAATTTATTACCTCTTCCGCGACAGCGAGGCGACTGCTCGTTTGACCGGTAATATTCCGGCGTGTGTGCTAGCAGCGCTACACCGGTAAATACCGGCCGATATTTTACCGAACGTCCAAAATCGGCATTTGAGTTCAACCAGGCCGAAGTGAGAGGAAGCGTCAGACGGTCTGCAGCCGGAAGGTGTTGTGTGTTCGGCGGCGGTGCTCAGAACGGACACGGGCCGGGCGTGCTGGCAGTGTTTACCGAGTGGTGTTATGTGTCACTTGCCGGGCGAGCGGTGTCGCATAGTGTGTTCCCCGAGACGACGCCGGCCTCGTGTGCACCTGAGCCTGGGATCTGCCTCCTTCTTCCAAGTCTTCAACTTTGATTAAAACAGACGGTAAAAGTGCAGTTTATGAGTCCGCGAGTTGTGGTTCATGCGTAGACGTTGGTAACGGCGCGATGAATGACGCAGGTAAAGGCGGCCAATCAGATTCCGCGTTTCATGTGTTGTGAATTTGGCCTTTCTTCACATGCTTTTTCGTTCAGATTTAATAATTTCTAGCAGTGTAGATTCAATTAAGTCTTTCTCTTTCAACTAATACGACTGACAATTTTTTCCAGTGAATTGCAATACATGAATAATGAGCGTTATTAAAATTAGTTCTCAATTCCCAAAGAAAAAAACAGATGTTGGTTAATTTGGAAGAATCCGTGTATCTGGAAGTTTCGATTCTGAACCGGAGATTCGGGCACTACGCGCCCTCACGTACTAAAAAAAATTTTTTTCTTGTTTAACCTATACCTAACCATCTGAAGGCTACGCTACATATCACTTTTTTAAATGAAAGGATGTTTCCAACACACTTTCAGACTCGTAAAGGCTCAATCTCCATTACAGAACTTAAATATAAATCCCACATTTATTGCAATGCAATATGTTGATCTAAAGATCTTTACATCCGCTACGCCGATTTGTTTACAAACCATAAAGAGAAAGCTATTTGTTATTGGCCGCTTGAACGCGACTGCTGATTGGCTCCGGCGCCGTTGCCAACGTCCAAACATGAAACGCCACTCGCGGACTCATAAACTGCACTTCAGCCAAACAGACTCGCTTCCATCTCCGAGTAGTCTATCCAGGCACTCTGGCACGTTGTGTACAACTATTATTGGACTTTTAAGTTTTAAGTAGTTACTTCGCTTGGCCTTGTCTAATTATTTGCGTTAGTTGTCGTCTTTCTTTCCTGGCTCGCCATGTACTTGCTTGTCTTTGTGTTGATGTCTTAGTATAGACTGGTTAGCTGAACCCCAGCTGTTTTTCACGCCTTTTTCCTTGTGAACACATGTACTTTGATGACCGATAGTGGTTGTCGTGCTTGATAGCAACTAGGGCTACTTCAGCGGATATTTCCCCATGAAATTTGTCCTTAAATGCTTTCTTGACTGCTATTTGCCGGTTGCAACATACTTGTCTCTGCGGGACAGCCGCAATCATAGGCGAATTGTTTTCCCTCTACGGGCAAGTTATACCAACCCGTAGTCGTATTTTTGGGCAGTTTTATAAAACCTTAGAGCTTCCTTTCGGGTTAACCTTCAGCCCGTACACCCCCTTATGGCACACAAAGCGTACATTTGGTCTTTAAGACCGCGGTGCCGTTTCTTTCAGTTTCTTTCGCCCTTTTTTTTTTTTTTTTTTTTTTTTTTTTTTTTTTTTTTTTTTTTTTTTTTTTTTTGCATCTAATTGTCTTAAAATGCATGTAGTGCACCATTCGGTCTCCCCCTTCCCCCAATAGTTTTCTCACACACTTGATATGTAGATTTTTCCAATTTTATAGACTTGCAGTTGATTGTGAAAGGAAAAACAATTAAGTTGAGGGTAAGTGGGGTACATTGGACCGGAGAAAATAAAGACATTCAGTGTACATTCAGTGACCGGGAGCGGAGAGTGCAATTCGTTAATTACAGAACTTCGGACGGATGCACAACGAAGAAAAGTCTTACTTTGACTCCCTCTTCAACTGCCTTGACGCTACTGTGGGGGGCAGAGTGCTGACACGCACCCAGAGATAAGGGGAGGGAGGAGAAGGGGTCGCCCCGGTCCAAAATACCGGTGTACGGGCTAAAGGTTACGGCTGTAGCCCCTTAATTCGGAAACTCCTTAAACCGTACCCTTTTCTTTTTCTCTGTGGCCACTCGCCGTTCTCTTTCTGGGAAATACATTGCTGCTTCGAGTTTGCTGCAATGGGAATTGATTAGTCTTTACCATTGACGTTACTTCTACCTTGCTGTCATTTGAATCGTAAATATTATTTTCTGCCCACCGGGCAAGTTGAATTGTTTCTTAAATTTTACGTTTGGCAAGCTTGTGTATCTGTCACGTATTGGCCATTTAAAGGGGCTGTTTGGTTTGATATTTTATCTAACTTTAATTGGCAAAGGCCTATTGTAAAAGATTATTTCGCTAATTTAATTGCTGCCCTTTGGACAAGTTGAAGCCTTTTTCTTAAATTTTAAGGATCCTGGATATCTCTCAATAGATTAAAGATTACGTTGGGCATACTAGTGTTTACATTGTAATTTGTGTTTCCTGTTTGCTTTTAATACACTTTGCGTGCTTGAAATACCGAATGTAAGGTAACACAACGCAGACTTTCCTAATTACGCATTGGTATATCCTTACTATGTACTGCTAATATTAATTCAACGGGAAAATTAGTAACCCCGTTGTAATTCTCCCTCTCAGCTACGGTGGGATATTTGAGTCGCATAAAAGGACGTACGTCATTGGCGTTGCTTTTGCCACCACAGGACACATTGGCCGTTTGCTATTTTTGCGCGCGCACTCGACGCGGATAATGCAGAAGAACGTGAAAAGCTGTCGAAGCGAAGAAGACTTGCTGGGAGCTGTCGCCAAAGGTGACGGACGGATCTCTTATCTGGGACGACGCGCCAACTCTGCCGCAACGTAGACGCCGCTCTCAATTCGGCGGCACATTAGTACGACCACCGTCTAACAAATACACTCAAGACTCTCCCTCTGATTTGTGTTATACGCCACGACAACAACGCACCAAGCGGCTGGCAAGCTACGAGGCATATTCCAATAGTAAGGTCCGGTTAAAACATAAACATCCAAAATCAAACTTGTTTCCAACGCACTTGTTTTATTGACATCCCTTCCGTCTTTCTCTATTTTTCTACATAATCTCCATACTTATTTAAACATTTTTCATATTGTTCAACATACTTTTGAATGCCTAAGTCGTAGAAATCCACCGCCTGCGAATATAACCAATCTTAACAGCTTCTTTCACTTCATCATCTGTGTCGAAGCGCTTGCCGCCAAGAAACTCCATTGAGTAGTGAATTGTTTGTTCTCATCCGCATGAACCAACTCGTCTGAATGCCTCGGATGGTCGGCCGGAGCGTGGTGCATCGTCCCCCGTCCTTCATTAAGGTCTCGCACGCACTTCCGCACTTTACTGTCACTCATTATGTTTGGACCGTACACTTCAGTAACCTGCCGATGGATTTCTGACATTGAAATGCTTCTTGGAGACAAAAACCGATCACTGCCCTTAATTCAGAATCGGCTGGCTGACTGTCTAACACCTTGTGAACACACACTATGAACACCACACAGCAACAGTAACAACGATACTGGCAGCGTTTAACGCGCAAGGTATGCCAGAAGTCGACGCACATGCGTGTTTTGTCCTTGGCGCCGCTTTCAAATATTTACGGCGAATCGGACCTAACTTTTGGAATAACCTTCGTACATTTCTGATTACGATATCGGCTGAGTCTGATTAGTATCTTTTAAGTTGACTTTAACATACTTCTTACAACAGGGAAAGTATGTAGTGCCATAAAAATCGTTAATAACTAGAAAATAATTCCATATTTGTCTTTATCACTTTTCCTATGAACCATTGGAAGGTATGAAACGGTACTTTACAGGACATTTTATTTAAGATTATCTTTATATCTACAACTTTTTAATCAAGAATTTCATTTTGTATTAACAAAAAATTGCTAATCAACAACAGAAGAGCCATCTTTCTGCAGAAGGACGTCTATTATCTACTAAGAAACGTTAAGGCTTCTTCGCTACAATTCCATTCAAATCAATGTGTTTCATCTACATCTACATGGGATCCGCGGGAAGAATGAACATCTGAATCTCCCCGTTCGAGCTCTGATTACTCGTATTTTATTCTGATGATCATTTCTACCTATGTAGGTGAAATCAACAATATATTTTCGCATTCGGAGGAGAATATTGGCCATTTGAGTTTCGTAAGTAGTCCACTTCGCAGCGATAAGCACCGTTGTTCTAATGATTCCCATCCCACATCCTGTATCATTTCCATAACGCTGTGTCCCCCGTATCGTGACAATACGAAACGAGCTGCCCTACTTTGGACTCTTTCGATGTCCTCCGTCAAACCCAAATGATAAGCATCCCACACTGGTCAGCAATACTCCAAAAATGAATGGACAAGCGTAGTGTATACAGTTTCTTTTGTGCTTCTGTTGCATATTTTAAGGGTTCAGCCAATACAACGCAGTCTCTGGTTCTTTAAGTCTGAAGTAATAGTAATTCCTATGTATTTTGAGGAGTTTACGGCCTTCACTTTTGATTGATTTATCTTGTAAACAAAGTTTAACGGATTTCTTTTCGTACTCACGTGCACGACTTCACACTTCTCATTATTTAGAGTCAATTGCCAATTTTTTACACCATACTGATATCTTATTCAGATCGTTCTGCAGTTGGTTTTGATCTTCAGAAGATTTTATTAGACGGTAAATGACGCCGTCATCTGCAAACAACCTAAGAGAGCTACTTAGATTTTCCCCGAAATCGTTTATGTAAATAAGGAACAGCAGAGGATCAATAACACTACCCTGTGGAACGCCCGATATCACCTCTGTTTTAGACGATTAACAGATCATCAATTGATTATTGTTTGAGCTCCACGGTCTTACTTATTGAACAGTAGTTGATCGGCAGTACCGCCACGGAGTGGCCGAGCGCTACAAGGATCGCGCTGTTGCTCGCCATCGGAGGTTCGTGTCCCCCCTCGGTCAATGGGTGTGTATGTTGTCCTTAACGTAAGTTAGTTTATGTAGTTTATAAGCCTACGGAATTATAATGACAGCATTTAGATCCATTAGATTTACAAACATTTGAACATTTAGAACGGTAGTGTCACAATCGTGTGCATCAATTCCAGTTGTGTTTCAGGTAGAATAGGCTACGAAAATTATTTTTCTATCTCATCCGTTTTTATTTTTGCTATATTCGAATATTGTAAGCATCAGTCAACTGTGAATTAAGGTTGTTAACTTTTTTCCTGTCTTTAGTAAATAAATAATATAAACTCTAAGCATTGTTATGATTCAGATAGAACTCCTTTTGCTCAACTTATTTTGGAACAATCTTGTGGGGGTAACTGTATAAATTTCAATTACAATATTTTTGTGGAAGAACTGTACATCGAACCAGGACCATATATCATTAGGCTAGGCGTTAATAAATCCCTTGTGCATCGACTAGAGTTGGTGTACAGAGCATGCAGTTCATGTGTCTTGGGTTAGTCAGAGAAAGGACATAAGGTAATTAGCATCTCCGTAATTTAGAAGCACGACTATTTCCAAGTTCTTGATATTTATACACCTTCTTTTCTTATCTTAAAATGTGTCTTTAATTTTCCTGTAGGCGGTATCTATTTTTCCCCTAATTATAAAATCCTACAAACTTGCTTTCGCCTTCTAACCACACCTTCTTAGGCATTTTCTAATCCCGTCAGTCTTATTTCTTAGTCGTCTTACTCCATTTTATCTGTTCATTTACTGTATTTTTAAATCTTTTCCTTTCATGAATCAAATTAAATATTTCCTGCGATATTCAACATTCTCTTTCGTAGGTCTTGTCTTGCAACCCATTTGTATCTCAGCTGCCTTTACTATTTCTTCCCTCAAAGCTACTGTGTTCTTTTCCCCCATTTCTGTGAATTGTCGTCTAAAGCTGCCTCTGTCACTTTCAAGAAACTTCCTTCAATGTATGGATGTCCCATCTCCTGTATTCCTACCTTCCTGCGGTTACTTCATCTTCAGTTTACAGTTCATAACCAATAACATATGGTTAGAGTCTATTTGTGCCTGTGGGTATGTCTCACAGTTTAAAACATGGTTCTGGAATATATGCCTTGCCATGCTAACATCTATCTGGTTCCTCCCGGTGGCTCCTGGTCTCTTCTACGAATACAACTTTTTTTCGTGGTTCTTAATCCAAGTGTTTGTTATGACTAAATTATGTACCGTCCAAAATTCTACCATATCGCTTTCGCTTTCATTCCTTTTCCGCAGTCCATATTCATCTACAACTTTTGTTTTACCTTTTTTCGTACTGCGGGATTTCAGTTTTCCAATTTTTCATCTCCCTTAACTCTCTGAATAATTTCCTTTATCTTTCCATACATTTCTTCGAGCTCCTATTCAGCGACAAAGCTAGTGGGCATATAACTTTGTACTATTGTGGTTCATATTAGCTTCGTATTTTGAGATAATTCTATCGTTTCATTGTTCTTAGTCCTTTACCCGCATTCCTGTTTTCTTCTTAATTATTAGACCTTCGCCTGTAATACAAAAAACTGATTTTATATTTATAATCCTGTACTTACCTGACCAGAAATTCTGTTCCTCTTTCCACCGAACTTCACTACTATATCTAACGTCAATCTAACAATTTCCATTTTTAAATTTTCTAACCTTCCTTCACGATTCAGGAATCTAACATTCCACGCTCGAATCCGTAGAATGCTAGTGTTGTCTTTCCTGATTATCACATCCTCGTGAGTATTCCCCACCCAGAGATTCGAATGGGGGACTATTTTACCTCCATAATATTTTACCCAAGAGGGTTACATTATCATATATTCATACAGCAGAGCACGTCCTCGGGAAAAGTAACGGCTGTAGTTCCCCCTTGCTTTCAGCCGTTCGTAGTAGCTGTGTGGCAAAGTCACGTTAGCTGATGTTATAAAGCCAGATCAGTAAATCATCCAGACGGTTGCCCCTGCAACTACTAAAATGGCTGCTGCCCCTCATCGGGAACCGCAGGTTTGTGTGTCATCTCCACAGATACCCCTCCGCTGTTGTTGCCACTGTGATACAAATGATACAGCTTTATAGTACGGCTGTATCGTTCAAGTACGCAACCACCACACCTCAGCAATGTCTGTGGTTCGTGAGGGTAGTTTCCGCCTTTTTTTTTTCTTAAAATTGTTGTTATATTCACAGGGTGGAGGAAGAAGAGATGGTCCGAGAGAGGGGGAGGGAGGACATATAAATTTGAAAACTTAATAAATGACGGAATAATGTAGATAGGTAAAAATTGACACATATGCTTGAAATGACAAGGGGTTTTATTAGGAAAAAAAGTTCAAAAAATGTCCGACAGATGGCGCTTCATTTGATCAGAAAAGCACTAATTAGCATAACACATTAAGACAAAGCAAATATGATGTTGTTTAGAGGAAATGCTCAATATGTTCACCATCATTCCTGTAGTCGGGGAATAATGTAAACAGCACTGTAAAGCATGTCTGGAGTTATGGTGAGGCATTGGCGTCGGATGCTGTCTTTCAGCATCCCTAGATATGTCGGTCGATCACGATACACTTGCGACTTCAGGTAACCCCAAAGCCAATAATCGCGCGGACTGAGGTCTCGGGACCTGGGAGGCCAAGCATGACGAAATTGGCGGCTGAGCACACTATCATCACCAAACGACGCGCGCAAGAGATCTTTCGCGCGTCTAACAATACTTTGTTGTTCTATTTTCATTTATTTTATTTTATTTTATTTTATATTTTTGTTCCTAATAAAACCCCATGTCATTCCAAGCATGTGTGTCAATTTTTACCTCTCTATCTATATCATTCGGTGGTTTATTGAATTTTCAAATTGACACGGACTTTCTGATCACCCGGTAGTTGAGGGAAAATGAGATGGCAGGATTGAAAGTGTACTACGAGAGAATGGTATGAATAAATAAATGCCCTGGCAACGCTCGGATTTGAGCAAGTATTTGAATAAATGATAATAAGCCACCTTCTCGTACCCTGACATATTCGCCCTTAACAAATGAGCATTGTGCTGCTGGTGGTGGTTGTGATGGTGCCTGCGTCTGCTGATAACAAGTGCGGGAGCAGCCAGTGGGCCAGTGAGTGGCGCCACCTGTTCGGCAGTGGCCGCTGCGCCCTCCCCCGTCTTTGCTCTTCGGCAGGCGATCCGCGCGGCCTGCTGCATATTCATGTGCTGGCGGCCTGCCTGTGCCTGGATAACGAGCCGCCAGAGCGCCGCTCCCAGCACAACAGCTGCCGGCCAGGCCTGTCCTGTAGCCGGTACGGATCACCTGTGGCCGCACGCGTGCCAACACCAACACCTGCAGCCGCCTGCGAAAAACCGTCGCCTGCCGCCCTATTCTGTTATCTTTTCGGTGCGCACCGGGGGCCGAGTTATCGAAGCAGTTCCCTTTCGGTGACGATCAAGGAACTTGTAATAAATAAAATGTTCAAATGTTTGTATAGTCTATGGGACTTAACTACGGGGTCATCAGTCCCTAAACTTACAAACTACTTATGAACTACTTACGAACTACGTCAGCACAAATATCCATGCCCGAGGAGGGATTCGAACCCCCGACCGAAGTGGCTGTGCAGACAGTGACTGGAGCGCGCCGGCCGCGGTGGCCGAGGGGACTGAGGCGCTTCAAAAAAAAAGTTCAAATGTTTGTATAGCTTATGGGACTTAACTACGGGGTCATCAGTCCCTAAACTTACAAACTACTTATGAACTACTTACGAACTAGAACGGCACAAATATCCATGCCCCAGGGGGGATTAGAACCCCCGACCGTAGTGGCCGTGCAGACCGTGACTAACGCGCCTCAGTCCCCTCGGCCACCGCGGCCGGCGATGCGCTTCAGTCACGGTCTGCACGGCCACTACGGTCGGGGGTTCGAATCCCGCCTCGGGCATGGATATTTGTGCCGTCCTTAGTTGTAAGTAGTTCATAAGTAGTTTGTAAGTTTAGGGACTGATGACCCCGTAGTTAAGGCCCATAAACTATACAAATATTTGAACATTTACAAACAAACTGGAGCGCCTTAGTCCCCTCGGCCACCGCGGCCGGCTAAAAAATAACTAGACTCACTAAGGGCGCTGCTGTCCTGGATAATTTGAACCTTCGGCCGGCCGCCATGATAGTGGTAATGCAATTGTTTGGAGACAAATCTGTTACTATACAGGGTGTTTCACTAAGTGTGTTTCCCTCTGTAACTTATAACATAATAGGTGACGGGAAATTTTAATGCGGTAGGTCAACACAAGAAATGTTACACTTTCTGCGGAGCTATGAACATAGTTTATTGTATCATTTTCCAAAGAGTTACAGCACAAAGATATAATTTTTAAATGGAACAATAGTTTTTTTCTATCGTGCATTTTAATCGTTGAAAGCAGTTGAGTCCAAATCAATTTAAAGTACATTCCTATCACTGTTAGTTTGGGAGCTACAACCCTTCAAAGTTTAGGGGGCGGAGGCTACTACACCGTAGCTGACTGGCTGGTGGTCATGAGACAGTGGGCCGTGCCCCACGGGATAGCCACTCGGCTAGTCAGCTACGCTATCGCAGCCTCCGCCCCCGGAACATTGAAGGGTTGTAGCTCCCAAACTAACAGTGATAGGAATGTAGTTTAAATTGATTTGGACGCAGCTGGTTTAAAATAATCCAATACACGATACAAAAACTATTGTTCCATTTAAAAAATTATATCTTTGTGGTGTAACTCTCTGGAAAAAGATACAATAAATTTTGTTCATAGCTCTTCAGAAAGTGTAACATTTCTTGTGTTGACCTACCGCATTAAAATTTCCCGCCAGCAGTATACCCAGATGAAGGCCACTGTAACGTTGGCCGAAACGTCGGTTATTTAAGTAACAGCCTTACATCATAACGCGGTACCATAAACAGAAAACTTTTATGTCATCTGACTCTGGCCGCGGAAGCCTACGTAATTATATCTATTATTTTATGTTACAGAGGCAAACACACTTAGTGAAAAACCCTCTATAGCTACTGTGGTATACACGTGTGTCACCTAACATTACCGCTGGATATATTTCGTAAACCACATCAGATACTGACAAACCGATTCCACAGACCGAACGTGAGGAGAAGGGCCTAGTGTAATTGGTTAATACAAACCATAAAAAATGCATGGAAGTATGTTTTTTAACACAAACCTACGTTTTTTTAATGGAACCCCGATACTTTTTTATCACATCTGAACAATAAACAAATACGTAATCAGTGCCGTTTGTTGCATTGTAAAATGTTAATTACATCCGGAGATATTGTAACCTAAAGTTGACGCTTGAAACCTCCGACTTTCAGTTACGTGTTGTAACAAACACGGGCCACGGTTGGCGAGTATCATCTGCAGGGACATGTTTACGATGACGACCGTGTTTACGAGTGTGGCTGTAGTGCACTGTTGTGGTTTGGTCTAGCTGTCGCAGTGTCCGCATGTAGCGCTTGCTGCTGTTGTTATTCTGCATTCGTCTTTGCACGCCGGCCGCGGTGGCCGAGGGGACTGAGGCGCTTCAGTCACGGTCTGCACGGCCACTACGGTCGGGGGTTCGAATCCCCCTCGGGCATGGATATTTGTGCCGTCCTTAGTCTTAGTTAGTTCATAAGTAGTTTGTAAGTTTAGGGACATTTGAACATTTTCGTCTTTGCACGCAAACTAACTGTAGTACACTGTGTTACTAGACGTCTGTGATGTGTAGTGTTGTAGGAACTGTGACCATAGTGTATTCCAACTGTGAAAAGTCGGAGATGATATCTATGGCGAGTATCGACAAAATGCAGCTGATGCAGGGTGTATGCAGAACTGTACCCTGACAGAGAGCATCCAACGTGCCGCACATTTCAAAACATCAACCGCCAACTGTGTGAAACAGGTATGGTCGTAGGACGCAAATGGGTCCGTTACAGGCCTGTCACAGGAGAAGCGGGTGCAGTTGGTGTGATAGCTGCCGTGGACCCGCACAGGAGTAGACGGGAAATTGCGAGAGCCGGTGGACTGAGTCAAAGTAGTGTCATGCGCATACTGCATTGTCACCGGTTTCACTCGTTCCATGTGTCGCTACATCAGCAATTACATGTTGATGACTTTAATCATCGAGTGCAATTCTGTCAATGGGCATTAACAGAGAATGCGTTGCAGTTCTACCTGTTTACCGATGAAACGGGTTTCACAAACCACAGGGCCGTGAATCTACGTAACATGCATTACTGGTCCGTGGACAATCCTCGCTGGTTCCGACAGGTAGAGCAACAGCGACCGTGGACTGTAAATGTATGGTGCGGAATCATTGACGACCATCTCATTGTTCCTCACTTCATTGCAGGGGCCCAAACAGCTTTAACATACATCGCGTTCCTACAGAATGATCTGCCAACATAGCTCGAAAATTTCCCACTGGAAACGCGTCGACGTATGTGGTATCAGTATGATGGTGCACCTGCACATACCGCAATTAATACTAGGCTGACCCTTGACAGGGTGTTCGACGGGGGTTTCATAGGACGTGGAGGACGCATAAATTGGCCAGCCCGTTCTCCTGATCTTACACCTCTGGACTTCTTTCTGTGGGGTACGTAAAAAGGAGAATGTGTACCGTGATGTGCCTACAACCCCAGAGGATATGAAACAACGTATTGTGGCAGCCTGCGGCGACATTGCACCAGATGTACTGCGGCGTGTACGACATTCATTACGCCATAGATTGCAATTGTGTGCAGCAAATGATGGCTACCACTTTGAACATCTATTGGCCTGACATGGCGGGACACACTCTATTCCACTCCGTAATTGAAAACGGAAACCACGTGTGTACGTGTACCTCACCCCCTATGGTAATGTACATGTACGTCAGTGAAAAAGACTAATAAAGATGTTAGCATGTGGACGTAATGTGCTGTTCTATTCTCTTCTGTACCTAAGGTACATCACCGTTCCCTTTGGATCCCTACTCAATTCGGTGCTCTCCGATACACACGATCCAACAGCGGAGGAGTGGTACTCAAGCGTCAACTTTAGGTTATAATATCTCCGGATGTAATTAATATTTTATAATGCAACAAACGGCATTGATTACGTATTTGTTTATATGTTCAGATGTGCTAACAAAACTAACGGGGTTCCATTTAAAAAAACGTAGGTTTGTGTTTAAAAAAAACATACTTCCGTGCATTTTCTTATGGTTTGTATTAACCAATTACGCGACTTAATTAGAATTAATACACACGCTAATCAGAAAAGTCCTACGCACTTTAAACTTCGCGCGGAAGTACACCACCATAATGATCGCTGAAGCGCTCTTCAATTTTCCCGCTGTTCGCTGTCGGCCGCTTACGGAATTGTGAAGCCTTGGTGACGATATGGGCCTTCTCCAAGGACACCGAAGCTCACGGTGGCGCTGTTGCCAGATCTGTCCGCATCAGCCAATCAGAAGTGTGTGTTTGCTTCTCCACGCATGCGCACTCTTGGTGAGTAGGCGACACAGCAGCCATGCCCCGTGTTCGCTGCGTTTCCTACCTTGTGAGACAGCCCATCAAAATGTAAAAAATGAAAGTCATTTATTTTATGAAATGGCGACATAACACAACAGTGTGTTGCGAGAACTACCTACTGACACCTTTTTTTCGATTAAATTAAATCTTATTTAAGCTTTTAGGAAAAGTTGTATATTCTCGCTACTCTATGTTTATCACAGTGTATCTCCTAAACTAAGCGTCACACAGCAAAACAATTTTGTAATTGCCTTCAGTGCTATATGTTGTCGATATCTGCATATTTTCCGGCCAATATATTCAGTAATGGTGAAGTAATGAATTAAAATCTTACGTCTGACGCAGAACTTTTACTGAACCAATGTCCGAAATGTAGTAAGCAACTAACTTTTTCCCTTTACATTTTTTTGTGTGGTGTAAGCGAGAAAAAGTTTCGGAAAGGTTTGAATTATTTTTGCCGTTTGTTGTAAAAGCGTTTTCTGTGTGTAATAAATACTCAGTTTGTACGGAAAAGTATGGTAAAACACTACTAAGATACATCGCTAACTCGCTTGTGGGTACTACAGGATTGCGGTGAAAATTGCTCATTTTATGAAGATTTTTAATGCCGTGTCGTATCTGAAGTGAATATTTCAGTAATTCTCAAGTACAAATACGAAAATTGCCAAATACGACTCGACAGCTTTGGGAACGTCGAAAACGAAGGTGACGCCGTTTTTGATGGATTTCGTATTTACACTTTCCTAATATCAGAGTTTGTAGGATAAATGAAACGGCACATTAAAGACATTACCGCCGCGGTGGAGTAGCCGAGCGGTCTAAGGCGCGTCGTTGCGGAGCGCGCAGCTGCTCGCCGTCGGAGGTTCGAGTTCTCTCTAGGATATGGGTGTGTGTGTTGCCCTTAGGTTAGTTTACCTTAGTTTAAGTAGTTTGTAAGCAACGGACTGATGACCACGCAGTTTGGTCCGATAGATTTACAAACATTTGAATATTTTGAAAGACATCACCGAGACGCATATTTTAAGATAAAGTTTATTGCAATATTTACACAACTGCTACTTCGTTGTATTCAACATTTGAACGCTAGCAATTTTAACAAAATATTCTGGTAATAGTTGCAAACAGCCTTGAAAATTAACTTTCTAAGTTATTTATTACTTACATGAGTACGAAAAGAAATCTGTTAAACTTTCCAGAATGAAACTTTTCTCTCTGCATAGGAGTGTGCGCTGATATGAAACTTTCTGGCAGATTAAAATTTTGTGCCGGAACCGTGACTCGAACCTGGGACCTTTGCCTTTCGCGGGCAAGCGCACTACCGACTGTGCTATCCCGACACGACTCACGATGCCGCCTCACAACTTTACTTCCGCCAGTACTTCGCCTCCTACTTTCCAAACTTCACAGAAGCTCTCCTGCGAACCATGCAACACTAGCACTCCTGGAAGTAAGAATATGGTGGAGACATGGCTTAGCCACAGCCTAAGGGATCTTTCCAGAATGAAACTTATCACTCTGCAGCGGAGTGTGCGCTGATATGAAACTTTCTGGGAGATTAAAATTTCGTGCCGGAACCGGGACTCGAACCTGTGACCTTTGTCTTTCGCGGGCAAGCGCTCTACTGACTGAGCTATCCCCACACGACTCACGATGCCGATTCACAACTTTACTTCCGCCAGTACCTCGCCTCCTACTTTCCCAACTTCACAGAAGCTCTCCTGCGACCCTTGCTAGACTAGCACTCCTGGAAGAAAGGATATGATGGAGACATGGCTTAGCCACAGCTGTGGTTTACTATAATGGTGGCATTATTAAAATAACAAATTATCGTCGCAATCCAAGCCCACCGAAACGAACGAATCGGCCTCCTCGAAGCCTCGGGGACTTTCGGTGCAGCGCTCGAAATTTAGGTTTCCGTTTCGGGCGGTAGCAGCCCACAGAAGCTTACAAAATAACCATTTTCGCTACCGAACCGAAATTGACGTCACTACCGAGAAAACGTAGCCGACGAAAGAGATAGGCCACGGCGAGACGTCATATCACGTGATCAAGTGAAGCCCACGCGATCGCTAGCTGGTTGGCCGGCCGCTGGGGCACAGCCCACTGTCTCATACCGGCAAGCCAATCCGGTAGCGATTGCGTCGGCTCAGGCCTCACTTGATCACGTGATATGACGTGCGCGCCGCGGCATGTCTGTCTCGTCGGCCTCGCGAGAAAACATCCCGAACCGAACGAAGGATACAGAATAGGGCCCCTGCACTCGCTGGCCACTGCCAACACCATCTAGGTACAAGGCCTCACAACAAGTCGGTATTGCGTCACACCGATAGGCAGCCATCGCAAGCTCACTGGATGGCGCTACAAGGCAATGGGCTGTGCCCTAGTAGCCAGCCACTCGGCTAGCGACGGCAGCCTACCGGTGTGACGTAACATGGACTTTTGTGAGGCCTTGTAACTAGACGGTGTTGCCGCTGCTCGGTCAGAGACGCCGGTGCCGCACTACCTTGGGTGCCGTAGCTCGAACTTAGAGCTGCACACGAGACCAGAAGAGCTGCACTTACCGGAATTGGGGGAGACACTGCGTCACGTATTAACGTCGCGTCTACCTGTACGTGTACGATGGTAAGTCAATTATTACCCGCAAAGTAGTTATTATAATAAAATACGAAACTTATAACAACATCATTTTTCGACATTCCTTGCTTTTCAATGCACTTCGTCCATCGCTTTACAAGCTTCCTTATGCCCTTATAAAAGAAGGTTTTCGGTTGAGCTGCCAGCCAGGAATGCACCGCTTCCTTCACTGCTTCGTCCGAGTCAAATCGACGGCCCCTTAATGCCTGTTTGAATGGACCAAACAAGTGATAGTCAGAAGGGACAAGATCGGGACTATATGGAGGATGATCCACTACTTCGAATTTGAGTTTCTGGGGCGTTTCAGCAGTGTGGACAGCAGTATGCGGACGGGCATTGTCGTGCAACAACACAACACCTTCTGACAGCAATCCTCGGCGTTTGCTTCGAATTGCAGGCCTGTCAGTAAGCATCTCAGTGTAACGTACACCGTTCATTGTTGTGCCCCTTTCACCATAATGTTCCAGTACAGGACCTCGTGCAGCCCAAAAAACCGTAAGCATCGGTTTTCCTGCGGACGGTTGGGTCTTGAACTTTTTCTTGCACGGCGAATTTGGATGTTTCCATTGCATACTCTGCCGTTTACTCTCCGGCTCGTAATGATGGATCCATGTTTCGTCACCAGTAATGATTCTGTCTAAGAAGTTGTCCCCTTCGTTTTCAATAGCAATCCAAATATTTTCTTTTTTTTTTTTTCAGATGTCGAGGCACGTTTGCTTATGCAACTGTGTGAGTTGTTTTGGAACCCATCTTGCACAAACTTTACGAAACCTAAGTCTGTTGTGACTAATTTCGTAGGCAAAAACCATGACTAATTTGAAGATGATGAGCCACTTCATCAATAGTTAATCGTCGATCTAAGAGAATCATTTCACTTGATCGCTCAATGGTTTCTTCATTTGTGGCGGTAAACGGTCGTCCGGCTCCTTCATCGTGCTTACCACTCGTGCGACCATTTCGGAATTTTTTAGTCCACTCCTACACACTTCGTTGTGGCAAAACACTGCTCCTGTACTGCACTGAAAGTCTTCTATGAATTTCCACCCACAAAAAACGTTATCACTGAACGTTGCTCTTCTTTGGTGCAAATAGACAGCGGAGCAGCCATGATTAGCAGCACGACAGCGACAACGAATCTAACATAGCAGCTTGAAAATTACAAAGATATAACAACAAATAAACAAAGCATGTGTCACCAACGTAAAACGACAGTACTACCAACATAAACAAAAATATAATTAAATTGCGGATAATAATTGCCCGTACACTCTGCAGTTCACATGTTTGTGACTAGCAGATGGTTCATGGGACTACCTACAGCAGGCTGTTGCAGCCTGCGCGCTCACCCGTGAGCTAGGGAGCGCTCACTTGCTCTCGGGGCACCGCTTCCTATCCGTAACATATTGGGCCGTCTGAATAAAACGGAGTATCTATACTCTGAATTCGAGAGAACATACTCAGGTTAGCGTGAATAAAGGGAGTCGGATAATATACTTCTGCCGAAGTTCTCAGCGTGAGTAACAGGTTGGGGGGGACTTTCTCAAACAGAGAATATTCTCCAGTTTCGTATGAATAAAACTAGAGCAGTTTCTCACGACAGGAGAACATTCTCCGATTTCTGAAGTGAGCTGTCTAGCATACTACATACTGACAAGGAAAGTACTTGGGTTCGAACAAACACATATACACCAAAATCGTATGAGAGATAATGTACAGATCCCTTACTGCACTAGTGATACTCCCGCATCTGCAAAACTCTGCAGTCGTCCGTTAGAGGCCTCTGCGTGTGCCATGCCGCATTGCACTTTGACCTGTCGGTTTGCCAGTAGGGACGGTGCAGTGTGCCTCCGAAGTTGCTTTTTTGTGACGTTATATGTGTGGTGAAGCGTCAGATGGGGCGGCGATTGCTAATCAATCCGGCTAATGTATTGTGATTAGTTGGGATGAAGTTACGAAGAACCCTTCTTCGTGAATATGGCATTAGTGTAGAAGATGAATCACTTGCATGCTTTCTCGTATCTGTTATGGTACAGAAATATGAGCATAAGTTAGATACTGTTGTTACAAACTCATAATAATGATAACAGGGATGATAATAACGAACAACTGTGCGGGAAGAGGCGATGGTAGCAGTGGCATTGAATACCAACAGTCTTTCGGGAAGAAGGTTAAAGTTGCAACTATCATCACGGATTTTGGTGACAATTCGCTAGAGAACATGTACGATGATTATTACATAAGTTATAGTTAAGGTATCTGCATTACTTATGGCGTCTACAATTACATCTACAGTGCTATCTAGAGCATGGTTGCAGAGCTTTGCAAAAAAACGACACCCATCAGCACACTGAGGTATACGTAGAGATTCTGTAAGCAAACGTTCATACAGATATGTTTCTTGGAGCCCATGTACTTTCGTTGTAACTTCTATTAAGTTTACGTTTTACTATGGTTTGTAATAAGAATGACAACATTTGTGTTACTCAGAAGGCAAAAACAAGTTCCTTTATACATAGTCTTCAAGAAAAACGAGGGTATCTAAAAAGTTAATGCAAATAAAAACATTTTGTTAAAGAGTAGCTTCCTTCAGAACAATCGTGAGTGTGACACTTCAAGCATTTTATATAGTAACGAGAATGATATAAGAGGAATGTTTTCATTACCGACATAGAAGTGAAAGTGGATTCAGCAGCGTGTTTTACCCATTTGTTTGGAGTGTATATTTACAGTTGTAAACAGATACATAGCAAAATAATATTTTTAAATAGGGTCTAGTAGTAAGGCCTTATGATGTTAGTTCCAAACAAAGTTCATCCAGGACTTCACAGTTTCTATCACAAAATAAATATTGCTGCAATACCAGGTAGGCCTACTGAGGTATTGCTTCTACCCAAACCGGTTGGTCTATTTAAGATGCGTTTTCTGACTTTGTAACCGTAACTCCTGTTATGTTAGAAGTAAGTAGACATGACAGGCAAATTAATAACTAATTAATTACATACCTAGCAGCATGTTTCTTGTAACAAAATCGCATGGCCTAATGCTTATGAGCAGAACTTTGGGTGTCATATTTAACAAAAAGTATCTCATGTTAGAAATCTCTGACAGTATTCCACGTTGAAACAGATGAATATGTGATGCACTCTTAAAATTTCTGGAGTGTGATGTCCTGGAGGAAAATGTTAGCATTTAATAAACAGCTGATGGTTCAAGATGCATTTTATGAAGATAATATGAGGGGGGCATTCCAGCCCTGATATACCCATAGGCCACAGTCATGAACCTATATTAGGTGTAATATTCTCTGCACATGAATACATGCGACTATAAGGCTGTATTATAAGACAAGGGGAGCGGACAAACTCCTCAAACCATTTCTGAGCTCAAAACAGCAATTTGGCAGGTCTGCATCGATGTTCACCCACTTGAGCCGGTCTTGAGGAAGCACGCTATTCGTGTACTTGCACAACAAGTTCTTTCTACGCAAGGACTCCGTCGCTCAAGACTTCGCACCCATATTTCACTGTGCTTGACGGCTGAACACCAAAGTTTCATTAACACTGTCAAAGTTGATCACTAGTGGATTAACTACAAGAACACCGTTCAATACGCGTTACACAGGTATATGCCGAGTAAACTTGTGAGAGATGGGAAAGAGCCACCGTCGTTCAGCAAACGAGTTAGAAAACTTTTACGAAAGCAAAGAGAACTTCCCTGAAAATATAAACGTAGCGAAAGTCTTCAAGACAAGCAAAACTCAAACGACACAAAAATTAACGTTAAGGAGGGTTCACTACTTCGAAAGCAAAGTTCTGTGTATCGACATGGCAGAAGTTCGTAAGAAATATTCATCCTATGTACTTTAGGTATACGGTTCGAAGCCATATGTCCAGACACTCTGTCATCGTAATGTCGTTGAAACAGAGGACGACACACAAAATATTGAAATATTAAATGCCTTTTTTCAAAGCTTTTTCCAAATGCAATATTGTTCTGTAGATCCTCCTCTAAAAAAACGTCGCACTGACGACAAAATGACAGAAATTGAGATTAATGTCAGTTGGACACTGTAGAGGACTATGAAGTGAATTAAAACGCAAAACAGTGAAAAGGCCGCTGAACTTGATGGGACATCAATTTCACACGCAGTATCCTTTGGAACGTACCCCCTTTCAGGACCATTGTACCTTTGGTGTCTAGAGGAACGAAGCACTGCTAATTATTAGAAAAAAGCATAGTTCAAAATGTTTCAAATGTTTGTATAGTATAGCTTATGGTACTTAACTACGGGGTCATCCGTCCATAAACTTACAAACTACTTATGAACTAGCTAACACTAAGGACGGCACAAATATCCATGTCCGAGGGGCGACCGTAGTGGCCGTGCAGAAGCATAGTTCATTCCCGTTTTCAAGAAAGGCCTACATCTCTGACGTCGCTTCGTTGAAACATTTTAGAACACTTTCATGTTCAAGAGTCATGACATTTCTGGACACCGATAACATCCTCTGTAGGAATCAACATCGGTTTTCCGAGAACGACCCTGTGAAATCCAATTCGCGTTGTGAGATTAAGTGCGCTCTGACTGCAACAAGCTTTAATTTAAAAATCACAAATAGTGTCGCGTCTTATACGCGCATCGTATGGTATAATAAATAAAACGATCTTACAAGTGCGCCTTCACAAAATTAGAAAAGCGTATACGATAAATAGAAAATAGAATAATCCTGGGAAAATTACTCATTAAAAATAAAATACGTCGGATGTTTAAAATACTGAACGCTACCTAACGTTCAATTCTCGTTAAAACGATGCTTACATTGAACGCTGTTCCCGTAGGCATAATTAAAATATACTGGTGGTGGAGGGCGAACGAAACCTTTGAGAAAAAAATAAACATTTAAAAAATGTCTCTTGCATGTACACCACAGTAGATGCACGACGCGACAAACCGATTATACGTGTAGAGAAAAGATATGGTTACTCACCTTGGCAAGTCTTAAGCTTTGGTCATGCGGCACTGTCCGAAGCAATACTGGCCATTCAATGTTGCGACTGTTATTACCGGGGTGGAGTTAGCGTCGCTAAACACGATACCGTCCCTATAACGAGGCGTGGGGATGGCTGTACATGTGCCAGAATCCTTTTGTTTATACTTTTCTAGCATTAGGGCCCAGACTACAGTGAGGAAAATAAACGTGTGCAAAAAATCAAATACCCAAAAGAATCAAAAAGTAGTGTAAAAGTCAATCCCAACAACTTACATAAAAGTGGTAAAACTAACATTCAAGACTTATGTCTGCGACATTCCTATCGATACTCACCAATAAGAATTCGGCAATACATAACTCAGGATAGTAAAAGGTTTATGGCTCGTTGTCTCAGTTCAGACGGGTGAGTTATGTAAGTTAGCTTGTATGCCCTAAACAGCTACCCAATCTGTTCAAACAAGATCAATAATTAATCTGTAGTTTAGCCAGTCTATCAATCTACATATGATGACGCGAAAATATATTTAAACAAATATAAATTAAACCTCTGAATAACCAACAAAATGGATTCTAAAATAAAGAAATGATTCACTCACCAAGTAATTCTTTATAAATGGAGTTCATTACTCTTTTTGGACATGAAATGCATGGGTTGTCCTATTTTATACACCGGTAAATAGCTGAATATTTCCCCAATTATTGTTCATGAGAGGCACAATAAGTATCACACGCACTCGAGAGTAAGAGTTCCAAATTATCACTCGTAAATTAGTGAAGTTCATCGAACATTGCAGTTCCAAATTACCCGCGATTAATTATAGTATTTATTATAAAACACAGTTTGTCATGACACGAATTATCACAATTATCACAGTTCCACAGCCCTATTACCCTGCCCCCGAAATCGAAAATATTTATGACAACGCAAATGTTTACTAATTTACAGAAGAATAGTGCAATAACGATTGAAAACCTTTTTCACACAATCTTAAACTTTGTTGATCTTCCCCCTCCCCCCATTGACATGTGACGTAATTTGTAGGTGGCCCCTTGGTTCTGATTACTTCACCAATTCCACAAACCCCCCCCCCCCAAAAAAAATTAATAAACAAAATTGTAAATCTAAATCCATTGTGAAACATTTATGAGTGTAACACGTGATGAATCAGAGTAATATTTCAATTTCAAATATGTAATTACAATGATGCATTTAATTTAATTCTCCTATGTAAATACCTGCTAACATGGCTGTAAAGTGTCTCTAAAAAAGGAACATTATTAACAACAGTACTATGATTACTGTGTGATTAGTATACACAATTAATTGTATATTGATGGGTTCATGTATGACCCCAAATAAGAGTACTAGGGAAATTTTATCAGATGGTGTCCTAGTGTTAAGATGTTTTGAAAAATTCTCATTATGAGTTGTGAAACAGCACTTACACAATTTTTGTGCTGAAGGTCAACTTTTTAAGATTACTTGACATAGTCGGGATTGGAGGCGATCTGATCGTTTTATAGTTTTCAAAATGAAATGCCAAGATCGCACATTAATAATTTATTCACTGGCGACCGGTTTCGGTGAACTGTGTCACCAACATTCGTCAGTATTTTGTAAACTGTCATGTTTTTAACTTGTGTATTTTTTTATATAGTGACTAAGTGCAACATTGCACTTGTTATTTTATACCCAAATTTTTAACAAGATGACCAGCTTGTAATATGTATTTGACCAGATGATGGTGACACAGTTCACCGAAACCGGTCGTCAGTGAATAAATTATTAATGTGCGATCTTGGCAGATCAACTATTAGTCTACTCAGTTATGTGATCTGAAACATTACAATGAATGTAGAATCTGTGTAAAAAATTTATTTTTCGGGTACAAAGGCCATTCCTACCCAAGAAGGCAGGGTAACAGCGAAGTCACGGTTGGGGTGGTGACGTCAGCTCTGGAAAGCGCGCCCCAGGGTGCCACTAGAGATGCTCTGCAGACGGCGGACACAGTGTGTAAAAGACGGCAGCCGCCATATTGCCGGAGGGCAAGCATTGGCGCCGCATCGCGCGTCGGCGCACAGTTTCGCAATCTTGTGCAATTCACATGCCCCTCCTTCCCCTCCCACTTCTAGGATTTCGCCTAAGGTACTGGGCTAAATATAGGGTGTTCGCAATTCACCTTTTATAAACATCGAAAACTTGTTAACACTTTCAACCCCAAATTTCATTACTACAACAACCAAAAATATTTCTTTGGATACTTGGATACATACCCTAAATATAGGATGTTCGCAATTCGCCTTTTATAAACATCGAAAACTTGTTAACAATTTCAACCCCAATTTTTATTACTTCACAAACAAAAATATTTATTTGGATACTTGTATACATACCCTAAATATAGGGTGTTCGCAATTCGCCTTTTATAAACTTCGAAAACCCCAAATTTCATTACTTCAGAAACAAAAATATTTCTTTGGATACTTGTATACATACCCTAAATATGTGTTCGCAATTCGCCTTTTATAAACTTCGAAAATTTGTTAACTCTTTCAACCCCAAATTTCATTACTTCACAAACAAAAATATTTCTTTGGATACTTGTATACACACCCTAAATATAGGGTGTTCCCAGTTCGCCTTTTATAAATATCGAAAACTTGTTAACACTTTCAACCCCAAATTTCATTACTACACAAACAAAAATATTTCTCTGGATACTTGGATACATACCCTAAATATAGGATGTTCGCAATTCGCCTTTTATAAACATCGAAAACTTGTTAAAACTTTCAACCCCAATTTTTATTACTTCACAAACAAAAATATTTATTTGGATACTGGTATACATACCCTAAATATGTGTTCGCAATTCGCCTTTTATAAACTTCGAAAATTTGTTAACTCTTTCAACCCCAAATTTCATTACTTCACAAACAAAAATATTTCTTTGGATACTTGTATACACACCCTAAATATAGGGTGTTCGCAATTAGCCTTTTATAAATATCGAAAACTTGTTAACACTTTCAACCCCAAATTTCATTACTTCACAAACAAAAATATTTCTTTGGATACTTGTACACATACCCTAAATATGTGTTCGCAATTCGCCTTTTATAAACTTCGAAAATTTGTTAACTCTTTCAACCCCAAATTTCATTACTTCACAAACAAAAATATTTCTTTGGATACTTGTATACACACCCTAAATATAGGGTGTTCGCAATTCGCCTTTTATAAATATCGAAAACTTGTTAACACTTTCAACCCCAAATTTCATTACTTCACAAACAAAAATATTTCTTTGGATACTTGTATACATACCCTAAATATGTGTTCGCAATTCGCCTTTTATAAACTTCGAAAATTTGTTAACTCTTTCAACCCCAAATTTCATTACTTCACAAACAAAAATATTTCTTTGGATACTTGTATACACACCCTAAATATAGGGTGTTCGCAGTTCGCCTTTTATAAATATCGAAAACTTGTTAACACTTTCAACCCCAAATTTCATTACTACACGAACAAAAATATTTCTTTGGATACTTGGATACATACCCTAAATATAGGATGTTCGCAATTCGCCTTTTATAAACATCGAAAACTTGTTAACACTTTCAACCCCAATTTTTATTACTTCACAAACAAAAATATTTATTTGGATACTGGTATACATACCCTAAATATGTGTTCGCAATTCGCCTTTTATAAACTTCGAAAATTTGTTAACTCTTTCAACCCCAAATTTCATTACTTCACAAACAAATATATTTCTTTGGATACTTGTATACGTACCCTAAATATAGGGTACTCGCAATAATCCTTTTATAAACTTCGAAAACTTGTTAACTCTTTCAATCCCAAATTTTATTACTCCACGAATAAAAATATTTCTTTGGATACTTGTATACATAATGATTTGAAAATTGTGTATATGTTAGAATTTTTTATTTATCTTTCTAATTTTTGTTAGGAAATTTGGGATGAATCCATACGGCATCATTGGACAACTTATGTTTCCTTTATCGTAAGTAATATGATTTTCTTCAGTATTGGGCCCACATCAAAGTATGCATCGTAAAATACATTATAAATAATTTCTTTATGGAAGACTTCGAGGACAAGGCTCTGGACTCGGCAAGTCTTAAACCAACGGTCTTCTGGAGATACGTGGATGACACGTTTATAGTGTGGCCTCAAGGGAAGGATGAGTTACATCGATATCTTGACCATTTGAACTCTATCCACGCTAATATCAGATTTGCTATGGAAATGAAAACAAAGATGTCTGCCTCCATTTTTTGTATGTACTCGTTCATCGAAAAGCTGATGGTACATTAGGATATGCAGTATATCGAAAACCAACCCATACGAATCTGTATTTACATGCCAGTAGCTGCCATCATCCCTCACAAACTGCAGGAGTCCTTAAGACATTGGTGCACAGTGCACATTGTATATCAGACTATCACAACTTGCAGGAAGAGCTCACACACCTGAAGAGCATTTTCAAAGCAAATGGATATTCGCAGCAACAGATTCGCAGAGCATTCGATGTGAGGCCAAGAACGCAAGCGCGAGACGTGTAAGAAGAAGACGAAAACAATAGTCACAGATCAAGAGCCTTCTTATCTCACGTGGGCGCTCTTTCGTCAAAGATAAGCCGCATTCTCGACAAACATCGATTTAAGGTTATCTTCCAGCCACCTGTGAAGATTGCAGTCTTACTCGGATCAGTAAATAATGATTCGTTGCTTCGAAAGTCAGGTGTGTACCAGATCCCTTGCGGAAATTGTAATAATTCATATATAGGCCAGACAACTGCATTGCCCACGACAGATGCGTTGAACACAGAAGATATACTAGCCTAGTACAGCCAGACATGTCAGCTGTAGCTGAACATTGCATAGAAACTGGTCATTCCATGAACTAAGTGATGTGAAGATTTTGAAACCCGTATCTTCATTTTGGGATGCTATATTTATGGAACCTGCTGAAATTAGACTGGCCAACAACTAAATAAACAGAGATAAAGGTTTTAATTTAGACAAAGCTTGGAACCCTGTACTTGGAGTATTGAAATCACAGAGAAGACGTGAAGGTGTTGCCGCCGCCGAGCATATATCGGTAAGTGAACACCTGAGCGCTTCCGCCACGGGGGGCGCACGCGTGTGAGTACTTCGATATGCAGTATACCAGCATCTGTGACGCGCACGCGCATTGCCACCGCGATCAGGCTTATAAGGCCGCGCTCGGCACCTCGTCGACAGTCTTCGACTCACTCTGAAGATGTTCGGAAGGTACGCGGACGAAATATCAGCGGAAGAAGTGAATTTTACGTGGCTGCATTCCCGAAATCTAATGGACTATTATAAATAAGGTTTGTCCTTTTAATACTGATGATTATTTTATAATTTTTTACTAAGCCATAACCAACACAGCAAAATTTAATAGCCCAGGAATCTATCAAATTACGTGTGAAAACTGTGAGAAATTTTCTATAGGCCAGACAGGACGTAACATCATGGTTAAATTCGGGGAACACACCACAACCAATCCACTTTCTACCAGCACCTAAACAACGAAAAGCACACTACCACAATTATTGAAAAAGCGCAGAAAATATTACATAAAATTGCCAAAGGCACAAATATGACTATCCTGGAAAAATTAGAAATATACTTCCACAAAGAAACATTCCCTAACGAAATTGTAAATAATCATACAGATTTTAACACAGTATTTATTTAGAAAATTTTATAGTTCTTGTAAAGTTAGATAATTGGTAAATCCAGAGAAACACCTTTTCATATACAACGATAGCCCGAAATTACGAATAAAACTTCAACCATAGATGATACAGACGAAGAAATAAGGCTTTTTAAAAAAAAAAAAAAAAAAAAAAAAAAAAAAAAAAAAAAAAAAAAACTCTCAGGAAACCACGCTCACACTATTGAATAATCAAAGATAATATAAAATTTACGAAAAGCAACATCTTTGTGAACATGGAGCATTGAAAGGAATCTGTCACATAACAGTACATACGAACATCATGAAGATTTGATAAAAAGTTAGCCATAGCTACATGCAATAAGTACAAATGTACAATTATTAGCGTAGCAAAATGATCAATAAGCTTATGACAGGTAAATACTGCATGTAGCATAGAAATATTTTATTATATTTATCTCTCGTTTTATGTAAGAATGTTATCTAAATCCAAAATATTGTATATATGTTCGCTCACAGATTGCTTGAAAATGGCCTAAGGCAGAAACAGCGGTTGCAATAATAATAAAATAGCAGTATTAAAAGGACAAACCTTACTTATAATGTAATTTTCAATCTATATACTACTACTTTAGACGTTTGACAATAATTTATTCATGAAATTTTCAAGTTACTTTGTTTCCTTTACCTTGACACAGTAATCTGAAAGGCTTGTTGTATGTACACCAACTTAGGTATTAAGAAACAATACATATTTCATGAATAATTTGTAGCCTAATGCTCTCTGTTCTTTCGAAGTAATTATATACAATGAATTTTGGAAAGCCCTGAAGTGTGGTTTAGAACCTTTGGACAAATGGTTGTGGCTAGAGGAACAGATGAAGATGAAGTTGCCATGTGGCAACACTGGAAGTAAAAGGTTAGAGGGAGTGAGAACAAGACATTTTGATGAAGAACCCATGTCTGCAAATACCATCAAGGTACGCTATGTGTTCTTCATCATTGACACCATTTTTGTCGTTGTTGTTGTTCGCCATCTTCAGACAAAAAATAATTCAAAGCAGATCTCCACGCTATTCTATCCTGCGCAAACCTCCTCATCTCTGTATAACAACGACAACCTACATTACTGTGGACCTGCTTACATATTGGTTTTTCAGTCTCTCTCCGCGAATTCTCCCCCCCCCCCCCTCCCCACCCCTTCATACACACACTTTCCTTCAATGCTAATTATGTTGTTTTTCCACCTTGTACATACTACAAGTTCAGTCGAATGGTCATTAAAATTGATACATCACGAAGATGACGTGCTACAGACGAAAATAATTAAATCGACAGGAAGAAGATGATCTGATATGCAAATGATTAGCTTTTCACAGCATTCACACAAGGTTGGCGCCGGTGGCGACACCTTCAACGTGCTGACATGAGGAGAGTTTCCAACCGATTTCTCATACATAAACAGCAGTTGACCAGCTTGTCTGATGTAACGTTATTATGATACCTCGTGTAAGAAGGAGAAATGCGTACCATCACGTTTCCGACTTTGAGAAAGGTCGGATTGTAGCCTATCGCGATTGCGGTATATCGTATCGCGACATTCCTGCTCGAGTTGGTAGCGATCCAATGACTGTTAGCATAATATATAACCGGTGGGCTCAAGAGGGCAATACGAAACGCCGTGCTGGATCCCAACGGCCTCGTAGTCGAGATGACAGGCATCTCATCCGCATGGCTGTAGCGGATCGTGCAGCCACGTCTCGAACCCTGAGTCAACAGATGGGGACTTCTACAACACAACCATCCTCATGAACAGTTAGACGACATTTGCAGCAGCATGGACTATCAACTCGGAGACCATGGCTGCGGTTAGACTTGACGCTGCATCACATACTGCGATGGCGTACGCAACGACGAACCTGGGTGCACAAATGGCAAAACGACATTTTTTCGGATGAATCGAGATTGTGTTTGCAGCATATTGGTCCATCCGTGTTTGGCGATATCGCGATGAATGCACATTGGATGCGTGTATTCTTCATCGCCATACTGGCGTATCACCCGGCATGATGGTATGGGGGGCCATTGGATACCTCTTGTTCATATCGACGACACTTTTAACAGTGGCCGTTACATTTCAGATGTGTCACGACCCTTGGCTCTACCCTACATTAGGTCCCTGCGAAACCCTACATTTCAGCACGATAATGCACGACCGGGCCTTTCCGGATACGGAAAATGTTTGACTGCTGCCCTGGCCAGCACATTCTCTCACCAATTGAAAACGTATGGTCAATGGTGGCCGAGCAACTGGCTCGTCACAATACGCCAGTCACTACTCTTGATTAACTATGGTATCGTGTTGAAGCTGCATTGGCGTCTGTACCTGTACACGCCATCCAAGCTCTGTTTGACTCAATGACCAGGTGTATCAAGGCCGTTATTACGGCCAGAGGAGGTTGTTCTGGGTACTGATTTCTCGGGATCTATGCACCCAAATTGTGTGAAAATGTAATCACATGTCAGTTCTAGTATAATAGATCTGTTCAATGAAAACCTGTTTATCATCTGCATTTCTTCTTGGTAGCGATTTTATTGGCCAGTAGTGTAGAAATCGACAAGAGTTCAATTTAGAAACACATTTATCTTTTATCGACTTTCAGAAAACATTCCACTCTGTCATCAGAAGTGTACTCTGGGAAATAATGGAAAAGCGTGGGTATCCCATTCATCTTACACAATTAATAAGAGGCCCGTATGAGAATACAAAAATAATTATAAACACAGGCAGCTCTAAATGGATAAAATAACAGTAAATCAATGTGTCAGGCAGGGATGCAACATGTCACCAACTCGTTTTAACATCTATATTGATGACGTCATAAAAACTGGTAGGAGGTCGATGAAGGTATACAGCTTAAAAGGAACTAACGCTCTGTGTATAAGTTGTACGAGATCGGAAGAAAACACTACAATTAATATATGAGAATCACTACGCTAAACTCCCAGATCGATCTAAGATTGTCATTGAATATAAAGCACTTGAGCGGGTCACCAGTTACAGTTACTTAGGCAGTGACGTAAGTGTGGACATAGACAAGGAGAAACAAAATTTTAATAAATAAAGTTGGGAAAGACACAAAATTGAAATTACTTCAAACAATGGCCTGTTCTCCTTTATGGAACTGAGTCCTGGATTGAAGGAAAGGGAGAAAAATAAGACGCAGTTAGCGGATATGAGGTTCTTAAGAACAGTTAAAGGTTGCACAAGGAGAGACTACACAAAAATGATGATATTAGGACAGAGTTAGGAATCTACAGCTTAAATGAAAAGATTGAAGAATAGAGGGAGTAATGGAAACAACACCTCGGTCGAATGAAGGAAGGGAGAATTCCAGACGTGGTGAACAACTGTAAACTTTTGGGAAGACCTTTGCCAGGTTCGACTCCCCGTTCTGGCACACACTTTTAATCTGCCAGGAAGTTTCATATCAGCGCACACTCCGCTGCAGAGTGAAAGATTCATTCTGGAAACATCCCTTAGGCTGTGGCTAAGCCATGTCTCCACCATATCCTTTCTTCCAGGAGTGCTAGTCTTGCATGGTTCGCAGGAGAGCTTCTGTGAAGTTTGGAAAGTAGGAGGCGAGGTAATGGCGGAAGTAAAGTTGTGAGGCGGCATCGTGAGTCGTGTCGGGATAGCATAGTCGGTAGTGCGCTTGCCTGCGAAAGGCAAAGGTCCCAGGTTCGAGTCCCGGTTCCGGCACACAATTTTAATCTGCCAGGAAGTTTCAGTTTATAAGTAGTTCGTAAGCTTGGGAACTGATGACCCCGCAGTTAAGTCCCATAAGCTTCACAAACAGTTGAAAATTTTTGAAAATATAATTTTCAAACTGTTTACTTTCAATTTAGTTGTTTGACAATAATTTATTTATGAAATTTTCAAATTACTATGTTTCCTTCACCTTGATACAGTAATTTGAAAGGCTTGTTGTATGTACACCAACTTAGGTATTAAGAAACAACACATATTTTATGAATGAATTGTAACCTAATGCTCTCTGTTCCCTAGAAGTAATTATAGACAATGAATTTTGGAAAGCCCTGAAGTGTGGTTTAGAATCTTTGGACAAATAGTTGTGGCTAGAGGAACAGCTGAAGATGACGTTGCCATATGGCAACACTGGGAGTAATAGGGTTAGAGGGAGGGAGAACACAGCATTTTGACGAAGAAGCCTTGTCTGCAAAATCCATCAAGGGACGCTATGCGTTCTTCATCACTGACACCATTTTCGTTGTTGTTGTTGTCGTCGTCGTCTTCAGCCCGAAGCCTGCTCTGATGGAGATGATGGCGCTATTTTATCCTGCGCAAGATTGTTCATCTGTGAATAACAACGACAACCTACAACTACATCAACCTGTTACTGTATTCGTTTTCCAGCCTGTCTCCTCGAATTTTCAAAAAAATGTTCAAATGTTTGTAATTCTTATGGGGCCAAACAACGTTGGTCATCAGTCCATAGACTTACAAACAACTTAAGTTAAACTAACCTAAGGACAACACAGACATCCATGCACGAAGGAGGATTCGAACCTCCGACGTGGGAGGCCGCGCGATCCGCAATGTGGCGCTCCAGACCGCTCGGCGACTCCCGCACGGCTCCATATGACTGCGAAGATAGAGAACAACCTTTTAGGTAAACATGATATAACACAACAACTAGACAGTGCTTACAGGCAGTCTCTTGAATGGCACAATGATGAGATTTCCAAACCCCCAATATGTGACATCTAAAATTGTGGATTCCATTGAATTTTGTGGTGCTTTTGAGATCGCTGTTGCAACAATTTACGTCGACTTAGGCGAAGGTAAAAGAAGAACAAGATTTTTCAATAAGTCCCGAGATTCCATTGACTCAGTAAAGCCCATTTTACACTACCGACTTTCTTGTCTCGGTTGACTACTCGAACCGAGAGAGTCGACTGCAGCGCCCTGGTGGTTCCGTGTTTCATTTGTTTTGCGTGATCGTTTGCGTCTATACGATAGCTTCGAAATTTGTGTGTGTGCTGTCAAATGTGCAGTCTTTGCGCTGTGATTGTCGTCGTAATACTTCGTGCGCTGATTTGCGTTTTAATCATAAACTTTTATCCATAGCGAAATGGATGAAATTCTTGTGGTATCGGCTGCAACAACGATAGTAATCGCCGCCGCCTTGCAGGAAGGCAAAAAGAAAGAGCGCAAAGGCAGGAAGAGAAGCGTTTGGATGCAGAACACCAACTCTTTTCGCTCTGGCGATTTTTTTTAACTCTGTGCCGTAATGTGATCGCAAAGTGCCAACTTTAGTTTTATAATCTTCAGCTGTGACTTTCGGCCAAACTGCTGATATTTTGTTTGCCACTAATTGAACACTCTAGAAAATATATGATGTTTTCAATGAGTATCTGCAGTCACCGTAACATACAAATATCACAAATCATACTAGAGGCGTTTAAAATTACCTTATTGTGATATAAATGATGTTCTGATTCTACAGGGGCCCTTTTCCTTCTTCATAAGCCGAAATAACAGCCTTAACGCTTTCTTTCGTCCACTCGATTTCTACAAGAAATAAAAAGTAGTCCACAATCAACATGCTTTGCATTATTTTGGTGGAAAATGTGAAGTAAAACTGGTAGTGATGGCTCACTAGGTTTCTATTTCGTACTATACTACTTACTCGTGCCTTCGTTGTTTACAAAACAGTACCTCGCGTCTTCTGCTGGGCAATGTAGCCACTGCTTCTGCATATGCGCAGTGTTCACCGCACTCGAAAATTTAGAACTCCACACTCGGCACAGTCGAAAGACGTGGCCAGCGAGAAAGACAGGCCTGGGCACTCAGCCAGGTGACTGCCTCTTGGCGGCTAACCAGTCAAATCCGCGATCGCGTCGCCGCAGCACTACTCTTGGCACGTCACCTGGCTGAGTGCGCCGGCCGCGGTGGCCGAGGAGACTGAGGCGCTCCAGTCACGGTCTGCACGGCCACTACGGTCGGGGGTTCGAATCCCTCCTCGGGCATGGATATTTGAGCCGTCCTAGTTCGTAAGTAGTTCATAAGTAGTTTGTAAGTTTAGGGACTGATGACCCCGTAGTTAAGTCCCATAGACTGTACAAACATTTGAACATTTTTTTTGGCTGAGTGCCCAGGCCTGTCTTCCTCGCTGGCCACGATCGAAAGATTATTGACTTCATGGTCGCACCCGTGCCATGGTTAGCTTTCTGATTTACACCACGGCAGAAAAGCATTCCGCGCACCGAGTAGTCAATTTTCGCTAGAATGTGGATCGTCTAAAAGGGAAAACGGGATTAAAGTAGATCGTGGAGTATGCCTACTGCAGAAACCACGTTAAAAAACTGCTCCAAGTACAGTGCCTCATAGGTGGCGTGGAAACGAGTGCATACAACTTTATAACGACGTTTTCTCATAACGGTAAATACTAGGGAGAAAAGTATCAGAACAGTTTTTGTACATTGTTCAGACAAAAGTAGTAGAATGTGTAACTATTTTGATCATAAAACTGGCCGTTTCGGAAAAATAAATAAATAAATAAAAATCTTGACCTTGTGTGAAATTTTTTTGCATACACAGGATTGATAGAGACTTTCCACAATTTCATTGTCGTGCTATCCCAAACGTTATGCAAATTTTCAGCTTACTGTGAGTTAATGATTTTTTTTTATTTGTATTGGGACGTCCTAGAAAAATCTGCACGAATCCCCGCTGGTCTTCACACACGGTGGATCTGCGTAAATGAGCAACGAGAACTGAGATCTCAACGGATTTCTCGTCGATATCGATTCCACCGTCGTCCGTCTTCGTTTCTTTCTTTCTTTCTCTGAATCGGGCACCCTGAGCAGGCGCAGGGGGATGCTCGGTGGCGCGTGCGGGGGCGGATCGCTCGGCACTTGGGGGCTTTGCAGCGGCTGGCGCCAGAGGAGGTATTTCTTTTCAATTTCGGCGGCGTGTCGCGCTAAGTCCCGGCATTACGCGGCCGAGGCATTCTTTAATTAAGTGCCGTGTCTGCCGCGGCACGGCGCCAGCGGCGGCGGCGGCAGCTGCAGGGGGCGCCCCCTCCAGGGCTGCCAACCGATCCAGCAGCGGGGCAACCCCGCCACTCTGTCGC
Organism: Locusta migratoria; assembly: GCA_026315105.1. Taxonomy (NCBI): domain Eukaryota; kingdom Metazoa; phylum Arthropoda; class Insecta; order Orthoptera; family Acrididae; genus Locusta; species Locusta migratoria. Next base: position 34,636,300 of record CM048750.1, on the reverse strand, counting down.
TCTGTTACACGTGGGCCCGACCAGAGCTTTCCAGACTGGGTGTCGCGGCACCCTGGGGTGTCGCGTAGTAGTATCAAGGGTGTCGCGAGGGTAACAAATTTGAACTCTAAACAAAAAAACTTGCCATAAAATAACACAAAAATATCCTCTTCTTGATACTACCCTGAAGTCTCGCCTGCATTTAATCATCCTGCTCTTCATTCAGTGCAACACTGATCACGTATTAAATGTTCAAATGTTTGTAGAGCTTATGGGATGTCCTCTCCCAGGGTCACTTCCGCCACCTCCCCCTCCCTGATGACGTCCTCCGTCCTGACATATACCCGTCCTACCAGCCCTGATCCACCCCCCCCCCGTAGATGTAGGGTTCCCTCTCCCCCCCTCCCCCGCTTGGCTACCCCGGTACCCCCTCCCCGCCCTGGAGTCCCTACGGCTCCTCCATACGGCCTCCTTCCCCTCCGTTTTTCCTCTCTCCCGCGCTACCCTCCCCTCCCCCCTTCTCAGGGTCCTGGACCGACAGTCTTATCGGTGCTACGTCAAAAGTGTTGTGTGCTGTGCTCCAGTGAAGTGTATGTTTTTTAATTGAGTCCATCGCAAGCAGACAAACGTCGCACCGTGTGTTTTAATTAGTGTCTCCGTGTACTAGCCGTCCTGTGTTATTGTCGGCCTACAAGATTTTTTTTTAAGGTCACAGCGGCTCATCATTTTTATCTAACTAAATGTGGTTTTAATCGTCTGTCTTTTGTAATGTACTTCAAACTGTCGCCTTGTCTATGTTATTGTATCTCCGTTGTTTTATCTCCTGTTGTGTATTTTAATTCCCACCTCATAAATGTATTTCAGTTTCTCCCGGCTGAAGAGCAGCCTATGGTGCTGCTGCCAGCCTACCAGTGTAACTGGTGTGAAATGCAATAAAGGAAAAAGAAGTAGAGCTTGTGGGATTTAACTACGCGGTCATCAGTCCCTAAACTTTCAAACTACTTACCTACTAGCTTATACTAAAGAAGTCGCAAACATCCATGCCCGAGGGAGGATTCGAACCCCCGACCGCAGCGGCCGTGCAGACTGTCACTGACACGCCGCAGATCGCTCGGCCACAGCGGCCGCTACACGTATTAAAGGAATGATTGGTGCACATTAATTGCCTGTTCAGCCGCTAGGCTCAGCTCTGCTTCAGCAGCAGTAGACACTAAGGATTCGTTCAAGCAGCTGCCAGTTGCCAGATTCCAGCAAACTGCGCAAGCGCAAAGCTGCTGCTGATACTCGATAACTCTTCCCATGCGCAGTTTGCTGGAACTGGCAGCTGCTTGAACGAACCTTCACTGTAGTCTGCTTTCCTTCTCAAAAAGCTGCACCTGAGCGTTTCTTACAATTAAATGTCAATCAATGACACAGTGGCTGTAAAAGCTATCAGATTGTAAAAGCGGTCACAATTGTCCACTGACTAAAGCTATTCAGTAGCGATGTTTAGTATGGAATATGGACGGGTGATTAACGGAGAGTAGTATTTTAAATGCAGTTATCTTTGGTTCGAACCCTGGTATGCGTTATAATATTTTTCTCTCAGTTTCCTGTATGTAATAGATTCTGGGACCAGAAATGACATTCATATTCTTACTTGTCACAAATTTATCCAATTTTTTCGAATATGTCGGGACTTCCGAGGTCGTGGTGAAGGAAGTACCTAACAATAGAACTTAAATAATAATTCATCACTTTTCATAAATACATTCTCTTTATTTCTGAAAATAATGTGTAATATTCAACTGGAAGGGAAGAGTCACTGTGCTGTCTAAATCAGAAATCCGAGCAGCTAATTACCAGATGACGTTTTCAATCGATCCAGCAAAACCGTATCTGGCCATGACATGTACACACGACGGCGAAAAACTGTTTTCGAAATTCAGTTTTCGTGTTTCGGAAGTTGGGTAGCATGTAGAAGAAGCAAGTATTACTGTGTGAGTTAGGCATTGTTGTCTGCGGTGTTACTCTGTTAGTTCCTAATGTTTCCTTTCCTTCCGATGAGTGTACGTAATTGCTGCAGTCAGGATCAACATGTCAACGCGTACGAGGATTTCAGTCTCGTTTACAAACTACATTTAAACGATACTTTATTCCCGTACCCCCTCCACTCCCCACCCCCCTCCCCCCGCTAGAACCATCTAAATTCTACCATATGCATTTATATTAGTGAAAGGGTGTCGCGCAAAACTATAAACTATAAATGCGTGTTGCCACGAGGGAAAGATTGGAAAGCACTGGACCCTCAAATGCTCACAGTGATTGTAACGAACGCGAAAATCAAAATTTAATATTTATATACAAAAACCAGTATAGAGTGCAATGATTTTTATTTGTATCAACTAGTTTCGATCCGTTTTTTGGACCATCTTCCGGATTGTAACTGTGATATGTATCATAGTTGCATTTAGAGGACCTTCAAACAACATACATTAGTGCCAACATTAGCCTACGTTAATAAAGCGAAAAAAAATAAAAAGATGTTACACCCATTTCTTTTCCAGAAATATAGGAATATAATTAACTATACATGTCTTTGTCATTATCTGAGATAAAATAAGGGGCGAAGCCTTAGCTATTTAAGAGCAGTAAACCTTGCTCCAGCCAGTAGTGACGCACTGGAAGGATACCAAGCACTTACCCAGCTCCACGACATCAATCAGTATAATATCGTTCTATTTTATTTCTCTTTATTAACTTCGCAATGTTGGCACAAATGTATGTTGTTTGAAGGTCCTCTAAATGTAACTATGGTACATATCAGAGTTGAAATCCTGCATATGGTCCTAAAACGGACCTAAACTAATTGATACAAATAAAAATCATTGCACTCTACACAGTTTTTTTATATATAAACTAACTGCAGGTTTAAAATAAGGTTTTCTGTAGAAGCGTACAAAACCGTTTATTTGCATGTAATAAAATGGTTCATTTATGTTAAAGCAATGTGATAAACAACATTTTTGGCAGTTCCATTGGATTTTGCACAAAAATATTTTCATCTTTGCCCACTCTGGAGCAGGCCACATACAACTGTCCCTGAGAGAAGCATGGTGTCTGCAAGTCTGTACCAGCAATCCCAAGAGACTGGCCCTGTGACTTGTTGATTGTCGTGTCAAAGCGCAGTTTCAAAGGGAACTGTATTCTCTTGAATTGTCTGGTGTTCTTGGAATGAAGACATCCTCACCCTTAGCACTCCCTGTGAGTACTGTGGCTCGAATTACATGTTGCATCAGCTTTTTCACAATTAATCTTGTGCTATTGCACAGCCTGGGTGCATCAATATTGCTGATTAGCATTACTGGAGTACGAACTTTCAGAATCAAGTTGTGGGAATTCAAAAATTCGGTGGGATATTGTACTACTTCATCATCAATAAGGATGCAGTCTATGGACTTGTAGGCATATTCTTGCCCTGGAAGCTGCTTCTGAATGGTGACATTCAGCTTCTCAGCCACACCATTTCTGCTTGCCAGGATTGCTCTGTGAGAAAGCCAGTTGATCCTTGAAGTTTTGATGAATGTTAGGATACACCTTGGGCAAAAGTTCGTCAGGAGAATTATGAAGCCTGTTGAAGGATCTTCAGTAACTTTACCATCTCCAATCTGGAGCAACTTGTTTGCAAATTGTCCTGCAGACAAATCACCCTGAATGTGTGAGCGCATGTTTTTAGTTTAGTGAATTTTTTGACATGGTGGCATAGATAAGAATTTTTCAAACAGGCATTGATCTGTTCTGCTGATGTACCACGTGTGACAATGGGAAGTTTGTCGAAAATCACCAACAAGCACAACAGTTGCTCCACCCATTATTGCAGAGCTGCGCGGCATATCCTGTAATGTCTTGTCAAGAGCATGGTAAGCATGACTCTGTGACTCATGGTAGCCTCATCCCAGACAATTAGCTTGAAGGTTTTGGGAACATGATCCTGTCCTGCGCCCTTGGAAATATTGCAAGTGGCACTGTCTGATCTGGCCAAGTCCAGTGGCAACTTGGAAGGCGAATGTCCTGTTCGACCACCAGCAAGTGGAGTTGATGCTATGCCGGAGGAGGCAACAGCCACAGCCACAGCCTCACAAAAGTCAATAGCAAACGTAGTAAAAACGTATTTCCCGTGCCACCTGGTGCATCCAAAAAGACAATGCCTGCTCTTTACTTCCGATCATTCCAGTGATGGCCATAAAGGGTAGCTGCTGATCTGGACTAAGTCTTGGCACATTTGTGGATTTTGGCGAAATCCATGTGTCCTCCACCAAGCACTGAACGAAATTGTATATAGACAGTGCCCTTCCGCTTGTTTTGAAGGTCAATTGTGCAAAATTTCATCAAGATCAGTGCGAAGATATAGATTTACACGGACACATTGTAAACGCACTTTCACTTTTTCTCAAATTTTCCAGTAGCTTTCCAAAAAATGGAACGAAACCTGTTTAAGAACCTTCCCCATGTAATTTTGTGTACGTGAACCAAATTTCATATTATTTGGTTGTCTGGATGATGAGTTATAAGAGAGCAGAAAGATAGACAACAAATGCGTCTTATAAGTATAGAGATTTAAATATAAGAATGCTGTTTATCCCAAACACGAAACAAAAATGATTCCAAAAGTATGTGACAAAATTTAATAGCTCATGTGAGTTTTCAATCAATGATCACGAATAATTGAAGATTAGGATCCAGAGGAAATTGAGTCAACATAAAAGATGCCGGTAGTATTAAGATACGGGATCCATCTATTACTGTAAACCATGTCAATCCGTGGGTCGTGACCCCTAGCAGGGCGCCGCAAAGTCTAGCTGGGGGTAGCCGTCAAAGGGAAAGCACTTTCACCGTAACATAACCAGGGTTCGATAACACAAAAACGTATGCCTAAGTGAAATATATTTAATTTTAAAATTATCTAGCTACTTGTGTAATATTAATTGTGAATGGAATATGTCATAGATTGTCCTACAATATAATTTGTTAATGATAAATAAGCGCAAAGCGTGAAAGTTGTTTTCAGAAAACAAATTTATGGGTAAAAATAACATGATACAATAACTATTTCTGAAAACTTCGAAAAAAAAAAAAAAAAAAAAAAAACAATTTCACACAGTGGGACCTTTCTTAACGAGCACATTCGCATTTCAGTCTTGCCTGATATGCGAAAAACTCGTTGAGAGAAACATATTTTCTGCCGCAAACCATGTAAAAACAGAATAACGTGTTCCATTGCGAAACATACGTACGGGAAAATTTTTTCTAGCAATTTATAAGAAAGCTGTAGCAAATGTAAGGAGACTAAATTTTTTCCTTTGATTGGGGCAATATACTTTTGATTCAGTTCGTAAGGCAGGAGAGGGCAATTTAAATATTTTAATTTGTAAATGGGTAGCATATTTTAAAAGGTCGAAAAACACTGTTGTATACCATGCACTTAAATAAACGACTGTGTTATCATGATCAGGTAATGGCCTTTTGTTCGTACGTCGCTCTGTGTCCAGTGTTCCAATGTTGAAGTCAGTAAGGGACATATGTGTTTCATTATGTAATGCACAACAGGATTTAACTAATGTTGTAAATAAAATACCTTCAGCCGTCCAAGTTAAGAAAACTTTTCATGTCTAGGTTCGGTAATCCAATATTACTATTTTCAAATACAAACTCATTACACAAATTTTGATGTGTAAACAGCGTTTTATTGGTTAACTAGTATGTAGATCAATCTTTGTGAGCCCTACCTAATGAAGTTACACTTTTGAATCAGAATACGACTGTCAGGGTTCTGAGGGTGTTTTATTTATAAAATAGCCATAGACCCAAATCATCGTTGCTCAAGATGAAAATTGAATAATCTATTTCAGTATGTCGTGAAGAATAATAAGCTCTTTTTATATGGGTCATGATTATGAGTCCAGCTGGTGTAGTGTAACGTCCACACAAAATTCAGATAGTGGGCAACACGAGTTCCTACATACCCGGACGTGACTATGCGGTACGAACTCAATCACACATGCGAAATCTGATTAGCTGAAGGACAGTGCAGTAGGTGACGTAAATGGTCAAGGCAAGCAAGTCAGCATATACATGCTGAATTAGTTGGCACAGGCCCTTGGGCTAGCGCTTATGTATAACTGACAAACATGCGCGGATAGGTGGTATTTGCAGTGAGAGAGAAACGTGCACTCACCATTAATACATAACGAGAATAGTAATGGACCCAGTAGTGATATTTGAGGAATCACTGTAATACATCCCTCCATTATGATCTGTTAGTTCCAGTCATTACACCCTGCTATCGGGATGTGAGGTAAGAGCGGAATCACTGCACAGCATTTAGAAAATACATTAGAAATGTAGACATTGCGTGTGTAGGTAGGTAAGGGTGTTGTTTATTTCTTTTATTTTTTCATTTAGTGGTGTCTGTGTGTGTCTGTGTTATGGATCAGAGTTGTCCGACAGATCTTTGACAGCAGAAAATAAAGACTGCAGCTTCACGAACTTCTTTTATAACTGACGTATTTCTCTGGGGTCCGTGGAAGCAAATGCGAACATGTACTGCATCCTCACCACAAATGAGTGCAGTGATTGGTCATCTGTGGTAAGACAAACAAGGTAAATGACGGTATGAATATTTCTGCTTATCCTTCTTTATTTCTTCCCGAAATATGTATTACAAATCAATATATACTAATGAATATGCTGCGAGCAAATTGCTGAAAGCGGATCGAAGCTTGAATGCTGCAATGGCTGCCATCTAATCCGAAATGTTTTGAGGACTGCGAGGGTTTTCCCAGATACCTTAGACATTGTGGCTCTTCGCACAAAGTAATCTCACACTTAAAAGTGGGCCACTGAACGAAATAAAAGCTTAATTCTGATAGGAGGTATCAAGATAGGAGTTTAACGTCATAAAAAGAGCTTAATTTTAGCAGTGAAATTAGCAAAAGATCCGTGTGAACTACCGGCTACTCCCTGCTGCGAAACCTTGTTCCCTGGCCCAAATTGAGAACTGACTTGGTTCAAATTACTCTAATAACAGGACGTTAACGATACAGTGGCAAATATACGTGGGAGCTCACACGAAAGTACACGCAGGTATTAATAAACAAACCACCACAATTAAAGTTATTTCATAAAGGTGGCTAAAGAAAAACATTTATGGCGCAACGGAACTTAAACATAAAAAATTGCATCTGAGCTTGTTCTCAGAACTGGTGAAAAACAATATTAAATTAAAGGGGGAACGTGCTCAAAAACTACAATTTATAGGCAAGTCGAAATTATACTGAATTATAATATATTTATTATGCTGAATTTGTTTATTCAGGTCGAACGCAAGCAAAATGGGGAACCAATTTTGTTAATACAATAAAAATGCATCCCATTTACATCATCTAATACTGACGATGCCCAGCATTGAATTTAACATAAATTACATAGAACGTAACGCTACTGGGGGGAGGATTTACAAACAACACTCACTCGCTCACACACGCACGTAATGCAACAGCGAAACACGAAAATCAGCGTGCTGAAACGAGTCAGAAGCAGGCGCCGCTATCGTAGGCGAAATTCAGCAAACCCGGAGGTACCACACAACACAATATACAATAAAACTGCGAAGATGGCTCTAGTCTGTCATGCCTGATTTGGGATGGTGCGTGAGTAGAGCAAAGTTAAGTTGCATTTAGATTATACCGCGGGCAAACACGCTAACGGACCCACGGCTACGTTACCTGATCGCACTCCACTGAAGGTAAAGTTGTACAAGGCTTGGAGATAATTACTGACAAACACTGAGTGCATACTACAAGTTCGGAGAAGAAACAGCAAAAGTAAAATAGGCGGGGAGAGAGGATCGCGAAATGTTAGTTTAAATCAGAAGGATACGCGCATGATGGGCATGGAACAAACAATAGTGGAAGCTGAAGGCTTTGTTCTAAGAACCAACCATGTGGAACACATATCACTCAGGAAGGAAACGATAACAAAGATTTTATATGCACTCTACAAAAATGAACATATTGTCTGTTAGAAATCGGGCCCCACAAAGCTAGAAGTTGTAAGAGGCAACGAGTTATCTACATCCACACCCATACTCCGCAAGCCACCTGAAGGTGTGTGGCGGAGGGTACCTTGAGTACCACTATCGGTTCTCCCTCCTAGTCCAGTCTCGTATTGTTCGCGGAAAGTAAGATTGTCGGTATGCCTCTGTATGGCTTCTAATCTCTCTGATTTTATCCTCATGATTTCGCGAGATATACGTAGCAGCGAGCAACGTACTGCTTGAGCAGTGGGCGAACAAGTGTACTGTAATCTACTTCCTTTCTTTTCAGACTGCATTTCCTTAGGATTCTTCCAATAAATCTGGCATCTTCTTTACGGACGATTAATTTTATATGGTCGTTCTATTTTAAATCACTCCTACTGCCTACTCCCAGATAATTTATGGAATTAACTGCTTGCAGTTGCTGACCTGCTATAGTGTAGCCAAATGATAAAGAATCTGAAGTAATCAGAGACACAAAATCATGGTGGCATATGAGTTCTCAAGTTCATATTACCATCCAAACTATGCGTACAGCTGATCTGTGAAGCCGTTCCAAACTTGAAAATTGGAACACAGGTTGCTCCAGGAGCGAACGAATGTGGGCGGGGTTGGGCCTAGGGGTTCGAAGCACGTTCGTCCACCCTCGACCGACTTTCTACGTGTCTGCTTGAAGGAAATCAACTTGCACTCACAAGAAAAGTACTTGGTCTCGAACAAACATATCTGTATGAACGTTTAGTTACAGGATCTCTGCGTACACCTCAATGTGCTTGTGGGTGTCGTTTTTATGCAAAACTTTGCAATCATGCTCTAGATACCACTGCAGATGTAATTGTAGACGTCATACATAATGCAGATATCTTAACTATAACTAATGCAATAATCATCGTACATGTTCTCTAGCGAATTGTCATCAAAAGCCGTGATGATAGTTGCAACTTTAACCTTCTTCTCGGAAGACTGTTGGTATTCACTGCCACTGCTTCCATCGCCTCTTCGCCCACTTACCGTAGCACTACCGCTTGAAATAAGTTGTTCGTCATTATCATGCCTATTATCATCATTATGTGTTAGTATTGCAACAGTATCTAAATATGCTCACATTTCTGTACCATAACAGATACGACAAAGCATGCAAATGATTCATCTTCTACACTAATACCATCTTCACGAAGAAGGGTTCTTCGTAACTTCATCTCAACGAATCGCAATACATTAGCAGGATTGATTGCCAATCGCCACCCCATCTAAGGCTTCACCACACAAATAACGTCACAAAACGCGAATTCGGAGGCACACTACACAGTCCCTACTGGCGAACCGACAGGTCAAAGTGCAATGTGGCAAGGCACACGCAGAGGCCTCTAACGGACGATGTAGAGTTTTGCAGGTGCGGGAGTATCACTAGTGCAATAAGGGTCCTTTACATTATCTCTCATACGATTTTTGTGTTTGTTCGAGCCCAAGTACTTTCCTTGTCAGAGGAAGCCCATTACTTCACATATTTATTTATTTAATGCTCAGACGTTTGATACATAATTAGTCTTCTAACACCAATACAATTAACCATCTGACATCCCCGTTACAATTGCAGTCCTTCACAGTTTAGATGCTCCTAATTCATAATGGTATTTTCTCTTACATAACAAAAACTCTTCGGTGAGGGGAAGATTCCAATCCTGTGCAGGTGTTCCGTCGTACAGTCGTAGCCAGTAATTCATCGAAATGCAGCCGCCGTTTCTCTTCGTGGGTGTTTAGAAAGTGCGTTCTTCTCTTCTTACAGTAGATGACTGTCTTTCCTTGTCGTTATGTGGTCAAGTAGTCATAAAAAATTACTCTTAAAACTATTGTTAATAAGTCTCATAATGGAGATGTATGATAATTTTGGGCAACTTGCTTCAGAGATCTTGATGGAGCGTTGGTGACAATAAACCTGGCACTAGAACAATTTTTGGCCGTCTCCATGTAGTGCACCCTGGGTAAAGCTAAATAGTATACAGTGAAGCTCATGACAGAACTTCTCAATGGGAATCAATCCGGACGTAAAACTAGCCCCAATCGGATGCCCGGGCGGGGACTACATTGAGAAGAAAAAATGTGAACACCTTCACAGTGATATAATCACGCAGTTTGCAAAGGGAAAATGTGTATAGGGGGTATGTTAACCGGTCCTATATCATTTCTTTTCCTCCTCCATGTTGCCATGGATGACGCACAACAGTTTGCGTTTGTATCGCAATGACAGTGTACGCAAGGGTAGTAGTTACTCCCCACTGCACTGCCTGAAGACTAGAAACTCTGAAAGTTCACCAACCTGACGTCTTCTATAGATGTCCCCACGCAGATGATAGCGCGCAGATCGGAGTTCTTGATTGAGGCTGAAATTATTATACTATTGACAGGAACTGATCTAATTACGAAATAATAACCGCGGTGGAGTAGCTGAGCGGTCTAAGGCACCTCGCTGTGGAACGCACGGTTGCTCGTCGTCGGAGGTTCGAGTCCTCCCTGGGGCATGGGTGTGTGTGTGTGTGTTTGTCCTTAGGTTAGTTTACCTTAGTTTAATTAGTTTGTAAGCTACGAACTGATGATCACGCAGTTTGGTCCGATAGATTTACAAACATTTGAACATTTTTTAAATAATACTTTCTTGTGGGATGCCATCTAGTTTATTTAAAGACTGCAGAAAACCAGCAAACTGCATAATGACATCAACTTGACCACATTGTCTTAAATGAAATTAAATATAAAGTCATTTCCCTTGATCTAAGATGTTTAAACAATGTTTTATGACCGCCTACATATGCATGTTACTCGACCGAGTGCATACTGAAGTCACATGTTACTCTTCCGAGTGCCTGTTATGAACTGAAGAGTGGCGGCTCGATGCAAGGCTGTCTTCGTTCCGCAATTTGGCGCGCAAACATGGCCGCCGTGCATCGTCCTTCTTATATTAACTGTTTTGTTTATGTTTTTAGCAATTGTTAATATGTTTTACCTACTCAGGGCATAGCTTAGCTTTGAGGTGTTTTTATGAATTAAGTTTGGCATTGAATATATTATTAGTTTATTAAATACTAGCTGAAAACCCGGCGTTGCCCGGGTATTTATTTATTTATTCGAAACTTGAGTTAGTATTTTCCTATCCACTCTCTCTCTCTCTCTCTCTCAGTCCATTTCCTATTTCTAAAAACATGTTACATTTATCAGAGAATATATAAGAAATCACAGATAAAAATGTACTCGTTTCGAAGAATCCAATCACGAAATTCAACAATAATGATTACAATAATATCACGTATGGATCACTTGATGTAATGTGCGAAACGTCAAATCGATTTTTAAAGAGGTGTATTAAAAGAAATTTGTTTTTTACTGCTTTATTTATTTGTTCTTATATTTCCTTACTTGTATGCTTATCCTTACAGAGAAAGAGCTGAAGACATTGTAGCACGCATAGACCAAAGATATGGTCTGTGGCATACGTTTCGCTGTACGTAACCTCCTTGCTATAGAGTCGCAAACGTCATCGCTGGCCTTCAGTCCGAATTTTTTAATAATTTTACGACTTTCAACCACCATATCTTCCACCCCTTATAGGTGTCGGCATGGAACAGCTATGGTGTACAAAGGGGAACTTCGGACAACAATTACACCATTTGTTTGCGTTCTGTAGTTTTCGCTGCAGAGCGAAATATTTACACACACAAGAAGAATTTGATATACACCGATAAGTTTCCATCCCAATATATTCCACCCTTTTATCATTATCAACCATCATGCAACAATGCAACCCATAAAACCATTTTCAAAGAGTAAATATAATTTTCAAAGAGTAATTATTGTTCCGCATTTCGCGTTATGTTCTTCAAATAACTAAATATCTATCAGATCGCTATAAAATCGTGCCTAAAACATTCCTCAGGCATAAATTAGCAACTGTACAAATATTTAAGTCTCTGCATCTTGCCGTTCGGACGTGATAAGCGTACACCGAACAGACATCCGATCGTCATAAAACCGTGCCTAAAGCCTTCCCCGGGTAGACATTAGTAACTGTACAAATTTTTAGCTCTTTATGTCTTGAGGTTCAGACGTGATAAACGTACACCGAACAGACATTCACGTTTATATAGATTAATAAAAATATGATTGCGTTTCGTCGCGTGACCGCCAGTGCTACAGCCAATCGGCGTCCAGTGCCTGCCGCTCGGGGACTTCCCTAGAATTCGGGGAGATTTGCCATTGCTCTTTCCCATGAGAACCCGACCTATTGTACCACCTATCGTCGTTCTAACCAGATTTTACCATCTGTCGCCTACTGGTCCTAATTGGCTGCACTGAAGCAATACTTCGATCGTGATATTATGGCTTTAAGCCAGAAATATTACAACATGTTGGTAATACCGTACACTAAAATCAGTAATTGAGTAATTTCGTTTCTGAATCGTACGCTCCACGCCGATTCGACACTGAGCGCACGGCAGTGCTGATGTCGTAGCGTATAATTGTAAAGTTGGCAGCAGTTCCATCTCGTGCAAACCGCGTGACAGCGGCTCATCCGGCGCAATTGTCGCGGACGAGACAAAAGAAAAACACCGTCTGCCCTCTCTCGTACAATTGCCCCCTAACGACGGACGTAAATTACAATTAATTTCGCCTGGCGGTATTTGCATCACGTGCGACAACGGCCGCCGCCAGACAGATGGCCGGAAACGAGACGGGGCCGCAGTCTGCGGTTTTGTCGCAGCGGCCGGCAAATGGAAAAGAAGAAAGCCAGTTGGCAGCATTGTCTGCGCTCGTTAAATCCATCACCGCGGCGCGCGCTGCCATCGCGCTTCCTTCCGCGACACGCCGCTCATTGTTGGCAGCCCTGCCGGCCCCGCCCACGCGCTACGCGCGCGCGCTCTCGCGGTGACAACAGATTGTCATTGCGCGCGCTGCGAGTCAGTAATGGATATATGCAAATGCGCGCGCCGCCGCCCCGTATTATGAATATTTCAAGCGGCACACGCGAGGGGGGGGAGGGGGGGAGGTCCGCGCGGCTTTGTTTCAACAGCGGAGAGAGTTGGAGAGGGGGGGGGGGAGGCGAGTGTGTGACGAGGGGAAATCGGACTGCTGATTGATTGGCGGTTGCCAAGTGGCACGGATACAATTAATTTCAAACACTGGGCGCGCTTTACGTGTGCGAACGAGATTTCGCCCGCAGATCCTCCGACCGACGCTCGGACGAGCAAAAATACGATTACGCGGAGTGTGAAGCCATTGAGGACGAGCATCCACGGCGCATCATTCCCTGCTTATTTTTCCGTTCGTTGTGTGATGCGCGACAGGAGAGTTTTTTGTTGCCGTTGTTTATTTACTGCGCTGTACAGCAGCTGGGAATATACTGATAGAGAGACGTGGTGATTGATTTACGATAATGGTTTCCACAGCGACTGTTCTATGTATCATAGGGATACGGGTGTGTCATTACTTCCACGACTATTGCGCTCTTAGTAATTAAATAATCGGAAGCGTGCACGAGATCAATATCGGACTATTAGTAGCTAAAAGCTGTTTTTATGTCTAACGTTAATTTTTTCGGTAACTTGGAAGAATGCTTGAAAGAGATATATATGAAAGGATCAAGTGTTACGGAGTAATATATCGATTGTGAGGGAAAACTAAGATGACAGAACTAGCAAAACAGTCATCGAATGTAAACATACGGGATAATATCATAATACTTATGTATTGTAGATTGTAAATAATCCATGATTATCCTCGTAAATTGCAGCTAATCACAATTGAATGTACTACTATGTGCAAAAATACCCGAAAGACCTGAATTGCGTTTCGCCTGATGTGCATGCAACCCAACTAACATACGTGTCTTGCGGGTGCTCTAATCGCTCCGCGGTATAGTCGTTCGACTATTCAAAATGGATCCACTACAGACAACTGCTCTTTATGGCAATCATTCAAGTTGTAAATTAACATCACGATTTTGCAAATAAAAGAATACTCGTTATTAAGTCCTTAACGTTTATTAAAGCCAATTTGGTTGGTGTGCTCAAAGAGCAAGAATGCTGTGTTCTGCTTTTGTTGCAAACATTTTTCGTCATCTACAGTAAAAATTGCAAAGAACGGTATAACCGACTGACGGCACCTTGCTTCGTATCTCGAAAATCACAGGAAGTCTTCTGATCATTTGAATTCACATAAAAATTGGATCGTGTTTTCTGAGGGGATGAAAAAGTCACGAACTGTCGACACCCATCATCAAAGGCTTCTGAATACTGAAAGCGAACCTTGGAAAATGTTCTTGGGCGCTTAATAGCAATAATTCATTTCTTGGGTCGGCAATTTCTGTCTTTGAGAGGAAGTACAGATACACTCTTTCAGCTTGACAACGGAAAATTCTTGAAACTCGTTGAATTATTTGGAAAGTTCGACACTGTGATGATGGAGCACCTGCACAGAACAAAGCAAGGTGAGAACAAGGGTCATCATTATCTTGGAAAGGAAACACAGAATGAAATAATTCATCTTATTGGATCATCTATAACCAACAACATATTAATGATGAAACCTGCAAAGTATTACAGTACAATTCTGGACTTCACACCAGATATTTCAAAAGATGACAGTTGTGGTACGTTTCGTCCAGGAGGCAAGACTAGACGAGTTATACGATGTCCGAATTTCCTGGGATTTCTTCCAGTGCCCGATTCGTCAAGCTCCGCTTTGACGCAGGTCATACTCAAGTTATTGGAAGAAAAACCATCCTATTGTGTAATACGAGAGGCCACGGATACGACAATGGGGCAAACATGAAGGGAAAGAAGTCTGGTCTCCAGAAAAGAATTTCAGATATTAACAAGAGAGCATTTTATGTAAGATGTAGTAGTCACTCACTGAATCTTGTTGTCAACGATGCCGCTATGTCTTCTCAATATGCTGTTTCCATGTTTTCGACAGTGAAGTGATTGTATGATTTCTTCTCAGCCTCCGCTCGACGTTGGGATGTCTTGAAGAAGTACCTGCCTAACCTGACGCTGAAGTCACTGAGCGATACTAGGTGGGAGGCTTCAAATTGGAGGCGTTTATGAAACGAATTCGATGGCATATCCGCTCACGAAGCGACGTCACTTGCGAATCAAATAAAATGTTTAATGTTTGTTAAGCTTATGGGACTTAACTACGGGGTCATCAGTCCCTAAACTTACAAACTACTTATGAACTACTTACTAACTAGGACGGCACAAATATCCATGCCCGAGGGGGGATTCGAACCCCCGACCGTAGTGGCCGTGCTGACCGTGACTGGAGCGCCTCAGTCACCTCGGCCACCGCGGCCGGCAATCAAATAAAAAATTACAACTTTTTCACTTCTCTGGTAATCTGGTACGACGTTCTGCTTCACATCAGTGCAGTCAGTAAGATTCTCCAGACCATTGACATAAATGTTTCTGAGGCCGCTGAAATTCTTGAAAAAACTAAAGCATATTTTGAGACCTGCAGAACAGAAGAAAAGTTTGTATCTTTCTTGACGGATTCCAAAGAATTGGCTACAGATTTGCAGTTAGAAGATCTAACGTTACCACTGATTAGTGTTTCCCCTCGACGAAGTAAGAAGCCAATACACTTATGAAGGAAGGGAGACAATAGATGACCCAACAAAACGTTACAAGATTGAAGTCTACTATTATCTTTTAGATATAGTAACTACATCTTTGGATGAAAAATTCAATCAACTGAAATCTCAGGGTGATTATTTTGATTTTCTCTGTGACATCGGCGAGCTGCACCTCCTTACAACCTGGACACAAAGTGTAGAAACCTTGCAGCGATTTTGCAAGATCATAAGTCAAGCGACATTGATGCACTAGAGTTGAGGGATGAACTAAAAGTGCTTTCAACATTGTTGAAGCCTGGAATAGGTCCAAAAGAGACTCTGAAGTTTATACTAAGACATCATTTTTGACCTGATGTCAACGTTGCTCTGAGAACACTCTCAGTGACAGTTGCGAGTGGAGAGAGAAGTTTCTCAAAACTGATAGAGACATACCTCCGATCAACGATGAGCCAAACTAGTTTGAATGATATTGCAGCGACTTCGATTGAGCACGAGCTTGTAGAGGAGTTAAATTACACACATCGTGTGAAAGAGTTTGCACAAGCAAAAAGCCAGGAAGGTTCGATTTGTCTAGTATGTTTCTAAATTTTTATATTATGTTCAGCGTCTTGTTTATTTACTGTGTTGCTTCTTATTTTGTTCAACATTAAATAGTTATTGTAAATATTATTGTTCAAACCAAATTATCGTTAAATTGTAAATATATTTTGTTTTCCGTTAAATACACTATCTGTTCACAACCATTGAAAAATGTTTATTTACGTTAACTGTAAGTTTATGTCGCGCGGGATTAGCCGAGCGGTCTAAGGCTCTGCAGTCATGGACTGTGTGGCTGGTCCCGGCGGAGGTTCGAATCCTCCCTCGGGCAAGGGTGTGTGTGTTTTTGTCCTTATGATAATTTTGGTTGAGTAGTGTGTAAGCCTAGGGACTGATGACCTTAGCAGCTAAGTTCCATATGATTTCACACACATTTGAACAATTTTGTTAATTCACAAGGCTTATTAAAATTAGCTAGATTTCTTCAGCCTGGTTTGATTCCATTTTTGAGCTGGTGCCCTGCGACTGTCTTGTACAAATCTGTAGAGATTGTCATCAATCACTCGCAATTTTTGTTTTTATTTTCCAGGTCTATATAGATTTCGGGCACCTTGTGGCTATTCTCAGTGTTTTGAGTTATGTTTACATCTATACCGTCATGCTGAACGTAGCTGTCAACATGACGGTTTAGATGTAAGCACATATTAAAAGCTTTGAGACTGGCCTAGGAAGATCTGCAAAAGAAAAACAATGCGATTGATTGCTGACATTTCCTAGAGATTTGCTTAAATAAAATTCCACAAACGTTTTGTTAAAAAAAAAAAAAACGGGGTGGCGGCAGTTTAGCAACTCGCACGGGGCGGCACTTGGGCTTGCACCGGCCCTGTCTCTACGTATACCTCACGACCAGAGTAAAGCTACAGATCACTTTTTAAACACAAAATCTTAATTCATAATCTATGTCCTGTTTGAGTTATTTTTCTAAGAATCGCGTCCTATAAATGACCCACAAATGTTATCCGTTTTCAATGAAAGCAGACTTTTCAGCCAAAGGTATGTAATCAAAACAAACTTTTACACCAATGTAGTGACTGGTTCTCGAAGTAGTTTTCCGATTCACGCTAATGACGTAGTAATTCTCCCAATTAGTATGTTACGCCATAGCAGTCGCACCTTGAGATATATATCTATATATAACTTGGAAGCATTCTTCCAAATTACCATTATCACACACAAAAAGTTCATAATACATACATTGAGATAAAACAACATATACAGTCGATATCGTTTATTATGACACTGCATTTAACGACATATTGCTTATAACCGCAAAATATAACGGTCCCGGCTAAATCCTATGTAAACGCTACATTTTAAAAAATCGCTTAGTACGCCTTCGCTTATTACGACTTATCGTATAAATCGACGTATTTTTATTACATTATCGGAGAAATATAACGTCCACTGTTACCTTTTTTTTTTTTTTAATGCAGCGTGCAAGTGGAGATTACTAACAACAATGTAAGGCTTACTTCCAACCTCTTGTTTTCTGTAGATTGTTGATTCAAATCAGTCAGTGTGTTAAACAACCAGTGAAAGCATCGCCTTAAAGATGTCGCAAAGAAAGAGGAAAGTGACACGTAATCTGGCCATTCCAAATGGGGAAACAAACGTCAGCATCGCGAACGAATTAGGTGTCTCACACTCGACGATTTCTACAATCTGGAAGTACAGAGGGAAAATACAGTCTCTTTTCGAACACAGTTCTTTAAAAATCAAGCGGGCGAGGTCATCCGAACACAAAGATATTGAAGAGGCTTTAATTACATGGTTTAAGCGGAAAATATCAAATAATGTGCCGATCAATGGACCTATTCTTTAAGCGAAAGCCAATGAATTTGCTCGTCTGTTGGGAAACCCGAACTTCTACTGCTCTTCATATTGGATACAACGTTTCCGAGCTCGTTATGATATCATCACCGGTTAAATCTGTGGCGAAGCTGCAAGTTTAGCTGATGGTGTAAAAGACGACTGGCTCTCTAAGAAGTGGCCTGTTTTGTGTGAAGGTTACAAGACAGATGATATATTCAACGCAGATGAAACTGGTTTCTTTTACAACATGACTCCAGATAAGAAGTTGAAATTTAAAGGTGAACAGTGTTCGGGTGCGAAAATGTCTAAGACAAGAACCACTGTTGTGGTTGTTGGAAATATGAAAGGATCATGTAAAGAAAAGCTTTTTGTGATCGGAAAATCGAGAAAACCTAAATGTTTTTAAAACATTCACTCCCTACCTGTACTTTATGAAAACAACGCAAATCTTGGATCGCATATAACATTTTTGAAAAGAGGTTGCATAATTAGGACTCTCAGCTTAAATCGAAGAATTCTCGTGTTCGATAACTGCCCTGCTCATCCAGTAGTCGACAATCTGCACTGCATAAAGCTTGTGTTTTTACCTCCAAACGTGACTTCCGTTATACAACCTTTGGATCAGGAAGTTATAAAATCTCCGAAAATGCAGTACAGGAAACTACAAGTGATGAAAATGTTACAAAAAATCTAATAAGGTAAAGAAACAGTTTTCAATGTTTTTGAGCCGGCCGCGTTGGTCCGAGGGGACTGCGGCGCGCCAGTCACGGTCTGCACGGTCACTATGGTCGGGGGTTCGAACCCCCCCCCCCCCCCTTGAGCATGGATATTTGTGCCGTCCATAGTATTAGGTAGTTCATAAGTAGTTTGTAAGTTTAGGGACTGATGACCCCGTAGTTAAGTCCTTTAATTTATCTTTCTCTGACTGGTAACCAGGTCAGAATTTCGTAGCACTTCAGATTTGGAAGATATTACACGACATTGCCGTGCTTGTAACAGGAGGCGATATTAAATTTAAAGATATGAAATTATCTACATCCTTTTATAACTCTTACAGCTACATACATACAAATTTATTTTGATGAGAAACTACCTTTTCAGTTTTGTAAGTTTCATGGGCCTCCTTATATAATTAACATTATATATTGGTACTTACACTTTCAAGTTAATTTATCATTATGATAGTTCACGACAAGCTAACTATCCCATAAAAAAGAAAATGGAAAAGTAATACTAACGCAAATTGGTGGCATTCTTCGTTTCTATTTTTTTCCTTGCAAATGGGCTCTTATAGTAAACAAGATGTAAGAGTCGTTCCCCCATTATTATTTACATAGCCCTATTAGACACTAATTTCATCAAATAAAATGAATACATGTAATAATTATTCATCACACAGTTGCGAATTACTGATTACGGACCGAAGAAATGGTGGATGTGAGTACGATAAGGTTACCTTGAGAATAATACAAATACACACAATAAAATACACCAACATATACACAATAAAATACACCATTATACGTGTTGTTGACTGTCAATGCAACGTCAAAAGCCAATAAATTAAAAAATGGTGATTTTCGCATAATATTAATTTAAAAGGAATTTAAGTACTAGTATTTTATAAATGTTAAATATCGTTAACTTTCTTGACGCTTCCCATTAAATCTTTCGGTCCTTGCTGAAACTTATTCATGAAATTTGAGAGGTCCTGTTTAAACATTTTTTCTTCGTTCTAAAAGTCAATTGATACTGCTCTTAAATAAGTACGTTAAAATCCCAACAGTCGTCGACTCACCGCTGTAGATGTTACCCGCAGTAGGTAACGAAACGTCGGGAGTAAGCAGTTTTATTGATGGACCACGGCATCTTAGCCCGGAAATTTTAATTAATGAATTAGAATAGTTCACTATATAGTAACCTAAGGAATTTTTCTGAATGAATATCGCCTAAGGATGTGCACAACATGCTCTAGACGCGTTGTCATATTTTAAAGTGAACAATAGCCGTAATAAAAAATATTAAACAAAACAGCTCAACCTGCCGAGTTCGAAACACTTAAACCTGAGACTCATTCTAGTGAAATCTGTTTCTGAAAATAACATGTTACATTTCGTTTGCTTAGGATTCGTTTACCGACTAAAAAGTTACATGGCTATTTTTGTTCTAATTATTCTGCAGGTTTCTACATTCGAATATACAGCAGGCTCAATGGCAGATCACATTTGCAAAGCGAGATCCGTGTTAATTCCGTACTACCATTAAGAGAACAGGACGTTTGTCCTGTAACCGCTTTCCAGATGTTTCAGCCTTCAATATTTCACTCATCCTTCGCTGACCTTTTCGGAAACAATATGCGCATACGCTCTAACAAACGACGGTGCCGATGTTATTTCAATAGCTCCCTGTTGATAACGTCATATTTGATTCGCTTTTTCATTCATTTGTACAAAGATATATAGATTCGCTCACGATACAATCGTTTCTCTTAACTCTTTAAAATGGTGTAATTTTTAGTATATCAGTGAAGTACAAATGTTGTATGACATACCACGTTCGCACACTAATACTGTCGTCGTTATAACAGTTCTCTCTGCTGGAAGGGCATGGTTACTGCTATTTAAAAAAAAATCGTCTCTTGCGAAGGTCTCTGTTGAAACTGGCGTATTTCAATCCACGTTTTCCTCGATGTAAATTAATTCCAAATTGATTGCTGAATTTGATAAAACGGATTTAATGTTAAATGTTTAATATTACCGTGAATTCGAAAAGAAATCTTCGACATACATGAACATGTGTACAACATGAGTTTTCGAAACACATCAAATTAAGCGGATTTGACTGCCATCTTTCAGTTATTCTATTACTTAATTAACAGTAGCAACTGTATCATTCCGCAAAATGACTTTCGGTAGGGCAAGTCTAAATCTCAAGTCACTGTTCTCTAAGGAAGAATTAATTATTTACCCAGAAAAAACGCACCAGTAAAACGAATTTATTTATTATGAGAAACAGGATATGGACAACTGGACTGAGAAGACAACGTGAAACGTTATACCACATTCCTGTTGTATTTACGCGCTTGTCTCCGAGGAATTCCTGAAAGTGATGAGCAGCAAAATGTTTCAAACGTGGATCCACAGATAGTGATGAATGTAGAAGCACAATTGCCACAGAAGGGTACGAGCGGATGGTGTGCTCATTGCAGCACAATAAAGCCACCCAAAAGAAGTAGTATTATATGCAAGGAATGCAAAGTTGTTCTTTGCCTTCCTTGTTTTCACTAGTATCATTCTAAACCACAAGTGTTTGAATGTTGTAATGTGTTCAACTTTTGTAATTCAGTAAATTAGTTAATAAATTGTCTATTCTTTACATTCCAAATGCCATTTTAGTTATCTGTTCCAGATATAAGAAGGTGGTCTTTAAAATGACCACCATCCACAGTACTCCAAGCCCCACACAAAATGGGTAGTGGTCTGTACATCAACCACCTATTTCTTACTTTCACTTCCAAGTTAAATAAACGTAAAATAATTCTGAGTATATTATATGCCTAAGTCAAATGGGATGCAATAAAAATATTACCTTTCAAATTTTCAGAAAAAAAGTTTTGTCTTCTTCTTTTTTTTTTTTTTTTTTTTTTTTTTTTAGTAGGTCTGTCCTCAGACAGGTTTCAACTGGACGTCTTCAACATCGCTCTGTTCTGGTCATCCTCCTCCATTTTTCTGTAGTTCTTTCCTACGTAATATGTGCTCCAACCAAGATGTTTTCCTCTTCTGGATTGTTCTAATGAAGGTCGTTTCCTCTCCTACCCTGCTCCAACACCTCATTTTTCATTCCGTGGGTCCATTTCACATAGCTCCATTCCAAAACTTTCTAAATATTTTTGTTCTTTCTGTTTGATTGTCCACGTTTCAGATCCATATGACACCACGCTCCACATAAAACATTTGGCGAACTTGTTCCTTAGAGTTAAGGGAATACTTTTGGTCGTTAGCAAATCTTTTACTTTCCTGAAAACTTTCTTTCCCACAGAGATTCTTCGCCTTACTTTTTCTGTGCAACTTCTACTGGATGTTATCACGCTTCCCAGATACTGAAACGATTGCACCTGTTCCAATACTCTTTAATGATATTTTGATTGTGTCGTCTTCGTTTCCAATTTTCATGACTTTACTCTTATCAATGTTTAATCGCATTCCAAAATCTTTACCCATCCTCACAACAGTTTCCATCATTTCCTGGAGCGATTCTTCTGTTTCTGCTAATACTATCATATCGTCAGCATACTTTGTAGTTTTTATTTGTGCTCCTTCCACTACAAATCTTTTTGCTTCTTCGAAGGCCTCATCAATAAGCTTTTCAGCATATAGCGGGTGATCAAAATGTCAGTATAAATTTGATCACTTAATAAATCACGGAATAACGTAGGTAGATAGGTAAAAATTGACACACATGCTTGGAATGGTTCTTTTAAGAACCAAAATAAAAAAAGTTTCGGGCCTTTTTTCTTCGAGTAACTGCGTGATTCTGGTTTTGTGACTGCTACCGTGAAGGGTGAGAAGTACGCTGATCATCCCCAGCCTGGTTGATAAACACCTGCTGGAACGTACGATTTTTTTGCAGGATGGCGTTCCACCGCATATTGCTAGACGCGTGAAAGATCTCTTGCGCACGTCATTTGGTGATGATCGTGTGCTCAGCCGCCACTTTAGTCATGCTTGGCCTCCCAGGTCCCCAGACCTCAGTCTCTGCGATCATTGGCTTTGGTGTTACCTGAAGTCGCAAGTGTATCGTGATCGACCGACATCTCTAGTGATGCTGAAAGACAACATCTGACACCAATGCCTCACCATAACTACGGACATGCTTTACAGTGCTGTTCGCAACATTATTCCTCGGCTACAGCTATTGTTGAGGAATGATGGTGAACATATTAAGCATTTCCTGTAAAGAACATCATCTTTGTTTTGTCTTAATTTGTTATGCTAATTATTGCTTTTCAGATCAGATGTCGGACATTTTTGGATCATTTTTTGGGGGTTCCAATAAAACCCCATGTTATTCCAAGCATGTGTGTCAATTTTTACCTCTCTCTCTCTACATTATTCCGTGATTTATTAAGTTTTCAAATTTACGAGGTGCGTCCAGAAAGTAAGTTCCGTTTGGTTATAAAAAACGAACGGGTACAGATACAGAAAAAATATTGATTGTACACAAATCTACAACTGTTAAACTACTTTTCTACATAGATTCCTAAATTATGTAGGCAACTGTCATAACACGGCTCAAGGTTTTGTGTGCCTTTTTCATAGAATGTTGCCGCCTGTGTATTCAACCATGTGGCAACATGTTCTTTCAGCTCGTCATCATCGTTGAAGTGTTGTCTACCAAGGACAGATTTTAGGTGTAAGAAGAGGATTACTGTCAAAAGATATTTTTTTTTCACGATAATGCCTGACCTCACACTCCGAATGTGACCAAACAATTCTTACGGAAATTTCAATGGGACCCGTTTGATCATCCTCCATACAGCTCGGACCTCTCTCCTAGCGAATTTAATCTCTTCTTACACCTAAAATCTGTCCTTGGTGGTCAACACTTCAACGATAATAAAGAGTTGTTACCACATGGTTGAATACACAGGCGGCAACCTTCTGTGAAGGATGCATGCAAAAACTTGTGGCACGCTATGACAAGTGCCTACAAAATTTCGGCAGTTATGTGGAAAAGTAGTTTAAGAGTTGTAGAATTTTGTGCAAAAAAAAAAAAATTCTTCTGTACCTGTGTACAGTTTCATTTTATTACCAAACGGAACTTACTTTCTGAACGCGCCTCGTATACTGACTTTTTGATCATCCGGTATATTGAAAACTGCTTTGTCTCAGGCATCTTCCTAAAAAGGATTAAATCCACAATCTCGTATCATGTGTCCATTGCCGTAACCAAACATCAGAAGAGTAGACGCTAGAACTAGATATCCGAAACATTTTTTGACGTTTGCATGTCCGTGCCCTTGTAAAAGGTGGGCTAGTTGGAGGTCGTCAAAAATTGTCAAAAATCAGAATGCGTAATGATATGCTGTAGTAATAATAATTTCGTTATTGAATGTTGCAGCAAATCACAACTAATGGGTCGCAAATACACTTTCGCAGTGAATGTTAAAATTTTGAATAAATAGAAAAGATTGATATTAATTAACTTGAAACAGTCACTGTGGTAATTAATTAATTTTGGCCCTATCTGACTTAGCATTGACTACAGCCTCCAACTAGCACCTCTTACGATTCACGAACAGCACAACTGCACTAATAAATGTGTCAGAATTCAAGTAGTGGTGATGGCGTGTTCGTGTTATAATCAAAATCGTAATAGCTGATAGACTCTGATTGCAATGAAAATAGCTCAGTACTGTGAAACTGCGTGGTGCAATGAGCTTCACAAATAATTTACTCAAAGTTCCCAATAATTTTGATAATATTGTTTAAAGCATTCAACTTGCTTATAAAACTTTACGTGAACTATGTTTTGATTAATTGGTTCCAGGGCCTGGGTAGCGTACGCGTGTAACTGACTGAGCAGAGTCTGGCATTTAACGTATTTCATAAAAATTACTTTCGTCAAATCTGGGTAACCAACTATAATACTTTGACTACTGTTACCTGGTTACTTTCTATATAAATTAAACCAACTTTACTTTACGTGCAAACTCTCTTGCAAGTTAAAAGCTTTGGCATAATAATTGATTGCAAAACTTAGCACTGCACTTTAACTACTAGTCTCTGTGTTTGTAACACGTTTAGCAATTCTTTAACTCGTCTAGCAATTTCCTTAAAACTGATCGTAATTACTTTGAAAAATGATTGAACTTGTGGGCAATGCACAGGCTTGCATAATCAACATAATCTAATAATGGTGATAATGGAGTGACTACAACTACTTACAAAATTAAGACTGGTTACAAAATAACCCATATATAATTGAACCAAAATTCTGATTGGGTTGACACTACAATTACATGCATACAAAATGAAGTGTTACAACAGCACTCTTCTGTTTTTGTCGTCTTCGTCGTGAAGTCCATACAAGACAGATATGATTACAATAGGTACTCTTACTGCTGGTTCAAAAATATTTTTATCGACAACTCTTTGTTCAACTCGTCTGACTGAAATCTCCATGCATTGATATCACCTCGATACACCATCTAATCTCCGTAATTACAGCAACGATCACTCTCGGTGACAATAAACTTCATAACCAAACAATAACTTTTCTTGCACACATGAAAAAACATTACACTGATCACTTTCGAGTATAAATAAACTTGTTTCGCGCTTCCTTCAATACATTAAACAGTACGCCTCTCAGGCTTATTGCAACTTTGCTACTTCATTAAACTCGCGCCACACTGCGCCTACCGTGCCTCTGACCCATCAACAAAACATTTATGTGTTTACTTTGGCGAATCCGCTCCGCGACTGCTTCAGCAGCGCGACACTCACTGCTACTACGTCTGTATCAAAGACAGTCTTTACAACAGGTTCAACATTTTCTCTGGTGCATTACCAACTTACAGCATAAGAATGTTCGTGCATTCATGCGGGTTTACACGTACAGTACATGTTCACACTAAATGATTCAATACAGGAAATTACGTTATAATATTCTTCTCGGGTTTCCTGCCGGACGAAAACGTCATCTGGACACAATATTTCGGCGGTCCACCTGGCCGCCATCCTCAGATGACAGTGCTGGTACACCGACTCGCCGAGACTGAATACAAGCCGCGAACGGCGGCCCCTATATACGCTGCGGAAGGCCGAGGGCGCGTGCGCAAAAATTGACAGTTCTGCCCTCTACGTTTCAGCGCCGCCATTGGTGGAAGCCGGCGTAAACGATAGATCGCTATTCTGCAGAGACCGTTGTTTTTTGATGGAACCCTTAATTATTGGACATCAAAAAAGAACTGTCTGCAGAACAGCGATCTACCGTTTACGCCGGCTTCTACCACTGGCGGCGCTGAAACGTAGAGGGCAGAACTGTCAATTTTTGCGCACGCGCCCTCGGCCTTCCGCGGCGCATATAGGGGCCGCCGCTCGCGGCTTGTACTCAGTCTCGGCGAGTCGGTGTACAAGCACTGTCATCTGAGGATGGCGGCCAGGTGGACTGCCGAAATATTGTGTCCAGATGACGTTTTGATCGCCGCGGTGGAATAGCCGAGCGGTCTAAAGCGTCTCGCTGCGGAGCGCGCGGTTGCTCGCCGTGGAGGTTCGAGTCCTCCCTGGGGCATGGGTGTGTGTGTTTGTCTTTAGGTTAGCTTATCTAGGTTTAAATAGTTTGTAAGCTACGGACTGATGACCACGCAGTTTAATCCTATAGATTTACAAACATTTGAACATTTTGATGTTTTGATCCGGCAGGAAACCCGAGAAGAATATTATGAAAGAAATCGGAAAATAACAGCAGCTAGTCACCTTCCGTATGTATTTATTACCACAACCGGTTTCGAACTGCCTGGCAGTTCATCATCAGGCGGTGTACATGCTTTAGATGTTGCTTATAACATTGTGGAACACGTTTGGCTGTGGTTACAGTTACAGTTTCAATGGTTTAAGTGTTCATACGTTTCTATTTACAATATTTTCTTACAGTGGTGGCTTCTTTATTTCTAGCACTATTGTTAACAACTTAAACCATTGAAACTGTAACTGGTAAATTAGTTTAAAATAATATCTATGCATCAACTGTGATCTTTGACAATTAGCTGTACATATCTCTGAATTGTTTATGTTTGTAAAACATGTGGAAAGCGAGTGTGCTGTTATGTGTGCATCTATTGAGCACTAAAATGCTTGAAAAATCACATACCATCAATCAGAAATGTGAACCAACTGTAAGTAGCTGTTTGGAATACAATTTAAACTTGCAAATATTGAAATTTAGTGCCAATGGCAAAGCTCACACATAATAATTTTCTATCTCACCACAGCCAAACGTGTTCCACAATGTTGTAAGCAACATCTAAAGCATGTACACCGCCTGATGATGAACTGCCAGGCAGTTCGAAACCGATTGTGGTAATAAATACATACGAAAGGTGACTGGTTGCTGATATTTTCTGATTTCTTTAATCAACACAGTCGCAGGTTCCACACTTCGCGAATGGATACAAGTTTAAGAATATTATGAATCATTACGCCGGGAAATCTATTAAGGAAACTGCAAATGAGTCGAGATCACTGGTATTTGCAGATGATGTTGTAATATGGGGAGAAACAGAAACAGAAGTTCAGAAGAGCCTGACTATCTGGAACAATAAATTTAAAGAATTTAACCTGAAAATCAGCAAGACCAAGACGGTTGAGATGACCATAAGCAGAGAGGGAACAAGTTCAAACATCTACTTGGAGGGAACAAAAATTAAATCAGTTTCCCACTTTCAGTACCTCGGAAGTATCTTCTCCAAGGACAACACCATCCGGCAAGAAATCCTCAACAGAATACAAAAAGCATCAAATTTCTACATGCAAGTTCGGAATCTACTCTGGGACAAAAAAGTACCCCAGGAAGCAAAGTTAACTTTGTATAACACTTACTTCACTCCTATCCTTATATATGGCATGGAAACATGTACATTGTTAAAAAAGGATTACAGCAGAATCCAAGCAACAGAAATGAGGTTTATCAGGACTATGAATCAAAGTACCAGGAGAGACAAGATCAGAAATGAGGTACACAGAGAAACAGCTGGTATCAGGGTCCCTATTGCGAACATCTTGGGGAAACGAAGACTGCAATGGTATGACCATGTAATGAGAATGGATAGCACAAGAACAGCTAAAAAGTACTTCAGAATGGAAGTGGGAGGAAGAAGACCAAGAGGAAGGCCAAGGAGACGATGGATAGAGGCAGTTAAATCAGACATAGAGAAGGACGATTTTAACTGGGATGATGTCCAAGACCAAATGGTATATCAAGATCGGATAAAATGGAGAGCGCTTGTTAGCCACACCCGGGAAACTGGAGATGGAAAATGATGATGATGATGATGACGCCGGGAAAGCCAACGTAGTCATAGGAAATGACGTTACATAAGAAATATAACTTGCATACAAGAAATGAAAATACGTGAAGAGAACAAATTTAAGACAATATATACATTACGTTAAATCAAACCGTAAGATACAGCGACAGGTGTACCCTTACACCCTCCGCTCGCACAGGAGGAGGTGAGGCTGCCGCTCTCCAGTAGGGATGGCGGTTGTCGCTGAAACAACCGGTTTCCGGTTACACCGGTTCTTTTCATCTCCAGTTTAACCGCACCTTAAAAATTGCTCAAGATAACCGGTTTGTTAAATAACCGGTTTTTGGTTTTTACTGCTATTATTTCCAGTAGAGTTCGAACGAAACATATTTTGCGGCCGAAACAGAAACCGTAATCTTCGGTTCCTCTAGTTTCGGCCGAAACCGAAACTTACGAAATGTAGTTAAAATTTAGGTAAATTTACATTATACGACAAATCACTAGTCTTTCCATATTTTGCAATATCCCCTCCCAATACTACGCCTTCTTGAGTGTGTGTAAGCCTGACCAGGAGTCCGTAGAAGACGATATACGAAGCATACAGATTTATTGGTCTAGTATTTTCATCAGGTAGTTGCGAATATTGAATTTCCTATCAGAAAGGACACAGTTCGTTGTAATTGACGGTAAGTCATCGAGTAAAACAGAAGTGATATCTGGCGTTCCACAGGGAAGCGTTATAGATCCACTACTCTTCCTCGTGTTTATAAACGATTTAGGAGATAATCTGAATAGCTCCCTTAGACTGTTCGCGGATGATGCTGTCGTTTATCGGTCAGTGAAGTCAACAGAGGATCAAAAGCAACTGCAAAGCGATTTAGACAAAATTTCTACTTGGTGCGAAAATTGGCAATTGACACTAAATAAAGAAAAGTGTGAAGTAATACACATGACCACTATTACTGAATTACAACTGAATTACGCGATAAATCAGTCAAACCTTAAGGTCGTAAATTCTACCAAATACCTAGGAGTTACAATTACGAACAACTTTGACTGGAGAGAACACATAGAAAATATTGTGGGGAAGGCGAACCAAAGGTTACGTTTCATTGGCAGAACGCTTAGAAGAAGCACCAGCTCCACCAAAGAGACTGCCTACATCACACTTGTGCGTCCTCTCTTTGAGTACTGTTGCCCCTTTTGGGACCCTCACCAGGTGGGACTGACGGAAGATATTGAGAAGGTTCAGAGAAGGGCAGCTCGTTTTGTTTTATCACGTTCCGGGGGGGAAAGCGTCACGGAAATGTTGCACGAATTGGGGTGGAAATCATTAAAAGAAAGACGTTATTCATTGCGGCGTGATCTGTTTGCGAAGTTTTAGTTCTGAATGTGAAAATATTTTGCTAGCACCCACCTACTTAGGGAGACATGACCATCCCAATAAAATAAGAGAAATCAGATCGAAAACGGAACGATTTAGGTGTTCTTTCTTCCCGCGCGCTATGGAACGGTAGAGAAAAGTTATGAAAGTGGTTAATGAACCCTCTGCCAGGCACTTAAATGTGATTTGCAGAGTATCTAAGTAGATGTAGATGTAGATGTAGAACCACTCAGTAAGTTGGACTTGTGAGGCAGCGCATACGAATATCTCGTTATATACACAATATATATGTTACATTCAGTAAATAAACTTTAATTAGTGCTGCAGAAGTATTTCGAAAAATAAAGTCACAGTTCCGACTAACAGTATGATTGTTGTCAGTGTAAATTTACGCAAACTGAACTAGGAAAGCTCTGTACCACAAGATCAAAGAATGTTCAAATGGGTGTGAGTTCTTATGAGACCTAAATGTTTAGGTCATCGCTCCCTAGACTTACAAAGTACTTAATCTAACTCTAACTTACGCTAAGGAGAATATATAGATCCATGACCGAGGGAGGAGGGAGGACTCTAACCTCCGACTGGAGCAGCCACGCAGTCTGTGACATGGAGCCTCAGACCGCACGACTACCTCGCGAGGCACCACATGATCAACGTTACCTAAACCCATATCGGTTAATAAAAAAGCCCCTCGCTTTCAAGGAATCACATTAATAAAACTTGTTAGCATAACAATATGATGATACATTAATAGTTAGTATTCCAAGCTTAGAGTACATCACTTACATAATAGGTATATGAATAGAATTTACCTTCTCTTCCAAAGAACATTTTGGATGCTTTCTCCTTAAATGACATAGCATGTTTGTAGTACCTCCACCCGTTTTCAGCTTTTTAAAGCAAATGGGGTATTGTATCTCACTGTTCCCGTACTTCGTGAAGTACTTCCATATTCGGGATGGTGCCATTTAAAACGCAACCGATGTCTGGCGACGACAGCAAGGAACTGCCGCATGACCAGACGGAGGCAAGTCTCGTACACTGCCGGTGCACGCGCGTCGTCTAATAGGCCGCGCTACACGGCAACAGGTGCATCGATGCCTCAATAGCTGCACCAGTTCTTAAGTTCTTATGCCACGCGTTTGTTGCGCGTTTCTCACTGCCGGGATTGTTCTTAACACCGATCGCTTTTCTTAGTATCTGCGATGACCTAATATTTGACAGCAGTGGAAATTTTAGGAATAGACCTAAATTATTGGGTCTACTAGTTTTAATTTTTTTTTAATTATTTACAAAAAGGACATTTTGAACAACTACTATAGGAAGTAGTCGTACCGGTTTTTTTACCCGGTTCTTGGCAATAACTAAAATAAACCGGTTACAACCGACACGAAATAAATCCCGAAAAAACACCGGTTATTCAAAACTAAAATACCGGTATCGGTTTTAACCGGCCGGTTTTTCCCATTCTTACTCTCCAGTGCGGTGGGGTCGGCAAGTGGCCCCTGAGTCCGCTAGCCAGTGGTGGTCCACCGCGGCGGCGCCATCGCCTGTTAATCACAGACCAGCAGGGAAGCGCGCCGCCAAGGCTTCCTTCCGGCCAGAAAGTAATTACGGCCGGCCGTGCGGCCAGGAGCTCGTTTTTTACGGCGCACTGGAAATCAAGTCGGCGCGACGCGCGGGAATCCCGCGGGGCCGTTCTGCCGTCTGCTCCGCCTCATATTTCATCCGGCAAGTGTTTAAGAGCGCCGCGGCAAAACCAATATTAAAAGCGCCGGCGCCAGAGTACAAACTGAGGAAATGCGACTTGAACCGTAAAAAAAATAAAAGAAAGAGGGAGGGACACAAAAAGAGGAGTACGTGTAGTTTTTAATTTCTGACCTTTCTCCATTCCCCGGCCAACGAGAAAAAAGTGCGGCGCGAGCGAGGAATAAAATGTCGTGAATGTAAAAGTACTTAGCGTTGAATTCTGGCTCACAGGACCAGTTACAGCTATCTCGTGGACTGCATATAATCTGCGTCAGAGTAGGTATGTCATCTGCATAGCGAACAGCAATCACAGCAAAGTTCGATGAATGTTCGAATAAAACTTGTATCCATTCTTGAAGTGTGGGACGTGTGACTGTGAAAATTAAAGGAACGAGAAAATGCAGCAACCAGTGGCCTTTTTTCACGTATTTATTCACCGCGACCGGTTTCGAACTGCCTGGTAGTTCATCATCAGGTGGTATACATTTTTATCGATTGTGCTGAAACGTGTTTGGGTCCATAACAAACCAGTGCTTTGCATATCAGGCAGACATCATACCTAGAATTTTCACTGCAAACACGGCAATGATAAGAGATGCAAATCGAAAACGTGTCGAAAGGTTTATAAACATTTGATTTTAAGCCTGTGCACTGTTAACCTCATTAGTTAAGTCCCAGATATTTACAAACATTCAATGAATTAGGAAATACCGTAACCAGCCGCCTTTTTTACGTATTTATTCACAACGATCAGTTTCGAACTGCCTGGCAGTTATGAACAATCGATAAACCACCTGATGATGAACTAACAGGCAGTTCGATACCGGTCGTGGTCAATAAATACGTAGAAAAGGCAACTGGTTGCGGTCTTTCATGATTCATTTTGAATGTTTGTAAATATCTGGGACTTAACTAATGAGGTCAACAGTGCACAGGCTTAAAACCAAATGTTTATAAACCTTTCGACGGGTTTTCGATTTGCAGCTCTTATCATTGCCGTGTTTGCAGTGAAAATTCTAGGTATGAGGTCTGCCTGATATGCAGAAAACTTTTTGTTTTACACTCAAACATGATTCAGCACCTCTGTGCGTCATCAATGGGGTTTTCCATTTATTTATTGCTGTAGGAAACAGAATACATTGATATCAGTACTATACTTTCGCGAAAGATAAACTAGTGTACACCGGCTTTTCTGATCAGTCGGACATTTTTGAAGCTTTTTTTTTTTTTTTTTTTTTTTTTTTTTTCAATAAAACCCCATGTCATTCCAAGTATGTGTGTCAATATTTACCTATCTGCATTATTGTGATTTATTATGTTTTCAAATTTATACTGACTTTTTGACTTTTTGATCACATAGTGAAAACTGCTGGTGACATACAGCAACCCTGTCTCACACCTCTTCCTATAAAGGGTTAATTCCACAATCTCTTAACATGTGTACATTGACACATATGCAAAACACTTTTTATTTTTATTTTACACCGAAACATGTTTCAGCACCTCTGTGCCGTCATCGGTGGGTTTTCCATTTATTTATTTCTGTGAAAAACAGAATACATTGATCCCAGTACTATATTTTCGCGGAAGATAAACTAGTGTACACCAAAAGAAACAAAAAGTAAGAGACAATAGGATGACGATTAAAATATTCCTTTCAGTGGTACTTCCTGCAGCCACGGGGGTAGGTGGAGGGAGGGAGAGGGGACGGGGCGGTAATGGATTTTTTAATTTTATTATTATTGTTGTTTTCATTTTTACATGTTGACGACTCCATCTGGAGTCCGGTGCAGAGCGACCACATTAAAATTATTAAAACAGGGAAAAACAGCTATGATCGCATTGAAACCTTTATTTGAACTACAAATCGATGTTCAGACTCTGACTGAAATCGACTTGTAGTTCAAATGATGGTTTCAATGTAATCAAAGCTGTTTCTCTCTGTTTTAATAGTTTTCATTTTTTATTTCTTTAAACAGGTCGGCACCGGAAATTTGCAATAGTACACAAATAATAAATAACAACGTAACTATAATCTGCCTGACATAAGTAAACGTGACAATGGGTTGCCAACGTGATGCCGCCACTGAGAAAGTGTACAGCTGTTACTGTGAGCGGTTTTAATGCTTTGATGCTGCTGCTATTCTTACTGCTATGCTGAAATTACGAACCGACTGTTCATATGCGGCGACCCGCTGCTTAGCAGGCCAGCGGCGCCACCGAGTGCATTCTTACGAACAATAACAGTGTTACATTAGTTCAGTGTTTACACATAGAGTCATGTTAATTAAACTGTAAACAAATTTATCTTTGGCTAGTAACATAGAAGCTGCTTAATTATTTTACGAGCCGGTTATATACACTTCATTTCCACTACATTGCTCCTCTTCCACTTTCAAATGTCTGTGAGCCTACTAATTTTATTTCTTGTGCAATTCTTTTTGTAGTATAATTTATTAAATTATAAAAAGTGTAAAAATAAATCATAGATTAATTCAATAGCCTTTATTTATGAGCAATTTTCAGATACTACATTCCATTACCCTCGTTTTACTCTTGTGTAGGTAAAATTTAAGCGTAAGTAACACGTTCTTCTCATAACACGACTCGACAATGTAGGCCTATGTGTTAAATTTAACTGTACCTTAACCTTAAATGAATCATGTTAAAACGAACTAGTAAAGCTTACAACGTCATATCGTGTTAGAAGATCTTAGAAGTACCGTATGGAAACGTTTTGACCATGAGGTTGAAACGGAACCGTCGTTTCATTTCGCGACTTTTATTAGGTTTAGAAGTCAGTCCCGTAGGTTTTGGGGTAAAGCGCTCGATTCGAAACCGAAGGGTCGAAACACACTCGGACCTCGGATTTTTTCAGTCTGCTTTTTAGCCCATCCTTCACCTCTCAACGATGTGAGGAGTCGCTAGGAACGACATGTGGTTCTAATTTCACCTTAAGCTGTAGGTCCCCTTTCCCCCGTTGGATAACTGGGGTAGGCTAGGGACACGCAAGTCGCCGAAGTGGCGTCAAATTGAAAGACTTGCACCAGGAAAATGAGCAACACGAAATTATTATTATAAGTTTTAAAAATCTAAAATCAAATTTAGATCACTTGCCATTCAAGTGGCGCCTATTCAGGTGATCTGTCAGTTGGTCAATCATCCTAGGACACAGGAATGGAATTTGTTTTGTTTATTTCCCCGAAAAATCTTTTTTTTTTTACTTGCGCCATACTTCCTCTCCCTTCCCAGCCTTTCCTAGGACGAGAGGCGAGCATGCTGTATTGTACTGAGGTGGTGATAAGTATCAGAGAAGTCGAGTGGAGCTTGTAGAGATATATTGTCTGAGGATATGGGCAGCTAGTCGGTAACCGACGATAGCTGGTACGTCCGGTGCACCTTCGGTGCCTACCTTTGGCAGGGAGGCCCTCAGCCAATGGCGACCCTTGTCGCGAAATCTAGTTCCATAATGCGTGAGGACAGGAAGATATGAGAAGCTGGAAGACGGTCGCCAGGAGAGCGTGGGAGGTAGCAATGGCAAGGCAGTCGTGTTACATGTACGAGTCTGGCTCCTTAGTTGGTAAAGTATGGAGTTGTTAATCATTATTAGCCTCGACAGTCCAGATTCATTTGTTGCTTCTCGCGTAATTCTCGGTTCCCCAAAATTAACGGTAATTTTCTTGAAGAATGTTCAAATGTTTGTTAAATTTATGGGACTTAAGTGTGGGGTCACCGGTCCCTTAACTTACATACTACTTATGAACTACCTTATACTAAAGACGACACAAACATCTATGCCCGAGGGGGGGATTCGAACCCCCGACCGCAGCGGCCGTGCAGACCGTGACTGGCGCGCCGCAGGCCGCTCGGCCACTGCGGCCGGCAATTTTCTTGAAGTAATTAGTTAGCTGACTATGTTTGCCTCTAGACAAGGGCATAACGGTTTTCTCTTGCAGACTAGTTCTTGGCTTTTCTAGTGTGTGCTTCCTCACTGAAATAGTGCTCAACTTACCTCCTTTATCTAAGTGGATTAATGTATTTGACCGGCGGTCGGAATTTATTTATGTGCAATTTAAAATGTTCAAATGTTTGTATAGTCTATGGGACTTAACTACGGGGTCATCAGTCCCTAAACTTACAAACTACTTATGAACTATCAATAAAATTCTTCTGGGTATGAAACCGCGTCGTCATTTTATAAATTGGTGGAATTTATAAAATGACGACGCGGTTTCATACCCAGAAGAATTTTATTGATAGTGAGAACAGCCGCGGAAGCCTACGTTTATACTTATGAACTACTTACGAACTAGGACGGCACAAATATCCATGCCCGAGGGGGGATTCGAACCCCCGACCGTAGTGGCCGTGCAGACCGTCACTGGAGCGCCTTAGTCCCCTCGGCCACCGCGGCCGGCTTTGCAATTTAAGCGTGCCTCTTCGTATCTTGCAATGTCATCCAGGTGTTGAGCAGCGTAGACGAAGTACTGTTATTTAGCCACTTTGCTCGTGTATTTTGGAAAGAATACCAATATTTAGTCATTTAATTCGGGTTTGACCGGAAAGACCGGTGATTTTATCACTCTTATCGATGACAGTGAAGTGGCAGCGTGCCCCAGCAGTGTGATCTATTTCGTGTGTTAGCTGGTATCTACGTGTATCAGCACTTAGGTGTGAATTGTGATTCGCATCTTTCTCAAGACGAGATGCGTTGCAAAGTTCATGGAGAACTTTCTTTCGGTAAAATGGTGACACTGTGGGCGATGCTATGTTGATTGAGTAGTCGTTCGTGCAACCAAGGAGATTAATTTCGAGCCGGCCGCGGTGGCCGTGGGGACTGAGGCGCTTCAGTCACGGTCTGCACGGCCACTATGGTCGGGGTTTGAATCCTCCCTCGGGCATGGATATTTGTGCCGTCATTAATTGTAGGTAGTTCCTAAGTAGTTTGTAAATTTAGGGACTGATGACCCCGTAGTTAAGTCCCTTAAGCTTAACAAACATTTGAACATTTGATTACTTTCGACACTCTTGAACTGATAAGTTAAGAAGGTCTATTCATCTGCTCATGCCTCGTTATATGGACTGACATCTTTTTTCAAGTAACGTTTCCGTGTTGTTTAATAGTTTGTAGGCGTGTCATGTAATCTGCGAGCACCTTGTTGTTTTAAACTTTATTAAGTGTAAAGTGTTCAAATGTTTATGTAGCTTAAGGGACTTAACTGCGGGGTCATCAGTCCCTAAACTTACAAACTACTTACAAACTAACTTATACTAAGACAGCACAAACATCCATGCCCAAGGGGGGATTCGAACCCCCGACGGGAAACGGCCTCGCGCATTGGAGCATAGCGACTCAATGCGCTCGGCCACTCCGCCGCGGCTATTAAGTGTAACCAAGGTATTTTTCTGCTTATGTCAGTTAGCTGCTCTGGCCGTCAACGCATTTGCCGGCATCGTTCTTTCGGCTCCTCTTCGATTACTGCCTCAAAGTGTGTTCCGCGCTTTTAAGGAATTTAGGTAGTAGGCCCGCCAAACCTCGTGTGGAATTTGGGTTGGGTTGTTTAAGGGGGAGTAAACTACAATGGTCATCAGTCCGTGTGGAATTTCTTCCTTTTATTGATTACTAGCTTAAACCCTCGGCTCCGCTGCGTGTTGGTTGATTATGATAGATAATGCGCGAAACGTCAAATCGATTTTTTTAGAGATGTATAAAAGGAAATTTCTTTTTTACTGCTTTACTTATTTATTCATTCTTATATTTCCTTATTCGAATGCTTACAGAGAAAGAGCTGAAGACATTGTAGCACGCATAGAGCAAAGATATGGTCTGTGGCATCACGTTTCGCTGTATGTAATCTCCTTGCTATAGAGTCGCAAAC
Source organism: Locusta migratoria (assembly GCA_026315105.1). Lineage (NCBI taxonomy): Eukaryota > Metazoa > Arthropoda > Insecta > Orthoptera > Acrididae > Locusta > Locusta migratoria. The sequence goes on along the minus strand of CM048750.1, from coordinate 34,599,172 downwards.
GTCATAGCTGGCCTTCAGTCCGAATTTTTATTAATAATTTGACGACTTTCAACCACCATATCTTCCTCCCGCTTATAGCTATCGGCATGGAACTGGTATGGTGTACAACGGGAGACTTCGGACAACAATTACACACAGACCATTCGTTTGTGTTCTGTAGTTTTCGCTGCTTAATTCTTATTAAGAATACTACCAGTTGTAAACGTGGACCTGCCGCGACAGCGACTCCTCTGCTGCTATGGCGCCCAATAACACAAATTGTTAAGATACCTCCTAGACAGCAATAGATACTTCTGCGACTCCATCTCCGCCCAATCTGACGATGCGCTAACAGCGCGAAACGCGTAATTGGTAAATAAAATACTGCAACAGAGACTGAGCATTTTTCATTTAATAATTGCTTATCAATTTTAAATTTTTAAAATGGGCTTCATCTAATGATTATTCTAAACTACAAAAAATGCATAAAGCAGCTTTTTTTTTTTTTTTAATCTTCTTTTTATCCTCCAGCCCTTCCACTTGCCTAAGGGCAAATGTAGGCTTTCAGGCTTACTGAGGATACCACAATTGTAGTGAAAATGTGTGAGTAAACAGAAACATCATAGCTTCATGTACGGTTCGAAACAATAAATAATTATTAGTTACATACAATGGAAATTTTATGAAGATCTTGCTGGATTTGAGTAAATGCCATTTGCTATTCAAGTCCTTTATTTATTTTAACCTTCAACACTTCTGCACATTAAAAACCGAATTCCCACTTAATTGCAAGTATTCAAAAGTGGCCTCAATCGTTAGCGTATTACCACCATTTCAGTGCCTCTAAATGCAGCCTCATAAATTCCGCTCTTGCTCATTAAAAGTGTAATTTTGCAGTATGTTGATGCACAAGTGCAGTGCCTCTCCGATCGAACGCAGCCATTTGATGTACTGTGTACGATCGCCTTTATTACGCCGGCAGTAAATCTACATATATCGCCATTTGTGACTAGTTGCAAACCCGGCGCTGCACGCGTAGTTAATTATTCCATATGTGTTTTCCTCATGTCTTCATCATCTTCAGTCTCTGTTAATCTCGCCCTCTCTGTCGTCATGTCCTCTTCCAACTCTCCTACCTCTTTCTTCGCCTCCTTTCTCTGCCCATTACCTATTCCATCTCTTTGTCCATTTTCTCTTGCCCTGACTGTGAGGAATTACATGTATGCCAACTTTCATGGAGATCGATGGAACGGTCTCGACTTTTATTGCTGCTATGTTTCTCTCGTTTTGAAGGTTAAGTGAACAAACGTGGAGCGATATCACGGTAAATGTAGGCCGGTATCTACATATCGTATGTGATAATTTGTACACAGAGAAGATACTTATGTTCTGTTGATCTAGCGAGAAAATTTTCATGAAGATCGGAGTAACTGCAGACTAGTTTCAAAGACTGACATGTTCATTATACAGGGTGGCCGAAATTCCCGTTACAAACTTCTAGGACTTGGTATTGAATACATAATATTTTGAATAGGAACCAATGTCCGGAAACGTATCGTTTCCTTCCCACAGCGGTTTCAATTCAGATGATTATCTCGTCCACTCCTACTTGAGGAATGTAATTAGGCGTGACCAAGTACAATTGTTGCAATCAATTTGAAAAGAACATGCTCCGGAGGTACAATGTGTGTAACGACGTTGGTGGTCGCCACATCGAGCCGCTGTTGTAAAGCATCAGTACGTTGTGGATGGTGCCGATCTTGTTGTTGTCGACTAATGTAAACCATAAGGTGCAAATTGTAATATAAATGCGTAAATAATAATGGAACGATTCATTATTCCTTTCAAATTGATTGCAACAATTGTACTAGGTCACGCCTAATTACATTCCTCAAGTAGGAGTGGATGAGATAATCGTCTGAATTAAAACCGTCGTGGAACGGAAACGACAAGTTTCCGCACATGGGTTCCTATTCAAAGGATTATGTTCTCTCGACCCTCTACCAGTCCTAGAAGTCTGTAACGGGAATTTCCGACCTCTCTCTCTCTCTCTCTCTCTCTCTCTCTCTCTCTCTCTCTCTCTCTCACCCACGGGCAAACTTTCTTTAAGATTGGAATAAGACTGTAGGTTTTGACGAACCCTGCCGTAAGGCACCTTCCGCCGTGCACCATACCAAAGATCACGTCTGCAAATATTCATCAATAAAAAGAAAAGGTAAAGCAGTCAAAATTGGTTTGAACACCACAGTGCTTTACTAGGGATGGCCCTGTTTGGAGGTGGTATGCCGTTGCCTTCCTCCGACCTTCGAACTGACTTACCCAGCCAGTTACAGCAGAACCTACAGTTTTACGTGAGTTCCGAACCACGGTGCTACTCGATATTTTTGACATCAGCAACACTGCCAGATGTGAAAGAAGTGGAAAGTAGCAGAGAAAAATCGTAGGACCTGGTGGGCATCGAACCCGCGACCTTTGGATTTGTAGTCTGGCACTCTACCACTCTGCAACCGACCAATGTCTAATTGAATCTGAGTATTTTTACCGACGCCGGTTGTAAAGCATCATCCAATATGCAGCGAACGGTATTTTATATACTCAGTACCTTCGTCTAGTTTTGAAGGTGAAGTGTGCAAAATTTCATCAGGACTGGAACAAAAATGTGGATTTGTATGCAATACAAACGCACAAATACATTGGCTTAGAATATATAGAAGATGGCAAGATAGCAAGCAAAATTGATACAAAACGTATCCCTGAACAAGATGGTTTCCGACCTGGGAAAGCATATTGTAGTTAAATAATGAATCTGATTTTTTTTTTTTTTTTTTTTTTTTGTACCTTCTTCATAGGTTTCCGCCTGTGTATTCAACTATGTGATAACATGTTCTTTCAGCTCATCATCGTTGAAGTGTTGACCACCAAGGATAGACTTAAGGTGTAAGAAGAGATGAAAGTATTCTTTTTCCAAATCAATATATTCAAATGTTTGTATAGCTTATGGGACTTAACTACGGGGTCATCAGTCCCTGAACTTACAAACTACTTATGAAGTAGCTAATACTAAAGACGGCACGAATATCCATGCCCGAGGGGGGATTCGAACCCCCGACCGTAGTGTCCGTGCAGACCGTGACTGGCGCGCCTCAGTCCCCTCGGCCACCGCGGCCGGCTTTCTTTTCCCCCTTCACGTTACCGTCCGACCTCACAAGGCGAATATGACCAAACAACTCTTATGGGAATTTCACTGGGACGTGTTTGATCATCCTCCGTTCAGCCTCGCTCCTAGCGACTTTCTTCTTACACCTAAAACCTGTCCATAGTGGTCAACACTTCAACGATGATGACGAGCTGAAAGAACATGTTACCACATGGTTGAATACACAGGCGGCAACCTCCTACGAAGAAGGCATACAAAGACTTGTGCGACGCTATGACAAATGTCTACAAAATTTCAGAAGCTATTTAGAAAAGTAGTTTAATAGTTCCATATTTTTGGAAACATTTTCGTTTCACTATTTTTGGGTCAACACCACTCTTATTTAAATTTATTAATAAAGAACAGTCTAGAATGCAATAATTCATTTGATTCAACTAGTTTCAGTCTTATTTAGACCATCTTCAGGAATTTTGACTCCATCGATGTTGTGGAGCTGGGAGGTAGCTGGGAGCTTTCCAGTGACGCACTGGAAGACTCCCATCTACCTCCCAGCTCCACAACATCGATGGAGTCAAAATTCCTGAAGACCTACATGTACATCTACAACCATACTCCGCAAGCCACCCGACGGTGCGTGGCGGAGGGTACCTTGAGTACCAATATGGTCTAAATCAGATTGAAACAAGTTGAATGAAATAAATTATTGCATTCTAGACTGTTCTTTATTAATAAATTTAAATAAGAGTGCTGTTGACCGTAACATAGTGAAACGAAAATGTTTCCAAAAATATGTGATAGAAAACTTTTAATAGATCTGAAGCATTGAATTAAAATTTGTGGTGCGGCCGGGAATCGAACCCGGACCTCCATGCTTACTAGAGAGCCTTGGCAGTAGTGGCAATTATCTTTGGAACAAAGAAGCTGAATTAAAGTTTTTGTTGTGGAGGGAAATCGTACCTAGACTATTCCGAGGCGCCTTAATCGTTAGTGGTGTGGTAGTCTAACGGTCGCCGGGCGCCGTGGCTCAGCGCGCCCGGTCAGAGGGCTGAACGCGTCTCTGTAATAAAAAAAGCTGAGCCAAGAACTCTTCGAACGACAACGAGCAAAAATGAACAACGACCGCAATGAACTGATCTACCAGTAGGAAAAAAAAAAAAAAAAAAAAAAAAAAAAAAAGGTTAAGATGTCTGCCTAGTAAGCATGGAGGTCCGGGTTCGATTCCCGGCCACACCACAATTTTAATTCAATGCTTCAGATCTATCAATAATGTCTTTGACATATTTGAGACGTAAATCCGTCTCAGGGATTATTTATTCAAATTAAAGAAAACTATTAGTTGATGTTTATTGTTTTTGCATTATTTTCAAAAGTTTGTTAGTTCCTTTTGTTTCCAGAAGATTATTAGTTTGTCTTGTCAATCAACACAATTTCCGTATCAGTCAGTCTTTCAGTTATTATCTCCTGAGGCGGGATGTAGCAATTGAGGAAAAGGGGAAAAAAATCAAATGAATTGTTAAAACAAACCTTTTTCGAGCTTGACTGTTATTCTCATTTTTACTTTTATTTTGATTTATTTCAAGTGAAACGGAAGTATTAAAATATCCGAGCTCTAGTATTGTATACGGTTTGTATGTTCGTCAGTACACAACACCTTAAAGCACTACATTAAATCTAGGAGGTGGCCACAGTTAAGGTAACCCGAGCGCCTGGAAACAAAACACGCAGCTTGACACGAGATGAATCCTATGCACAACGCCCCGTGCTTTGGCACTGCTCAGAAGATCAGAGAGCTGGACAAAGTGGTTCCCACAGCGACCTTGGCCCACTGCGACGACGTTTCGGCGGGACAATATTTGCTGTTCCTCAGCTCGCCCGCGCCTCCTTCGCTCCTCTTTGGACTCTTCTCTTTTTTTCTTCTTCTCTCTCTCTCTCTGTTGCCGCCGCAGCCCCTCGGTCAGACCACTGAGTTATGCTAACGAACTGGAGGGGTGGAGGTGCCCCCCCCCCCCCCCCTCCAGCCGCAGGTAAACCAACTGTGGCGACTTGGCGAGGAGGCGCACTCTGCGAAATCCCATCCCGCCGGCCCACATCAAAGAATATTTAAATTGCTGATGAGGAGGTAATCAGAATAATGGCAATAAGGACGAGAATATGCATACGGTCCGCCGGGACGTCCGGCGCCGGCCGTTCCGTCCTGCCACTGGAAAGCAAACGTTCGTTACACGTGTTTGCCGAGTGCGCAGATGGACGCTCCTCTGGTTGGCAGAGGAGGGGCGAACTGTCTGCGGGGAGGGTAGCCAGGCCAGGGACGCCACAGCCAAGGCGGTGCGCTCGTGGGTTCAGTCTCAAGGAGCAAAGGACCAGTTTGCGTATCTAAACTGTTCACTAGCGAATTCATTACATGATTGCTAAGTAAGGGAAGGTTGCCAATATTGGAGCACATTTTTTTACTTATTTTTATTTTACTTATTTATTTATTTATTTCTTATTCCAAGCATACATTATCTATGTAATCGGAAGAAAATATACTGTAAAATAAGCTACACTGCTAGTCATTACAATTGCTACATCAAAAAGAAATGCAGATGATAACGAGGTATTCAATGGACAAATACGAGGCGCGACCAGAAAGTGAGTTCCGTTTCAATTTATCTCCGCTGTAGCGCTGCGATTGCAGTTCCGCACATGCGCTGTAGACGATGTGTATCAAGGAGAAGAACGTGCGCCATTTGGAGATCGCTGTCAGTTACGTAAGCTTTTTTGTGCTTGTCTGAAACGTCGGCGTTGATTGTAAATCCCGCCGCCTGTGAAATCAGGTCGGCGTTTCGGTTTCTGAATGCGAGGACAGTGAAACCAAGTGACATTTATCAACAAATTTGCGATCTTTACGGACCAAATGCGATGAGTGATTCGATGCTGAGAAGATGGGTCTGACAGTTCAATGACGGGCGTAGTGATGTGCACGATGAAGAACGAAGTGGGCGTCCACCTTTGGTTACAGAAGAACTGGTTCACGCGATTGATGACAAAATCCACGACATCTCAAGTCTTTCCTTGGCGGTCATCACTTCACCAATGACGACGAGCTGAGAGAAACTGTTTCCAACTGGTTGAAGACACAGGTGCCAGGTTTCTATGAAAAAGGTATACAAAACCTGAAGCCACGCTATGACAAATGCCTGCAAAATTTCGGCAGTTATATGGTGTAAGATTAACGCCCAATAGAAATACTGGTAATTAATAGCATTTGATAACTAAACAGTATGAAGTTCACTGCAAACATTGACCATGCCAATGCACTAAATGTTACGCAATTTTAATCTTATTAATTATGGTAGCAATGTATCTACACAGTTGGGTGACAACATTTATAGTTAGGCCATAGGTAGAAATCCTCCACGTTGAGATTTGCTGTGTGCTTGTAGCTGACGGGAGGCCAGCGAGCAGGCCGACGTTGGTGGCTTGTTCCAGCTTAGGATTTTCCAGTTCGTTTCCGGTGAGGGGAGAGAGGGACAATGGCGAGTGCCAGGCACAGTACAGTGCACAGCGTAATATAAAATATTCTAATACTACTAGCATTTGAAGTAATACGATGCAGTTAGGAACCTTTAAGGCCCTCATTACAAAATAGCCTGTTGATAAATAAACAATACATTAGCTGATATAGTCACACTTGGCGTAATATGTTTAATTGACAATGAAAAGTAATAAATTAACAACGAAGACAAGACAGTTACACAACTAGCATGGCAATGTTTGTTTATAAAAATAATATATTAACTATTTCTCATTTTATTTTCAATTAATCTTGTGTATTTTATCTTGAAGTATTCAGTTAAATCACTTATCTGTGATATAAGAAATTGCACGATTATGATAAACAGTACAAAGGATGTTTATACCAATATAAAAACCTAAGAAGAAATTTGTTTAATGTGTAGTGTAATTATTTTGATTTTAAGGAAAGTTTTAGAAAGGTATTGGCTGAGTGCTGTACGTTGGCAAATCGGTTAGGACAGCTCACATGGGGAAGTTGATGACGTAGGGGAAAAAACACCGACAGTTGAGCTTTCGGCGCGCGAGCGCGCGTGGGCAGGAAGTGACGAGACGAGAGCACGTGGGGTGGCTGGCCGGGCGGCGTCGCTAGGCATCAGGCGGCATGTGACTCTCCAGGTGGAGGTTATAGATTGGTGTGTGGCAATCGTCACGTGTGGTTGCTCGTCATAGACTGCACCAAGTTGAATCGAGTGCTACTGTGTGTTGTGAATATTTAGCCGGTGGAACAAGGTGTGCATCGCATTGAATTAAAATGGCTGAGATTTGTTAATGTAACACGTGTCGTCGCATAGGCATGAACATAAACGGTGTTTGAGACAGCCACATGGTGTGAAAACAATTTGCGACAAATATTCATTTTGTCTGGGGGCTCACGAGCTATAACTTTATTTCATAAATGTATCGACGTACAGACGTATCAGCCACAGGGTTCTAATATTGTGAAATAAACAACATAAAGTGAAATTTCACGAGTTTTCAAAAATAGTAGTAAGTACACCCTTTTCTCTCATGAACTTGATTTTATTTTGAATTTGTTTTACTAATCATATGCAGGGAAGGAAAGCTGCGAACGTGTGATATCATCCCCTAGAAAACGAGTCAAACAGTCGCAATCACAATTCCAGTGCTTTTGCATGTTTAGGAATTTGGTTCGCAACTGGTGGTTGTGAGCTTTAAACATTAAACTTTCCATATTTTAAACTCTCACGCCGACCTTCACTCTCGCAATGGAAAAGTAGTTTAAGAGTTGTAGAGTTTTGCGGAATAAAAATTTCTTCTGTATCGTATAACCAATGACACCCTATACCATCACGCCAGATAATACGCAAGTATGGTGATGACGAATACACGCTAAATATGTGCGTTGATCATAATGTCGCCAAACACGAATGCGACCATCTTGATGCTCTAAACAGAACCTGCACTCATCCGAAAAAATGACGTTTTGCCATTCGTGCACCCAGGTTCGTCGTTGCGTACACAATCCCAGACGCTCCTCTCTGTGATATAGCGTCAAGGGTAACCGCAGCCATGATGTTCGAGCTGATAGTCCATGCTGCTGCAAACGTCGGCGAACTGTTCGTGAAGATGGTTGTTGTCTTGCAAACGTCCCCATCTGTTGACTCAGGGATCAAGACCTGGCTGCACGAACCGTTACAGCCATGCTGTCATCTCGACTGCTAGTGATTCGAGGCTGTTGGGATCTAGCACGGCGTTCCGTATTGCCATCCTGAACTCACCGATTCCATATTCTGTGAACGGTCATTGGATCGCGACCAACGGGAGCAGCAGTATCGCGATATGATAAACCACAATCGCGATAGGCTACAATCCGACGTTTATGAAAGTCGGAAACGTTATGTTACGCATTTCTCTTCCTTACACGAGGCATCGGAACAACGTTTCACCAGGCAAAGCCAGTCAACTGCTGTTTGTGTATGAGAAATTAGTTGGAAACTTTCCTCATGTTAGCACGTTGTAGGTGTCGCCACCGGCGCCAACCTTGTGTGAATGCTCCGAAAAGCTAATCATTTGATCACAGCATCTTCTTCCTGTCGGTTAAATTTCGCGTCTGTAGCAATTTTAATGGTCAGGAGTATACATGTTGCACTCTCTCTTCTGCTAATATTATCCTAATACACCGAGGGTTCCAAAAAATCCATTGTTTAAGGTGAGTTGGAATGTCGCAAAATGGTAAAAAAAAAAAAAAAACAAAAAAAAACGTATTTTTAGTTTTAAAGCTCGTAAGCTTAAAAGGTACAAAATTTGTTAAGAAATTATATTAGGAAGTATTTTTATCCAAAATCATATATACGCGACCAGGAGAACTACAAGCCTTGTGATGTTTACACATTTAAATCATCACATTTCCGAATATATTACACTCCTGGCCATTAAAATGGCTACACCACGAAGATGACTTGCTACAGACACGAAATTTAACCGCCAGGAAAAAGATGCTGCGATAGGATAATGACTAGCTTTTCAGAGCATTCACACAAGGTTGGCGCCGGTGGCGACACCTACAACGTGCTGACACAAGGAAAGTTTCCAACCGATTTCTCATTCACAATCAGCAGTTGACCCACGTTGCCTGGTGAAACCATGTTGTGATGCTTCATGTAAGGAGGAGAAATGCGTACCATCAAGTTTCCGACTTTGATAAAGGTCGCATTGTAGCCTATCACGATTGCGGTTTATCGTATCACGACATTGCTGCTCGCGTTGGTCGTGATCCAATGACTGTTAGCGTAATATGGAATCGGTGCTGGATCCCAACGGCCTCGTATCACCAGCATTCGAGATGACTGACTGTAACGGATCGTGCAGCCACGTCTCGATCCCAGACTCAACAGATGGGGACGTTTACAACAACCATCAGCACGAACAGTTCGACGACGTTTCAGCAGCATGAACTATCATCTGGGAGACAAGGGCTGTGGTTACCGGTGACGCTTCATCACAGACAGGAGCGCCTGCGATGGTATACGCAACGACGAACCTGGGTGCACGAATGGCACAACGTCATGTTTTCGGATGAATCCAGGTTCTGCTTACAGCATCATGATGGTCGCATCCGTGTTTGGCGACATCGCGGTGAACGCACATTGGAAGCGTGTATTCGTCATCTCCATACTGGCGTATCACCCGGCATGATGGTATGGGGTGTCATTGGTTACACGTCTCGGTCACCTCTTCTTCGCATCGGCGGCACTTTGAACAGTGGCTGATACATTTCGGATGTGTTACGACCCGTGGCTCCTCCCTTCATTCGATCCCTGCGAAACCCTACATTTCAGCAAGATAATGCACGACCGCATTTGCAGGTCCTGTACAGGTTTTTCTGGATACGGAAAATGTTCGACTGCTGCCCTGGCCAGCACATTCTCCAGATCTCTCATCAACTGAAAATGTCTGCTCAATGGTGGCCGAGCAACACACTCGTCACAATACGCCAGTCACTACTCTTGATGAACTGTGGTACCGTGTTGAAGCTGCATGGGCATCTGTACCTGTACACGCCATCCAAGCTCTGATTGACTCAATGACCAGGCGTATAAAGGCCGTTATTAAGGTCAGCGGTGGTTGTTCTGTGCAATGAATATGCGTTTATCATTTGCATTTCTTTTTGGTGTAGTAATTTTAATCGTCAGTAGTGTATTTTACTGCCCAAGTAACAAAACTAATCTACCATCTTTATGGTTTCGTTACCTAATCTATTTCCTTCAGCGTCGCCTGATTTTCTTAGACTGCACTCCACTGCCCTTGTTTTCTAATTCCATCTTGTATTCACTTTTCAACATCCCGTTCAACTGCTCTTCCATGTCCTTTGCAGTAAAACGCAAGGGTTCTATTTCTTCACCCCTATGATCAGGAAACGGTTGCAGAGTCCAACTCACTTCTGTCCGTCAGATCGTTTATAGAGAGAAAAAATAATATTGGCATCCAGACGATACCCTAGACTGCGATGAACACTCGCCATCGAGGACAAAGTACTGGGTTCTCTTACAAAAGTAGTATTCGAGCGCCTCGTACCTGTACCTGTACCTTCGTTAGCAGCCTGTAGGTCGTTATTCTGTCAAACGCCTTTCGTAAATCCAGAAAAACCAGTCTGCCTGTTGTCCTTCATCCATAGCTCGCAAGCTTTGGAAACATTTGAACATTTTGAACATAAATCAAATTTGACTTGAATTAAATTTTACCGCGCTGCCGGAAATAATATTCAGTACCTCCACTTAGATGCAGACGTGGGCTCGTTTCGCTGCCCGGTGTCCGGATTCATATTCTAACTTAAGCCAACTGTCCGGAGTAACGTATGAATGGCACCCGTTTCCTGACTAACACACCAACAAATTATGCCAAAAACACGCATTACCACCATTCTATTTTTATTTACTTTTATTTTTTAAATTTTACTTATGTTTTTGTTTATTTATTTATTCTTCTACTGAGATCTATGGGTCACGTCACGGAGAACCATTCTGAAGTGTAATTAGCAGTCTTCGAAAGGGAGGGAGAAGGATTTAAAAAGTTTTTGGACAGGTCAGGAAAGCTGCTAGTCAATCCTGTGAATGCTTTAGGCAGATGGAGGGAATATTTTGAAGAATTGTCCAAGGTAGGTGAAACGTTCAATGGTGTGTCAGATTTTGAAATAAAATGGGATAGGAATGACGATGGAAACAGGATCACATTTGAGGAAGTGGAGAAAATGGTTAATAGATTGCAGTGCAATAAAGCGCCTGACGTGGATGAAATTAAGCCGGAACTCGTCAAATACAGTGGAATGTCAGGTCTCAAATGGTTACACAGGATAACTGAGAAGGCGTGGGAATTGGGACAGGTTCGGTCTGACTGGACAAAAGCGGTAATCAGGCAAATTTTCAAACATGGAAACAGAAAAGATTTTAACAACTATCGAGGTATCTCTTTAATTAGCGTTGTAGGCAAAATATTCTCAGGTATTGTTGAAAGGAGAGTGCGAGTATTAGTTGAGGACAAGGTAGATGAAAATCAGTGTGGGTGTAGGCCTCATAGAGGTTGTCAGGATCAGATCTTTAGCTTACGACATAATGAGGAAGTTCTATGAGTGGATCAGGGAATTTTATCTATGTTTTATAGATCTAGAAAACGCTTATGACCGTGTCCCTAGGAGGAATCTACTGTCAGTTCTACAAGATTATGGAATAGGAGGCAAATTTCTGCAGGAAACTAAAGGCTTTACGTAGACTGTCATCAGGCAGCAGTTTGAGTAGACGGCAAATTAAGCTCATGGTTCAGGGTAGTTTCAGGGGAAGACAAGGCTGTAACTTGTCACCACTGTTGTTAATACTGTTCATGCATCATATGTTAAAAGCAGTACACTGGCAGGATGGAATTAAAACAGCTGAAAACAAAATAATGAGTTTCGCTAATGCGGATGACTTTTCATTCACATTGTTACTTTGAATATTTATGCTACAGGAGTAATGATTTTGAAGTGGGACGTTATTTATGAAAAGTGTTAGAAATATAGGCCTAATCGTCACAGCAGTGTCCTTTTTGTAAAAGAAAATATGGCGGCCCGTTGCGTAGGAAACAAATGTGCCGAAAGATATAAGGACAGTGTAAATTTCCTTACCGTAATTCATTTGCACTAGAGTGCTTTGCTGTGTTTCTTAGTCTCATGATATTCAGATTAAGCAGTATTATGAAATCCAGACGAATAATAAAACGTCCATTACTAAGTCATATCTCGTGCCGTAAAAAGGAGCTGTGTCCATTCAATGTAATGAGCTTGCACGTTTATTTGTGCATAAAACATTTCAGGTGTATTTAACATATCTATACAGTTTTAAATCCACGTAAATGATATTACATTGCTTAACTATGACAACACGTAGTTATATTTATATTACGTTGTCAGAATAGTTTGACAACAGTAGATTCATTTTACAAATTTATAGTCCTTTGGGCTTGATGCGTTATAAATGTCCTTTAATGACATTACGTAAAGTAAGTCCCAAACGCTACTATTTATTTAGTTCTTTATTTTTACTATAAGCCTATTTCGGAATTACTTCAATCATCAGGTATCTGTAAGTAATATAATATTATAGTGTACGTATTCCTTACGTAAAAATAAGTTAAATACGAGTAATTTTACGTACACTCTTTGACAAAAAACCTGGCGGCCGGCCGGCCGCCGGTGAGCCTAAGTCCGAGCCGATCGCGACATGGGACAATAAAAGTGGCCGCGCTGATTCGCTCTAAGTCTGGCTATCTGCACAATCTGGCAACACTGCAGACTGCGGGAGTTCATACAGTACTTCTTGTGTGCAGAGTACTGGTTAAGCTACATACGTGGTCTTGCGGTAAAGTGCGCGACTTGCATGTTCAGAATCAGCGATCGAAACCGACTGTTGACAAAAATTTTAAATTCATGTCGCTCGTGCATGCTGATGCCACATGTGTAAGGGGAACATATGTGTAACGTATTTCATTTTTTGGTACACTGCTAATAACATTTCGGCCCAATAACACTGCTGCCTCTGACCGCAGCGCTTGGCAGAGCTCTCCGCGGCCCACTCGCCGGCAGCAGCGGTGGCGGCGCTACACAGCGCTGCCTCGCCCTCTGCCCACAGCGCCTGCTGTCGCTCATCGCCCTGGATACGTAAAATGCTGTAGTGTTGCTAAGTGGTGATCCACAAATAAGGTTGCGATTCGTTTTTCACTCAGGATATAACGAAGCAGACCACCTATTTTGAATGATGAGCATATAATACATTAGAGACGCAAAAAATTGTCATTGTCCAATCCAATGGCACTCTGCGATGGTTAAAACTTATTTGTGGTTTAAATCGCGATCCTTTTCCTTTCAGAAAAGCCTTTCATGTAATTTGTTATTGTCATCAGTTCATATGTTTTCATCAAGACACAATATGTAACTCACTAAAATGGTTTAGTGTCGTTGTTTCATTCCTTACGGTAAATGTATGAGCTAAATTATGTGAATACGTTTCAGTGCACGTTCTAAAGCAACACAGGCGCACTGCAAGGGTCGTGTCTTCATGTCTCATTTCTACTGGAGATATTTCGTATCAATGGAGGTGAATTCGAATTTCTTCGAAGGCGTTTGTATCGTGAAGCAAAGAAGACATCTAAAACCATTTCCATAATTTGAAGTCGACCTTTCTGAAAGACTTATTGTATAAAGCTTTTCTTATGATTCCGTTAAAGAGTTTCTTCTGGCAATCTGCAGCGAATAAAGTAAAATGAAACAAAATATAATGAAATTCCATCCCCAAACGCAAGTTCTCCAACCAGGATTAGAACATCCGCCTCACACCAGGCTTGCATCGTAAGACACAAGCAGAACCACACAGCCAACCACACACTGCCGCATATTGCCCTCAGTCTCTCACATATTCAATGCTGAGCCTCTAACGCATCGCGAAAGATAACCTGAAAGTCACCTACACAAATAACTACATTCCTTGAGTGCAAAAGTGAAATTTCTGTCTCTCATTTTACGTGGGCATTACACATCATGAGTCATGAAAGTAGAAGAGGAATGTCAAGTGAACTTTGTGAGGCAATTCAGTACCACTTGCGGACGTAACTTCACTGTCACAGTGTTGCCAAATATCAGCAACGATGTTGCCAGTTCTCAGCTGTACTAGGAAGACCTGTGTAGCAATAAGTGACGCGAAATCGCGTACGTCTCATGAGGGCTTCTAGGGGGGAGTCGCGCATTTTGGTTAATATGCGGCGCTCTCTCCTGATAGATTCCGTCGTCACATTTAGGATGCAAATATTTAATTCGTCCAATGAGGCCGAAACTAGCGTTTAAATTTTTTGAGGCTTTACTGCATTATGATATATTTTCAGCAAATGACTAGAGAAGTTAAAAATACGGATATTGTGCTTGTAACATACGGCAGGTCAATGACTGAGATATATAAACTTCCATCACGATTTCAGTTTCACCCCCCCCTCCCCCCCCCCCCCCCAAAAAAGACTAAAACAATTACTTTTTTAAATAGCTACAAAAGCTATTTTATATGAGTTACTGGAAATGAACGTTGCATCATCCGTCACTAAACAGTAAGGTATCAAACACTTCACATCTTGAAAGCGACAGCCCACAATATTCTCAATCCTACTAGCATCTGGCCTCAACTGGCTTTTAGCCATGCATTGAGAAGGAATGCTGATGAATTGATAACTTACCCTCATCAACTTTCAGTGAGAGCTTTTTGTAACAAAACGAAAAAGTAATGCGTACCATCATTTTCTCCAATGATAATAGGTACTGTTGTAAGAAGATGGACTGTATCTACATTGAGTCTTGTCAAACGCGTCTCACATTCAAGGAATATTACCTAAATGAATTTAGTCCTCATGAAGCTGTAACAAAACAGAGAGTCTGGGTGGTTGTGCATATTCGTAAGTTTTCTTACTTTGCCGTAAAACTTGATGCAAAGATGAGCAAAATACAAATCCATCATCTATCGGTTTCTTCGATTCTTTGTGCAGTCTTCTTTGGTTTGTACTCCTTCACTTCGTCGGCGATCTACTGGTTTTATTGAAAATACAGTAATCAAATTTACGCGACTATTTGTCCCACATTTTAATGTCCTTGGTTTTTATTCCGAATGACAGTAATGATTTCTATTGGACTGGCTCCATATATCGGAGCCTAATTAATGAATTTTATTCTCTTGACAGATGAAAGCAATTAGAACCTTGTGTGTCTATAATGAATTTTCATATGAAAAAAATTAACACCTGAAGATATGTCTTTAAGAACTTGAAAACGGTCGTGGACCTGTAAAGCAACGTTCTTAATAAAAAAAAAAAAAAAAAAAAAAAAAAAAAAAAACAGCTGACGCGGCTTCAGAATTTATAATTTACTTTATGGGATGATTGAAGTGATTTCCAAATAAGTTGTTCTATCTATATTTAAAATTTTACCATCATTTTAGAACAATTGATAAATTCATTTAAGAAAATGTTCTTTCGTTTTGTTTGTGATGTCACTTGATATTCTTGAAGTAGGTGGCTACAGTATTTGCTATGAGGTTTCCAGGATATAGTTGGCAGGGTGATTTTGTTTGACAGTAAGCGGATAAATTTAAGATGTAACGAAACGAAATGATGCGATCCAGCTTTTGTAACAAAACGCACCCGATTTCTAAATTGGCTAGGTTTTCAGAAAGTGACTATTATACAGCTAGACATTACTGCTATAAACCCTATCTCATTGATTTACCCACAGCTGAGGCAGATTGCTTGCAACGTGAAAGAGAGTAGGAGTAGTTAATGTATGAAATGACCTTCTTGAACACAAATTCAGTTAACTACGACAATGAGCATATTATGATGTTAATTTTTCAAAATATTTAATGTAGGTGACAAGAAAAAGTCAACTGACTGTAGAATTACATATCAGACTCATATCTACATGATGCCTAAGTTTCGAAACAAAAAGCCCTACTACGACATTGGAAAATCTTGATTACATTGATGGCCTGATGAACGAGTTTTGTAGCTGGCGTCCTGCATGTTAGGATCCGGATCCGTAATTCCACTCAGGCTCGAGATACTGTGCTCTCCAAATTGCACATATGTCACGTGGCCAGCTAATAATAATAAAAAAGAAAAAAATGAATGAATACCTCATTGAGCGTATTACCAGTTTTGTTTCTCGGTTTATGGTTATGTTTACTGTACTCCATTAACTAACAATAAGACTCACAATTTGTCGCAGAAACGTCTTCCTAAAAACTCAAATTTTGTCCAGTTTTCTTTGAATTTGCTTCCTGATAAAATAAAATGTCCGCAGGTCAATATGGAAATTACAAGCGACCTGTTATTGACAGAACATCGTGCTACGTTAAATAGCGTTCCATTTGAATTTTTTGAGCACGTTCCTTGATGAGGTGCTCAATGGATTCCGGACCTATCTTTGTTGCCTGCCTCGTTGATTTCATAAAATTTTACGTAGTCTCATGGCCGGATGCGATGCAGACATAGTTTTAATTGCAGTGTGTTCATTACAGCGCGGTGATAGGTTTCAAAGTACAAACTTAATGGCGACTTTTAGGTGCCAGGTATCTCACGTCGATATATTATCATTCGATCGGTGTCGTCGCAGATAGCGGACGACATTAAATTAGCATTGCAATGTTCAATGCAATTCGTGAATTTCATTAATTTCTTATGTTACAGTCAAAACGCGTAAGTTCGAGGCGGTCTACCGAAGATCTGTTAGACTCTGTTTGATGGCTTCGTCTATTCAGAGCGTCAACTATCCTTTTCCTCAAGTAGGCGCGCTCCGCCTTCTCCGTTTCCAGACGCGCGCGCCTTCGCTCACTCATTGCGCCGCATATACCAAAACGACCGTGGTTGCCCCCAACGCGTCATATCTCTTATCGATTTCAGAAAGGTAATGAAAGAAATTACCCTTCAAGTTGGTGGCCACTAAACGCTACTGTTAGCATTACTCATGATGCAAGAACACTTTATGTTCCAGTTTTACTATGATGTCTGACATAGCTCTTAAAAATTCGAAAATTTATTGGAACTATCCTTAACGCGGTAGCAGTTATCGAGTCGACAAAAGTTACTTTATACGTCTTAATCTATTTTAAAACCACGTTTATATGCATTTTCCATTTGAATGATTATTTTACGCTTTTCAAATTTTGTATGTGTGAAATTTTTCATTCAATTTCAAACATTTTTATGAGATTACAACAGAGACATTTGATACATTTGTTTTATTTCTATTTCACCTAACCCCTCTTATGTATTAGTCACGAAAAGATCGCGAAGGTAAAAGATAGGGCAATATAAACTCACACTAAGTCTTACCAGAAATAGTTTTAACGGCGAACCATTCACGACTGGAAGAGAAACAGGCGGAAACAGCAGTTGTATAAAAAGTGCCCTCCACCACACACCAATTAAGAAATGGCGTTAATGAAGTAGTGTCATCCAGTTCTAAGTTAAGTTGAAAGTTCAAGGTCTCTTGTTCAGAGGGAAGTTGGTTTGAAACGAACTGCAAAATTTGTACCAACACACGGAAACACGAACAAAGTAAGCTCTATTGCACACGAGACACGAAAGAAAGAAGGAAGGTTATGATTTAACGTCCCCTCGACAAGGGGGTCATTAGAGCGAAGCAGAAGTTCGGATTGTCCTGATAAGGATGTGGAAGGAAATCGGCCGTGCCCTGCCGCACGGACCATTCCGGCATTTACCTAGACTGATTTAGGAAAATCATGGAAAACTCAAATCCAAATGGCCAAAGGCCAGTTCGATCCGCCTTGCAGCCCAATATTAGTCGTGCGTGTTACCACTGCACTAACTCGCTCCGTAGCAAAAACGAATGCGAGTAAATATTGCATTATCACGCGGTTCTGAGTTACGTTAATTAAGTTTCTGGCCTATCGTTAGTATAAAATAAATTGTAAAATTTGTAACAAAAACACAATAGACAAAAAAGCAACCTAATAAACACGTGTTACAACGATTAAAATTGATCGATGAATTGTGCCATGGTTTAAAACAATATTAGGGAAAGCATTTGCACTGTTGCTTGTTAAAAGATAGTAAATACTAGTATTGACGTATCTCTTATTCATTGATTTTGAACAGATGCCGTAGAATGCGCAAGGCTGTAATTTTACCGCTATCATAAAAATTAAGTTCAACCACTTCACGAGGAGAATTATAGGGAAAATATGTGTTTAACAATATTAAGGAGATGATCAGCAAGAGCAAACTGTTTACGGTTGCGAACAATATACAAGTAAATATACCAACGGTGGAAATACGCTCGCCTCTTGTGAAATGAATTATGTGGAGCACATGTTTTCTTTTGACGTGAAATCTGTGACCGGCAGAGACAAAGTATTATCCATCTAGAGACAACGGAAAATGTAATGCGGTCGGAACCGTCCGCTTCTCTGCCTTTCGTGGAGATATTTCAGATGAAAGCGTTCTGCCCATGGACGATAGACCTGAAATAACCAAACGGTTTGGTTTATAGGACAATTTCACTATTGGCGGTTGCAATTACTTTACAAATAATAGATCGAATGAATGGAGTAATTTGAAGGGAAACGAATTATTACATTTACTTTGAATAACCCGCAAAGATAAAAGTATTTAAGACAAAAAGTACTTCCGAAGCAACATTAAACACTAACATTATAATTCACCTAAACAGGGGCATCTACGAAGAAAACAGTTTCTTATTGGGAAAGGGTATGCGGATGTAATAGAAGTCAGTATATTCTGCAGCAAAAGCCATCTGGTCAATTTTATGATTATCGGTAAAAACTTGCGTAATAGCTGCTCTAGGACGGTACCTGCCAGATGCTCATTTTGGTGATATTCCTGAACTGTGAGCCGCGTATGACAAGATTGAACGTATATACGTCCAATTTGGGACAAAAATGCGTACGAACTTTGGGAGAAAGTAGTCATTTCACACTTTATCCGTTTCGTTAAAAGAAACTCTCCCCGGAAGTTGATGAAGGTAAGTCATCTATTCATCAGCATTTTCAATGATGTTGTCTGCTTTCGGACTGAAGCCCTACTTAGAATGGGCTTTGGCAGCGCAGCATGGATAAAGGCCAGTTGAAGCGAGCTGTTTGTAGGAATGAGGATATTGTGGAATGGCCAAGAAATTCTTCCTATAGCTTAGCAATATTGGTTACGATGCTAGGCAACTCTGATCGTTCCCTTAGTTCCAGAATTCAAGGTATTTTCCAAAATTCATGAGGATATGAGATTAGTCTTTGCATTTAAATGACTTTGTTATCCTGAATTAAATTTTAGACCGCAGAAAGGTCTACCCCTGCTTAAATTGCAAACAGTTTTGTGTTTTATGTCGGGACTGTGTGTGTTAACTGCAAACAAATGTCAGATAACTGAACTAGTAATCTCATTTTAGCTCGGTGGCGCCATTCTCGTTTTCTGATCTACAGCAAGCATAGTTGATTAGTGAGGTATCGTTGTACTAGTGATGTGTGTGGCTTCAGGTCTATTTTTCTCCTCTGAAAAACGTCCTTACTGGTATTTAGCAAATACCAAAACTCATTGCAGTCTGTCAACCAAGAGATCGGCATTTTCTATTGTTTTTGTAATCTTTATCATTCTGCTGTAACGCCGTAAACATCATTGATTACTATCATTATTACCATCATTATCATCATTAATGCAGTTCCAAAAGCGTTCTTTCCCATGTGGCCAAGAGACCAGAAAGAATGTGTGTTTTGACAAAAAATAGGCCATAGGAAAAAGTAGGTAAAACGTTTGTAACAATTTCTGTTGATTTAACATCGTGACCACATATACTAAGCAACAACACATGCAAGTCATAGGTTGCAACGCTCGAAAAATCCATCAGACACATGGGGTCGGATTCTCATCATCATTTGTTGGCCCAAAAAGACTATCAAACTACGAAATAAAAAGCTGCTTAGTAGTCTATAGATTTTATGTATATGTTTGGAGAGGAAAAACCTCAAAATTGCACATTTCCCACATATACAGTTTAGTTTCTGTGTTCATGGCCGTAATTTTAAATATCCAGTCTTCTGAATACTCAAGTGAAATAATTACTGTGTTGCACAAATATTCAGTTAACTATGTTTCTTCTGGCTTTCAAACAAACCAACACATTTATGTATTCACGTAGAAGACATGAAATATTACTTGTACAGTCATAAGGCTGCATTTTGAAACGCAGTCGCTTTCAAGTTGCAAAGTTTTTCGAGACGGATGGGGCATCATTAATTTCCAGTAACTTTTCATAAAAAAATTAGCTATTGTCGAAATGTAACAAAGCAATTCTTTTAGTCTCTTTTTTGGGGGGGAGGGGGGGTGAAACTGAAATCGTGATGGAAGTTTATATATCTCAGTCATTGACCTGCCGTATGTTACAAGCACAATATCCGTATTTTTAACTTCTCTAGTCATTTGCTGAAAATATATCATAATGCAGTAAAGCCTCAAAAAATTTAAACGCTAGTTTCGGCCTCATTGGACGAATTAAATATTTGCATCCTAAATGTGACGACGGAATCTATCAGGAGAGAGCGCCGCATATTAACCAAAATGCGCGACTCCCCCCTAGAAGCCCTCATGAGACGTACGCGATTTCGCGTCACTTATTGCTACACAGGTCTTCCTAGTACAGCTGAGAACTGGCAACATCGTTGCTGATATTTGGCAACACTGTGACAGTGAAGTTACGTCCGCAAGTGGTACTGAATTGCCTCACAAAGTTCACTTGACATTCCTCTTCTACTTTCATGACTCATGATGTGTAATGCCCACGTAAAATGAGAGACAGAAATTTCACTTTTGCACTCAAGGAATGTAGTTATTTGTGTAGGTGACTTTCAGGTTATCTTTCGCGATGCGTTAGAGGCTCAGCATTGAATATGTGAGAGACTGAGGGCAATATGCGGCAGTGTGTGGTTGGCTGTGTGGTTCTGCTTGTGTCTTACGATGCAAGCCTGGTGTGAGGCGGATGTTCTAATCCTGGTTGGAGAACTTGCGTTTGGGGATGGAATTTCATTATATTTTGTTTCATTTTACTTTATTCGCTGCAGATTGCCAGAAGAAACTCTTTAACGGAATCATAAGAAAAGCTTTATACAATAAGTCTTTCAGAAAGGTCGACTTCAAATTATGGAAATGGTTTTAGATGTCTTCTTTGCTTCACGATACAAACGCCTTCGAAGAAATTCGAATTCACCTCCATTGATACGAAATATCTCCAGTAGAAATGAGACATGAAGACACGACCCTTGCAGTGCGCCTGTGTTGCTTTAGAACGTGCACTGAAACGTATTCACATAATTTAGCTCATACATTTACCGTAAGGAATGAAACAACGACACTAAACCATTTTAGTGAGTTACATATTGTGTCTTGATGAAAACATATGAACTGATGACAATAACAAATTACATGAAAGGCTTTTCTGAAAGGAAAAGGATCGCGATTTAAACCACAAATAAGTTTTAACCATCGCAGAGTGCCATTGGATTGGACAATGACAATTTTTTGCGTCTCTAATGTATTATATGCTCATCATTCAAAATAGGTGGTCTGCTTCGTTATATCCTGAGTGAAAAACGAATCGCAACCTTATTTGTGGATCACCATTTAGCAACACTACAGCATTTTACGTATCCAGGGCGATGAGCGACAGCAGGCGCTGTGGGCAGAGGGCGAGGCAGCGCTGTGTAGCGCCGCCACCGCTGCTGCCGGCGAGTGGGCCGCGGAGAGCTCTGCCAAGTGCTGCGGCCAGAGGTGGAAATGTTATAGGGCCGAAATGTTATTAGCAGTGTACCAAAAAATGAAATACGTTACACATATGTTCCCCTTACACATGTGGCATCAGCATGCACGAGCGACATGAATTTAAAATTTTTGTCAACAGTCGGTTTCGATCGCTAATTCTGAACATGCAAGTCGCGCACTTTACCGCAAGACCACGTATGTAGCTTAACCAGTAGACTGCACACAAGAAGTACTGTATGAACTCCCGCAGTCTGCAGTGTTGCCAGATTGTGCAGATAGCCAGACTTAGAGCGAATCAGCGCGGCCACTTTTATTGTCCCATGTCGCGATCTTTTGTCAAAGAGTGTACATAGTGTTTCTTAACATTCATACCTTATCGCCTGTCATTCTAGGGTTTCCCATTAAATTAATCGCAGTGGAGCAACAACAGTTATTTTGTTTCTGGCTGAAATATTCCGGTGTAATTTTCTGATTTTTATTTCTTATTTCTTGCGTTGTTAAATACGTGACAGCTCGTTTGACAGATGGCAGTAATATTGTATGCTATTAGGCTGTTTTGTTCAAGGAGATCAGAATTTTAACCTCCTTGGGCTTTTTTATTAAGTTGATTATGAGGATCTTTGTCAGAGATAACGGAAAATTTATGTGTTTATACACAGGCAACGATTATACAAATTTTCCATTATTTCTGCCAAAGATCATCATAATGAACGTAATAAACAAAACAGCCTGTAATCACACAATATCGCTGTAATCTGTCAAACGATCTGTCACGTATGTAACAACGAAAGAAGCACGAAATAAAATTCCAAAAATTACATGGGAATATTATAGCCAGTAACAAAATAACTATTGTTAATCCTTTGAGGTTAATTTAACCCTAGACTGCATGGTGTTGCCGTTCGGCAACACAAATTATTGTTAGATTTTCAGGCGTACTTCTTGTTACCGGATGGCACCACATGCATATTGTATAGAGTGGAGTCCATTCTAAGCATTTAGTTGATCGTTCCTCCATAGATTGCAGCGCAGTCATGAACAGAAGAAAAATGCAACAAAGAGCGTTCCCGTGGATTTTACTCACTGTTGAGCACTAAGTTGTAATTACAAACTGATACGATTGTATCAAGTAAAAAATTTTATCATTTTACAGAAATCTTATAGGAGTAGAAGAGATGTTAGATACCAATACTCTTTCCTGGAGAGAAAATTTCTGTGCATGATGTTGCCAAATGGCAACAGGTAATAAATAATGACTTTCCCATTGTTAAATGAGTTATACAATTTTTTTCAGTATTCTCCCCTGCATTGGTGAACTTTTTATATAATACCCTAAAATAAAAATTCATGCCGTGTGGGGTTAATAGGAAACCATAGCCAGACCGGCGATAAGATATGGATGTTAAGAAAATCTATGACAGTAAAATAACTCGTATTTAATTGTTCCGAGCAGTCTGCAGAGCGTCAGTCACGTTCTGCACGGGCACTACGGTCGGGGGTTCGAATCCCCCCCCCTCAGGCAGGGATATTTTTGCCGTCATTAGTGTTAGCTAGTTCATAGTTAGGGTTGCCAGATCTCCGGGCGCCGCCCGGAGTGCCCGGGTTTGGAATGAATTCTCCGGGTCTACGGGCCAATGACTCTCATCTCCGGGCGTGAGATGCTTAACTTTTTTTATTCTTTTTTACGACGCTTTCTAAGTACCATGCTCATGTAGCGACGATCTACATCGAACTTAACGTAACTTAAACTAAGGACACAACATGCATGTCCTAGGGGGGCTTCGAACCTCTGGCGGGAGCAGCCTCGCGCACCGTGGCAACTGCGCTGCTAGCTGTCAGAGCTCTACTCTCGCCGTACGTAGTATACTGTAGCACTGTCGATCAATTCACTATACAATTCGCGATCGTTGTTGATATCCTGTACTTCGGTGTATAATGTTTAATTGATATTACATTAGAACGTCGATTATCCGAACTAATTGGGGAACGTGGGTGTTCGGAAAACTGGTTTATTCGAATAATCTTATATCTCGTAGAAAGGACAGCACTATTATGTTTAATCATTTTATGCTCTCAAGTTTACTTCTTTACGCGGCAGCAAGTGGCCGTAACAGGGAGCAGACGGTAAGTGTGCCCCTTCTCTTCACATGGAGCCACTGAGAAGCTCTTCTTGCCGGCCGCGGTGGCCGAGGAGACTGAGGCGCTCCAGTCACGGTCTGCACGGCCATTATGGCCGGGGGTTCGAATCCCTCCTCGGGCATGGATATTTGTGCCGTCCTTAGTCTTAGTTAGTTCATAAGTAGTTTGCAAGTTTAGGGACTGATAGCCCCGTAGTTAAGTCCCATAGACTTTACAAACATTTGAAAATTTGAAGCTCTTCTTGGTGGCGCGCGATCCTTCACAGTGCGCGGAGCCACAAGCGGCAACTCTTGGAAGGCGCAGCTGTTGATGTGAGGGAGGAGATGATTAGTGTTTTTTTTTTTTTTTTTTTTTTTTTTTTTTTTTTTTTTTTAGTATTCACGTGTAATCCTGGTTGGGGTGGGGGAGTCATTGGCGAAGGGAGAGGGGGGCACGTCTGGTCTCCGGGCCTGCCTCCAGTTCAATCTGGCAACCCTATTCATAAGTAGTTTGTAAGTTTAGGGACTGATGAGCCAGTGGTTAAATCCCATAGAAAAATAGATAAAAAATTATACACAGTTTCCATTAATCCGTATGAATATATTTCTGAGTGCTAGATTCAATACAAAGTCGAAAAACACGATCACTTAACAGTAACGAAAGACATCGTCAGAGGTGAGGTGACTGTGTTATGGTGCACGAGTTCAATCTGGCAACCCTATACATAAGTAGTTTGTAAGTTTAAGGATTGATGACCCAGTAGTTAAATCCCATAAAAAATAGAAAAAAAATTACAATGTTTCCATTAATCCGTTTGAATATATTTCTGAGTGCTAGATTCAATACAAAGTCGAAAAACACGATCGGTTAACAGTAATGAAAGACATCGTCAGAGGTGAGGTAAACGCGTTAGGGTGCTGAAACGCCAGCAGAGCCGCAGTGACAGTCCTCCCGGAGCGCCAGTCTCGTTCAGGAAGCAGGCGGGTCTGATCCCGCCGCTCCGCCATTAGGCGGCTATCGTTTTCACGAGCGTTAATTGCGCCACGGCTCGCATTTACACGGCAGGCGCGGCGCTGTTTAATCACCTGTAATTATTAATATTCAGGAGGGCCATTTGGCAGAGGCGCACGCCCTGATTAACGTCCCCCTTTCAGCAGGCAGCAGCAGCAGCAGGGAGACGGCTGCTGTAATTAGTGCAGCTGACGCGACACACCGGGGGTGCGTCGCAGCAGCCTGCACAGTCTGCACTAGCAGCAGCCGCTCCGCCGCCTCCCCGCCTCGCGTTTTAGCGCTGCCTCCGTCTTTATCTGCTCCACCTGACGTGGCAAGGCGTCGCACACTGCGGTTATTAATCACCTGTAGTCCCCAATGAGAACTGTCTCGTCATTAACCACCTACACGGCCGTTTCCAACGTTTATAGCTACGAGTCCCACATACACGAGGCGCGTCTGAAAAGTTCGTGCAAAGTCCGAGAGATGGCACCACCGGCGCGTTTCGAGGTCATGTTTGCTTAATAGCATCTTTGGAAATAACGTACACCCACAGACATATATTACTAGACTGACAATGCCATATACAATATCATTGGTATCAGTGAAGTCTCGCCGCCATATTTCTATACTACAAACCAGTAAGCAGTGGTTTGCGTTATTACGGAAAACAGATGAACTGACGTAACTATGCTGTCTTTTAGACTTTTGACACATGGGAAATTCGTGTGTTGTATATGGCTACAGTTTTTTCAGGTGGAGTAAGCTTTGACACATGTCGTCGAGTAACGAGTTGTATTAATCTGTACCAATTTCATTCAACTTCAGAGTTTCTTTCAGTAGTATGGTCATCAAAACCTGTTGTTTATTGTGGATAACACGTATTCTTCTTCTTTTGAGAGTTCTTACGAAATAAACAATCTTCTTTGACACATACACTAATGAGCCATATTTCCTGTTTTTATTAATCGGTTACTAGTTTCGATTAACTTCGGTTTTCTTAAAAGTATGGCCGTTATAAATGTGATATTTGTTGTGGATAACACACATCTTTATTCTTCTGAGTTTTTCAGATGAGCACAGTCTGCTTTAACTACACGTAAAAGTAAAATTTTACTTACCGTCCCAGCGGCCTCACATGATTATGTTGGCAACATCAAACAACGATAGAAAGCCCTCACCAAGATGTTAATATTCTTAGAAATCCACACAGGGTAACTTGATTAGTGTTTTGTTCAGTCAGGAAAACTAATTGCTCTCGTAAACGAAGACTTCATGACAAAACATTTGCGTTGTTATGGGATTGGCTAATGCCAACGTCATATGATTGACAACATAATCACACGAGACCTCCAGGACGCTAAGTAAAATTTAACAATACGTAACACATTCTTCTCATAAAAATATTCGGCATTGTACGCCTATGTGTTAAAATAAATTATTGCGGAAGTATTAGCCCAAACGCAAATCACGTTCAAACCAATTACTAAAGCTTACAACGGCATATCGTATCAGAAGATCATGGTAGTATCGCACGAAAGCTTTTTGATGTGAGGTAAGATGGCGGCATCAGGCTTCAGTCTCAGAGGGACCTTTGCCAGTCTAGTAATGTATGTCTGTGCGTACACCAAGTTTCACCCAGTGATCTCTATACAACCTGGATGTAGAGCTGGGTTTGAACATGACTCGAACTGTTCGAACAATTACGTCACAGCTCGAGATATCTCGGGAAATGTTTGAACATTCGATCACGACGCTATCTAGCAATGTGAGGAGGTACTGTCTCTACGATTTACAACAATAATATCTTTACTGTGCTGTGCAGTATACGATTTATAAAGAAGATTGTACTATACATCTACATCTACATACATACTCCGCAATTCACCGTAAGGTGCGTGGCGGAGGGTATACTGTATCACTACTAGGCATTTCCTTTCCTATTCCACTCCCAAATTGAACGAGGAAAAAAAACGAATTCCTATATGCCTCCGTACGAGCCCTAATTTCTCTTATCTTGTCTTTGTGATCTTTACGCGAAATGTAAGTACGCGGCAGCAAGATCGTACTACACTTAACTTCAAATTGCGGCCCTCTAAATTTACTTAACAGAAATTCACGAAAAGAACGTCGTCTTTCTTCCAGCGACCCCCAATTGAGTTGCCGGAGCATTTCCGTGACACTCGCGCTTTGGTCGAACCTACCGGTAACAAATCTAGCTGCTCGTCTGTGAACCGCCTCTATGTCTTCCTTCAAACCGATCTGCTGCGGGTCCCAAATACTTGAGCAATACTCAAGACATGGTCGTACAAGCGTTTTATACGCGGTCTCCTTTACAGGTGAAGTACATCTTCCCAAAATTCTCCCAATAAACCGAAGTCGGCTGTCCGCTTTACTCACAACTGTCCTTACATGCTCGTTCCATTTCATATCGCTCTGCAATGTTACGCCTAGATATTTGAACGACGCGACAGTATCAAGAAGCTCACAACTAATGCTGTATTCTAACATTATGGGATTGTTTTTTCTACTCATGCGCATCACCTGACATTCTTCTACATTAAGAGCTAGCTGCCATTCTTCGCACCAACTAGAAATTTTGTCTAAGTCATCCTGAATGCTATTACAGTCAGTTACAGACGACACCCTCCCATACACCACAGCATCATCAGCAAACAGCCGCAAATTACAACTTACTCTGTATATCCATTTATATACATAGAAAATAATAGCGGTCCTATCACACTCCCCTGGGTCACGCCTGATTGATAAGTGTGAAATTTCGACTATAGTAGCTTCAACGATGCAGGTTACGGTGGCCGAGGTGACTGAGGCGCTCCAGTCACGGTCAGCACGGGCACTACGGTCGGGGGTTCGAATCCCCACTCGGGCATGGATATTTGTGCCGTCCTAGTTTGTAAGTAGTTCATAAGTTTAGGGACTGATGACCCCTTAGTTAAGTCCCATAAGCTTAACAAACATTTGAACATTTTTTTTAATGCAGGTTATAAGTAAAAACGGTAGCGAATATAGGCTATAAGTAAACGATAGCCGGCCGCGGTGGCCGAGGTGACTGAGGCGCGCCAGTCACGGTCAGCACGGCCACTACGGTCGGGGGTTCGAATCCCCCCTCGGGCATGGATATTTGTGTCGTCCTAGTTCGTAAGTAGTTCATAAGTAGTTTGTAAGTTTAGGGACTGATGACCCCGTAGTTAAGTCCCATAAGCTTAACAAACATTTGAACATTTGAAGTAAACGATAGCAATCGCGATTTAAAATTCTAGTGCTGCGATCTAGCGACGCCTGTTGATACTACATACACAGCTACTCGTACACCGTTTATTCAGAGGTCGCAATCAGTATTATTTCCTTTACTGGGTATTAAATTTCTAATATTTTCCCTATTTCATCTCTTTAATCTTCTGTTCAAGGCGATTAAAAGGTGGTAACATTTTTATGTCACTGTACCATATGAACAGGGACTGGAATGATCATCTGCAACCTATCTCTTATAATCACATTAAATTTAATTTCTACTTAAGAAGGATTCACATTTTTTTTCCTTTGAATGTTAGCCGTCAGTAATGAGGTGCAGTAGTTCTAGTAGCAGATAATTTGTTTATCAATGGATCATATCTTTCAGTGACTCCACACATGTTACGTACAGTATTCACTGTTTTAAACAGAATATGCAGTTTTTCAGTGTTGACCTTCTTTTACTTTACATGTACTTGTACTTTCTATGAAATTAGTTCTGAGCAAAGCGATAGCCCGCTAACTTCAAAATTTCCCGCATATCGTTGGCAGATACGCAAGTCATTTATTATCTGAGTATTCGAACAGTTCGATACTGTATGGAGTTCTCCGCTGCATCGGGAAATCCCGAACATGTTCGAGCGCGAGTATCATTTGCCCAGCCCTACCTGGATGTATAACTCTGGTCTCTGTGCACACAACTGCAGCGTGCCTGCACATTTATATGTTTTGCAAATGATTTCGCGTTGTCCGCTAGGTTTTAATATGGCAAACGAATTTCCATTATTTTGTACGTGACGAGAATTGCCTTCTTACCTTTTGTTTTGGACTATATGCTAATATACGACGTAATAGCCCGATATGGGAATGGAGTCGAAACGTATTTTAATTTATTGTTCTAGTAATACTTCATAACAATCATATTTGAATTTGACAAGTAACTAAATATGAACATCTATGACTGGCATGCTCAAACAGCTGAAGTTCAACATCCAGATCAAGGAGGTTAGAATACAGGGAGACGTTCTTGCGCTGAAAAAGTGAAGCCTGCCTCCGCCATATTGTTAAGTTTTGGTGAAGTGTTCGTATCGTGGAGCTAATGTTTTATGTCACTTAAAGGAGGAATAAAGCGTCCTACGGTTTTTCCGTGCTGTACAACGTGATAAAGAGTGCAAAATAGACATTAAAAATTAAGTTTTCTAATATATTATGATGATTATTTATTACAATTTATTCAAGAAAGTATATTGTTTGAAAGTACATACTTCGCACTGACGGTTAGGTCAATGCGTTAACAGTAAAAGGTTCGACTTAACACATAGTTTTAACAGTGAAACAACATTCCAAAACTGACCAAGATGGCGGACAGGCTTCAACTAACGTAATTGCATGGCATAAATAATGCCATCTCCCTTTGTTCTAACCTCCTTGATCTAGATAGTATAGAGATCAATGTTTCATCCATATTGGTCTATTTCTTTGTGTTTGGCATTCGTCTGAATCAAGGAAGTCGAGTGATCGTCAAAGAATGGACGAGAAAGAATTCCGTGTGGGGATTACAGATTATTTTATGAAAAGCAGAACGCCTCAGAAGACTAAAGACCAGCTTGATAAACATTATGGTGACTCTACATCTTCGATTAGGTTTATAAATGATTTCAAAATTTTCGAAGCGGCCATATGGGCACAAGTGACGCTGAATGTTCTGGACCCCCTGTGGAGGTTACGACTCTAGAAATCATTGGTAAAATCCATTATTTGGTGATGGATGACAGAAGAGTTAAGGTGCGTCAGATTGTTAGTGATGTGGTCATCTCGAATGAACGGGTAAAGATTTGGACACGAGAAAGCTATCCGCAAGATGAGTACTGCGATTGCTCACACTTGACCAACAACGGAGTCGTGTGAAGTGTTGCAAGGAAGGTTTGCAGCTGTTCAGGAAGAACCCGCAAGATTTTAAGCGTCGTTTCGTTGCTGTGGATGAAACATCGTTACGTTACTATAGTCCTGAGAGCAAAGAACAATCTAAACAATAGGTACCCAAGGGAGTATGTGCACCATATTACTGTAACAAGCACAGTATTGAGTTTTCAAACAGAACCTGATGTTACAGTAGACATTATGGCACAACCACATGTACGAAAAATCCGTGCAAAAATAAAAACTACTAATCTGTTTGGAGAAAACCATTTTT
Organism: Locusta migratoria; assembly: GCA_026315105.1. Classification (NCBI taxonomy): domain Eukaryota; kingdom Metazoa; phylum Arthropoda; class Insecta; order Orthoptera; family Acrididae; genus Locusta; species Locusta migratoria. Next base: position 34,568,615 of record CM048750.1, on the reverse strand, counting down.
ATTTTTCGACATAGTCTCCGCATAGACGTATACACTTCGGCCAACGCTGTTCTAATTTGTTGATCCCTTCCAAGTAATAGGAACTTTCCAAGCCCGCAAAATAGCTATTAGTTTCTGCAATCACCTCCTCGTCTGAATGACATTATTTTGCGACCAGAACTGCTGAGTTGTGTTCTACTGCACAGTCGTGTGAAAAAGGCATTTTTTGTGGGCCAATCGCCGGCGTTTTTCTTGCACCTCGGTTTTCAAACGGTCCAACAACGATAAATATACACTTATAACAGTTTTACCCTGTTCTACATAGTCGATGAGTATTGTCATTTTGGAATCCCAAAAGACCGTCGCCGTAACCTTTGCGGTCGAAGGAGCGCTCTTAGCCTTTTTTGGTGCAGATTCTCCCTTGGTAACCCATTGTTTAGATTGATTTTTGGTCTCAGGAGTATACTATTGTATCCATATTCCATTCACAATGACGAAACGACGCTTAAAGTGCTATCGATTCTTCCTGAACTGCTGCAAACGTTTTGTGTTTTGGTTTATTTTACTGTTGCGACTGTTTCTATAACAAAACGTCCATGTGTTTACAGCAATTTTTGTCACTTACTTTGGTGAATTTGCGGTGTTTTCACGTTGTGGACAAGCACTGTGGCACTTTAAAAAACTATTTAAATATTTTTCAAGGTGAAGCAATATTAATTTAACCGAGATTTTTATATCCGTTTACTCAGTATTATTTACTTTCTCTTTTACTATAGGCAGTTGTATATATTTGTTAATTTTTTCATCATAATTAATTTAATGTACATAATTAATTGTAGGTAGTTTTCATTGTCATTGTTTAGATTATATAAATCGGATGCATTCGCTCTATTGAAGTGAATATTGTTTCAGCCTTGATCTCAGGCACAATCCACGTGAGTAGAAAGTCTGGTTATATCTTTGATCGGAAGCACAATCCACGCCAGTACGAAGTATTGTTTTGAGTCGCGTAACGCGATGTATCTGAGGCACAATCCATGTCACTCTGAACTCTAAAGAATTACATAAAAGTTCTTCCGTGTTAGTCGTGTGGAAAGTGTTTCTACCGCTATGATTGAAAAGCTAATTTTTCATAATTTTGCCACATTAACAGTAAACCTCAAAGTTTTATATCCCACACACGAACTGTGCAAACTTGTATTATTGACGTGTGGAATGTGCATACTGGGTTGCGGTGACTGTTATTAATGAGACTTGTATGCTGGTCATAAATGGGGACAATTGGGCACTAATAATTCAATGAACTGCAATTCTACGTGTCGCCTACATTATTTGTAGTACACTAGTTTTGTCCCATCGAATTTCAGGCAGTCGTAACGTGTGCGCTGATTTACGAGAACTTTGAGAAGCAACTATCTACGACCCGATACGCCACACATTCCTAGAAGATGTGCCGTGAGACAAGTGCACGGCATGCTGAGAGGTTATGGTTCGTTAGTCTTCAAATGTTAGTTTTTTCCATTTAGTTCAGGCTGCCAGGAATTAGTAGGAGTTTTACTACAGAACTTAATTTTGCTGAAACTGCATAAGAGGCAGAGTAATTTTCTGTTATACTATTATAACCACAGTTTTTGCATATTAATATAGAAGTTAATTTAGAGCAATTCGAAGCTGCACAACCAGCATGCTGAGAGTATACTGATTGCCGTGTATTGTCGTCTCGCGTCGACGCGAAGGAACAAAAATGGCGTATGCGCGTGCCTGTCTGTATCCATTTGTACTATAGTCGGCGTCAGCTACGAAGGCGGCCCAGTTTTCAGCCGTCCTGCGCATCCCCCTCCATTACCACAATTACAGCCAATAACGTTCATTCTGTAGGCGCGTGGCTGGCCGCGAGTTACGCAATACTTCTTTCACAAACGCAACGGTTGGCGCTCGGACGTAGCTCCTCCACGCTTCCCGTATCGCTTCGTCTCTATGCGCGGAAGCGCCTTCTTATATGACGCCACGTATAGTATATGTTAGTCTTACGATTACTATTATTATTACTTTTTTTTAGATTAGACTTGGCCAATAACTCACAATGAAATCTTCAGTGTAAACTAAAGCACGACTTCACACCTTGAACATGAACACTCTACTGCTGACATTTATTAAATATCCATAGCAACCGGTTTTACCAACACATGAAACGAAAATGCATTGAACTCACGTAACATCTAAAGGGATTCACATCAGTCAGGACGGCCTCATCAGTTTCTAGTAGCAAAACTAGCCCAGTGAGCAAATCTTGTTTGTGCCCTTTAAGGTGGTGCAATGCGTGATCGAGATCTGATCCCGAGAAGCCTCCACGAACAGGTTTGCAGAGCGTCAGGAAACATCCTGTTTATTTGCTCAAACTTTCTGCCACATTAAAAAGTGGTCCTGACTGGGACTCCAAGGCACGGCATTACCCTTTTGCTAGTAAGCGCTCTATCAAATGAGCTATCCGAGTATGACTCACCTGTCCTCACACCTTCCCTTTGGCCAATACCTGTCCTTCTACTTTCCAATCTATAATGTTTCTTTTTTCTTTTTTCCCTAACTGCTGGCAGGATGGATAATATGGAGACATGGCTAGGCACAGCGTGAGGAACCGATTTGCCCTCATACGGCGGCATACTAATCGGATTGCATGTTCTGTCACTCGGGTGCCAACTCCTTTTCCTGCTTCCACACGTATCGCGTGAGACTTTTAAACAGCTGGCCTGCACGCTCTGACCCGATTCCGGCCCCGTTAACTGGAACAAAGAGAGTCTCATTTCCATAATGGAGCGCGACCCTTGTAAGCTGGACATGTAGAACTGATCGTTAGTTGCTGTAGCTGCTCTACACGACGAAAATGCAGCCTTTATTTTCCTCCACTTCAGCTCGAATGACGTCTCACTGTATACTTGTGACAAATGTGCAATGTACCTGGTAGCCTTTCACACAGCTGAGCATGGCGTCCGCAACAAGGAGTGAAGAGGCACACTGGACTATGGAGTATACATTCACTACAACAGAATTCGCATACACTTCTGGAAATTACTTCCTGTAATATCTCAAAAACTCTCATTTAACTGACTTTTAGCATTATGTAGCTGATCATAGTAAGGTAATATTGGGGCAGTTAACATCTTTGAAAACTGTAAGATCTGTCACTCAATAGAGTATTTCACTGGTTTCTGTAAATAGTCTAAACGGGTAATTATATCATCTTATGCTCATGACATGCTTTTCTTCATCGTTTTCAATATACTTAAAAAAATATAACAATTAAAAAGATAGAACAGGGGTCCGGCAAGGGAATGGCCTCTCTCCGTTGTTCAATTGTTGTGCACTCTAAAAAGTTGTGAGTGAATAGTATGCAAAAACGAGAGGAGGAATAAGACTCGGAACAAAAAGCAAGGGAATCACGATTAAGTGTTTGGCATTTGCTGACGACGTGGTGGTACTCACAGAAATGTGGGAGCAAGCCTAAGAACAAATCGCCGAATTATATGAACAAGCGGGGAAGATAGGGCTTAAGATTTCTTTCTAAAAACGATGATTATGACGAATATAACAGGCTCCCCTGAAAGAAAGTAGAAGCTCAGAAAATAGAGTATTTTTAAGTACCTTGGAGAATGGATTGAATGGAGCAAATTTGAAAAAAAGGCAATGGAACAAGTGGAACCAAAATGGAACTCGCCTTCCAGAAAACCAAAAATACATACAATAAGAAAAACCTCTCTCAGAACACCAAAATAAGTCATTACAACACAGTAATTAAGCCGGGAGCGCTGTAAGCAGTAGAGACCCTGGACATGGGAAGGGCAAATGGAAAAACTAGAAATCCACGAGAGGAAAATTTTGTGTCCCAAATTCCAAAATAACAAAAAAGTTATATTTTTCTTTCAGTAACGAAGCGATCTATGGAAAATCGGAGAGACTCTCGGATACCACGATGAAAGTGGAAAAGGATGTGAAAGAGCTCGAGATTAGATGTGTTAAGGAATTGTACAGCCAAGACCGTGATCAAAGACAAAACTAAGAGGTTCCAAGGTAAGATCAACAATAGGACACCGATTCAGACATCGGAGGAGGAAAGGAAGAAGAGGTCAGATAGAATGAAGAACTATTGGGATAAAAGGAGAGCACAAGCATCTAAGAAGTGACATAGTTGTGACATAAAGTCACGGAGAAGGTAGGCGACCATGATTAATAGTAAATGAAGTCTGCAATAGGCTGTATAGGTCGCTGTATTGATTAAAGTCATAAATTGGATAAAATTTGACTTTATTCGGGCCATCGTCAGAATCCTGCATACATAGATTGCAAGTATGTCAGTACAAATGGATACATGTTGTTCTTGTAACATTAACAAGAACAACATGTATCTATTTGTACTGACATGTATGCAGAATTCTGATGATGGCCCAGGCGAAACGCGTCAAATAAAGTCAAATTTTATCCACTTTATGACTTTAATCAATACAGCGACCTATACAGCCTATTGCAGACTTCATTTACTATCTAAGAAGTGATTAATCTGAAGTACGCCACATATGGATGGTTTGAAGAGAAAAATATTAGAAAGACCTCGAAAACCATTTGAGTCATGGATATCTGTGACATTAGCTGACATTACGTCATTCACGTTTCTTAAAAGTGCTTATTATCGCACGCTACAAATCTTAATATTTCATCTGTCCGTGTGTTTGTCACTAAACTCCCCCTAAACGGTTGGACCGATTTTCATGAAATTTTTTTGTGTGTGTTTAAGGGGATTCGAGAATGGTTTATATTCACAATTTGGTCCACCGGAAAATGATTTTTTAATTAATTTTTTATTTGTAAGTAGTTGTTGATTTTCGAATGTTTTACATTGGATCCGTCAGACTGCGCTACCATCGCAGTACCAAATCTTTATATATAAAAAATGAATCGCTATTTTCCTTTACCACTCCATAAGTTCAGAAAGGATAGACCGATTTGGCTGATCGTTTTTTGTTGTGTTCGTAATTCTCAGTACAAGGTTTTTATGCATTAAAATGTTTGGTAAACCCACCAGAATATTGGAAAATTTGAAAAAAAAAAAAACTGGAAGTGCTGTTTGCAATGAGGCTGCATGTTTCTTTTGCATACAGACCGATAGTTCCTATTTTGATCCAATTTTGTACACTTGAACTTAAAAACAACAGATATCTCACTGTGTACACAAATTTCATATGTTGCTTGGTGAAGGGTATTTTACTTACGAAATTTGACAAAAAGGTAGTTGTGTTCCGATCTTGATGAATTTTTGTTTTTGGCTGCTTGGCCTATAAACCGAGAGGAAGGTTACTGTCAATATAAATTTTTGTATGGTCGTTGGGAATGGGTGCCGTGAAAAAATAATTGTCCCTTGTGACACAACCGCTAGCCTAAGGACAAGACTTGGACGGAAATTCTCCAAATATTTATCCAAACACAATATAAATTATGGAAAGCGATAACTATGTTTGAAATAGGTGTAGCTTATAGTAGTAAATAAAGTCTGATTACTACGAAACAAAAATTAACTTAGGTAATCTTGCAATACTATTGTTGTGCTATTTAAAAAAATATTAACAAAATGTTTCATTAATAAAAATTTATACACGGTCGCCAGCCTAATGAAGCATAAGAATACCAAGCGGTGAAAAATTAAGAATGCAGTTAAATTTAGAAGCTTGGTGCAGAATAAATAAAGGGTGGAAGACACTTTGGCACCAGTTTCATAAGAGAAAAAAATACCAATCACAAAAGTAAGAAAGATTTAAATGAAAGCAGTAATTATTTAAATTATTGTAAAGGTAAGACTCACCTCATCAATTACTTTCTGTTACCATAGAATATAGGGTGGAATGCATTATTGCAATGCAAGTGGCACTCAGAAACAAAGTTACTGAAAGGCTTATAATTAGTGGTAAACAAAAAATTTACTGATGTTATGGTCAGTGCAGTTCCTAATGTTCGGTGTAAATAAGTGAGAAATTGGTTATGATTATGACCTCTATTCAAAAATCTACTGAAAGAACACTGACTAGTATGTATCACTGTGTTAAAAAGTATTGAAATCTTTCTCTCTACCATGAAACTAATGATTCTATTACAGTTAACTATTTTTTTAATTAACACTTTGCTGAACAGATTCATCAATTAAATCTGCTAGCCTGAAATCTAGAATGGGGTCACTCAAACTGTATTGACAAGTTATAGGAACATTGATACCACAAATAGAAGTTCGTGTCTGAACTATTTTAATTATATGAACTGATTAAAATTAGTTATGTGGCAAAAAAGTAATTTATTCGTACCAATACTATTGTGCAAGAGCAATGAAATTTATAGTTGCAGCACTGTATATTGTACTAAGAAGATTCTCCAAAAAATTTACATTATTAAAATTAATTGATGCTTTTTAAAGAAACATAGGATGACTCGGTTAATAAATCTTTACAGGAGAGGATCCCTATTAGGTTATGTGACTTGGGATAAATTAGGGTTACGTACACACTACTTTTAACAGAAATGTAACCTCTACTGAAAAACTTTCAAAACACAAGTTAAATCTCTCAACGACCAGTTTATAAACAGTAACATTAAATATGCGGAGTAGTGGCAAGGTGGCGGCGCAGCGTATACAGCTCAGATTTCATCTTTATGCAGTTTGTGAGCCGACATTATAACAGCGGTTTCCAGTAGATTCCATGCAGACAGTAAAAGTGCTACCATTACATCTGCAAGTTCACCGAGGCCATTGTACGTAGATTGGTCTTCTGCCTCAAGTGAAACAAATATTTGGTCCAGGATACAGTAGCACAAGTCTGCCACTACGTCTTGATGGCCGGCCGCGGTGGCCGAGGGGACTGAGGCGCTCCAGTCACGGTCTGCACGGCCACTACCGTCGGGGGTTCGAATCCCCCCTCAGGCATGGATATTTGTGCCGTCCTAGTTCGTAAGTAGTTCATAAGTAGTTTGTCAGTTTAGGGACTGATGACCCCGTAGTTAAGTCCCATAAGCTGTACAAACATTTGAACAGTTTTTTGAACGTCTTGATGCTGTGCACTTCAAACTCAGGTTCACTACTGCTGTGAGCTCCCACCACAGACTGACTGCTGTGAATGCCAACCTTCGACTGACTACTCTGTCTCCGTTAGCTGCGCGCCAACTTCACCTTTTCATTTACAATGGAATTCCGTTCACTACACTTTTACATATCATGCTGATCGTGAGATATTACAAATTTACATAATATTCACATACATAAAACGATTCAAAAATAAAATTGACATTATCGAAGCCAATTAAAATTACAAAAATAATATGCAAAAATAAACATGATGTAGCTATTTATAAAACATACAAAGCACATGAAGTACAGACATCACATACCATGCAATAGATTGTAAACTGAATGAAATTTGGTATCTAAGATAGGATAAAAATTGAAATATTATTACCAAAATATGGTAAAAAATTGAGCAATGGCGTTATACCGTGTTTCATTGATCAACACGAAAGTTGAGATTTCTTAGATTGGGAAGGGGGCGGGGGAAGCGGGTTCGAACAAAATGTTCAAACTTTTGTAAACGTGTTGGACCAACTGTTATGGTCATCAGTCGCTAGACTTACTAGCTATTTAAACTAACTGACGGTATGGACAACATAACACACACACACCTGTGTTCGAGGAAGGACTCTAATCTCCGACGAGAACGGCCGCCCAGTCCATAGCACGATGCCTTAGACCACGTGGCCATTTTACACGATGGGATGAGGCGGGAGGTGGGGCAGTGGAAGAAATGGGCTGAGAGTGGGGTAAGCCGGAGACGAAGAGAGAGATGGCAGGGAAAGAGGTGGAGGGGCAGAGAGAATGAAGTGCTAAGAGCACAGGATAAATAAATACCCGGGCAACGCCGGGTCTACAGCTAGTACAACTATAAAGATGCTCGTAGAGATCCATATAAGATGGCGGTCACTTCGTGTGTTTATTTATGTGGGAATTTTTGTGTCTCGTTTCCGCCGGTTGTCCTGGGTGTCGGTGGCCGAGTAGAGAGAGACCGACACAGGGAAATTGGATACACGCGTGTGCGGGTACAGAGTCTGAGGTGACCAGCCAATGGGACAGCAGAAACTAGAAACACTAAGCTAGATTAGAACACAATATGTATTTCGTAGAGATACACCAATACTTAACTTTGTTAACTGAAGACTAGTGGAATTCAGATACATAGTTTAACTAGGTAGAGGCCTGCCTACTAATGAGTCATAGTGCCTGTCTTAAACCCAAGTGACCGATGCAGTCCAGTGGTGGCCACGAGCGGAGTTGCAGCAGAGGGCGCTCGTGGCTGACGTCGTAAGAACGCCACGCCGTGCGTGCATGGCGGCGCGCGGCGAAAGTAGGTGGCGCGCACTTCAGACTTGTGCGACACCACAGGAATCATTTAGAAGAACGTAGCCACTCCAATGATAGTTATTAGTCTATTAGTCCACTATTAAAAATAATGCTCTGCAGCTATTGAAGGAGGAAGGAAAGTTAATGGATTAGGTGTGAATTTTAAAATGTAATGACACATATGTATCAAAACAAATATTGAATACTAGCTGAAAACTCGGCGTTGCCCGGGTAGTTATTTATTTATTCGAACCTTGAGTTAGTACATTTCCTATCCTCTCTCTCTCTCTGTCCATCTCCTTTTTTCTAAAAACATGTTACATTTATCAGAGAATATATAAGAAATCACAGGTAAAAATGCACTCGATTCGAAGAATCCAATCACGAAATTCGACAATAATGATTGTAATAATATCACAGAGGGATCACTTGATGTAATGCGCGAAACGTCAAATCGATTTTTTTAAAGAGGTGTATTAAAAGAAGTTTCATTTTTACTGCTTTATTTATTTATTCTTATATTTCCTTATTCGTATGTTTATCCTTACAGAGAAAGAGCTGAAGACATTGTAGCACGCATAGACCAAAGATATGGCCTGTGGCATCACGTTTCGCTGTACGTACGTAACCTCCTTGCTATAGATCGCAAACGTCATCGCCGGCCTTCAGTCCGAATTTTTTTTATAATCTGACGACTTTCAACCACCATATCTTCCATCTCCTTATAGCTGTCGGCATGGAACTGCTATGGTGTACAACGGGAGACTTCGGACAACAATTACACACACACACTATTCGTTTGCGTTCTGTACTTTTCGCTGCAGAGCGAAATATTAACACACGTACAAGTAGAATTTTATATACACCGATAACTTGCCATCCCAATATACTCCTCCCTTTTATCATTATCAACCTTCAATAAACAATGCAATCAATGAAACCATTTTCAAAGAGTAAATATAATTTTCAAAGAATCATTATTGTTCCGCATTTCGCGTTATATTAGATCACATATTAGATCACTAAAAAACCGTGCCTAAAACCTTCCTCAGGTATAAATTAGTAACTATACAAATATTTAAGTCTCTGCGTCTTGTCGCTTGGACGTGATAAGCGTACACCGAGCAGACATTCACATTTATAGATATAGATTTAAGGAAAATGGTGATATATCTCGGAGAAAATATGTCACACTATCACAAACATCAACTCGAAAAAATACAAATCACTTAGTCACTTTGATTTCGAAGTTATAAACACATTCCACCTTATCACACCTCTCATTTGTTAAATTTAAGGTTCCCGTCCCGGTAACTTGTCGTGGTAATTTTAGCAAAGGAAGTTCGTTGCCGGCAATCACATGACTCTGATATTAGCCAATGTCGTGATAGCGCAATCTTCATTTTATGAGGACAGTTACTTTACTGGGCGGACAAGCGTACACACAAAACTATTTTTGTAGCTTAGCGTAGATTGTATAGTGGGACGAAATATTATCCCCTGCTACTACCTTTATCCCAGCTCAGTTTCGCAGGTAAAAGAACATGTTTATATATGTTGTTGTTAATAATGTTTAGTCTTAATAGGTGGTATTTCATTCTCAAAGGAAATATGTGTTGTTTTTATGTTTCATGTGCGGTGACAACGGAGCAACCTACGAAAATAGCATCTTCTCTGCTGAAGCCAAAGATGATGTACCTGGCCACCAATAGTCGCGGGTCGACAGCCACACGCTCAGAGAAGATCCTGTTGTACTTCCGTTGCCAACCGTCACAGTCATATAAACAAGAAAAATTGAAAAATGTATTGTAATAAAACGTCTGTTCATGTTTTACGTTATAAACAGTTTCTGTCTTGATGTTGAGTCCTTACTAGCAAGTTCTGATTGTATGTCATGTATTACGTGGACTTATAACTTACGAAATGAAACGTAAACTTTTATTTCCAGTACCAGCGTGTGAAAAATAATTATTGCACTGAATAAGAAGAGAAGATATTTACATATTGAACTGAATTTAAATTTTTTTTCTCTGAATTTATACCAGTGTAGGGACTCAGCAATAATTTTATTAACTGGAAAACAGTGAGATCAAAAGTTTTATTTTTCTATTATCTTGCACGAGAACCTAGCAGCGAATATTTAAAAGATTTTTTTCCTATGAATGAATATTTTTATTAATTCGAGTGTAGTGGAGTGGCGAGTGTCGAAGTCCGACTAAATCAAACTGAAGAAATTTACTCCTGAATACACAATTCCATTATAATCTGAAGGAAGAATGGGCTGTTCCACCTCAATTGCCCCCTCATCATCACCTTTGCTCCATAATCATTATTAACAATGCGCGGTCCAAAAACTTGTTTACGTGTTATTAACCTACTTTCGAGTTATGTGCAGTCCTATACGCGAAAAGGGCCGAAATACTGACTTCGCCCTCAGTTCTCAACGCTCAGCTTGAAAGGCACGCGTGCGGCTTGTGCCACGGCTGGGATCGGGCGGCATTTCTCGTGCCGCAGATACCATCTGCCTAGACGGCGTGGCAGCCGGCGTTGTGTTATGAAGCCATTTAAACACGCGGCGGCAAGGCGCGGCACTGCCGACTGCACGGCACCTCCGCCTGGTCCAAGTCGGCATAGTTACGTGACAGCGCCACGGAAAGTGGCTCAAGACAACCCTGATAAGGCCAACACTCCCATACAGTACGTTCACCCTAGGACCACCACCAAAATTCTGACATTTTCACAGACCACAGTGCAAATGATTATTCAAATTGTCATCTTTTCGTTTTTTGAAAGCATAGACCTTCATATACTGCTCTTCATTCGGGTTTCACTGTTTGGCCCTCCTTGGGGTCTGATGAGGTCATGTAGCAACCGCTATTTCTACATCTGCATCTACATACAGACCCCGCAATGGACCGTAAGGCCGGCCGCGGTGGCCGAGGGGACTGAGGCGCGCCAGTCACGACCTGCACGGTCACTACGGTCAGGGGTTCGAATCCCCCCTCGGGCATGGATATTTGTGCCGTCCTTAGTGTTAGCTAATTAATAAGTAGTTTGTAAGGTTAGGGACTGATAACCCCGTAGTTAAGTCGCATAAGCTATACAAACATTTGAGACCGTAAGGTGCATGGTGCAAAGTGCACTGTATCACTACTAGGCATTCCCTTTCCTATTCCATTCCCAAATAGAACAAGGAAAAAAAGAATGCCTATATGCCTCCGTACGAGCCCTAGGTATGCACTAAAGTTAATACGGGTTGGCGCCCAAGTTATTTCTGACATACATAACACAGACACTTACAAAGAAACGTTTATTACTCACCTGTATTACGCAAGGAGGTGCTGGAACTGCCTCCCTTCGTTGTTGAAGCATTTCTGACCCCTACTGAGGAAGTTGCTCATTACACTCTGAAGTTCCCTCTCAGAAATTGCAGTGATCTCATGACGAATGTTTGTTTTTAGTTTATCTAAAGTGTGGGGATTTGATTTGTACATTTTCTCTTTTAATTCTCCCCACAGATAAAAATCGCACTGGGTTATATCGGGAGAACGAGGGTGCCAAATGTTCTTAGTGATAATTCTTTCACTGAACACATTACCAATTTCCCGTAATGATAAGTTGGTTGTATGTGCCGTCGCAAAGTCTTGCTGAAATGTCGTGAAAGCGCGTCCTCTCTCAGGTAATCGGGCAAAAAAAGGCCGCTATATGTTTTCAACATACCTGTCACTATTTATTGTTTCCTGAAAAAAAATATAGGGCCTATTTATCTCGCCGCTAACAGTGCACCACACTCCTATTTTTTGATCGTACAGTGGCTGCTCATGAACTTTCGGTTTAATCCCGTGCAATTTTTATCTATGGGGGGTATTAAAAGAGAAAGTGTACTAATCAAATCCCCACACTTTAGATGAACTATAAACAAACATTCGTCATGAAATCGTTGCAATTTCTTAGAGGGAACTTCAGAGTGTAATGAGCAACTTCTTCAGCAGGTGTTAGAAACGCTTCAACAATGAAGGGAGGCAGTTCCAGCACGTCCTTGCGAAATACAGATGAGTAATATTCTTTGTGTTGTGTATGTCAGAAATAATTTGGGCACCAACCTGTATTAAATTTAGTACGGAGGTCGCGCGTTCCACTAAGCCGGCACCACAGTTGCACATCGCCGGCAAGTCGCACGCCGCAAAGGCGGTTGCGCTGAGGATTGATCACCCTGTACGACCTGGGCCTATTCTGACCTTAAGTGGAATTTTATACTAAAATAGATGACCCACAGAACTTCGTATCACTTACCTCTTAACAAAAACCATGTTAATTTAAATCACATTTATTTTAGACCCGTTAGCTTTATAAAGGCATCATGAGATAGTCTGAAGTATCGGCTCGATAGTGGGCGGAAGGAGTGGGCAAATCACGCACGCATGTCCAGGATAATGTTCATGTCACATTCGTGGAAGTTCAGGGAAGCAATTGGACGAACGGTATTGATAGCTCACTGAAAAAATCCGTTTCAGTTTTTCCAGATTTTCCTGGACCACTTTTCCATATTTTATCATCGTTTAAAACTTCCCTGGACTTACGCGAATATTTCAAGACTAAAATTAGCCAAAACGGTTCAGCCGTTCTCGAGTTTTAGCGAGACTAACGAACAGCAATTCATTTATATATATATATATATATATATATATATATATATATATATATATATATATATATAGGTATCATGACACATACAACAATGTGAGTTTGAATATATCCTGTTCTTTAACTACAAAACAAATGATTAGTTAAAAATTTCAAAACAATTATGTATTATAGTTTCCAAATGACAAGCCAAGATCGCAAACTAATAATTTATTAAGTGACGACCGGTTTCGGTGCACTGTGTCACCATTATCTGGTCATTGTGTTTCAGTAAGTGTGTTTGCCTCTGTAACTTATAAAATAATATGTGACGGGAAATTTTAATGCGGTACGTCAACACAAGAAACGTTACACTTTCTGCGGAGCTATGAACATAGTTCATTGTATCATTTTACAAAGAGTTACAGCACAAAAACATAATTTTTTAAATGGAACAATAGTTTTTTCTATCGTGCATTGGAATCGTTGAAACCAGCTGCGTCCAAATCAGTTTAAACTACATTCCTATCACTGTTAGTTTGGGAGCTACAACCCTTCAAAGTTTCAGGGGCAGATACCACACGCTGTACATAATACATGACTGTGTGGTGGGTGATGGATGTTTTGGCGGTGGGAAGTTGACTTACATGAGGTGTTCAAATGTGTGTCCATGTTCCTCAATACATAATGCAATGCACCGTTGAAAGGGTCTGCGGACGAGATGTAATATCGCCGGTGTAACGGAGCGACATGGGTCCTCGATGCGCCGTTTCAGATCATCTGGGGATGTGGGCTCAGTGACATAAACACGATCCTTTAGATATCCCCACAAAAAGAAATCTACTGGTGTTAAATCGGGCGACCTTGCGGGCTATGAATGAGGACCATGGCGCCCCAACCATCTTCCTGCAAACCTGTTGTTTAGTTCATCCACAACAGCACGCGCAGAATGGACTGGGTGACCATCGTGCTGCAGTCGGCAGTCTAACAGCGCATCGAGGAAGTTTCTCGCTCCGTGACACCGGCGACGTTACAACTCGGCCGCACCACATTTAGAAGGCGCATTGCATTATGCGCAGCGTTTGTGGTATCTGCCCCTGAAACTTTGAAGGGTTGTAGCTCCCAAACTAACAGTGATAGGAATGTAGTTTATATTGATTTGGACGCAGCTAGTTTCAACGAATCCCATGCACGATAGAAAAAACTATTGTTCCATTTAAAAAATTATGTCTTTGTGCTGTAACTCTTTGTAAAATGATACAATAAACTATGTTCATAGCTCCGTGTTCAAGTGTAACATTTCTTGTGTTGACGTACCGCATTAAAATTTCCCGTCACCTATTATTTTATAAGTTACAGAGGCAAATACACTTAGTGAAACACCCTGTACATATATTATAATCTGGTTATCTTGTTAAAAAAATTGGGTATAAAATAACAAGTGCAACATTTTATACCCAATTTTTTTAACAAGATGACCAGTTTATATCATATATATGACCAGATGGTGACACAGTACACCGAAACCGGTCGTCACTTAATAGATTGTTAGTTAGCGATCTTGGCTTGTCATTTGGAAACTATAAAACGAATTGATCGCCTCCAGACCAGACGATGTCAGGTAATCTTAACAATTACGTATAGTCACACGCTGCTACTACGTTCATAGAAGTGTGAGTCCAAGATACTATCCTATGTTTCTGCGTAGGAATGACGAAATAACTTCGCTACGTAGCAATATGAAAGAATTACAGTATTAAACAATCTTCTTGAAAGCTGTTTCTCGGCTTTAGTTTTCTCCTCATTTGTCAGTTAGTATCCCTCAGGGTGAAATTCCAATTTTTCTTAATGAATGTCAGCCACGGCGTTCGCTGTATATACACACTGCTACGTACAACGCATGGACGCGGATTTTGTTTTTCATTAGAAAAAAGGAAGAGAGTGCCACTAATTACGGAGATTATCCGTAATTATTAGCGTGTCTGCTAATTGTCGCGTGTGCAAGCGCTGCGGGCAAAATATTTAAATCTTCCGCCGCCGTGCTCTTCATTATGACAGGGAGAGGCCATTATAATTAGCCGTTTAATGTAATTACGTCAGCAAATTCCGGGGCTGGGCTACTTGGCTGAACGCGTTCCCCGCAAACAAAATGTGTGCGTCCTTTGTCGAGCTGTGTACCTGGTGGAGGTCCAACGAACCGGAAGGCCACCCCTAATTTCGCAAATAACGGCAGAAAACGGCCGCGTTTGCCGAAATACGCGCGGTGCGACATACAAACCGGAGTCCCTTAAACACATTGATTACAATCAAACTACTCCCCTCCCTCACCCCTCCCCAACAAACGTTCAGTACCCGAAGCATCATAACTGAAAAAAAAAGAAACACAGTGGCGTAATCCGCAGTCATTGTATGAGCTGAAACCCCGCAAAAAAAGATACTGATAAATACATTTCCTAATTTACGCGTCCCTATTTGGCGACATAAGATAAGCGGTATATCGTAAACGATATACAATAAGCGACACGCTCGAACAGATACTTGGAGTCTAGAGGAAGGCGACGGAAAAGATTCACACTAACGCGATTGCGCAACATATCGTAAGCGATATATCTTGCCGGTCTCCTGAGTGATTAGTCGCGAGTGATATTTCGACCTGCGAACGTGGCGGGGAGAAGAGAATTCCGTGCCTTCTTTCAATAATTTAGTTGTAGCTTGTAACGTTTCTGCTATCTTGCGCGCTCCCTACAAATGCATTGCCAACATCACAGACAAAAACATGAGAAAACTTAAATAAAACTTTGCCACTGGACACGTAAAAATATCACATTTTTGCATTCGGTTTAACCCTTTATCGGACAAAACATTTTTCTGAAAATTTGGAAGGTAAAATTTTTATTGCATCTCATTCGATTTATATAGGCATGTAATATACTCAGAATTATGTTATGTTCATTTAAGTCGGAAATGAAAGGAAGAAATATATGCCGCGGTGGAGTAGCCGAGCGGTCTGAAAGGAACCTCGCTGCGGAGCGCACGCTTGCTCGCCGTCGGAGGTTCGAGTCCTCCCTGGGGCATGGGCATGGGTGTGTGTATTGTCCTTACCTTAGTTTAAGTGGTTTGTAAGCTACAGACTGATGACCACGCAGTTTGGTCCGATAGATTTATGAACATTTGAAGAAATAGGTGGTTGATGTATAGACCACTATGCATTTTCGGTGGGTCTTATACTACTGTATGGTGGTCATTTAAAAAAAAACCTATAAGTGGAATTGGAAAGCAATGATAATACAATTTATTAAATAATTTACTGATTTACAAGAATTGAACACAATACAATATTCAAAAAATGAAACTTTGAAATATTACAAATTCCAGTGTTAAACGTGTTGTTTAGAGGGAAATGGGAGGAAACAAGAAAGTTAAAGAGCAACGTACACGGTTTCGCTCTTATGGTAGGAGGGCAATATATCGACCACTATCCTATAAAGGGTTAACATACTATTAACACTATTAGTAAAACACGATTAAGAAATAGTATGTTGATTTAAACATAGCTTTGGCTGTCCTTTTTTACGTAATTTTCAATTTTGATAATTTCCTAAATAATAACTACATACACTAAAAACGCATAACAGTTACGGAATATGCTGAGCCTATAAAGATACGTATTTGTATAAAAAAACAACACTACTACACGTTAGAGCTATTGCACAACGTTATTACGTATTTACCTTTTGTTTAAATAAATTAGGGCAGACAATTTTTTATATATCACTGGATCCTAAATTAAATACTGATCATTTTTCACATACTAAAATTAAAAATCCGTTTGGTACTACGAAACTATCTTCTAAATAGATAAAACTACTATGACTTTATACAAATCCGCATTTATAAAAAATTACCACAAATCGAAATACATTAAAATTACGTGCCTCGGTAATAGTACACCTACACAATATTGTCAAAACAGATATGTGTGCACTTCGAAGACGAATAATTTAAATAACTTGAGCAAATTTAACGTGAGTCAAAACATCACTTTTAATTTGCATATACTATCAATTATATATATATATATATATATATATATATATATATATATATATATATATATATATATTTTTCTATGGGACTTAACTACGGGGTCATCAGTCCCTAAACTTACAAACTACTTATGAACTACTTACGAACTAGGACGGCACAAATATCCATGCCCGAGGGGGGATTCCAACCCCCGACCGTAGTGGCTGTGCAGACCGTGACTGGAGCGCCTCAGTCTCCTCGGCCACCGCGGCCGGCCAATTATATTTAATAAAACACATACACACATTGAGATAAATAGTTAAAGCCTAAATGTAATATTATAATTTGTGTATTTTGGCATATTTCAAGTATTGTTGTATTATTTATTTAATAACTCAAAAACATCATCATTAGTCTTATTACGCGGTTACGCAGAAAATGTTCGAGTAGAAGCCATGTTTTGTCACACTGTAACTGGATGAGAGACTGTAAACTGCTATCTGCTGCTGAATATTCTGAACGTTATAATGTTGCACAACTAAATTTGTTTTCGTCACAATGGAACTTTCGTCAAAAATGTCTGTTATTATTTAATTGAAGATCCTGAAATGTTGTTGTTGTTGTGGTCTTCAGTCCAGAGACTGGTTTGATGCAGCTCTCCACCCTACACGTGATTTTTAACTGTTGAAATGAAGTTTCCTAAAGACCGGATACATATTTCATTTGAACATACTACTTCACTTTAGATGGGCAAGATCAAACATAAATATTTTACTTAATTTGTTCTTGAAGATGGACATTTGCATTCAGTAAATAGTAGAATATATTTCAGGATCTAACGCATCCTCTCGGGTAAAATATTCCGGAGGTAAAATAGTCCCCCATTCGGATCTCCGGGCGGGGACTACTCAGGAGGATGTGATCATCAGGAAAGACAATACTGGCATTCTACGGGTCGGGTCGGAGCGTGGAATGTTAGATCCCTTAATCGAGTAGGAAAATTAGAAAATTTAAAAAGGGAAATGGATAGGTTGAAGTAAGATATAGTGGGGATTAGTGAAGTTCGGTGGCAGGATGAACAGGATTTCTGGTCAGGCGAGTACAGGATTATAAATACAAAATCAGTTGGGGGTATCACAGGAGTAGGACTGATAATGAATAAGAAAATAGGAATGCGGGTAAACTACTATGACCAGCACAGCGATCGCATTATCATTGTCAAGATAGATACGAAGCCAACACCGACAACAGTAGCAAGCCTTTTCATCTCCTCATAAGAACGACAACCCACATCCACTTGAATCTGCTTACTATACGCGTCTCTTGGTCTCCCTCTGCGATTTTTACCCCACACACTTCCCTCCAACGCTAAATTCACAATTCCTTGATGTCTAAGAATGTGTCCTACCAATCTATCCCTTCTTTTAGTCAAGGTATGCCAGAAATTTCTTTTCTCCCCAATTCGGTTCAGTACCTCCTCATTAGTTACGCGATCCACCCACCTAATCTTCAGCATTCTTCTGTAGCACCACATTTCAAAAGCCTCTATCCTCTTTCTGTCCACACTGCTTATCGTCCATGTTTCACTCCCATACAAGGCAACACTCCATACAAATGCCTTCAGAAAGGACTTCCTTAGGCTTAAATCAATATTCGATGTTAACAAATTTCTCTTTTTCAAAAACGCCTTTCTACCCATTGCCATTCTGCATTTTATATCATCTGTACTGCGACCATCATTTGTTATTTTACTGCCCAAGTAACAAAACTCATCTACCTCCTTTATTGTTTCGTTACCTAGTCTAATTCCTTCAGCATCACCTGATTTTCTTACACTGCACTCCATTACCCTAGTTTTACTCTTGTTAATGTTCATCTTATATGCACCTTTCAGCACACTGTCCATTCCGTTCAATTGCTCTTCCAGGTCCTTTGCTGTATCTGACAGAATTACTATGTCGTCGGCAAAACGCAATGTTTTTAATTCTTCACCCTGAACTTTAATTCCTTCTCCAAATTTCTCCTTGCTTTCCTTTATAGCTTGCTCAATGTACAAATTGAACAACATTGGGGAAAGGCTACAACCCTGTCTTACTCCCTTTCCAACCACTGCAACCCATTCATGCCCTTCAACTTTGACAACCGCTGTCTGGTTTTTGTACAAGTTGCAAATAACCTTACGCTCCCTATATTTTACTCCTGCTTGCTTCAGAACTTGAAAGAGTTTATTCCAATCAACATTGTCAAAAGCCTTCTCCAAATCTACAAAAGCTAGAAATGTTGGTTTGCCTTTTCTTAATCTATCTTCTAGGATAAGCCGTAAAGTGAGTATTGCCTCCCGTGTTCCTACATTTCTCCTGAACCCAAACTGATCTTCCCCGAGGTCTGCTTCTACCAGCTTTTCCATCCTTCTGTATATAATTCGTGTTAATATTTTGCAACCATGACTTATTAAACTGATGGTTCTGTAGTTTTCACACCTGTCTGCACCCGCTTTCTTTGGAATGGGGATTATAACATTTTTCTTAAAGTCTGAGGGTACTTCGCCTGTCTCATACATCTTACACACAATGTGAAACAATTTTGTCATGGCTGGTTCTCCCAGAGACTTCAGTAACTCTGACGGGATATCATCTACTCCAGGGGCCTTGTTTCGACTTAGCTCTTTCAGTGCTCTGTCAAATTCATCTCTCAGTATAGTATCTCCTATTTCATCTTCATCTACATCCTCTTCCCTTTCTACAATAGTGTCTCGAAGTTCATTTCCTTTGTAGAGCCCCTCTATATACTCTTTCCACCTTTCAGCTTTCCCTTCTTTCCTGAGAACTGGTTTTCCATCAGTGTCCTTGATATTCAAAGAGCTATTTTTCTTATCGCCAAATGTTTCTTTTATTTTCCGGTAGGCCGTATCTATTTTTCCCCTATTTATACATTCTTCTACATCCTTGCATTTGCCTTCTAGCCATTCCTGCTTAGCCATTTTGCACATCCTGTCAATCTCATTTCTTAGTCGTCTGTACTCCATTTTGCCTGTTTCATTTACTGCATTTTTATACTTTCTCCTTTCATCGATTAAATTTAGTATCTCCTGTGATATCCAAGGATTCTTTGTAGGTCTTGCCTTCCTACCTATTTTGTCCTCTGCTGCCTTCACTATTTCATCTCTCAATTTTACCCATTCCTCCTCAACTGTTTTATTTTCCCCTGTTTCTGTCAATTGTTGCCTGAAGCTCCCTCTGAAATTCTTAAGAACTTCAGGTTCCTTCAATTTATCTAGGTCCCATCTCCTTATATTCCTACCTTTCTGTAGTTTCTTCAGTTTCAGCCTACAGTTCATAACCAACAAGTTATGGTCAGAGTCTATGTCTGCCCCTGGGTATGTCCTACACTTCAAAACCTGGTTCCGAAATCTATGTCTTACCATTATAAAATCTATCTGGTATCTCCCGGTGTCTCCTGGTCTCTTCCACGTATACAACCTTCTTTTGTGATTCTTAAACCATGTGTTTGTTATAACTAAATTATGTTCCGTGCAAAATTCTACCAGGCGGCTTCCTCTTTCATTCCTTTTGCCCAGACCATATTCACCCACTATCTTCCCTTCCCTTCCTTGTCCTAGTACCGAATTCCAGTCTCCCATAACAATTAAGTTTTCCTCTCCCTTAATTGTCTGAATAATTTCCTTTAGCCCCTCATATATTTCTTCGATCTCCTCATCATCGGCAGAGCTAGTTGGCATATAAACCTGTACTACTGTTGTCGGTGTTGGCTTCGTATCTATCTTGACAATGATAATGCGATCGCTGTGCTGGTCATAGTAGTTTACCCGTATTCCTATTTTCTTATTCATTATCAGTCCTACTCCTGTGATACCCCCAACTGATTTTGTATTTATAATCCTGTACTCGCCTGACCAGAAATCCTGTTCATCCTGCCACCGAACTTCACTAATCCCCACTATATCTAACTTCAACCTATCCATTTCCCTTTTTAAATTTTCTAATTTTCCTACTCGATTAAGGGATCTAACATTCCACGCTCCGACCCGACCCGTAGAATGCCAGTATTGTCTTTCCTGATGATCACATCCTCCTGAGTAGTCCCCGCCCGGAGATCCGAATGGGGGACTATTTTACCTCCGGAATATTTTACCCGAGAGGATGCGTTAGATCCTGAAATATATTCTACTATTTACTGAATGCAAATGTCCATCTTCAAGAACAAATTAAGTAAAATATTTATTGATAGAGCTGAAGCATTGAATTAAAATTTGTGGTGCGGCCGGGAATCGAACCCGGACCTCCATGCTTAATAGGCAGACGTCTTAACCGTTAGACTACCACACCACTAACGATTAAGGCGCCTCGGAATAGTCTATGTACGATTTCCCTCCACAACACAAACTTTAATTCAGCTTCTTTGTTCCAAAGATAATTGCCACTATTGCCAAGGCTCTCCATGCAGCGGAATAGCACCTCAGCAATGGACATGGTGGAACAATCCTGTTATGGTGATATAAATATCAATTAAATACAATGAAAGAATCCCTGAGACGGATTTTCGTCTCAAATATGTCAAAGACATTATTGATAGAGCTGAAGCATTGAATTAAAATTTGTGGTGCGGCCGGGAATCGAACCCGGACCTCCATGCTTACTAGGCAGACGTCTTAACCGGTTTTTTTTATCTTTTTTTTTATTTTATTTTTTTTTCTCTTCTTACTTAACGTTGGTCATCCATAACAAAAGTTTAATAAAAACAAATAATCCCTTCTTGGTTGGATTCAAAACTGAAAGTTTTTCTTATGAGTGCTGTATTCCACAGCTTAATTGCGTCGTCTCCTTCTTTTTCCATTTAAAAATGTAACACATGAAACGTAACAGTACCTTCTTCGGTTGGAAACATAAATATAAATTTTTACCAAACGAAATAAATAAGTAAAAAATAAAAAAAATATTAATAAAAAAAAGATCCTTCTTTTCAATCTCTGCTCACCGACGATTTCAGAGTTCGTCTTCGCGACAGTTACAATGGAGTGTTTCCATGTACTTTTTTGTCCGTTCCTATGTTCGTTTTCATTATTTTTTTAATTACTATTCTTATTACATCTTCTCTAACTCTGAACGCGTTAGTTGTCGCGAGATCAGTCTAGAAGGGGACACAAATGAAATGTCTCTTTACAAAACTATGACTTTTTCTAAAATTATTTTTTTAATAAAAAATAAACTTCTGAGTACCTGTTCTTTGTTTGATCATGATCGTATTTGTTCATTAAATAATTGTAGATTTATTTATTTTCAAATCAATTTCAGTCACACTTTCAAGATATCAGCGTGAATAGAGGAGTTCACATGATGGTCCTTTTGAGGAAATTTGCATAATGTTTATTGTAATTATTCATCTGGAGTAATGTGTGATGTTGGGTCGCGATATAAGTCCAAAAGTCACCTTCGCTCTTCTCCTTGTTTGACAATATGTAAAACACCGTGTGCCCCTTCAACCAGTTCACGGCGTTTTTCTTCGTGTTAGGGTATAGTGCTTCATCCGGGTGTAAGAGATTTGTTGGAGTTATTGTGTGGGGCGATGTTCGTTGGATAATTGCTAAAATCCTTCTTACTGACTGCCATATATTGTTAGCATTGCCGCAGACAAATTGGTGTTCATCAGTATCGTTGATTTTACAGGCAGTACACAAAGCGGAATCTGCCAGATGGATGGCGTGGAGTTTTGAGTTCGTCGGGATTTTTCTATTAACGGCATAGTACCACTGTGCCTTCACGTGAGTAGGTAACTGCGGATGATGGAGGTTTCTCCATATGTTTTGCCAATTAAAGTGACGATACTTTTGTTCTATGATGTTTTCGCTGTGGTTGTTCATGAAAGTTTTGTAAACTTCTTTCACTCTGATCAAATCATTCTCTGGCAGACACATTCGGATATAACTATATTCTATCAAGAAATGTTTCAGGTGGAAAAGTTCGTTGGGAATGTGGTGAACATCGATTGGAGCGTCGTGGTTGGGCGGCGCTATTTCATTCAGTAAGAATTTTACGACACTATTCCATGATGTCGTCCACTGCTTGTACGTTTTGCTGGTGTACAATGCCTGTGCCTTGTTATATACGTTTATAAGATTTAGGCCACCGTTGTCGGTTGGTAACGTCAATGTTTCATATTGTATTTTAAATATATGGCCACGGTTGACAAAGTAACCAAAGGCAGCCAAAATTCTGTTGGCGACATCTCGTGGCATTGGCAAGACCTGTGCTACGTAATTTATTTTAGATGTTAAATAAATATTTATCAATGCCACTCTCTGCAGTTCATCCAGTTTTCTGAGATTGTGTTGTTGTATGCTGGCCCGGATGGTGTTCAGTATCCTCCTGTAATTTTTTGCAATTGTGTGCCGGATGTTTCGCGTATATTCTATTCCAAGGCATTTTATACTGTCCGTCTCCTTAATCTGTCCTTGGATGGGCGCTCCTAATCCGCGTCCGATGTTCATTACTGCAGATTTTTTTCTGTTCAGCTTTGCGCCGGATGCGAGCTCGTATGTTTGTATTATTTCTAGTGCCTTTTTGATCTCATTGCTATCTCTGACCAGAAACATGACGTCATCAGCATATGCCCTAATGACAACTTTCTGGCCATTCGTTACTATGCCTTGAAGATTTTGACTTAAGCTTAAAAGTAACGGCTCAATGGCTATCGCAAACAAGGACATAGAGAGAGGACACCCTTGTCTCACTGAACTGTTTATTATAATTGGTCTGCTGGGTTGACCGTTAACCATGATTTTCGATGTAGAGTGGTTTAAGTAGTTCTTTATAATTGCGATATAACGCTGTGGAAAATTCATAGCGCACATAACATGGAAGAGGTAATCATGGCTAACTCTATCAAATGCTTTCTCGAAATCTAAGGAGACCATGGCGCATTTAATTTTACAGACTTCAGCAATTGAAATAATGTCTCTATAGTCGGTCACTGTGTGGTGGATGGATCGCTCTTTTCCAACGCTCGACTGATAATCCCCAATGACATTGTTCAGGACTGATTTTAACCTCTCATTGATGATGCGTGAAAATATTTTATAATCGCAATTTAGTAAAGTGAGAGGTCTGAAATTTGATACTGATTTCCCTGCAGGAGTTTTCGGGATGAGAACTATTGTTCCTTCTCGGAAGTCACTCGGTATATTAGTGTTTGGATTCATCAGTTCTTGATAAATACATATTAGTTTAGATATCATCTGTCTCCTAAAAGTGTGATAGAGTTCAGCCGGAATCCCGTCGGGTCCAGGAGATTTATTTTTCGGGCTTCTTATGATTGCGTTTTCAACCTCTTCCTCTGTTATTTCTGTTAACAAAGCGGCTGCTTCCTCTTGGTCGAGCTTCCGGGTGAGTCCTGTTGTAAGTTCATTGTGCGCTGTTACATCCGTTGTTGCATTGTTTAAGAGCTCGGCGAAGTAGTTTTGTATTTCGGTCTTGATGTCACTTTGCTGCGTCAATACTCGGCCATCCGCGGTTATTATTTCAGTTATTATTTTCCTCCGCTGTCCCTTTCTTTCATTGATAACATGGTATATTGATGTATTTTCTCCACGTACATCATTTTGGAGTCTTGATCGTATTTTGCAACCGTCAAGCTGTTTCCGTCGTAAAGCTATGAGCTTAGCTTGAATTCTTTTTATCTCCAGGTGTTTGTTAATTATAGGTGTATCGGATCTGTACAAATCTCGGAGGACTTTAAAGTAGAATTCGGTCGTCTGCTTCTGCCAGGCCATCTTTTCCCGTGAGTAATTTATTAGCGCTCTTCTTATTGTCGGTTTGGCACATTTCAATCACCATGTGAGTGCCGAAGGATAGGATGGAAATCGCTTCTCGCATTCGTTCCACACATTTTGGAATACTTCATGACATTCAGGGTCGTTCAGATGTTCTGTATTAAGTTTCCACAATCCTCGACCCCTGTATGTTTGTTGCCTTGTTAAGTTAACGGTACATATGTACGCTATGTGGTCCGAAAAGATGGTGGGCCACAACTCTGTGTGCAGAACATGCTGTTTCAGGTTGGCTGAAACGTAAATCCTGTCAATACGGCTGGCAGAGTGATTTGTAATGTAAGTGAACCCTGGTAATGCACCGTTTTTGTGCTCCCAAGTGTCAGTTAAGATTAATTGTTTAATAATAGCGTCAAGTTCGGCACAGTAGTTAAAATTTGGGGGTCTGATCTTTAGCCGACAGGACACAATTATAGTCACCGCCAAAAATTATCTGATCATATCGGCCGCAGAATAGGGGAACCATATCCTCCTTAAAAAATACAGCTCTTCCCCTCCTGTTGCTTGTACCAGAGGGTGCGTAGATATTTATTAATCTAGTGTTGTTGACGGTGGCGCCTATACCCCTTGCATTTGGCAGTTTCTCCACATCTTTTACAATTACGCCTTCCTTAATTAAAATTGCCGTGCCGAGTTCATGGTCGTGCCCTGAATTTACAATTGCATTATATCCTATTGTTGCATCAAGTGTAATATCTGTTACTTCTTGTAACATAGCAATATCGATGTCGGCAGCGTATAACATGTCCTGTAAGGTCTTTAGTTTTAAATGACTACGAATCTTATTGATATTTATCGTCGCAATTCTGTACGATTGTAACGCAATTGTGAGATGTAGACTGACTTTATATATTAGATGTTATAACATGCGCATGACGCCTTATATTATTGTTGCACCGGTCGTGGATGCGATGGCCCTTTCATTTTCTCTCCCATTAGTGCGAGGACGAGTCCTTTTTGGACTTGTAGCTTCTTGCATATCTTCATCTTTGGGATAGTCCACTTCATCTGCCCAGTTTCTTCCGTCATTGCGATGGTGCATTTCTTTTTCGGGACCAAGACTAGGTGGGATCTTATTCTGTAATTGTTGCTTTGCAGGGTGTTCCATTTCCACATCCTGTTGGGTTATCGTTTCTACATTTTTCAGATTTTCATTGGCCGCTGAATTTGTCGTCTGTTTGCTACGCTCCGAAATTTCAGGTGCTTTTTCACTTAATTTGCGAGCAATTTCTTGCGCTTTTTCACGCGTTGCCTGAGCTTTTTGTTTGGCGTCGGGAGGAGCTAAACGCCGTTTCTTATGTTTTTTAAGAGAGGATCGAGATTCCTGACTAACCTCAGTCTCTGAAGTCGTGCTAAGGTCTTGTGCTGCACTATCGTCTTCGTCTCTGCGTACTCCTCTTCCGGACTTATCTTCTGGGTTTGTTTCACGTTCTTCTTTAGTGGCTGTTTCTGTTTTGTCGGAGTCGGTGACAGTCGCTTTTTCCGCGGCACCAACATCCATTGCTAGTGACGGACCGTCTACATGTACGTCATCGTTTTCACCCACTGCGGCGCTCGACGTGGTGGCCGTATTAACGCGGAGGGCCGTGGCGTAAGTCACTGACAGTGACGTCATCGTCATAGGAGCGACTGGTTCCCCTGCCGGCAGCTGCGTCACTCTACGTTGTACGCACTCCGACCTAACATGACCTGACTGCCCACATCCTGAGCAAGTACGTGGCTGACCATCGTATATGGCAATGGCTCTATATCCGCATACGTAAATATACGACGGGATATGTTTCTGTAGTTCTAGTTTCACTTGTCGAACACCGTTTAATACTGGAAAAGTTTGAAACGTTGTCCACTTTTCCGCAGTATTACTAATAATTCTCCCGTATGGTTTGAGGACTGAATTAATCTGCTCCGCAGTTATTTCAAATGGGAGTTCAAATATGCGAACTGTTCTAATGCCAAAACCGGCGTAATCAATTTGTACATCGCCAACATTGCCGTCGCAGTGATTGAATTTAAGGTGTCCTCGACAACGTTCAATTACTTTATCACAGCACTCTGAACTGATCATTTTAACATAGACCGTGCTACTAACGATCGATAAATGGATCCCTATTATTTCATTCACATTAAGTTTAACTACATCTTTTAAGAAAGCTTCTACTTCAAAAGCTCTAGGTCGGACGAACTGTTCATTAAACATGAACTTCAAGGTGTCTTTTCTTAAAGGTTGATTCATCTTTATGATCTATACATGTTGGAATATAACTACGATATGCGCTGCGAGAGCGTCCAACTCACCACACAGTGTCAACACACGGCCGGCTGCAGCGAGGACGTAAACACGAACCACACAGCTCGCCCGCCGAAAGCAGACTGAGGCGTCTTAACCGTTAGACTACCACACCACTAACGATTAAGGCGCCTCGGAATAGTCTATGTACGATTTCCCTCCACAACACAAACTTTAATTCAGCTTCTTTGTTCCAAAGATAATTGCCACTATTGCCAAGGCTCTCCATGCAGCGGAATAGCACCTCAGCAATGGACATGGTGGAACAATCCTGTTATGGTGATATAAATATCAATTAAATACAATGAAAGAATCCCTGAGACGGATTTTCGTCTCAAATATGTCAAAGACATTATTGATAGAGCTGAAGCATTGAATTAAAATTTGTGGTGCGGCCGGGAATCGAACCCGGACCTCCATGCTTACTAGGCAGACGTCTTAACCGTTTTTTTTTTTTTTTTTTTTTTTTTTTTTATTCTTTTTTTTTTCTCCTTCCGCTCGCCAATGATTTGCCTTCTCGGCCTGGCTTCAATGCCATTCGTTCCTGTTGACATGGAATTTCGTTCCAAAGAAAGAGAAGTGAAAAAATAATAAAATAATATTAAAAAATGAAAAGGAATAAATAAATAAGTGTCTTTCTCTTACATATCCGCTCCTGGGGAAAAACTTCACTTCAACATCCCAGCGCAATGACAGCTGCAGAGTTCGGCTTCACGTAATATTTGTTTAGGAGGTGTTTCCCCCATTCCGTTCTTGATCGATCCATGCTTCTGTTTTCTGGAATTTAATTGTGTTTTTCCACTTTACATTTTTGGTTTCTCACAACTTTACATTTAATTTTATTTGTTTATTTTTCCTCGTCTCTTAACTCTGCGCTTGTCTCGTGCCGCGGGCGTCGTTTCAGCAAGGTTTCGCCAAGGGACACATGAAACGTTGTAATCGCTCCTTCTGGCGTAGGAACTCCGAAAGGAAATTTTTAATGTGAAATAAGACGACAGATTCTGTCGGGGGACATCTTTCCCATACGAAACGAAAGGCACTTCCGATGCATCTCGCAGACGTCAGAAGGTTGAAAACAGCACTAAAAGGAAAGCACCACAAGGAGCAAAAAAGAAGTTTTGTTTAAAGCACAGATGAAAATCTCGGCTTGTTCTAATTCTTCAGAATGTCACAATCTGGGTCTTGTAGTGGAAACAATTATGATTCAAGTCCTTCTTCCTGTGTCAAACAATAGAATTTTCAGAAAGTTGGCGAAATTTTTCTTATAGTGTCGCGATGTCATTAGGATATGGTGCTGCAGCTGAAGGTATAATAGAAAATCCTCTTTGCTTTTATTTGCTTCAGTGAGGATATAGTGGACTGTTTGACCTTTTAACCAATTGACGGCGTTCCGTTTTGTATATGGATAAGGCACACTGTCGGGAGTCAAAAAATCTGCAGGCTTGATCGTGTCTGGTGCGGTTCGGGTGATTGTGGCTATCATTTGCCTAGCGAGTAGGCAGACTGCTGCCACGTTATTGCAGACAAATCTATGTTCGTCAGTGTCTGGTATGCTACAGTTTCCACACAGCGGCGAGTCCACTAAATGGATGGCGTGAAGTTTGGTCTTGGTGGCAAGTTTTCTGTTCACAGCTTTGTACCATGTAGTTCTCACATTTGTCGGTAAAAGACGGGTGCTGATATTCTGCCATATTATTCGCCAGTCATATTGAGGGTACTTTTCTTCTACCACGTTTCTACTCTTGGTTTCCATTAATTTGTCATACACTGCCTTCACTTTGGTTAAGTTCGTGGTACAGACTCTGGCCCGAATGTAGCTAAGTTCAATTAAAAACTGTTTGAAATGGTGAAAGCCAATAGGAACGTGGCGCACATCAATTGGTGGATCCATTGCCCCAGGGGCTATTTCCTCTAGTAGATGGGACGTTAAACTGTGTTGCGTCTTCCGCCACAGTTTATATGTGGTGCACACGAATAGAGCTCGGGATTTCAGAGCAACATCAATAAGGTTAAGTCCTCCCTTATCCGCGGAGAGAGTAAGAGTGTCAAACTTGACCTTAAAGATACTTCCTTGACTTATGTAATGGCCCAGAGCAGACATGATTCTAGCTGTTGTTTCACCGGGTAAAGGTAAAACTTGTGCCACGTAGTGTAGTTTCGAAACTATATACATGTTAGCAAAGGCTGCCTTTTGAATGTCATCAAGCTTTCTTACACGTTGTTCCTTGACGCATGCTCGCACACTTGCGAGTAGTTTCTTAGAGTTGGCAGCTATGGTATGCTGTATGGTGGACCTGTAATCGATGCCCAGTATTCGTTTGTTGGTGACCACATTGAAGTCTTCTATGCCCTGCAACGACATTCCAGCCCCTATGCTCATGATGCTGGATTTCGTTTTGTTGAGTTTCGCACCCGAAGCAAGTTCGTTGTTAGTGAGCACCTGAAGTGTCTTCTCGATGTCATTTGCACTCGTTATAACAAGACCTACATCATCGGCGTATGCCTTGCAGACAATAGATTGACCATGGATGCACAATCCTTGCAGTCGTTGCTGTAGAGTGGCTAGGAGGGGCTCAATGGCAATGGCGAACAAAGCCATGGACAGTGGACACCCTTGTCTGACTGAACGTGTGAAGTCCAAAGGTTTCGTCATTTGTCCATTGATCATAATCCGGGACGTGCTATTTTTCAAAATCCTTCCAACGACATTGACAAAATTATGGGGAATCTCCATCGCGGACATAGTTTTGAGGAGGTAATTATGGTCCACCCTATCGAAAGCTTTCTCAAAGTCAAGTGTCATGATAGCGCACTGTAGTCGGAGAACATCTGCTGTCGCAATGATGTCTCTATATTCGCAGACCGTTTGAATGATTGACCTCCCCTTACTCACACTTGTCTGATATGGGCCAGTGACCTCGTGCAGTATCAATTGTAATCTTCGAGCGAGTACGCGCGCCATAATTTTGTAGTCGCTGTTCAGGAGACTAATGGGTCGAAGATGGTTTACGGAAATGCTGCCGGGGCGTTTCGGAACTAGCACGATAATACCTTCCAGAAACTCCTTCGCGATTTCTCTGTCAGTGGTCATTAATTCATTGCATACGAGGAGCAGTTTAGACTTCATCTGCGCTTGGAAGGCCTGGTAAAATTCTGCTGGAAGGCCGTCAGGACCCGGCGATTTATTTTTGGGGCTCTGCGCGATAGCTGTTGTCAGGTCGTCATCGTCAATCTCCGCGATAAGTCGCTGCGATGCCTCTCTGCTGAGTCGGCCCTGCAGATTCCGTAACAAGTCCTCTTGAGCTTCGTTATCTACTGGGCAGCCTAACATGATGGATGAAAGATGGCTGTAGATTGCCTCTTTAATGTCTCTCTGTGTTGTGAGGACGGTACCGTCAGTTCCTTTTAGTTCCATGATTATTTTTCTGTGTGCCCTTTTCCTTTCGCGCATAACGTGGTACATCGAGGTTTCTTCATGTGGGGCGGCAGCCTGCGTTCTCGCACGAATTTGGAAACCCTCTAATTGTTTGCGCTTCAGAGCCAGAATTTTGGATTTTATCCTCTTGATCGCGACGTAATTTTCAATGACTGATTGGTCCAATTTGTAAAGGTCCCGCAAGCATTGGAAATAAAATTCTGTCGTTGTCTTGAACCAAAAACTTTTTTCCTTTGAGTAATCTATGAACATTTTCCTCAATTTCGGCTTCGCGCACTTGATCCACCAGGTCAAAGCAGAATCATACGAAGTAAATTTATTTTCACAGTCCTGCCATGTTTTTTGGAAACGGTCGCGGCATTCGGCATCTTTTATGTGTGATACGTTGAGCTTCCAGTAGCTTCTTCCTCTGTAGGTACCCTGTCTCGCCATATTAATGGTGCATATAAAGGCAGCATGGTCGGTGAAGCTGGTGGGCCACACTTCTGTGTGTAAGATACGAGTCGTCAAGTTGTTAGAAACATACATCCTGTCTAAGCGGCTGGCCGAATGGTTAGTGACGAACGTAAACCCGGGTGCATCCCCATGGCTGTGCTCCCACGCATCGGTTAAACTGAAACCGTTGATGATGTGTTCCAGTTCGGGAGACGGATTGAAGTTAGGGAACTGATCTTTGCGATGGAGGACACAATTGAAGTCACCCGCAAAAAGGATCTCGGCTTGATGCTCTCCAAAGAGAGGGACAATTTCGTGTTGAAAAAATTCTGCTCGGTGACGGCGGTTGCTGCTCCCAGATGGCGCATATATATTTATGATCCGGGTATTGTGAACAGTACAAGCGATCCCCCTGTTGTTGACGAGTTTTTCCACATTCGTTACTATTATTCCTTCCTTAAAAAGTATAGCAGTCCCTAGGTCACCATCGCTTCCAGCATTTATGACAGCGTGGTATCCATATATTTCTTGAAGTGCAATGTCGGTTACTTCCTGCAGTAAAATGATGTCGATGTCCGCCGCGTACAGAAAGTCTTTCAAGCTATGTAATTTTAATGTACTGCGTATGCTGGTGATGTTCAGAGTCGCGATTCTATAGGCTTGATAGGTGGTCATGATGTAGTGCGTTTTACAAGGATGACTTGCGGAATTTCGCACCTGTTAGTAGGTGTCGGACACATGACCAGCCTCCGTTTCCTGGTTCTGGAGGGGTGTTCGGTCATCTGAGGTGGCTGGCACGGCGGCAGTAAAGTACGTAGGTTCCCTCATTTCCTCATCTCCGTCCATATCGTCCGCCCAGTTTTTCTGGAATGACGGAGAGAACGTGTTTGTTTCAATAACACAGGGAGTTGTTGGGTTAAGGTTGTCGGGTGCTACTCTGGCGAATTGTTTTGCGCCTACAGAGGCGCCACCGGATGCCTTGGGAAACAGGTTGGGCTGAATACAGTCGGAAACTTTCCCTGGACCCTCATTTAACTTCTGCACTACTTGTTTGACCTTCTCCCGCATTAATGGGACAATTTCTTCGGCAGCTTGACGCGCGATTCTGCGTTTCTTCTTTTTCCTGGGTGACTGGCTCTTCGTAGGGCTTGCGGAGTGTTGTGGAACACTTTCCTGTTCGGGATCGGTGGCAGTTTCGTCAGCAGAAGGTACATCTGATTTCGAACAACTTTCCTGTACTCTCTCGCTGGAGTTTCCCGCAGGGGGTTCTTGCGGGTGTGGTGCGACAGAAACTGCAGCCGCGTGGTCAGTGACGTCCATCAGAGTAACGCTCTGGACTTTGTCAACGGGAGCTACCTGTGAGGGCTCGGTAGGTTCCCGGTCTCCAGAGACTGCCGCCGAGGCCTCAGATACTTCCATCGCGGTTTCACGGTCAGCATAGTTGTTATCCTGAGAAGTATGCAGAACGGGGGCGATGGGTGGGGATCCCGCGACAGCCGCCACGTACGAAATCGGCAGTGAGGACATAGCAGGAGGTCTAACAGATTCACCGGCCGGTAACTGCGCTACGCGCCTCTGCATACACTGTGCACGCACGTGGCCCGTCGCCCCACACCCTGCGCACGTTCTGGGCTGCCCATCATACATGACAATGGCTCGGTACCCACACACGTCAATATAGGACGGGATATGTTTCCGTAAATCGACCTTCAGTTGTCTGATGCCATTTAGTACCGGAAACCTATGCGCACCTGACCACCTTTCTGCAATGTTGCTGAGTACCGTGCCATAGGATGACACTACCGCATTAATTTGTTCTCCTGTGACCTCAAAAGGTAATTCAAATATTCTGACTGTTCTTATACCGAAGCCGGCGTGGGTAACAGTAACTTCACTTATGTTGCCATCCGAATGCTTGAATTTATAGCTACCGCCACTAGACTGTAGTACTGTCTCACAGAGATCTGCTGTCCTCAGTTTGACGTAAATAACTATACTCACGATCGAGAAATGAATACCGACAAGCTCATCTGAGGTAATCTTCACAACTTCTTCAAGAAAACGTTCAAATTCGTAAGAGGTCGGTCTAACGAACGTACGATCGAAGGTGAACTTCAAAGTGTCTTTTCTATTTGGCTGATTCATGGTGTCATCTTCTAATAGTCACACAAACACAACGACAACAGCGAAAAGCCGCAGCAACACTCCGACTTACCACGCGCGAGCGAGGCGGCCGCAGCACACCGCGGACTTCCTCACGGTACCGCTGTCGCAAGCGGACTGCCCGTTAGACTACCACACCACTAACGATTAAGGCGCCTCGGAATAGTCTATGTACGATTTCCCTCCACAACACAAACTTTAATTCAGCTTCTTTGTTCCAAAGATAATTGCCACTATTGCCAAGGCTCTCCATGCAGCGGAATAGCACCTCAGCAATGGACATGGTGGAACAATCCTGTTATGGTGATATATGGAGGGAAATCGTACATAGACTATTCCGAGGCGCCTTAATCGTTAGTGGTGTGGTAGTCTAACGGTTAAGACGTCTGCCTAGTAAGCATGGAGGTCCGGGTTCGATTCCCGGCCGCACCACAAATTTTAATTCAATGCTTCAGCTCTATCAATAATGTCTTTGACATATTTGAGACGAAAATCCGTCTCAGGGATTCTTTCATTGTATTTAATTGATATTTATATCACCATAACAGGATTGTTCCACCATGTCCATTGCTGAGGTGCTATTCCGCTGCATGGAGAGCCTTGGCAATAGTGGCAATTATCTTTGGAACAAAGAAGCTGAATTAAAGTTTGTGTTGTGGAGGGAAATCGTACATAGACTATTCCGAGGCGCCTTAATCGTTAGTGGTGTGGTAGTCTAACGGTTAAGACGTCTGCCTAGTAAGCATGGAGGTCCGGGTTCGATTCCCGGCCGCACCACAAATTTTAATTCAATGCTTCAGCTATATCAATAATGTCTTTGACATATTTGAGACGAAAATCCGTCTCAGGGATTCTTTCATTGTATTTAAAATATTTATGTTTGATCTTGCCCATCTAAAGTGAAGTAGTATGTTCAAATGAAATATGTATCCGGTCTTTAGGAAACTTCATTTCAACAGTTAAAAATCACGTGACGTAAGAGATGGTGGCGTTAGAAGCTCAGCAATGCTTCTGGAACTATTCCACTGCCGTACACAGTAAGATAGACGTGACGAGTGCCGCATGGAGGGAAATCGCATCAGAAATAAGAGACACGGGTATGTGTATTGTTTATCTTTTTATTATGTGTGAGAGTTGGAAGTAATCAGACTGTTATAATGTTAACTCAAAATGTAAATATTTACAGCTCTCACACACGATATGAGTATCTCAATTATAATTCAGAAAAGAGTCATCATTCTGAAGAAGTGAAAACTGTGTTCTCACCGAATTTTTATCGCCCACATCGTGCCGATTTATCGCCTGTTGTTGTGAACCTTGCTGGAAATATTGAAACACGTCCACTGATTGTGTGGCTGTATTTCATTTTGATTTATGTGTTTCTGCACCATTAATGTTATCTATTAGTGTGTTAATTATTTTATTATTTGTTCATTAATGATCAATTCCCCACGTTTATATAAGTTTGCCCCATATTTATATAAGTTTCTACCCATGTGATTGAACTTGTGTGTTTATGAGAATGTGAAAGGTTGCTCTTAATATTGACTGACTGCCGCGCAATGGCTTACAGTCGCCGCCTCCCGCTTTAGGCCTCGTTTTTCTGTATTCAGAACGCATGGCTTTGTTTGTCGTCTGTGCTGGCGTCTGCTGGATGGCCAGAGACAAGCTTACTTGGCAAGATGGCGAGGTGGCCATGTTCTGAGTGTCCTACCAACCTAATCTTGGACGAAAGAGGTGACAGGAGACCTCTCTGGGAGCGGTTGTCGAGGGAATTGTCTTGGCCAGGTAGCAAGGGTTGGTAAACACTAGTCTCTAAACGCGCTCTGCGTTGCTTTTAGTGCGCTCTACATCCGGTGGATGGCAAGGGAAGCTTTTTCCCGTGGACTTCGAGCTTCTCTCTTCACTATTCATTCTGGCTCCGACGACTGTGGAAGTAAGTACTATGCCGAATCATGCTGAGGGGAAGGCATGCTGTTAGAACCTCGCTTTCTTTGTGACCAGGCAGTCTTGTTTTTTCAGTGACAGTTTTCTTGAGTAATTCTTACACTATGTGAGGCGAAATACTCCTTAATTTACAGAACTTGAGTAAATTCAGTGTAAATTTATTATTTTTATTCCAGTGATGATTGTGTGTCTGGTTTTGCTCAAGTTAGAATACGGAATAAATCCACGATACGCAGAGAAGGAATTTCGAAAGACTGGATTTGTGTTAGACGAACGAAAGCCTAGAGGAGGTATTGTTCTGATCGAAAATAAATTAGACGAGATAGGGGAGGCCTTGGAAAAAAAGCTCAAGAAAATCTCTTCAGACGGGTGTGTCAAGAGCATCTGATCACAGAGCAGTACACAAACTGAATTTGAAGCCGTACAAAGCAATGGTAGTGCATCAACTCACGAACTCAGATACTGTTGCTCGACGACGTTACTGTAACTGGGTGTTACAGTCTGTGCACGGTGGGTAAGTAGATCCTAAGATTATTTTTCTGATGAAGCACGGCTGCATTTGTCAGGCTACGTAAATTCGCAGAACAATCGACGTTGGAGCTAAGAAAATCCACATGAGTTGCATCAACAACCTCTTCTTGACGTGAAAACTGGAGTGTGGTGTGCAATTAGTGCGAGGCAAATAATTGGGGCAATCTGTTTTCACGAAACAATAAATTCTGACAGGTATGTGAAGAATATCTTGCATCCATTTTTTTCAAGAACTTTCACCCAACGAAGAGCTGTAGGGTTATTTCATCCAGGACAATGCAAGACCACATACTGCCAATGTTTCTATGGCAGAAATACGAAGTGTTTTTGTTGATAGGATAGTTGACTGGCCTCCTCGTCCTCGAGATCTAAATCCCTGTGACTTTCATCTTTGGGGAATGTTAAAAGACAAGGCGTATGCAAGCAATCCCCATACACTCGAAGAGTTGGAAGACAGGATTCTATAAGTCATTTTACAGTTTTCGGCAGCCGAAATTCGTCGAGTGTTCGCAAATGTGTTAAAGAGAGGTCAGGCCGCTCTTTCCATCTGGTCACGCACTTTTTTCGTGGTCCCTCTGTGATCGGCGGAAGTCGGCTCGTGTGTCTTCGGAATGTTTATGCTCTCTACCAACCTTACCTCGTACACCGTAGACATTGTCAATGTATTATTGATTTGTGCTCGGTATTGATTATTGTCTTCCACTTTGTTATTTGCTAAAATAAGTGCACATACCCCGGCGACCTCTTTTAGAAAAAGGAAGGCTGTTCTTGAAAAGTGGTATGAAGAATGTTATTTCCGATTATTATTCAGTTACGACAATAAAAAAGGCAGAAAGTGTTGCTACACCCACTTAATAAGTCCCTTTAAAATATCGATATTTCGTAGATATACGTTCCAATTTTCTATTAATCAAACATTAAAGTGATAATTCCATGTTCCATCTGTGACGCTTTAACCCCTTACATGTTGTTTCTTTTAAAACCTGTAATCTACTGCGGTAAACTGGCGGAACTGGGAGAAAGAGGTGGGGCTTTTTCTAACAGCCAATGCGCTACGAGCTGAGTGCAAGCTTCAGCTCCCAACATTCTCCGTTAAGGGGCCAAGTTTCAGTGCGTGATCTGTACCACTCTATCTGCAGACACCCTGTACTTTGAATGTGGATATAAAGTGATCTGATTATTTATTTACTTTTTTTTCATGACGAGCTTTTTCCGAGCGTTTACTCAACCAGAGAACACATAGGACGCGCTGCCGATGCTGGAACGTTTCCTTACTTACGATGTGCATTCGAGTTCTAAGGTCTCCGATTTTTTTTTCTCCGGACTGGAAAGAGATAGAAAAATACACATTGTTTTATAATGAGGTCGCGTTCATTGTCAATACGTCCCAGAGATGGCAGCACCGTACGGCAGATGGAATTTTAACGCCAGCGCGTGAGCATTTTGCTCACAGTAATTTTAAAACAATCGGCATTTTACCAATTTTAAATAGTCAAATTTTTGTGTTTTCTTATAAACGCAACTAGAAATACTTATTTAGACATATTAACTACATTACAAACTTTTCTTTGACTGTTAGAAAAATGCTATACACGCGATCGATCGCGTAACTTTTATAGGCGCGAGTTCTCGCGGGTTAAAATGGCGACGTTTTCCTTATCTGAATAGCGTGCAATCATTCGTTTTCTGAATTTGCGTGGTGTAACACCAATTGAAATTCATCGACAGTTGAAGGAGACATGTGGTGATGGAGTTATGGATGTGTCGAAAGTGCGTTCGTGGGTGCGACAGTTTAATGAAGGCAGAACATCGTGTGACAAACCGAAACAACCTCGGGCTCGCACAAGCCGGTCTGACGACATGATCGAGAAAGTAGAGAGAATTGTTTTGGGGGATCGCCGAATGACTGTTAAACAGATCGCCTCCAGAGTTGGCATTTCTGTGGGTTCTGTGCACACAATCCTGCATGACGATCTGAAAATGCGAAAAGTGTCATCCAGTTGGGTGCCACGAATGCTGACGGACGACCACAAGGCTGCCCGTGTGGCATGTTGCCAAGCAATGTTGACGCGCAATGACAGCATGAATGGGTCTTTCTTTTTGTCGGTTGTGACAATGGATGAGACGTGGATGCCATTTTTCAATCCAGAAACAAAGCGCCAGTCAGCTCAATGGAAGCACACAGATTCACCGCCACAAAAAAATTTCAGGTAGCCGTCAGTGCTGAAAAAAAATTATGGTGTCCATGTTCTGGGACAGCGAGGGCGTAATCCTTACCCATTGCGCTCCAAAGGGCACTACGGTAACAGGTGCACCCTATGAAAATGTTTTTAAGAACAAATAAATTCCTTCTGCACTGCAACAAAAATTTCCGGGAAGGGCTGCGCGTGTGCTGTTTCACCAAGACAATGCACCCGCACATCGAGCTAACGTTACGCAACAGTTTCATCGTGATAACAACTTTGAAGTGATTCCTCATGCTCCCTACTCACCTGACCCGGCTCCTAGTGACTTTTGGCTTTTTCCACCAATGAAAGAAACTCTCTGTGGCCGCACATTCACCAGCCGTGCTGCTATTGCCTCAGCGATTTTCCAGTGGTCAAAACAGACTCCTAAAGAAGCCTTCGTCGCTGCCATGGAATCATGGCGTCAGCGTTGTGAAAAATGTGTACGTCTGCAGGGCGATTACGTCGAGAAGTAACGCTAGTTTCATCGATTTCGGGTGAGTAGTTAATTAGAAAAAAAAAATCGGAGGCTTTACAACTTGAATGCACCTCGTACTACGTCATCACGAACAACCTTGTCCGGAACGAACAACATTTGAACGCTTTTACAGGTGAAAAATAAATAGTGAGGAACAACTTGAAAGGTGCTAGTGGCTCTTAGCGGTGTGCGGTTGGCTAGCCTGGCGGAGGGACTGCCCCCGCGTCGCTGCGGGGAATTACCTCTCTCTGGGGGCACTCTGCGACTGCACAAAAGAAAGCCGAACTATAATCGTCAGGCGTAACGGCGACAAATGCGCCACGCCACGCTGCTAAAAGGGGGAAATATGCTGAGTGTAAGGAGATGAAAGAAATTAAATAAACCACTAAAAGAGCCAGCGAATATATAAAAATTTTTCATTGTGCGTGTGATATAAAGAGGAGCGGCCGAGGAAGGGCAAAAGGGGGGGGGGGGGGGAGAAGGGCATAAAGGGCTGCGCGCCGACGCGAGGTTTGTGCCGGTTTAAAAACCCTTTTGTTCCCGAAAAGAGTCTTGCATTTGCAACTCAAAGCCGTTACTAATTTGCATTTCAATGCGTTGTTGTATTTTGGCGGGCGGCTGCCGCGCTCAGGTGAGGTGGAGGCGCTTCGCTGCCGTACGGCGCATGCGCCGTCAGGCTCCTTGCCCCCTCCCCCGTCTTCTGAGACACTGAAAGACTTCTTGGGGCGAGTCAGCAGAACGCGCGGGGCCTGGAAGACGCTACGGAATAGAATATTTTCCTGTGTTAAAAATATGGTTCGAATTATTGTTATTCTGAGTCATTATAACATTCAGACAGCATTTTCGCTCATAATTCTTACAAAACATCTGTTATTTTTACGTAATTAAAGCTTGAAAATCATCAAATTTCACGATTAGATCACGTGATCGAAAACGCTCCGTTATTGGCTGAAGTACTGGTGACGTCACAGAACACATATAGCGCGGCAACTATAAGTCGGAGCTGTATTATAGTACGCGTTTCCTCCATTTCGCAGCTTTAAGTTCAGTTTTTTCGTGATCTAAACGCGTTTACAGTTTTTATGCCACAATGGAAGATGGTTATGTGAAGGCTGACAGCGGAAACCTCCCTAAAGTTGATGCTATTATGGTGTCTTCATTCTATAAAAACAATCCAAATTTTTACGTGCCAGAAATAAGAAACGTGAAAACTGCATTGTAAGTAACGCATACCTACATTTTAAAGCTCTACGATTATTTCAAAATGTTCAAATGTTTGTAGAACTTATGGGACTTAACTACGGGGTCATCAGT
Source organism: Locusta migratoria (assembly GCA_026315105.1). Classification (NCBI taxonomy): domain Eukaryota; kingdom Metazoa; phylum Arthropoda; class Insecta; order Orthoptera; family Acrididae; genus Locusta; species Locusta migratoria. The sequence goes on along the minus strand of CM048750.1, from coordinate 34,528,906 downwards.
CCCTAAGCTTACAAACTACTTATGAACTAGCTAACACAAAGGACGGCATAAATATCCATCCCCGAGGGGGGATTCGAAACCCCGACAGTAGTGGCCGTACAGACCGTGACTGGAGCGCCTCAGTCCCCTCGGCTACCGCGGCCGGCGCTAATTATTTCGAGAGAAATTTAATGCCATTGGAAAAAAGTACCCTATTTGTTGATGTCAGCAGACTTAATCTGAAGTCACCATATTATGCAATGAAGGGTGAAATTTTATCTCCTCTCCAAGCTGCCTTGAGTGATTATGTTGGCAACATCAACAACAAAAAGAAACTCTTTGTCCAGATGTTCAGACCACATAGAATGACTAGATTATTGTATCATACAGACCATGAAGTAAATAAATAATGCTGTTCCTGCTCTACGATTCTTGTTTGTACCCTTGTCCGGTCAGTAAAAGTAACTGCTCTCGTAAATCAAAGGTTTCACGACAAAATGTTTGCGCTGTCACGCGATTGGCTAATGGCGACGTCTCATGATTCTCGCTATTCAGCATCTGTTGCCAACATAGTCACAGGAAGCCGCCGGGATAGTTAGTAAAATTTAACCCAGGAAGTCTTCAATAAACACATATTTGGGTAACTAACACTTTTAATCGTATTTACATTTGCATATTACGAAAGATTGAAAGCTAAATAAATCGGCGCATTAAATACATCTCCCATATACGTATATTACGATAGGGTAAGTTGTAAAGTAACCAGAAGGGCGTTGTCGATGTATAAAACGGTTGTTAACTAAGACCTATTGGTGATAAAATTGCACTTACTGGAGATAAATAATCAGTGCTATACTTTTATAGTGGGCTGCAACAATATTCATGTTTCTCTTTCACCAAATATATTAGGAAACGGCTTTAATTACACATAAATCGTAGGCGTGTAACATTATGAAGTTTTACTTCGCAAATGTAAACATCATGTCATTAACCTACACATAATACTACTTTACACCTTTTGAGTGGAAGAGAATGATACTAAACAGTTTAATTTACCAATGGAATAATATTGTTTACTTACATCAAAATGATCCTCACAGAAATACACACATGAAGTAGCCGCTATTTCATTTGGATCTCTTCGCGCCAGTGTCAACCACTTTTTGCGTATCTCCTCATTTTTTGGTACTAACAAGAGCAATTTTTCTGGACTCTTGACAGATGTGTTGGTACAGTGCGGAACTAAGCAATATTTGTAGGTCATTATGCAAACGGTAACGCCCAAACACGAGTCCTCGGCCCACACAATGTACAGGTATTTGTTTATCTTACGAAAGCAGAAGCAGCAGGATGTTGTATGACGTCACACGCATCACGTGACTCAAATGCAGCGTTTTAGCGGGATTTCAAATTATTTGAATTTCATTTCTTTTTTTAAAAAAAAAAAAAAAAAGTACTGAAATCCACGAGGTAAAAAAGCATGTTCGGACCATAATATTACATAATTAACAACTTAAAACGATTTCCAGAAAACAGTCAAATACCCTATTGTGCTGAAGGACGTAGGTTCCTCCAGAGTCGAAGACACAGTGGAAGGGGCATGCAATATGTTCCAAAAAAAAAAAATCGCACTGACTTTAGATTTGTAGTTTTATAAGTTTTTACAAACTTTTGGACCAAAATAAAAAACTAAATAATAAAAAAAATCAATTAATAAGAGTGTCTGAAACCATTTTAGGAAAAAAAATCGCACTGACGTGTTTTACGGCCCACTTTGGATTTGTAGTTTTATAGGTTTTTGCAAACATTTTGGACCAAAATAATAAATTAATTAATAAGTGTGTCTGAAACACTTTTAGGGAAAAAATTTAAATAATGGCGGGTTTCGAGCCACCGACCTTTCGCGTTACAGCCCAGCACCTTGCCCACTAGGCTACGGCTATACATCAAAACAGGAGTTATTCAATTTTTGTGTCAGATGAATAGTTAAGCCGTTATTTTCATTTAAATTTTGAGCTGTCAAAAGACGTTCGCAAAGGCCCATTTTTAGTGCTACTACCGTAACCTAAAGTGGGCCAAAATTAGGTAGGGTCGGGTTGTGAACGACTGACCTTCAGCGTCACAGTTCAACGCCTTGCCCACTACGCTACGGCTATCAATCAAAGGCTGTGCCCTTCAATCTCATACTATAGATGGCCGTTGTTAACTGATGCTAATATGGCATTTGTAGACCCTAGATTATCATTTATCGTACGAAGAACGACGTGTTTTTGTTAATTCTTCAGTACGTCATTGCTTTGAAATGACAAAGTGTAAGTTACAATAAGAAAATCATCAAACACGCAACGCAAGATGGCGTATGCCAGAGACATCTGCGAACGGTTGGTTTTCTTTAATTCAATGGAGGGTGTCAAATGTCCGTTATTTTTGCAAATATCTCTCATACGATATGAGATATAAAAAAAAAAATCATAAGTGAACAAAGTTGCAATTGGTTTTCTTTAATTCAATGGAGGGTGTCAAATCTCCGTTATTTTTGCAAATATCTCTCATACGATATGAGATATGAAAAAAAAATCATAAGTGAACAAAGTTGCAGAGCATTTTCTCCTCTACAGATTCGGTTATTCGATTTTCGCGTCAGATGAACGGTTTATTTGCAATTAAAATTACATTACAAATGGCTTTTTTGGAATTACTAACATATTTCTGTCCGAAATATTTGAAGAAGCGTGGTTCTGGTCTCTGGTAGCCAACAATTATGTCTTTAAAATTTGGTGCCGATCGGTTGAACGGTTCGACCTAAAAAGTGGAAACAAGTTACAGACAGACACATCGTCATATTGCCGTTATTTTTGCAAATTTCTCTGCAACGATGCAAGATATGAAAAAAAGGTAATAGAGTGACGTTGTAGAGAATTTCCCCCTCTACCAATTAGGGTATTCAATTTTCGTGTCAGATGAACGGTTCGTTTGCGATTAAATTTATATTACAAACGGCTTTTTAAAAATATTACCACCGTATGTTTTGTCAGAAAAATTTGAAAAAGGGAGATTCTGGTCTCTGGCGGTCTACAATTATGTCTGTAAAATTTGGTGCTGATCGGTTGAACGGTTCGTCTTAAAAACAAGGAACACGTTATGGACAGACAGACAGACATCCCAAAGTTGACGTTATTTTTGGAAATATCTCTGAAACGCTACGAGATATGAAGAAAACATGAGCAAAGTTGTAGAGAATTTTCTCCTCTACTGATTCGGTTATTCAATTTTCGTGTCAGATGAATAGTTAAGCCGTTATTTTCATTTAAATTTCGAGCTGTCAAAAGACAATCGCAAAGGCCCACTTTTAGTGTTACTACCGTAACCTAAAGTGGGCCAATACTCCACACTTAAAAAGAAAATATCTTGATCACACTTAGCACTTTATTAATGCCTTACGCGTTTCAACATTCCATCTAGTTCGAGGACTACAAAAGGACATTGATATTAATCCATTATATCCCATCGTATGATTTACCATAAGCATGCTCTTGTTAGACATTTTAGTTTCCAGAAACTGATAGTCAACCTTCAAAATATTCCTTAGACCTTTTATTGTTAGTTTAGACGACCTTTGTTGAAAATAACAGTAACACTGAACAACAGGATTGTTTATTTCGTGCTGGTAAGCATTTGTTATAGCTTTATTTATTCAGCTGCTTTTCATCATGGATAGGTGGTAAGCAATAATAAAATTTTGATATACATTTTTATAATTTTGACCATATTATTATGCATTATTATTTTAAATACTCAAAATCAATATATAAACACAAATTCAGAAAGCTTACTTCATTATTATTGTTGTGGCATTGGCTTGTATATTTGTGTATAAAACGTACGAAGGGCAGTAGAGGATCACTTTCTGGCAATTTTTATTTCAGATACAATTTGGAAACGGAGAGGCACTTAGAAGAGGTTCTAAATAAACTCTACTTCACAGAAGACGATGACGAAACTATCATTGATGAATTTGTGCTTGTTTCGCCAAATGATGGTGAGGACAATCGTAAAGATATCGCAGTTAGTGATTCAGAAGGACAACCGCCACTGTTGCTAATTTAGAGAAAATGTTCTGAGTCAAACAGCAGAGGTCAGATTAGTAAAAAGGGCTGGCTACATCTTTATTCACTCAGCAGCAAAATTCCTGCTGTTCCAAATCACAATCACGATCTAGAGGAAAAAGAGCGACACTGGATACAAGAAAGACTGAACTCGTCATAAAAGTTTTAGTTATCTCGTGATCCTACTCGTGATATAACAGAATATCTTTTCGCATAAAATTTGACTCCAACTAACCTTTCTTACACAAGTGTTGGTGATGATTTGGTTGAGATTCTGACGAGGGAGACAGTAAAATATGCTACTAAAAAGGGAAACAAGTTACAAATAAGTAAGGATGACATCTACAAATACGTTGTACTTTTGCTGTTATCTAGATATTGTCAGATCAGGCATAGACATGTAGTCGGAGACCAGACCTGACACAAACAATGTCCTTGTTTCGAATTTTATCGCCAGAAATGCTCTGGGCAAAATTGATAGATTTTTCCATGTCAGTGATAATGACAGTATTAAAGAAGAAGGTAAAGTTCATACGATTCTTCCATTAATTTGAAATCCAAATAAGAAATTTCAAGACACCATAGTATCTACGATCAAACTTCTCCTTAGTTGAGGCCCTGGAATCTTTTACGGCTACCAGTTTACGAAGTAGTTTATAAAAGGCAACCCAGTTGACTACGGTTTCAAATAGTGGTGGCTTGTGTGGTGTCTCACAAGTCTAAAGTGCGCGCCACCTACTTTCGCCGCGCGCCGCCATGCACGCACGGCGCGGCGTTCTTACGACGTCAGCCACGAGCGCCCTCTGCTCCAACTCCGCTCGTGGCCACCACTGAACGACATCGTTTACTTGGGACTGAGATAGGAACCAGTTAACACTTCGTATTCAGATAGGCACCAGTGAAGACTTGGTTATCACACAGGCACTAGGAAGGCCTCTACCTCAACTATGTATCAGCATTCTGCAGTACTGATCTATGTAAAAGTTAAGTATTACTAAGTCTATCAATTATATATATCTCGTTCTAATTTACTGTAGTGTTTCTAGTTTCTGCTGTCCCACTGGCTGGTCACCTCCATACCGCACAAGCGTGCATCCTTTATTCCTGTGTCGTTCTCTTTCTACTCGACCACCGACACCAAAGACAACCGGCGAAAACAAGACACAAAAGTGGCAACGAAGCTGGGACACAAAATTTTATTTCCTACCACCGGCACTAAGAAGACAATTTTCTGATAAACCGTTATATTTGTCATTCCTATTATTCCAGTGTCTCATCTTATTCATGTAATTCATTATACTCATTAGTTTGTTCAACCATATGTTTTCACCATGTATCCTTATCATAATGAATAACGTATATTTAAAATTTAAATAATAATCATCTCAATATTATATTTTTCTTTATTTATTCACGAATTAAATGACACTCCTGAAAAATTCAACATTTTAAGTGAGATGAAATGTGAAAAGAATTATATCCATTACTGCCTTACATTAGTTACAAAATACAAATTTAAGCCCACAATAAAAAAAAAATAATATTAAGAATTTAATTATTAACCTATGTAGGTAGAGTATTGGAAGTTTTATCAAAATCTAAAAAAATTTATTTTGGTATATAATGGTTAATATTCTATCACAAATTTTGCTAAAACACAACAAATAACAAACAAATCACTTTATACCTACCAAAGCTTTGTTAAAAAAATTGTCCCATTAAAACATTTTGTATCACAGAAATACATCAATGTATACAATAAAAGATGTTTACAATACATATACGTCGACGTATCTTTCTAACAATAACAAGTGCATATTAACATCTGACCAGTAACTTTGAGGATCTTCCGCAAGATGGAGTTTCTCTCTCTCTCTCTCTCTTTCCCTCACGCTCCATTGATTTGTAAGGAGTATTTTAGTAACTTTCCAATAATTTGCAGAATTTTAAATGACTGAATGGTGTATACAACAATTTTATGTTACGTTATACAATTTCGTAACAAGTGCTACGCTTAACAGATTTCTGTTACATAGTAGTCTTACATCTTTCGGGCCAGACAAAAGTAAAACTATGCTGGGGAACAGAAATCCAGATGACGCAAAATGAAGGAGGGAGAGGAAGGTGGAAGATAGCTCTTTACTCACATGATTTGATTGCTGTTATTGGCAAGGAATGCCAGATTGATTCCATATTTCTAGATTTCCCGAAGGCTTTTGGCAATGTATTTCACAAGCGTCTTCTAATCTAATTGCGTGCTTATGGTATATCGCCACAGTAGAGCGATTTCATTCGTGATTTACTGTTAGAAGAGACACAGTATATTGTTATTGACGGTAAGTCGTCATGTTGAACAGAAGTCATATCTGGCGTTCCACAGGCCCCTACTGTTCCTCATATTTAAAAACGACTTAGGAGACAATCTGAGTAGCTATCTTACACTGTTCGCGGATGGTGCTGTCATTTATCGATTATTAAAGTCACCAGAAGATCAAAAGCAACTGCATAATGATTTATATATCTGCGTGGTCCAAACATTGGCAAACCGAAGATTAAATTCATTGGCAAAACACTTTGAAGATGTGATAGTTCTATTGAAGAAACCGACGGCACTACAATTGTGCATCCAATCTTGGACTATTGCTACGCATTGTGGGATCCACTCCAGGTGGAAGTGATGGGCGATTTACAGAAAGTTCAGAGAAAGGCAACTCGTTTTGTATTATCGCGATATTGCGGGAGAGTATCATGAAAATGATGCACTAGTTAGGGTAGAAATCATTTTAAAAAAAGGCATTTGTTGCAGTGAGATCTATTGGCGAAATTTCTTTCACCAACTTGTTCTTCAGAATGCGAACAATGTATGCACCTACATAGGGAGACATAATCAACATAATAAAGTAATAGAAAGTAGATCGAAAGTGAAAAGAATTAACTCTTTCTTTTTTCCCCAGAACTATTACAGAATGTAACTACAGAGGAATATCAGAAAACTGGTTCGATAAACCCTCGCTGAAGAACTTCAATGTGAGATGCAGAGTAATTATGTAGATGTAGATCTAGGGGAGGAATATGCAAGTAGAGTCGTGAAGGAAGAGCAACCACAAACCACTGTACAGTATACAAACATAACTCAGTGTTTCCCACAACACACTAGACTGCATTGCGCTTCACATTTATCACATAAAGATTTCTGTCACATAAATGAGAATTTGCATTATTATTGGCATTACATAGAGGAAGAGAAATAAGAGTTACGTGGAGGTGGATGAGGGGGGAGGAGAGGGATTACAATAGCAGTTTACAGATAAGGAAATGAAAACAATGAATTACAAATTTCTGGATTAGTACCTCCAGTACAGTGTATTAAACTAATTTAAAATTTGTAGAAAGTTAATTACTATTTGTAAAAGGAGCTGAGTCATAAAGTACTGTGTATAGTGTATGGTGATCAGTCGTCAGTGAAACCGCCTTTCGGCGTGCGACTTGCCGGCAATGGCAGCTGCAGTGCCCACTTAGTGAGGCGCCTGACGTCCGCACTAAATTTAATACGGCTTGGCTCCCAAGACACTTCTGACATACCTAATACACTTAAAAGGAAAAGTTTATGTTATAACTGACCACAGTCGATAGATAGTTGCGCCGGATTTAATTTGCACAAAATTAGTTTCACAGTAACGGGCTCTTTGACCCACACAGTTCTGAGCCAGGAAATACAAATTTTCTATAAGTCCAATTAGGCCAAACCATTCACAGTCACGAATACCGAAAAGTTCTTATAAGTCCGAAGGTGAGTCCATAGTGACAGGTGTTTACCAGGCGAAGTCCAGGGGCAGGCGAGGCCAGTACTCCAGCGGCTAGCAGCACGAATCCTAGTGTGGTCCAAGAAGTTCCGTGGGCAGCAGAGGCTGTCGTGGAGTCCGGTCCTGAAGGCTTCGATGTTATACGCATCGATGGCGAGAGCGAACGGGGTTGGAACACTTGCGTGGAGTGGCACTTGCGTGGAATCCGGGACCCTTGGGGCGGCTAATGGCTTTTCCTGGGTAAAGGCACGCCAAGAAGTCTAGCACTGCTGTTGTCAACTTTCCACACTGTCAACACAACACGAAACTCAGTGAAATTGCACAACCCTTTCCAAGCTGAGGAGCAATATAGTAACTTGTTCTAACTACATATGAATTCGTTGAGTGTTCCTCCTGAAAACAAAAAGGTATTTTAACAGTGATAATGTTTGGAGACACTTGACTAAACTTTAAAGTCTTGACCACTAATTTAAATTTATTGAGGCCTTACGCGTTTCGACGTTGCGTCATTATCGAAGGCTACAGCAAGACAATGGAATTAATATTCATCACACATTTCGATAAAACATAAATGAGAACACAACAATCACACTCACCATATCTTTTAAAACTTATTAAAAAGTGAAACTAAACATTCCTTTTAAAAAATGACTGTCAAAGACATATGTCAAAAATAAAATAAATTTAAAATTTAAAATTCCCCCAGAACATCCCTGTAGGATGGCCAAGTGCAAACTAAATTCAGCTTTGCGGTCAGTTATTAAGTGGAGAATCCGCCAAATGGCGATGTTGTCACTCTACTTCTCTCTCACTCATATGCGCACTCACGCCCTCTGTTTTTATTTTTATTTTTTTTTTTTAAATCTACCTTAACCTGCACAATATTTTGTTACTGTTATGTTATACAATTATAAACATACAACTAAAATTTACAATCACTGTGTACAAACTTTCTTTTACATAATACAATTATATGAGTGCTGCACCAAATTTTCCATACTATATTTTGACATCGTTAGGAAAGATAGTTTTTAGTGACACATTGCTGGCAGTCACCAAAATCATGTTATCTACACAGGGTTCTGGTGAGGAAAGTGTGTGGAGGGGAGGGGTGAAGGGGGACGGACATAAAAGTGCTGGGAAGGAAGAACAGCCATCAAGCACCATCCGCTTACAAAAACCACACGGTGGCGTCCACAACGTACAACCCCTTGTACAAACCACAATGCTGGCAACAACAGCGATGCAATATGTCAAAGCAGTGTCACACCCATTTAAATTTGATTACTTGTAACACGAGGAAGTACTATGTACAGTATTACAGTTTAGGCAATGCTGATGTGAAACAATGTCTACAATATAAACTCTAGGGTAGTTAACTATCATCTTCCATAAGTGTATTGCACATGTTAGCCCTCTATTATAAAACATGAAATAAAAGAGTCTTAAGCTATTCTGATTAAATGCTTAACAATCAAGGCTCCTAAAATGAATGAATGTTATAAGTAAAAAGGAGGGGGGGGGGGGAGGAGATGGTTTATGGAGCAACTACAGGTTATAATTTTGTGCACTCTTACAGTTTGTAGTAATATTAACCTAACTATGCAGCTCCATGAAAGAAACCTTAGATTTACTATACTAGACTGTTAATGGAAAATGGACTTTAAGTATTACAGTATACTACGAGCTACGATGGGACTGTGTGGAATAACAATGTTCGTGGAAGGACATAATTTGTTAAGAGCAGGGAAGCTATTCGGCTAGGAAACCTCTTAGTGAACGCTGTACTGCAGTGGAATGCAAAGTGTCGCCATCTGTTGGCGTCTGTTGTTTCTATGGAAGTGCCTAACGGAGTTGAATAGATTGAAGCATCATCTATCAGCTACATTCGTTAACATAGAATGATCTACAAATGTTCGGTGAAAAGACTAAAGAACCAGTTTTTCAAAAAATCAATTTGTTCATTTATTATGTGAGAGGGAGATTTTGATTTTTCCAGAAAAATCTCTATTTCCTCAAGGGTGTTAAGCATTAGGCCTTTTGGTGCGTTGTGTAGTATTTTCAGGCTTTGTTCTATTTCTCCTAATCCGTGGTTATTTCGTGTTATGTGTCGTTTGATACATCCGTCGTTGTTGTCTCGCGTGTGTTCCTTGAATCGCTGCCTGAATGATCTGCCCGTTTGTCCTACGTAAAGCTTCTCGCAATCTCTACATGTTATTTTGTATACACCCGTGCCATCAAACTTATCTCGTTTGGGTCCCACTGTGTGTCGTAACCTATCACCTAGTTTGCTAGTGGTTTTCATCCCTAAACCTACCTTGTATTTTTTGAACTTATTTACGACGGAATCAGTTAATGTCCCTTTGTATGTAATACTCATTTTTAGTTTCTGTTGTTCTATCGGCGTTTTAATGGCGGTTTTCTCACAGAGCTTATTGTACAGATACCTTACTTCTTTACTGTTATACCCGTTAGAGGTTGCAATGTATTCCAATGTATTCAGCTATTTTGCTTTATCGTTATCATTTAATGGTAACTTCACTAGTCTATTCAACATTGAACGGAAAAAAGCCCATTTGTGTACTTTTGGATGGCATGAGTCAGCTGATATAATTGTGTCTGTATAAGTTGGTTTTCTGAAAATTCCAAATGAGAGTTTTCCGTTGTCTCTGCTTACCGACAGATCTAGAAAATTTAGTGTTTTATTGTCTTCATGTTCCACAGTGAATTTTATGTTTGGGTGCATGGCGTTCAATTTCTCAGCTAGATCATTGATTGCTCCCTCGTTACCTTTTATCACAATAAAGGTGTCATCTACGTATCTCTGGTAAATAAGTACATCATTCCAGATGTCAGGATATTTCTCTATAAAGTCTGTTTCTAGCTTATTAATAAAAATTTCAGCTAGGGTGCCTGATAGACTGTTACCCATTGCAAGGCCTTCTAGTTGGTGGTACACTTTTCCATTAAATGAGAAATAGTTGAAGGATAAAGCAAATTCTAGCATTTCTATTAGTTCTACAATTTCGCCCTGGGAGATTTTGTTATGTTTCAACAAATTTTGTTTTATGATGTCAAGAGTTTCAGAAACGGGTATACTGGTGTACAGATTAACTACGTCAAATGAGGCTAAACGTACATCCTCTGATAATTTGAGGTTTTTCGTTTCCTCCACAAAGTGATAGGTGCTTTTTAGAGAAAATGTTTTTTCAAACGTGTAAGCTTCCTTCAGTTTTTTGTTTAAATCTCTGTTTAACTTATATGTAGGTGCTGCCCGACTGTTTACTAAGGGACGGATCGGGTGTAAATTCTTGTGTAGCTTGACTTGTGACTTAAGCGTTGGTAGACTCGGATTCATAATGATTATCCTCCTCCTCTCCTTTTCAGTAGGATACAAAAAGTAACTGGACCGTATTTTGGTTTTTGAGGTAGCATTAAACTTTTGTACTGGGTTTTTCTTGACTTCACTAATGTTATTAATTTCGAAAAAGGCTAATGTTTTACTTATATAATCACAGTCGTTAATTAAGACGACAGAATTGCCCTTGTCAGCTTTAGTTACTACGACCTTATTGTCAAATAGTTTCTTATTTAGACGCTCTATTGTTTTCTGTGTTGTTGGAAGTTTACCCACATCATGCTTAGATTTAATTATTGCTCTGTTTAAGGTTACAGCTATGTCGGCCTGTTGAGCTCTATTTAATTTTGTAGTGTTACATATAGTTTTTACTTCCGCAATGGTCTCTTTAATTACTTTATCATTTGGTTTAGGTGGAACGTTGTATTTCAGACCTTTCTGTAGCAAATCTAACTCCTCGTCATTTAAGTCCATATTACTTAAATTAGACACTCTCTCAGCAAAGACATGGTTAGTAAGAACCCTATTTTCGCGTGTATCCTGTTTGGTTAAATAGGAGATTTTCTTGTCTTGTCTTCGGGAGATCATTTGATATTCGTGTCTAACTAAATCATCACACGCTTGAAAAACTGTCATACACTGAAAGTTGTTAAAGTTGTTCTTAAAGTAAACCTGTAACCTACTAAGTTCTCTTTTGTATATGTCTGCTAATCTGTATGCATATTTTAACTCACATCTTACCCAAGTTTTCTCGTAGCGCTGTTTTATCTTTAATGCTGTGATGGAACTGTTGAAGGTCTTCAGTCTTGCGTACTTAGGCGTGACATCATGTGATAAACAGGTCTTGTTGAAGTGTATTCTGGTGATGCTCTTCATGATGCCTCTTTTGAGTTTGTACAACTCGTTGACGTCTCGAAGTGCCCGACTAGGCATGATATTCCTTGCTGTCTGCATTAGAGATTTATGAGACGTGGTCATAGCGATGCACTTGAATAAACTTTAGAGTCTTGACCACTAATTTAAATTTATTGAGGCCTTACGCGTTTCGACGTTGCGTCATTATCGAAGGCTGCAGCAAGACAATGGAATTAATATTCATCACACATTTCGATAAAACATAAATGAGAACACAATAATCACACTCACCATATCTTTTAATACTTATTAAAAAGTGAAACTAAACATTCCTTTTAAAAAATGACTGTCAAAGACATATGTCAAAATAAAATAAATTTAAAATTTAAAATTCCCCCAGAACATCCCTGTAGGATGGCCAAGTGTAAACTAAATTCAGCGTTGCGGTCAGTTATTAAGTGGAGAATCCGCCAGATGGCGATGTTGTCATTCTACTTCTCTCTCACTCATATGCGCACTCACGCCCTCTGTTTTTTTTTTCTTTCTTTTTCTTTTTTTTTTTTTTTTTTGTTTTTTTTTTTTTTGTTTTTTTTTTTTAATCTACCTTAACCTGCACAATATTTTGTTACTGTTATGTTATACAATTATAAACATACAACTAAAATTTACAATCACTGTGTACAAACTTTCTTTTACATTATACAATTATATGAGTGCTGCACCAAATTTTCCATACTATATTTTGACATCTAAAGTTTCTTTCATGGAGCTGCATAGTTAGGTTAATATTACTACAAACTGTAAGAGTGCACAAAATTATAACCTGTAGTTGCTCCATAAACCATCTCCTCCCCCCCCCTCCTTTTTACTTATAACATTCATTCATTTTAGGAGCCTTGATTGTTAAGCATTTAATCAGAATAGCTTAAGACTCTTTTATTTCATGTTTTATAATAGAGGGCTAACATGTGCAATACACTTATGGAAGATGATAGTTAACTACCCTAGAGTTTATATTGTAGACATTGTTTCACATCAGCATTGCCTAAACTGTAATACTGTACATAGTACTTCCTCGTGTTACAAGTAATCAAATTTAAATGGGTGTGACACTGCTTTGACATATTGCATCGCTGTTGTTGCCAGCATTGTGGTTTGTACAAGGGGTTGTACGTTGTGGACGCCACCGTGTGGTTTTTGTAAGCGGATGGTGCTTGATGGCTGTTCTTCCTTCCCAGCACTTTTATGTCCGTCCCCCTTCACCCCTCCCCTCCACACACTTTCCTCACCAGAACCCTGTGTAGATAACATGATTTTGGTGACTGCCAGCAATGTGTCACTAAAAACTATCTTTCCTAACGATGTCAAAATATAGTATGGAAAATTTGGTGCAGCACTCATATAATTGTATTATGTAAAAGAAAGTTTGTACACAGTGATTGTAAATTTTAGTTGTATGTTTATAATTGTATAACATAACAGTAACAAAATATTGTGCAGGTTAAGGTAGATTTAAAAAAAAACCAGAGGGCGTGAGTGCGCATATGAGTGAGGGAGAAGTAGAATGACTACATCGCCATCTGGCGGATTCTCCACTTAATAACTGACCGCAACGCTGAATTTAGTTTACACTTGGCCATCCTACAGGGATGTTCTGGGGGAATTTTAAATTTTAAATTTATTTTATTTTGACATATGTCTTTGACAGTCATTTTTTAAAAGGAATGTTTAGTTTCACTTTTTAATAAGTTTTAAAAGATATGGTGAGTGTGATTATTGTGTTCTCATTTATGTTTTATCGAAATGTGTGATGAATATTAATTCCATTGTCTTGCTGCAGCCTTCGATAATGACGCAACGTCGAAACGCGTAAGGCCTCAATAAATTTAAATTAGTGGTCAAGACTTTAAAGTTTATTCAAGTGCATTGCTATGACCACGTCTCATAGATCTCTAATGGAGACAGCAAGGAATGTTTGGAGAGTTATTAAGACATTCTTTGCTACTACAAGACGATGACTTTCCACAGTCATACCTCCTAAAAGCATATTATTCAGAACACTAAGCATATCAAGACACCTGTGCGGTGGCCGAGGGGATTGAGGCGCTCCAGTCACGATCTGCACGGCCACTACGGTCGGGGGTTCGAATCCCCCCTCGGGCATGGATATTTGTGCCGTCCTTAGTTAGTTCATAAGTAGTTTGTAAGTTTAGGGACTGATGACCCTGTAGTTAAGTCCCATAGACTATACAAACATTTGAACATTTGAACACCTGTGCAAGCAATAAATATATTAGGCATCCTGCACAGATACGTTGATGTAATTGACCGCTATGTAGTTAACCCCACTATCACGCAACTTCCATCTCTTTAAAAATAGCTACTATGCTTTTTAATAGGAGACGCAACCTTAAACCTTCAGTTAAAAAGCGTTAATATTAAGTCAATGAGTATTTTACATACTTGAAGCGTTTATTCGTAGACCCCAAAACGATTTGACTGTATTCGAATTAGAAATCTAAGAAATGTATAAAATACGGAATGTGTAAGGGAATGTCACACACCGAGAAATGCTAAAGATAAATTCTATTTTCCATCACCGTCATATAGAACCATTTTTACTCCGAACTTGGCATAAACCAACAGTGAGAAACAAGTTGCAAGTCTTACAGGAAAAATGAAGCGAAATTGACGGCCAATAGTTGGTTATAAATTACATCGCCTGTTAACTGTATAAATATAAATTACGGAATACGCGGAACTCCTGTTCAGTACAGTCAAAAAGGTCTAAGGTAATAGGCAGTGGTTTACAATCGGATATCCGTATCACTCTCCTCCTCAAGAAGTCTGTGAGAAGATTTATATTCAGAACATTCAAGAAAAAGGTGTTGAAACTACAAGAAGCAGCTCATTTACTCAGGAAGGGAAAACCTTATGGTGCCCGTAAATTTGAATGGCTGTATCTCTTGTAGTAACATTCATTTTTTGATAAAATGTTAAAATCCAAAATACCAGAATTTTGTTTTTCTAAACTCAGTTCCAACTTTTTTTGTCGAAATTTTTGCAGGAAGTAGTCTTGACGTGATTTCATACTTCTATGCATTAATATTATCAAACATGTAATTTGTGTCACAAATTGCGCGGCCGTTCCGGTCGGATGTTCGAGTCCTTCTTCGGACATGGGTATGTTTGTTTGTACTTTGCCTACGTTACTTTAAGTAGGATTAAGTAGTGTAAGTCTAGCGACCGATGACCTAGGTAGTTTGGCCGCATAAGACTACACATATACACGTAATTTATTTATTTCATCATCATATTTAAGTACTAATAATTAAAGAAACTTAAATGTAGAAATTTGAAATAAACACTGAAAACAAATGATTGGTATTTCTCATAAAATGAATGCACAGAACCGTTGAATTATGTCTTGTGAATGTACGTACAAAATCTGCCATATGAAAATTGTAGTGTGAGTCCCAAATTGGTTTTTTTGGAATAACATTAAAACATATTAAAAATTGAGAACTCGAGAACCAGTGAAGTTATGGACTTGAAGCGTTTTGTGTTGCTAAATATTTACATAGTAGACACGATTTTAAAATTTGGTTGCTATCGCCAAAGTAGACGAAACGTTAAATTTTTTGGTGTAATCTTGGTGTAATCTTGGTGTAGTCTCCTTGTTTGAGACTTGAAGATGACCTGAAATTAGCCGAAATCGATATCTCATAATAAACATAAGGTGTAGCTGTCTATATTTCATAATGCTACTCCTAACATATTTAAAAGCTGCTTAAAACCACCTACAAAAAACCTTTATAATGAGATTGTATATAATTCCACGATCAAATTGTGTTTTAGTTATTTGTGGTAATACACCCAAAGATCTGCCCTTGCTTTTAGTGCCTTGATCAGCTGTTTATTTTTAGATGTATTACTAGGGACAGGAAAAATTCGCATTTGCGATAAATGCGAATATAGATGCGAATTCTGACTCAAAATGCAGTAAATCCGAAATTGTAGTTAGCAACGGTTGCGCTCAATTCCGATTTCATCACATTCCTCTTCACATGGTGCTGTATTGTAAATCGAGTGATATTTGTATGACGTGTTATCTCCCTGTTGAATGAGGCTGTGATATCTCCGGGCCGTTACTACAGCTCCACCTCGCTCGGTGGGCCTTTCCCTGAATACGGCACAGGTAGCGGCTGGAGGGCGTGGAGTAGGGGTGGTGTATCCCTACTTCTGGAACACCCTGTTCACTACCTGCAGCGTCCGGGTCTCCCCGCAAGTGTCTACAAATTCCCTTTCCGCGCAAGTGTCACTCCCCGCAAATGTCAAACTCAGAGCGACCTATCTGCTTGGGCCGCTGCGCTGGCCTATAAGGCGTGTCTGGCCCAGGCGCCGGGACGCAAACAGCCAATCTCCGTACGGCGTACGGATACTAGAGGTACAGCGCCATCTGCAAGGTAAGGTACCCGGCTACTACCGATACGCGCTGTACCTCTCTGGTTACATGTAACGTCTTTGGACTCTGTTTTGCTCTTGTAGTTTGCCGAATTTCGAGTTGTGCGCCTTAGAGGGCGGCAACCTTGTTGGCCCCGATGTTGTTTTGGTTGCGGATGCGGCAGGCGCTGGTCTCGCGTCGGAAGTGTTGGGCTGCTGCCGCAACAGTTTATTACTCACCTGCATTACGCAAGGAGGTGCTGGAACTGTCTCCCTTCGTTGTTTATGATACCTGCTGAGGATGATGCTCATTACACTCTGAAGTTCGCTCTCAGAAACTGTAGTGATTTCAGGAATGTTTGTTTTTATTTCATATAAAGTGTGGGGATTTGATTTGTAACTTTCTATTTTAATGCTCCCCACAGGTAAAAAACGCACGGGGTTACATCGGGAGAACGAAGGGGCCAAATGTTCCCTTAATGATACGTTGGCAGTATGTGCCGTCGCAGAGTCTTGCTGAAATGTCACGAAAGCACGTTCTCTCTCAGGTAATTGGCCAAAAAAGGCCGCAATATGTTTTCAACATACCTGTCACTATTTTTTGTTTCCTGAAAGAATGTAGGGCCTATTATTCTCTCGCCGCTAACAGCGCACCACACTCCTCTCTTTTGATAGGGGGCTGCTCGTGAATTAAGTTAGGATTTCGGAACTCCAGTAACGATTATTTTGCGAGTTAACATACCCACTTAGGTGGAACCATGACTCGTCCGAGAAGAAACTTAAGTTCGGGTCAATTTCTCCGTCTTTTCCAGAATCCATTCACAAAACTGCAATCTTTTTGCAGGGTCACCCGGGTATGAAATTAAATGCGACTTTGAACTTGGCTCGTCTAAATCAGCAACAGTAAGAGCGTTATTCACTGTGTACGAAATATGCAGCCCCACAATTTTCTTTAAAAGTAATTGTACTTCATTTAGATTTCGAAGCCTCCGTTGGTGTCTTCATCAGAAAATAAAATTATGAGATGAGACGTTTACACATTGAGCCTAATATGCTCATCTACATCTACATTCATTCTCCGCAAGCCACCCGACGGTGTGTAGCGGAGGGTACCTTGAGAACCACTATCGGTTCTCCCTCCTATTCCAGTCACGTATTGTTCGCGGAAAGAAAGATTGTCGGTATGCTTCTGTGTGTGCTCTAATCTCTCAGATTTTATCTTCCTGGCCTCTTCGCGAGGTATACGTAGGAGGTATGTTCTCGAAACTTGTACAAAAGCCCGTACCGAGCGACAGAGCGTCTCTCCTGTACAGTCTTCCACTGGAGTTTATCGCTTTCATGATTACTAAATGATCCTGAAACGAAGCGCGCTGCTCTCCGTTGGATCTTCTCTACGGATCCCACACCTGTGAGCAGTATTCAAGCAGTGGTCGAAAAAGTGTACTGTAACCTAATTGCTTTGTTTTCGGACTGTATTTCGTTAGGATTCTTCCAATGAATCTCTGGTATCTGCTTTACCGACGATTAATTTTATATGGTCGTTCCATTTTAAATCACTCCTATTGCCTACTCCCAGATAATTTATGGAATTAACTGCTTCTAGTTGCTGATCGGCTGTAGTGTACGTAAATAATACAGGATCTTTCTTTCTATGTATTCGCAGCACATTAAACTTGTCTACACTGCGATTCAATTGCCATTCCCTGCACCATGCGTCAATTCGATGCAGATCCTGCAATTCAATACAATTTTCCATTGTTACTGTCTCTCTATACACTAAAGCATGTGGTATTAAGTTGGTTTATAAAAAAGAAAAAGAAAGAAAAAAAAACATACTAGTCACAAACTAGCGGTTTGAAAATTTAAACATATAAATATGATAAGTTTATATATATATGGCGCCTGTTCTTTCGTAGATGGCCCTTACTCTTAAGGGAATAAGTACTTAGTTGCTACGAGTTTGAGCTCTAGTTGGCAGGGTAGAGTTGTAAATTTGTATCTGGCGGGAGGCGTGCTTGAGTAATTCCGTATAGGTGTGATGATCGCTGTGTCCCCAGTGGTGTAGGGGTCAGCACTACTGCCTAGAAAGCAGGAGACCCGGTCTCGAATCCCAGCTGGGTACACATTTTCAACTTTACCCATTCGCAGTTAATGTCATACATTCCGTGAACATGAATATAAATATGAAGTGGCTTCTCCTATGCGTCCGTTCATAAGTCGTGTAAGCGGGACCGAGCGGGGTGGTGCAGTGGTAACGCACTGGACTCGCATTCGGGAGGACGGTGGTTCAAATCCACCTCCGGCCATCCGGATTTAGGTTTTCCGTCATTTCCCTAAATCACTCCAGGCAGATGCCGGGATGGTTCCTTTCAAAGGGCACGGCCGATTTCCTTCCTCATCCTTACCCAAAACCTCCGAACGTAAGCTCCGTCTCTAATGACCTAGCTGTCGACGGGACTTTAAACCCTAGGTAATTTCCAAGAATGCTTGAAATCGAAATATCTTGGCCTGCAACGATATATATCGAATGTGCAATTCTAAATCGATTATGCCTGCACTGATGCTCGAGATGACAAAATATGAAAGATTGAATAGTGACACATTCATAGGAAATCGCACATTGTTTGACGAATTTCAGTGTAAATGTCATTGCTCCAACTGCCACTGACGAAATTTGAAG
This sequence comes from Locusta migratoria, assembly GCA_026315105.1. NCBI lineage: Eukaryota > Metazoa > Arthropoda > Insecta > Orthoptera > Acrididae > Locusta > Locusta migratoria. The sequence goes on along the minus strand of CM048750.1, from coordinate 34,509,682 downwards.
CTGTGTTAGTAGGCATCTATGTGACATTTTCGAAGAAATTTGTTGAATGTTTCTGATGACGTACATTGTAATGCAATATGGAATACGCATTAGGTATCCATACACTTTACGATCTACATTTCTGAGATGAGGTAGGACAAAAGATCAACAATTTTATTTGTATAAATAAATGACGATTTTAGATACGACTTTCACCAAGCATAATAAATCGTTGCAGAATATCTGCAGAAGAGTGAGAACTGGTCACTAAATGGGTGTGACAGTTTTACTTATCCTTATGTAGATTTGAATGTGAAGTCTGTTTAAACCACGATAAATAAAAATTAAAAGAAAACCCTCCACCGTCACTCAAGACCATAGAAATCAATAAAATACATTCCCATGACTATGAACAAAACATATTTTATAAGTCGCGCATCAATGCCCGCATAATTGATTTAGAGTTGCACGTTCGATATATATCGTTTCAGGCCGAGACACTTCGATTGCAAGCTTTCTTGGAAATTACCAAACCCTAAGCTTCCTTCCTTTTTATTGTGTAAGCAGAGTTACCTCCATCCACATGCCTACATATCGCGTTTCATATTACTGTTGTCACCCCGCAGCCATTCACGGACATAAGTGATAAGTCTCCTGGAACGACGTTCGCAGGTAGAGGCGTCTACGAGTCGCTAGCATCGGCCGCCGCAGTTTTCTCGCGGCCGTAGGCGGGCGCCGGAGCGGCGAAGTTCAGTCGAGAGTGCCGCAGCCCGGCAGTATTATTCCGGACAGCTGCCCCCCCCCCCCCCCCCCGCCGCGTTAGTTGTGTTTCGAAATAAAAGACGGCGGCAAAACTTGTGCCGGGGCGCGGCGGTCGCTCCGTGTCATATTGATTTACGTGCCGCGTATGCCTCGCGGGCCCGGCTGGTAGCGGAGTCGCGAGCGCGGAAGCGGACGCCGGCTTCTGAGAGGGTAAGGGGGGGGGGGGGGGGCACGCCGAGATAAGGTCCCGCACAGTGGATTCCGGCCTCCCTCTGCGATATCGTCTCCGGAAGCGCTAGAGAGCGCGAGTAAGAGAGAGAGACAGTGGCGTGAAAGAAAAAGCCGATGCGAGGGGGCGGGGGAAGGGGGATTCGCGTCGTGTGGGCCTCGCGAACGGAAAACGCTCGGGGCGAATTGAGCACTTTGGAAAGTATGAGGACTGTGATTCCTTAACTTCTCCTGGCGAATAACAACTTCGAAAAATTAATAGAAATGAAGAATCCCTGAGACGGATTTTATTCAAATATGTCAAAGACATTATTGATAGATAACCAATGCTTCACATCTATCAATAATGTCTTTGACATATTTGAGACGTAAATCCGTCTCAGGGATTCTTTATTTCTGTTAATTGATATTTATATCACCGTAACAGGATTGTTCCACCATGTCCATTGCTGAGGTGCTATTCCGCTGCATGGAGATCCTTGGCAGTAGTGGCAATTATCTTTGGAACAAAGAAGCTGAATTAAAGTTTGTGTTGTGGGGGGAGATCGGACATAGACTATTCCGAGGCGCCTTAATCGTTAGTGGTGTGGTAGTCTAACGGTTAAGACGTCTGCCTAGTAAGCATGGAGGTCCGGGTTCGATTCCCGGCCGCACCACAAATTTTAAATCAATGCATCACATCTATCAATAACTTCGAAAAACTTACGGGTATGCTGCTAGGTACCAAACACCGAAGACGGCCGATATTTCGGTAGGAGACCATCCTGCCATTTTCGAGGCCAAACTGCAGTAAGAAAGCAATGTGCAACGATCTTTAAAAACCTCGGTTTTCAATGAGGAAACAGGAAAGACAACACACACCGAGCAGGCAAGCACACAGCGCCGACACGACCAAAGATGAAACCGGTCAGAAAATCGATAGTAAACATCAGTATTATCGACAGGTGAAGTCGGATTAGTTTTCTCCCTCTGTTTTTTGACAAGTAAGAGAGCAGGATCCCAAGCGGAATTTAAGCAGAAGCCTCCATCCCTATTCATAAGGTTGTCACCTAGTTTTATTTCTATCGATTCCTTGATAACACAGTCCCAGTAGTTGGAAGTGCATTCCAGAATTTCCGTTTTGTTGTATTCCATAAAGTGACCTGTGTTAAGACAGTATTCGGCCACAGCAGATTTGTTGTAAACGTGTGTGACGTTTATGCTCAATACAACGGTACTCAACAGTCCTAATAGTTTGACCAACATATGACATGCCAGAGCTACATGGGATTCGGTAGACAGCCACCTTGCGCAAACCGAAATCATCATTAGTGGATTCCAACAGTGCCTTAATTTTAGAGTCTAAATTCGTATTGTGCTGTACCTCCCAGATTATATGGCCTTCCTAAGATGGGTGCCCTCTTAGGCCTATCGTGTCAAACATTGGTGCTCCCACATATCGTGTTGCAAAACATCTTGCTCGTTTGTTGAGCCCACTGGTAGGCCGTAGTGAACACCACATTAACAACTCGGTGGATTTCCTACGTCGATTTGGGGTTTGCACTTGGCTGACTCGGATATTTTAGTTAGTTTTGATGAGGTTTCTCTTTTCATTCGCGTTCCTCTGTCGGATTCGTTGCAACTAATTGAGACGAAGTTTGATACTGATTTAAAGAATGTATTTCAACATTTTTTGACTTCCACCTACTTTTTACTCAATGACGAGTACTACGAGCAGACAGATGGAGTTGCGATGGGAAGCCGTTTGTCGTCCATCATTGCTAATTTATTCATGGAGGACTTCTAAGATCGTGCACTGGAGTCAGCGGCGTTGAAACCTGCTTGTTATTTTTTTTTTTTTTCAGATATGTAAACGAAACGTGTTGTTTGGCCTCATGGTAGTGAGAACTTGAATAATTTTTTGGAACATTTAAATTCAATCCACCCCAACATCCGTTTTACAATGGAAGTGGAAAAGAATGGCTGCCTTCCCTTTCTTGATGTGTTGGTAAGGAGAAAGGCAGATAGTACGTTGGGATATTCGGTTTATAAGAAGCCAACGCATACTGATTTGTATTTGCAAGCTGATAGTTGTCATCACCCAGCTCAACGTGAAGGGGTTCTTCGAACCTTAGTACATAGGCCTCTTGTCATTTCTGACCCAGAAAGTTTGCCCGCTGAGCTGTCTCATCTGGAGGTAACATTTCGACAGAATGGCTATGGCGAAGAGCAGGTTAAAAGAGCGTTGTGCTATCGACCACATGTGCAACGGGCTAGTGATGATAAGACTGAGTAGACACCCACGTCAGTAGCCTTTCTGCCATATGCTGGCAGCACTTCTAATAAGATAGGTCGCATTTTGCGTAAAAATAATGTAAAATGTGCGTTTCGTCCACCTTCAAAAATTAAAGCACTGTTGGGTTCCGTTAAGGATGAACTCGTTTTGCGTAAGGCGGGTGTCTACCGTATACCATGTAGCTGTGGCATGTCATATGTTGGTCAAACTATTAGGACTGTTGAGGACCGTTGCATTGAGCATAAACGTCACATACGTTTACAACAGCTAAACAAATCTGCTGTGGCCGAATACTGTCTTAACACAGGTCACTTTATGGAATACAACAAAACGGAAATTCTGGAATGCACTTCCAACTACTGGGACTGTGTTATCAAGGAAGCGATAGAAATAAAACTAGGTGACAACCTTATGAATAGGGATGGAGGCTTCTCAAAATTCCGCTTGGCATCCTGCTCTCTCACTTATCAAAAAACAGAGGGAGAAAACTAACCCGACCTCATCTGTCGAGAACTGATGTTTACTATCGATATTCTGACCGGTTTCATCTTTGGTCGTGTCGGCGCTGTGTGCTTGCCTGCTCGGTGTGTGTTGTCTTTCCTGTTTCCTCATTGAAAACCGAGGTTTTTTTGTATCCCATCCTCGTCGCCACTTTTGTATCCCAGCCTCTGCTACGACGCCCGTCCCACCAGTAACGCCCCCGCCCAGGCCCTCCTCCCAGTGCCGTCGCCGTGGACCTCAGCCCTACGCCACGACGACGCGGCGGTTTGGGGGGGGGGGGGGTCCCACAAGTCTAAAGAGCGCGCCACGTACTTTCGCCGCGCGCCGCCATGCACGCACGGCACGGCGTTCTTACGACGTCAGCCACGAGCGCCCTCTGCTGCAACTCTGCTCGTGCCCACCACTGAACTCGATCGGCCACTTGGGAATCAGCTAGTCACCAGTTAAGACTTGGCTATCGGATAGGCACTAGGACGCAACAGTAGGCAGGCCTCTATCTAATGTATGTATCAGCATTCTGCAGTCAAGAACTATGTAAAAGTTAAGTATTACTAAGTCGCTATGAAACATATATCTCGTTCAAATTTACTCTAGTGTTTCTAGTTTCTGCAGTCCCTCTGGCTGGTCACCTCCGTACCTGCACACTCGTGCATCCTTTATTCCTGTGTCGATCTCTTTCTACTCGGCCACCGACACCTACGACAACCGGGGAAACGAGACACAAAAGCGGCGACGAGGCTGGGATACAAAAGTATTGCTTTCTTACTGCAGTTTCGCCTTGAAAATGGCAGTGTGGTCTCCTGCCGAAATATCGGCCGTCGTCGATTTTGGTACCTGGCAGCATACCCGTCAAGTTTTTTCGAAGTATGAGGACTCGGCTCGCACTGATTGCTCGTCAAGTGATCTCGGGATGCCGGTAGTGGAGGAGGAGAGGTGTTCCTGTTGTGTGAACAACAGGGTGGAGGAGGGGGCGTGTTCCTCGCGAGGCGCGGCCCCTGGGAGGCGGGAGCACGGGAACTAATTACGGCGCGCGGGTAAGTTGGGCGGAGGCGGCGAGGAGGCCATCGGAAGAGGCGGCGAGCGACGCGACGACCTGCACAGCAGGTAGGGCGCACTGCTGCAGCCACTGCAGCTGCCGCAGGGGTCTGCCTGGAGTGCAGCTCACCGCAGCAACTGCGAGCTTCCTAGGGTTTTATTTGCGGACGGAGAAGTTAGTACTGCTTCCTCCCACAAGTCCCCTAAAACTTCCACATCCTTGCGGATGCTGTTGCGTAGCAGTGTGCGATTCTCAAATGTTCAAATGTTTGTAGAGTCTATGGGACTTAACTACTGGGTCATCAGTCCCTAAACTTACAAACTACTTATGAACTACTTACAACTAAGGACGGCACAAATATCCATGCCCGAGGGGGGATTCGAACCCCCGACCGTAGTGGCCGTGCGGACCGTGACTGGAGCGCCTCAATCCCCTCGGCCACCGCGGCCGGCAGTGCGATTCTACCGCCCTACAGTACGCACGAGGTGCCGTAGTTGCTGTCCAAGTCTTTATGGAAAGCATAGGGTTCTGACTAACCTGTTGTCTTCTAGAGTAAGGTGGTACAATTTCGATCATTTCGGACAAATGTGATTGTAACTGGAAAAATACTGAGAAAAGATGTGATTTTAATTATAGCACTTGTTCTTGAATGTTTAACTAATATGTAACACAAAGTCGGCCGCGGTGGCCGAGAGGACTGAGGCGCTCCAGTCACGGTCTGCACGGCTACTACGGTCGGGGGTTCGAATCCCCCCTCGGGCATGGATATGGCCGGCCGCGGTGCCCGAGGTGACTGAGGCGCTTCAGTCACGGTCTGCACGGCCACTACGGTCGGGGTTTCGAATCCCCCCTCGGGCAGTGATATTTGTGCCGTTCTTAGTAGTAGCTAGTTCATAAGTAGTTTGTAAGTTTAGGGACTGATAACCCCGTAGTTAAGTCCCATAAGCTATACAAACATTTGAACATTTTTGTAACACAAATATTAGACAGTTACAAATGCCGGTATAGACACACACAAAAAAAGTTACAGAATTGAGAAAAATCGATCGAAAATGTACCACACTACGTACAATTGTGATCACTTCCTAGCAGAATTTTGACTAAGGGCATCTTCCACATAACAAGCACTTTTTCCGTCAGTCACCAACGCATACTTCGTTGTACCAAACATTGCATTTTGGGTAGAGAATCTAGTCACCCTTAAATAGGAAATTTATGAGAGCTCGTTAGACTAAGTAGCTTCACTAACCTCCTAACGTGAAAAAATTTCTCTCTCCTTAGCACAAAGTGGTATATTCTTGGAAAAGACAAGAGGAGCTGTAGAAACCTGCTACGCTACAATGCCACACAACGAGACATTACGAGACTGAGACATGGCGCGAAAATTTATGTTGATCAGAATTGTACCTATATCGAATTTGTACCACCTCACCCTATAGTTGTGTCCCCAGCGCAGAAGACAGCACACAGGTCGTTGGTTCTTGTACAGCATACAAGTGATGCTAAAATAAATTCTGTAGAATGGAAGCATAAGAAGCGACTCGCGAGATTTTTAATTGTCAGGGATGCCATTTATTAAATAAATAATTAAATATGAACAACTTTTGTTAATACGACACGGCCTAGGCTGCCCATAGCTCATGTTGAGACTTCGACTGTTATCACTATTACACAAATCTTTACTCATGACCGGTGCGGTCCGGCGCGTATAGTGGTCAGCTAGAGACTGAAACTGCGGCGCGTTGCGAGAGGGCACCTGACGCTCTATTTCGCGCCAAAACAGGGCCGTCGCGCGCCTTCTGTAAAATCGCTCTTCTCTTGTTACAATAAGAGAAGGCACCTTAAACTTTTTAAACTGTCAAAACATAGCCTGTCCTTGAGAGATATTTATAATAAATTCTCAGCTCTGAATACTTAATATTTAGTATATAATAAACAAAACTAATTTCATAAGAAATCACGTGACGTGAAATGCAGCAGCCAATGTGAGGAGAGTACCAGTAACATAGACGGGCTTTCCCACGGGAGCCAGCACCTACTGTACCATATGCTACTGTTCCGCACCCCACATTTCAACATATGCTGCACTTCTGCCTTTCTCTCGGTTTAAGACATGGACCATGCTAGCAAAGAAACGGCCAGCGGCCAGAAATATGAAGTGGCCACAGGCCAGGAATATCTCACAACACACGCTGCGGCGCCGCCCTGCGGGTCTGCTCGCACTGACACCCACTACCACAGTCCAAGGTACGAAGACTAGAAAGGTATGCCAGTTTGGGCTGCTTCAATGTCATTGTTTAGCGCTGTATTACGTCACTCGGCAGCAAGCCGCTGTATTGTAAGGCCGCCGCAAACACATTTTTTCCGTCGTTTCTTTTCTCATTCGACAAAAAACATTGATTTTAAGCGGTGGAACACGCTTGTGATTAATATATACAGGGTGTTTCACTAAGTGTGTTTGCCTCTGTAACTTATAAAATAATGGGTGACCACATTTTTTGTATTTGCTAAGGATCCTGACACATACGTAATATAATCATATTGCTGAAATGTTTTAGTTACGTTTCACCTGTAAATTACGTAAACTTACAGATTGATTGATCTTTTTAGGAGTCATGGATGTCCAAAGATACAGGGGAAAACGTTTTCATTATAGGCTATACTGTTACATTCTTAAGAATGTATTGTAAAACACAAAAAACTTATATTTTTGGAGAAAAATTGACAGTTCGGAATATAAGATGAAAACCAACAAGAACATTGTGAGGAGGGAGAAAAAAAAATAACAAAAAGGCGTAGAAAATATAGATACCAAAATCAAATTTTGCATTACCGCCTAAACTCGTCTTTTTTCCATCAAAAATCTAATTATTTTGTGCGGGCCAGGCACGTAAACGTAACCAGCAAAGTTAGTAAACTTTCAACTACAATAAATTTTTCAACGTATATACAGGGTGTTTCACTAAGTGTGTTTGACTCTGTAACTTATAAAATAATAGGTGACGGGAAATTTTAATACGGTAGGTCAACACAAGAAATGTTACACTTTCTGCGAAGCTATGAACATAGTTTATTGTATCATTTTCCAAAGAGTTACAGCACAAAGATATAATGTTTTAAATGGAACAACAGTTTTTTTTCTATCGTGCATTGGATTCGTTGAAACAAGCTGCGTCCAAATCAATTTAAACTACATTCCTATCACTGTTAGTTTGGGAGCTACAACCCTTCAAAGTTTAGGGGGCGGAGGCTACGACAGCGTAGCTCACTGGCTGGTGGTCATGAGACAGTGGGCCGTGCCCCAAGGGATAGCCACTCGGCCAGTCAGCTACGCTATCGCAGCCTCCGTCCCCGGAACTTTGAAGGGTTGTAGCTTCCAAAGTAACAGTGATAGGAATGTAGTTTAAATTGATTTGGATGCAGCTGGTTTCAACGAATCCAATGCACGATAGAAAAAACTATTGTTCCATTTAAAAATTATATCTTTGTGGTGTAACTCTTTGGAAAATGATACAATAAACTATGTTCATAGCTCCGCAGAAAGTGTAACATTTCTTGTGTTGACCTACCGTATTAAAATTTCCCGTCACCTATTATTTTATTAGTTACAGAGGCAAACACAGTGAAACACCTTGTATGTATATTAACATACAAAGGACTGAAAAAGAAAACCTTCAAACATTATTAACAACTAGCTACCCGTCCCGACCCGCAACTTGTCACTGGTAATATTTAAACGTCTTGAACTCGAGAACCACTGAACGTATCGTGTTGAAGTTTTTTTAAATTGTAGTGCTCACATCAAGATTTAAAATAATGTCCGTGAGAGTACATGTCTAACGTTTATAAATTTCCCACAATAACTATTTATGTAGTCTGAAGCCATCCAGTGCCAGCGCCTTAGTAGAGAAAAATGGTACATATGCTTCTCTCGTAAAAGTTAGACACATGATATCGCGGACTTCTTCTTTTAGACCTTTGTGAGACCTACAGTTTAAAAGAAACCTGTGGTGTCGCACAAGTCCAAAGTGCGCGCCACCTACTTTCGCCGCGCGCCGCCATGCACGCACGGCGCGGCGTTCTTACGACAGCCACGAGCGCCCTCTGCTACAACTCCGCTCGTGGCCACCGCTGAACGACATCGTTCACTTGGGACTGAGATAGGAACCAGCGAACACTTCGGAATCAGATAGGCACCAGTGAAGACTTGGCTATCGGAAAGGCATTAGGCAGGACTCTAGCTCAACTATGTATCAGCATTCTGCAGTACTATGTAAAAGTTAAGTATTGTATAAATTCTGTGCAATATATATCTCGTTCTAATTTACTCTAGTGTTTCTAGTTTCTGGCTGCTCCCCTCCGTACCTGCACCACGTACTATCTTTATTCCTGTGTCGGTCTCATTCCACTCGGCCACCGACACCTACAACGGAAACGAGACACAAAAGCGGCGACGAGGCTGGGACACAAAAGTGGCGACGAGGCTGGGATATAAAAAAACCTAATCACGATACGTTCAGTAGTTCTCGAGTTGTAGACGGTTAAAGGGACAGGCGGAGAGAGGGGGTGTTTAAAGGGGACTCAACTGCTTGGTTATCAGTCACAGGCGGAGTGAAAATGTGCTTGTGTTTCATATAATATCATGATGATATCACTCCCTTAGAGTGCGAATTTCGAAATTTTACTATGGCTATAACCGTGATGCTAGTTCATGCGATGAGTTGACGAAGTTTTAGCGCAATCGACTGAAGGACATTCACAGGCATAGCATACTGACAAACAGAGGCCTTCATTTATATATATATTAGATAAACAAAACTTTCGTCACAACGCAAACGTAGCAGCCGATATGTGGATAAATTGTTCCCTAATACAAGAAAGCTACTTTTTATCCGAATATTTAACAGGTCACGAAACGAGCGAGCGCAAAACACAACTTTCTGCTCGCACGTTTCATAAGGGTACTGCGGCAGCTGCTCGGCGCTTGCTGCCAGGTGACGTCACAGAAGTCAAATTTACAGCCCCCTGACCACAGACTAACATACCAGTCGCGACACTCGAGCGAATTTTTGTTACCCACCGCGATAGCCGCGCGTCATGCGGCCAGCAGGGGACACTAAAACGAATCGGCGGTATCTCGTGCGTTGTCAATCATCTTATTCGCAGCTTATATTAGTTTTCGTGATTGATTTTGAAATCGGGAACGCCTGTAGCGCATTTTAATGCAGTAAAAACCAGAAGAAAATACCATATTTTTCGTATTTGCTAAGGATACTGACACAAACGTAATCTATATCTATAAATGTGAATGTCTGTTCGGTGTACGTTTATCACGTTTGAACCACAAGATATAAGGAGCTAAAAATTTGCACAGTTACTAATGTCTGCCCGGGGAAGGCTTAGGCACGGTTTTATGGCGATCGGATAGATATTTAGTAATTTGAACAATATAACGCGAAATGCGGAACAATATATACTCTTTGAAAATTATATATCCACGGGTGTACTGCCGGTCTATAGTGTCCAACGGGCACAATATTTCAACGATCATACATGTCGCCATCATCAGTTGAACTGACGGACTGAGCTCCTGGAAACGCGCCGGCACGGAGATCCGCACGTTACGGCTACTCGAAGGGAACTGGGTTCTAGCCCGGTAGCGGGAGATTTAAATACCCTCGGCCCGCGGAGCGACCCCTCAGCGGTCCGCGCCCCGCGCCGCGGCCGCGCAGTGGAACCGATTGCGAAGGCGTCTGAGATGACGGTGTCCACCGTGGTCGTCACTTCGTTACGTTTGCTAGATTTACTCGTAATTAACCCAATCGCTGGTTCCCAAGCTTTGCTAAGATTATAGCCACAGTCACGGTTTATGAGGTCGTCACTTGTGCGAATTTCAATGGCGTCTCTAACGACGCAGTCCCAGTATCTCGACGTCTGTACCAGAATTCTAGTGCGTTCATACTCCATCGCATGATTCTCCGACAAACAATGTTCAGCGACCGCCGACTTGCTCGGATACATCAATCGTGTGTGCCTCGGGTATTCAACGCATCGATCCTCGACGGTACGCATCGTCTGTCCAATATATGACTTTCCACACTGACACGGAATCTGGTACACGCCGGCCTTCCTCAAACCGAGATCATCTTTGGTGCTCTCCACCAGTGCACGAATTTTATTCGGCGGACAAAGAACAGTTCCAACCTGGTGTTTTTTCAAAATGTGGGCGACCTTCCCCGAGAGTGTGCCGGTATATAGAATGAACGCAGTGCCTACATCCTCCCTCGTGTTTTCATCCGTTTCCACAGGTTGTGATGTAGTGGTTGGGCGGAGAAACCGCTGAATCTGCCACTCTGAGTACCCATTTTTTCGAAATACAGTTCTCAGGTGTCCCAATTCCTGGGGTAGACTCTCTGCATCAGAGATAGTGCGCGCCCTATGTGCTAGAGTTTTAAGTACCCCATTCCTCTGTGAAGGGTGGTGACAGCTGTCTGCGTGTAAATACAGATCAGTGTGCGTTGTCTTCCGATATACGCTATGACCCAGGGTGCCATCAGCTCTTCTCTTGACCAAGACGTCAAGGAATGGCAATTTACCCTCAGTTTCAGTCTCCATAGTGAACTTGATGTTGGGGTGTATGGAGTTCAGATGTGTAAGGATGTCAAGGAGTTTATCCATACCATGTGGCCAGATGACGAAAGTGTCGTCCACATAACGGAAAAAGCAAGTAGATTTCCATTCAGATGATGCGAGGGCTTCCTCCTCGAAATTCTCCATGTACAAATTTGCGACCACAGGGGAGAGTGGGCTGCCCATGGCGACTCCCTCCGTTTGTTCGTAGTATTCGCCATTGAAAAGAAAATACGTGGAGGTCAAGACATGCCAAAAACGTTCGGTGGTCTTCTCGTCAAACTTCTGACCAATCAAATCTAGTGACTCTCGAAGGGGCACCCTCGTAACCAACGAAACGACGTCAAAACTCACCACGATATCTGACTCATCCAGCCTGAAACTGTTAAGGCGTTTAACAAAATCCACGGAATTACGGATGTGATGAGGGCATTTACCCACATAAGGACTTAATATTCCAGTCAAGTATTTGACCAACAAATATGTAGGTGCTCTGATGTTACTGACAATGGGACATAACGGCACCCCATCTTTGTGAATCTTAGGGAGTCCATAAAGTCTTGGCGGTACCGGACCTTGAGGTAGCAGTTTCTTGGCGACACCCTCCGGTAAATCCGCATCCTTCAGAAGCGCCCTCGTCTTTTTTTGTTTGTGGGGTCAACGCTGATCTTCCGGTAGGAATCGTCATTTAGCTGGCTCTGCATCTTTTCAGTGTAGTCCTTATGGGAGACAACCGTAGCATTGCCTTTGTCAGCCGGTAAGACAACAAATTCAGGGCGCTCCCTCAGGTCACGAATGGCCGCCTTCTCTTTACTAGCGATGTTCGACTTCATGGGCTTGGATTTCGTCAACGCACGACAAGTTTCACGACGTATTTCCTCAGCTGATTCAGGCGGAAGTCGAGCTGCAACCTGTTCAACAGCACTAACAATTTCTGCGACGGGTGTGAACTTGGGGGTAGGAGCAAAGTTGAGCCCTTTCTCCAAAACTGAGACCGCATCATCACTCAACTCCATGCCACTCAGATTGATGACAGTCTTGCACGGAACCTGCAGAGATGGTTTGTCAAGGAGGCGTGAGAACTTAGCTGTTTGACGTCCCATTGCCTTCTTATGGGCGGAATCGGCTGCAACCGAAGTAACACCATCAATCCAATCCCAGGAAAAAGACGTGATGTGAGAGAGGCCATTGAAATTCGCACAAGTGTCGACCTCATAAACCGTGACTGTGGCTATAATCTTAGCAAAGCTTGGGAACCAGCGATTGGAAAGGTCGCCCGCATTTTGACAAAACACCAGGTTGGGACTGTCTTTTGTCCGCCGAATAAAATTCGTTCACTGGTGGGGAGCGCCAAAGGTGATCTCGGTTTGAGGAAGGCCGGCGTTTACCAGATTCCGTGTCAGTGTGGAAAGTCATATATTGGACAGACGATGCGTACCGTCGAGGATCGATGCGTTGAACGCCGGAGGCACACACGATTGATGTATCCGAGCAAGTCGGCGGTCGCTGAACATTGTTTGTCGGAGAATCATGCGATGGAGTATGAACGCACTAGGACGTACAGACGTCGAGATACTGGGACTGCGTCGTTAGAGAGGCCATTGAAATTCGCACAAGTGACGACCTCATAAACCGTGACTGTGGCTATAATCTTAGCAAAGCTTGGGAACCAGCGATTGGGTTAATTAAGAGTAAATCTAGCAAACGTAACGAAGTGACGACCACGGTGGACACCGTCATCTCAGACGCCTTCGCAATCGGTTCCACTGCGCGGCCGCGGCGCGGGGCGCGGACCGCGGAGGGGTCGCTCCGCGGGCCGAGGGTATTTAAATGGCCCGCTACCGGGCTAGAACCCAGTTCCCTTCGAGCAGCCGTAGCGTACGGATCTCCGTGCCGGCGCCTTTCCAGGAGCTCAGTCCGTCAGTTCACCTGTCAGTTCCGCCAACATTGCGGACGCTCTGGTGACTGTAATCACGTGCGGACGGCTCTGCCTGTGTGATCGTGTGTTGTATACAACCTCAAGAATGTGTCAATAAAATTTCCCTGTGCTGGCTCAACGAATTCATGGTGTTCTTTTTTCATTTTCCAGGAGTGTATTTATGAACACCAAGATGAACTAGTTACAGCGAACACGCTGAGATGGTGGTGTCATGTTACACGTGTGGGAGATACAAGGTGAGGGTAAGAGGAGTCGAGATAGACCAAGAAGAAACATTGAGGCTTCAATGTTAGCATAGAATAGAGAATCATGGAGGAATTTTATTCGGGGAACTGTGCTCCGGACTGAACGCTGAAAAGTATAATCACTCTTTAATGATGATTCATCTCTTTTCTGTATGACAATACACGACGTTCCAATACTAGCTCGGGAATTTAAATCTTAGGACAATTTATTACGGTGACAAAGTATATATCAAGTGTGCAAGCAACTCAAAGGGTTTCAAACCTTGTGCGCATGCTCCGTCTCCTCCGTCTTCCTTTAGAAGCGCTAATTCCCAACTGGAAAGCTCAAAGCTTTTTATGTGTTGCTTGCAAAGACAGACTCTCTAATGAACACTTTGCGTCACAGTGGTTTCACTGCAAAACCACGTCTTGCTGTGCCGTATCCGCTTGTAGCATAGGTGACTGACTCACTGTGAAAACGCCTTCTCACCCTAAAGCCATAAAAGTCTCTGTGAACAAAAGACAATCCAATGAACCGTATTTGCCTATTCATAGCAAGTTGAAACGATGTTCAAATTATAGTTAAAAAAAAGAGACCACATGGGACGAGATGGTTATGCAAAGTGTGTGATGTCGGCTTGTGCCTAACTGATAACAAAACGGTTTTATTGCAATATCATGAGAAATAGCCCTTTTAGGTCCTGTACGCACAACTGTGAGGTTCTGGTTTCGCTCGCGTCATTTCTTTGTGATTCACGATGGGAAGTTTGGGCCTGCATCACACAATCGTGGCTAGACTGTGGTAACCTGAGCAACGTGTTTTAGTTCCATATTTTTACAGTAGGTGACACCAGCGATAGGCAAAATCGTCCAACATCCAGTACATTTACAATGGCGGCAAGAAAGACTTGTTGAGAAGATACCCTTGTTTTGACATGTGAAGCTATCATATCTGACAGCCAGTTGATTTTATATAATCTTGTGATGTTTTTATCTCTTTTCTTTCAAAGGCATGTTACTGTACGATGGTGCAGATCATGAAAATTTCTAGTGAAGGCCGAGAACAGACATTTGTGTGGGTACAAAAGTTTTGAAAATCAATTAATTTTCTTTGTTGTGATGACTTACTGCATGTATTTTGTATCTTAAACGTTCCTCTCAATATTGATGTCACATCGCATACAACTTTGGGTTAGAAAGGGATAGAAAGAAGTTCTGAATGTAATGTACTTAGAAGTTGTGCAAAAATGCTTTAGTTTAAAGAAAGGAAAAAAATAATAAATAAAAAAATTACAGAAAAGATAATATTACTGTAATAAGAACTGTTAAAAATACAGCACTAGTGGACTCTTTGGTCACGGTCTGCACGGTCACTACGGTCGGGGATTCGAATCCCACCTCGGGTATGGATATTTGTGCCGTCCTTAGTTGTAGGTAGTTCATAAGTAGTTTGTAAGTTTAGGGACTGATGACCCCGTAGTTAAGTCCCTTAAGCTTAACAAACATTTGAACATTTGATTTGGACTCTTTGAAAGACATTGAAAAATCCTTTGCGTCAGAGTGGTTTCACTGTAAAACCACACACACACACACACAGATATATATATATATATATATATATATATATATATATATATATATATATATATATATTGATTTTTATAAATTATAATGTACTGTTTGTAGAGCTTATGCGACTTAACTGTGGGGTCATCAGTCCCTAAACTTACAAACTACTTACGAACTAGTTGACACTATGGACGGCACAAATATACATGCCCGAGGGGGGGATTCGAACCCCCGACCGTAGTGGCCGTCCAGACTGTGACTGACGCGCCGCAGACAGCTCGGCCACCGCGTCCGGCCTGCCAGACACGTAAGCGGACATCGCTGCAGGACACATTGAAGCGGGACTCGTCCATTTTGTCATTCAGCACCCACTGCAGTCGGTTTCTGGACAATGGAAGCAGACGTAATAGTATAGGTGCAACCGAGCTGCAGCAGACGGCGACGACCCGTCGATGCAGACAAGTTCACGCCTGTTGCAGTGTCCAGCGACGAGCCAACACTGCCGCTGCCGCTCGTCGCCAAGCTCTGTTTAGGGAAAGTATGGCCATCCTGTTCTGCGCCGATTGCCGCCTTCTGCAACTCGTGATTGGCACACATCGAGTCACATTATTTCTTTCGCCATCTTGGGTCTATACGTTGCTTGCCTGCCATAAGAAGTAAATATTCGTAATAATGGCCCAATGTTGCACTTTAGGGTGTTCTGTATAAGCCAAGAAGGAAGGTAAATATTACAGTACTTCCATCTGAATTCACAAATCCGGGAAGAGGAGTCTGGCTAACGAGAAAGACAGGGTTCAGGGTTGTAGCCTTTCCCCAATATTGTTCCACCTGTACATTGAGCAAGCAGTGAGAGAATGGAAGGAGAAATTTGGAGAGGGAATTAAAGTTGAAGGAGAAGAAATAAAAAGTTTGCGGTTTGCCGATGACATAGTAATTTTCTCAGAGACTGCGAAGGATCTGGAAGAGAAATTGAATGGAATGGACAGTGTCATGAAAGGAAGATATAAGATGAACATTAACAAGAGTAAAACGAAGGTAATGTCAGAAAATCTGGGGATGCTGCAGAAATTAGATTGGGTAATGAGACAATAAAAGTAGTAGATGAGTTTTGTTATTTGGGTAGCAAGATAACTTCAGATGGTTGAAGTAAAGGAAATATAAAATGCAGAATGGCTACGGGAAGAAAAGCGTTTCTAAGGAAGCGAAACTTGTTAAGATCCAATATTAATTTAAATGTTGGGAAGTTCTTTCTGAAAACATTTGTCTGGAGTGAAACGTGGACGATAAGGAGTTCAGACAAAATGATGATAGTACCTTTTGAAATGTGGAGCTACAGACGAAAGATGAATATTAGATGGGTAGATCACGTGACTAATGAGGAGGTGCTTAACCGAATTGGGGAGAAAAGGAGTTTCTGGCATATCCTGACTAAGAGAAGGGATAGATTGGTATGACACATTTAGAGACATCAAGGAATTGTCAACTTAGCATTAGAAGGAAGTGTGTAGGGTAAAAGTCGTAGAGGGAGACCTAGGGACGAATACAGTAAGCAAATTCAAAAGGATGTAGGTTGCCGAACGTATTCTCAGAGGAAGAGACTTGCTCAGGACAGGGTAACGCGGAGAGCTGCATCAAACCAGTCTGCGGACTGAAGACCACAACGACAACAGGTTAAAATTGAATCCCAGAAGTCACTGTAGTTCACAGAGTGACCCGTACTGATACAATGTTCTGCCACAGCTGACTTGTCTGGTTGTAAAGATCGTGTGTATTTTCTATGCTCAATGCAACTTTCGTAAGAGGTGCTAGTAGTCTGACCTACATAAGAATTTTCGCAGTTTTCACAGGGAATCTGATATACACCTGCCATGCGAAGTAACAAATAATCCTTCGCAGAACCGAGTAAGGTTGCAATTTTCAAAGAAGGTCGGAACATTGTATCAGTACGGGTCACTCTGTGAACTACAGTGACGTGAGAATTTTAACACCGACCTCTTCTTTCTGGGATTCCATTTGTTAAGGAAGCAATAGAACATAGATTAGCAGAAAATTCAAAAAATAGAGACAATGGTTTTAATTTACACGAGGCATGAAACCCGGCTCTAATTGTAAAGAAATTGCAGAGACGTCGTCACACGGGGGCTCGAGCATGTAAGCGTACATTCCTCTTTGCCGCCGACCAACATGTGTGACCCGCATGCTCAGTGCCGCCGTGCTGGGGCATACAAGGCAGCGCCTGCCACCTTGTCAGTAGTCTTGCGACTCAGCCTGAAGATGGCCGGTCGTTACTCGGCCGAAATATTGTTGTTGTTGTTGTTGTGGTTGTGGTCTTCAGTCTGGAGACTGGTTTGATGCAGCTCTCCACAATACCCTATCCTGAGCAAGCCTCTTCATCTCCACATAAGAACGGCAACCTACATCTGTCTGAATCTGCTTACTGTATCCATCTTTTGGTCTTCCTCTGCGGTTTTTACCCCATACACTTTCCTCCAAAGCTAAATTCACAATTCCTTGATGTCTAAGAATCTAACCAATCTAGCCCTTTAGTCAAGGTATGCCAAAAACTCCTTTTCTCCCCAATTCTGTTCAGTACCTCCTCCTCATTAGTTACGCGATCCACCCACCTCATCTTCAGCATTCTTCTGTAGTATCACATTTCAAAAGCCTCTATCCTCTTCCTGTCCGCACAGTTTATCGTACATGTTTCACTCCCATACAAGACAACACTTCCCACAAATGCCTTAAGAAAGGACTTCCTTAGGCTTAAATCAATATTCATTGTTAATAAATTTCTCTTTTTTAAGAATACTTTTCTACCCATTGCCATTCTGCATTTTATATCCTCTGTACTGCGACCATCATTTGTTATTTTACTGCCCAAGTAACAAAACTCATCTACCTCCTTTATTGCTTTGTTACCTAATCTAATTCCTTCAGCATCACCTGCTTTTCTTAGACTGCACTCTATTACCCTAGTTTTGCTCTTCTTAATCTTCATCTTATATGCACCTTACAGCACACTGTCCATTCCGTTCACCTGCTCTTCCAGGTCCTTTGCCGTCTCTGACAAAATTATTATGTCGTCGGCAAAACACAATGTTTTTAATTCTTCACCCAGAACTTTAATTCCTTCTCCAACTTTCTCCTTGCTTTCCTTTATAGCTTGCTCAATGTACAAATTGAATAACATCGGAGAAAGGCTACAACCCTGTCTTACTCCCTTCCCAACCACTGCATCCCTTTAATGTCCTTCAACTCTCACAACCGCTATCTAGTTTTTGTACAAGTTGTAAATAACCTTTCGCTCCCTTTATTTTATTCCTGTTTGCTTCAGAACTTGAAAGAGTTTATTCCAACCAACATTGTCAAAAGCCTTCTCCAAATCTATAAAAGCTAGAAATGTAGGTTTGTCTTTCCTTAATCTATCTTCCCCGAGGTCGGCTTCGACCACCTTTTCCATCCTTCTGTAAGTAATTCGTGTAATATCGTAAGAAACTGAATTCGCGTGGCTGCATGCCTGAAATTTTTGGATATTTCCTGTCCTCCCAGACATAACCGTAAGAGCAGACACCATACAGGTAACTGAAAAGGAAATTAAATAAATTAGACTTGGTGGTGGTACACGATAGTGGTGGCTTGCTGTTGAGTGAATCTCGATCGTGCTGCAGCCAACACCGGCGAGACGTCACCCTCCCCTCTTAAGAATGGCGGTGGGTCCCGGTCAGGGTAGATTTATGTGCGGGGGCGGAAGCTATCAGCAGGCGTGAGGAGAGGCAGGGGGAGTGGGGCGGTGTGAGATAAACCGGCCAGGCGGCAGATAACCCTGGCCGCCACCTCCTCGCCACCTCCTCGCCTCGGCCGACCAGGCGCCCGCCGCGCCGTCTACCGGCCAATGAAGCGGCGCCGATAAAAACGGGACGCGGCGCGCCACCTCCTGCGCGGCTGCCTAATTTATGGCGGCGCGGTTATCTGCGCATGCGCCGTAACGAGCGGTGAAATTAATACCTCCTCACTCCTATCACCGATGACGATCCGCCTTCAGCGATATTGGAAACATTTCCCTCTCGCTCGAGATTTATTACTCACGCTTAATTGGGCGATAAGGAAGCCTTATAGGTATAGGTCTAGAATGTATTAGGACACTGGTGGATGTAGTACCTTTTGCTTCGCAGTACAATACGACGGTCATCCACAGAAGAAAACGTTTTCATTAGACAAAACATCTTCTTCATTCAGGAATAATACACTACGTGATCAAAATTATCCCCATACCTCCAATCACATGTTGTCGTGTCCTTCAGTCCGCAAACTCTCTGCGCTACTTTGTCCAGAGAATACATACGACAACCCACATCCATTTGCATATGCTTACTGTATTTGTCCCTCGGTCTCCCTCTACGAGTTTTACCCCCGAACACTTCCTTCTAATGGTAACGATTCCTTGATGTCTCATAATGTGTCCTATCAACCTACCCCTTCTCTTATAACAAGGAAAGTACTTGGGCTCGAACAAACACATATACACCAAAATCGTGTGAGAGATAATGTAAAGATCCTTTATTGCACTAGTGGTACTCCCGCATCTGCAAAACTCTGCAGTCGTCCGTTAGAGTCCTCTGGGTGTGCTATGCCGCATCGCACTATGACCTATCGGTTCGCCAGTAGGGACGGTGCAGTGTGCCTCCGAAGTTGCGTTTTGTGATGTTATTTTGTGTGGCGAACCCGTCAGATGGGGCGGCGATTGCTAATCAATCCTGCTAATGTATTGCGATTGGTTGAGATGAGGTTACAAAGAACCCTTCTTCGTGAAAATAGTATTAGTGTAGCAGATGAATCATTTGCATGCTTCCTCGTATCTGTCATGGTACAGAAATATGAGCATAAGTTAGATACTGTTGTTACAAACTCATAATAATGATAACAGGGATGATAATGACGAACAACTCATTGAAAGCCGTAGTGCTACAGTATGTGCGGGAAGGGGCGATGGAAGGAGTGGCAGTGAATACCAACAGTCTTTCGGGAAGAAGGTTAAAGTTGCAACTATCATCACGGCTTTTGATGACAATTCGCTAGAGAACATGTAGGAAGATTATTACATAAGTTATAGTTAAGATATCTGCATTACGTATGGCGTCTACAATTACATCTACAGTGCTATCTAGAGCATGGTGCAGAGCTTTGAAGAAAAACGTCGCCGGCCGCGGTGACCGAGGGGCCTAAGGCGCTCCAGTCACGGTCTGCACGGCCACTACGGTCGGGGGTTCGAATCCCCCCTCGAGCATGGATATTTGTGCCGTCCTAGTTCGTAAGTAGTTCATAATTAGTTTGTAAGTTTAGGGACTGATGACCCCATAGTTAAGTCCCATAGACTATACAAACATTTGAACATTTTTAGAAAAACGTCACCCACCAGGACATTGAGGTGTTCATAGAGATCCTGTAACCAAACGTTCATACAGATATGTTTGTTCGAGCCCACGTACTTTCCTTGTTAGTCAGGATATGCCAGAAACTCCTTTTCTCCCTAATTCTGTTGAGCACCTTCTCATTAGTTATACGATCTACCCAACCAACATTCGTCTATAGCAGCACATTTCG
The DNA here is from genome assembly GCA_026315105.1 of Locusta migratoria. NCBI lineage: Eukaryota > Metazoa > Arthropoda > Insecta > Orthoptera > Acrididae > Locusta > Locusta migratoria. The sequence continues at coordinate 34,488,938 of CM048750.1, read as the reverse complement.
AAAGCTTCTATCATATTTTCGCCTGAACCCCTTATCGTCCACTTTTCACTCCCATACAGTGCTAGACTCCAGACAAATGCTTTCATAAAGGACTTCCTGACATTTAAACTAATATTTGATATCAACAAATTTCGCTTCTTCAGAAACGCTTTTCCTCCCATAGTCTTTCTGCAATTTATTTCTTCTTTACTTCGGCCGTCAGATCTTGCTACCCAAATAACAAAACTCATCTACTACTTCTATTGTCTGATTACCTAACCTAATTCCTTCGTTACCGCCTGTTTTTATAACAGTACATTATATTACCCTCGTTTAATGTTCATCTTATATCTTCCCATCAAGACACTATCCATTCCATTTAATTGCTCTTCCAGTTCGTTTTCCGTTTTTGACAGAATCACTACGTCGTCAGCAAACCGCAAGATTTTTATTCCCTCTCACTGGACTTTAATTCCCTCTCCAAATTTCTCCTTGCATTCCTTCGCAGCTTGCTCAATTTACAGATTGAACAACATTGTGGAAAGGCTACTACCCCTCTATCTTACACCCTTCCCAACCACTGTGACCATTTCATGAACTTTAATAACTGCTTTCTGGTTTATAGGTTAAATATAGCTCTTCGCTCCCTATATTTTATCCCTGCTATCTTCAGAATTCCAGTCAACTCTGTCAAAAGGTTTCTTCAGATCCACAAATGCTAAAAATGTAGGTTTCCCTTTCCTTAACATAAGTCGTAATGTCAGTATTGCCTCGCGTGTTCGTACATTTCTCCCAAATTCAAATAGCTCTTCCCCAAGGTCGGAGTCCATCAGTTTTGCTATTGTCTTTCATAATTCGTGTTAGCATATTGCAACCATGACTTATTACACTGATATTATGTAATTTTGACATTCGTCTGCATTTGCTTTCTTAAAAAATGGAATCACTATATTCTTCTTGAAGTCTGTGGGTATTTCCCCTGTCTCATACCAGGTGGAAGAACTTCTTCCTTACTGGCTCTCCTAACGATAACAGCAGTTCAGACGAAACGTTATCTCCTCCACGGGCCTAGTTTCTACTCAATTCTGTTGGTGTTCTGTCAAATTCTCTCGCAGCATCGTGTCTCCTATCCCACCTTCCTTTATTTCGTCTTCCATTTCTAGAGTACTGCCTTCAAGGGTATTTTCTTTCTACAGGTCTCTTTAAAATGTACGTATTTCATTTTGGGTGCTTTGTAGTGCCACCTGCTCCTAGTACATCGTATCAGCGACCTCAGTAGTCACTTGACATCATGAGAGAGTATAATGAGGCGCATCGCGGAGCTCATGGTGTCACAAATCTGTACGCGAGTTTCTCACACTCCTAAACATGCCTAGGTCCACTGTTTCTGATGTAATAATGAAGTGGAAACATGAAGGATCACGTACAGCAGGAAACCGTACAGGTTGACCTAAACTGTTGACTGCCAGTTAAAGAGAGTCGTACAGTGTATCAACATACACTACTGGCCATTAAAATTGCTACACCAAGAACAAAAACAGATAATAAACGGGTATTCATTGGACAATTCATTACATTTTCACCCAATTTTGGTGCATGGATCCTGAGAAATCAGTCCTCAGAACAACCGCCTCTGGCCGTAATAATGGCCTTGATGCGCCTGGGCATTGAGTCAAGCAGAGCTTGGATGGTGTGTACTGGTACAGATGCCCATGCCGGTTCAACACGATACCACAGTTCATCAAGAGTAGTGACTGGCTTATTATGACGAGCCAGTTTCTCGACTACCATTGACGAGACGTTTTCCATTGGTGGAAGATCTGGAGAATGAGCAGGCCAACGTTTTCGTATCCAGAAAGTTCCTTGAAGGACCTACAACATGCGGTCGTGTATTATCCTACTGAAATGTAGGGTTTCGCAGGGAACGAATAAAGGGTAGAGGCACGGGTCGTAACACAACTGATATGTTACGGCTACTGTTCAAAGTGCCGTCGATTCGATCAAGAGATGACCAAGACGTGTAATCAATGGTACCTCATACCATCACGCCGTGTGATACGCCAGTATGGCAATGACACTTCCAATATGCGTTCACCGCGATGTCCCCAAACAATGCTGTGACCATCATGATGCTGTAAACAGAACCTGGATTAATTCGAAAAAATGACGTTTTGTCATTCGTGCACCCAGGTTCGTCGTTGCTTACACCATCGCAGGCGCTCCTGTCTGTGATGCGGCATCAAGGGTAACCGCAGCCATGGTCTCCGAGCTGATAGTCCATGCTGCTGCAAACGTCGTAGAACTGTTCGTGCAGATGGTTGTTGTCTTGCAAACGTCCCCATCAGCTGACTTGGGGAACGAGACGTGGTGTACGATCCGTTACAGCCATGCGGATAAGATGCCTGTCTTCTCGACTGCTAGTGATAAGAGGCCGTTGGGATCCAGCACGGCGTTGCGTATGCAATTCCATATTCTGCCAACAATCAATGGATCGCGACCAACGCGAGCAGGAATGTCTCGATACGATAACTCGCAATCGCGATACGCTACAATCCGACCTTTATCAAAGTCGGAAACGTGATGATATGCATTTTTCGTCCTTACACGGGGCATCACAACAACGTTTCACCGGGCAACGCCGGTCAACTGCTGTTTTTGTATGAGAAATCGGTTGGAAACTTTCCTCGTGTCTGCATGTTGTAGGTGTCGCCACCGGCGCCACTCTTGTGTGAATGCTCTGAAAAGCTAATCATTTGCACATCCCAGCATCTTCTTTCTGTCGGTCAAATTTCGCGTCTGTAGCACTTCATCTTCGTGGTGTAGCAATTTTAATGGCCAAGAGTTTGTATACTGCGCAATACACACAAAGGTGTGTGGGGAACAGTACTCAGTACTACTACAATTACTTGCTTTCCTGTTACACTCCCATACAGAACGAGGGAAAAACGAGTGCCCGTACGATCCATGATCTCACTATTCTTATCTTTGTGATCTCAGCCCAAAACGTTAGTTGGCAACAGTAGAATCTTTCTGCAGTCCGCTTCAAATTCCGGCCCTTAAATTCCTTCGTCAGCGCTTCTCGGCAAGAGCGTCCCTCAACGCCCAGTTGAGTTCCTGAAGCATTTCGCTAACACTCGCGCATTGCCCGAACAAACCTAGCGGCCCGCCTTGCAATTGCTTCTATATCTTCCTTTATTAAAACCGATCGGATGGCGATCCCAAACGCTTGAACATTACACAAGACAGGGTCGCAAAAGCGTTTTATATGCGCCATGCTTTACAGACGAATCACATCTTCCCAAAATTCCCCCAATAAAGCAAGTCAGTCATCCGCCCTTGTCACGACTGTTCTTATACATCCATTGCCGGTCGCGGTGGCCGAGGGGACTGAGGCGCTCCAGTCACAGTCTGCACGGCCACTACGGTCGAGGGTTTGAATCCCCCCTCGGGCATGGATATTTGTGCCGTCTTTAGTCTTAGCTAGTTCATAAGTAGTTTGTAAGCTTAGGGACTGATGACCCCGTAGTTAAGTCCCATAAGTTCTACAAACATTTGAACATTTGATACATCCTTTCCATTTCATATCGCTGTGCAGCGTTACGCCTAGATATTTAATAGACTCAACTCCGTCAAGCAGCACACGTCTAATGCTGTATTGGAACATCACGCAATTGTTTCTCCTACTCATCTGTGTCACCTTAGATATTTCTACATTTAGTGCTAGTTAATTTTCCACACAGCATCTAGAAACTTGGTCCAAGTCACCTGCATCCTGCATTCAGTGACGAAGCTTTCCTATACACCACGACATCGTCAGCAAACAGCAGCAGATTGCAGCTCAATCTTCACGTCTGGTCATTTATGTATGCAGAAAATAATAGCGGTACAGTCACACTTCCTTGTAGCATTCCTGAGATACCCCAGTCTCTGATGAACAGTCTATACATCTATACAATCACACAGGAATTCAAAACTGCGTCACGATATACTCCATGTACTATGGCAGTTAGGCGGGTGGTGAGAAAACTTTGATTTAATGATCGAGCGGCCGTCCATAAGCCACATATCACGCAGGTCAAAGGCAGGTATTACACTGTAAAATATCTTTGACAAATATTTTTTATCAAAGCCCTTTGGTCAAATCTTTGACGGTGTACTAGGTCATCTTTTATAAAAGATTTCGTTTATAAAAGATATTTGATAAAAGTTACATGTGTCTTTCCTTGCTTCGGCGCCTTTTAACCTACAAATTAACGTCAATGTGTATTTGTTGTGTCGCTACTGCCACAGTTACCGTTCCAAAGTGTGAAGAGTACGGAATATTTCTTAATAAAAAGCACATTTACTACGATATACGGTTAGAATCGTATAAAGCTACCGCTGTCAGTTGTATTCAAAGTGGCTCACTGTTGATGGTGATAGGGAAGAAATTACATGGATCAAAGGATATATGAATATGCATAAGTGAAATTAATGTTTTTATTTGTACTATAACCTAACCTCATAATTCCTCCTAAAGTGATTTACATTTTGGTTCACTTATGTCTGGAATAATACGTAAAATCTTAGGCCTACACTGTAGGATTCGTGTATTTTACTGCCTGCTGGAATAGATTTTGTATGTGGATGTAAATGGGTCGATCTTCAGCGGAAAAATCATTCATGATTTGCGTAATGAGATACTGCACTAGTTCGCTGCATATTTTTTCTTGCTTTGCACGATGCTTTTCGACATTTAATCACAAGTCCAGGCATTTATACCGATATTTTATGTTTCGGAAAATCAGGCAAAATAGATGTCAGACTTCAGTAAACTATAAAAATGTCTTTTGCAGCGCATAATCCGCAATGAAGTATAACATGAAAGAACTACGAAAATATTCTCTCCTCTTAAATTATGATAAAGTGTCTAACGAGGTGATGTTTAGCATGACACCTTCATGACACACCTTAACCTATTTCAGTGTTTGATTATATACACATTGACACAGCTTTAGGACTTCCTGAAACATCAATTATGATGAAGTATTTACAAATATGTAGGCGAATTAAAGTGTTTGCTCACACGTTCCTAAACAATTTAGGTTATTATGTCCTAGCAGTGTAGTTCATGAAGTACATTTGTATGAGCACTTTTCGTATTTCTGTCTCGCTATTCACGGTTTTACCTAAAATTGTTTCCCTTTTTCGTTCTTCCCAATGAATGCACTCCCGAGCAACTTTATATTACGTACTATAATACAGACGACTGACTATTTTGGAGTCTTTTCCGAGCAACTATGACGAAATATTTTACGTTAGTGTAATGTGCTCCTGTGAAGTAGTTTCGTCAAAGATCTTGGATAAAATCATTGACAAAAATCTTTGTCAAAAAATTTTACAGTGTAATACCGGCCCAAGTAAAAACGCCGCTTCGCTTGGCGTCAACATTGGACGGTTGAACAGTCGGTAGACTCGCGGCAATATTGCTCGACCTGTTGCTGCCTGGGGGATGCGTTGCAGCTGAGTTGCTTTCAGCCTCCTGTCCCAACAGGCTGTCAACCAGAGATACCGGTCGTCACTTGCTCATGTTACCAGTGGTCGACCTTGGCTTGCCTTCTTTTAACAATTTCTGTAGTCTTAAATCCTTCTGGAAATTACACTTTGGGACACTCCAATAGCTCCAGCCACGTCCATCTGTCCTCCAAGTTGAAGATTTCGCTAATTCAAGTTGTTTTATTGCACTACATTGCGCTACACTGTCCGAACCAAAGACCTTGTAAAAAATAAGTAGACTCACTAACGACGCTGCTGTCGCGGGATGATTGGAACCTTCGGCCGGCCGCCATGATAGTGGCAAGCGTCACATAAATACGAGTGTTGTTAGGGGATAAATCGTGTGTTATACAGGGTGTTACAGAAAGGTACCGCCAAACTTTCAGGAAGCATTCCTCACACACAAAGAAAAACAAAAATTATGTGGGCATGTGTCCGGAAACGCTTAATTTCCATGTTAGAGCTCATTTTAGTATTTCTCTTTAAATGTAAATTTCATTCCAACGTGATCAAATTGTAAATTTTCACACTCAACATGTGTGGGCTGACGAGAACCCGCACGCAATTGTGCAATCACGTCATCAACACAGATTTTTCTGTGAACGTTTGGGCAGGAATTGTTGGTGATGTCTTGATTGGGCCTTTGTTCTTCCACCTACGCACACTGGAGCACGTTTTCATGATTTCATAGGGGATACTCTACCTGTGCTGCTAGAACATGTGCCTTTACATTTGCGACACAACATGTGATTCACGCACGATGGAGCTCCTGCACATTTCAGTCGACGTGTTCGTTCGCTTCTCAACCCCAGTACCAAATGTACTCTCCGTGCTCGTATTGTGGACGGCTGTGATACAATACGCCATTCTCCAGGGCTGCATCTGCGCATCGGGGATTCCATGCGACGGAGGGTGGATGCATGTATCATCACTAACAAAGGACATTTTGAACATTTCCTGTAACAAACTGTTTTAAGTCATGCTGGTACATTCTGTTGCTGTGTGTTTCCATTCCATGATTAATGTGATTTGAAGAGAAGTAATAAAATGAGCTCTAACATGGAAAGTAAGCGTTTTCGGATACATGTCCACATAACATATTTTTTTTTCTTTGTGTGTGAGGAATATTTCCTGAAAGTTTGGCCGTACCTTTTTGTAACACCCTGTATAATTACTGCGCTATATATACTCAGCTGGTAGTCACGTCTATGTTATTTTACTATTGCAGCATACGTAAAGCGCGATGGTGAAGAGCTGCTCAGCGTTTAAATGCATAAATCGATTTAAGAAAGAATAAAAAGAACGAATTGTGTCTTCCCATTTATACTTCACAGGGATACAAGTAACCCTACTGCTTGTATTGAGAAATAGTGACTCTCGCTTAACAGGCTCTTAATCAAGACAACATAGGATTTTGAATGAAATAAATGATAGACTTTTACAATACTGGTAGCTCTGAAAAACGAGCTACTTTAGGCAGTAACTGGTAAGTTTAAAAAGTTCAATTTTATCATAGTGTAAAATAACTATTTCGATCAAGAGATCAGTTGCCTCACTGCAGTTCAAATTTTTGTTAGTGAAAGTAATATTAGCAACTTGTAACACAGAATTTAAAGGTCATCTGCTTTAGATATAGTTGTAACAACTGAAAGCGGTTTGCAGAACTATGTAAGTTTGCATATATGAATGACACATTGTGAAGTTGAACCCTATGACGATAGTTGCTGAATTCTGAGCCGTTCGCGCTACTGTAAGGTATTTGGCTTACAACATTCAAAATATTAATATTCGTGCTACATACCCTAATGCTAATGTTTGATTCAGAAAAAGAATTTGGAAGTTGCTGGTTGCTGTATTGACAAGGTAAGAAGCAATTTTACAGTGATATATCTGACTTGATTTTTCTTTTTCAAAGTCGATTTTTAACATTAGTTGTTTCAGGCAGCCCTGTTTAATTTTTTAGGCTATAAAATATCTATAAATAATGGGGACAGGCACTCAAGCATAGACGATACGTTTTGTGAAACTTTTCCGAAATTAATGTTTATATAAAAGTTTCAACATCGTAAAATATACCGAGAAAGTGCCAAAAAGCGTCTCTAACGATAAATTCTGTTCATATGCTGCACATCGCTAAAAAACTAAATTTTATAATTCGTTTTAATTTGGAAGAATAAACGCTGTTGGCCGATTGGTACACTGAATGTGTAATAAATTTACACACAACCGATAGTTGTTGTAGATTCAAAGAATCTGAAGCTTTCCTGTAGTTATATATTTAAATGAGACAGTTTTCGCGATTTAAGTCGAATGAATACACACAGAGTGTTACACGTATTTAAAGTTCGCGCCGAATTTTACCACCATAATGACCGCCGAGGCGCTCCTCAATTTGCCCGCTGATCGTAGGCGGCCGCTTATGGAATTGTGGCGCCTTGGTCCGAACCCAACAGTTTGTGTAATTCGTTTGGTAAAGTAAACACCACTCCAATCCCTCTGCGGCAACTTCCTGTTATTATCACTATCTCGGTGGCCGTAAAAGTATTGTCGCCACTCAGAGTAGAGCTGTCACGAACTCTTCGAACCATTTTAGTTCACTGTACCGATGACTATACATGGGAAACTAGATGACTGATGCACTAATTGCTTTGACTAGCCGCGGTGAAGTAGCCGAGCGGTCTAAAGCGTCTCGCTGCGGAGCGCACGGTTGCTCCCTGGGGCATGGGTGTGTGTGTTTGTCCTTAGGTTATTTTACCTAGGTTTAAGTAGTTTGTAAGCTACGGACTGATGACCACGCAGTTTGGTCCGATAGATTTACAAACATTTGAACAATTGATTTGTATTGGCTAGTATATAGGAAGTGCAAAATAGCTAAGCAGGAGTGGCTAGAAAGCAAATGCAAGTCAGTAGAAGAATGTTTAAATAGGGGAAAATGGATACTGCCTAAAGGAAAATAAAAGAGACGTTAGGAGACAATAAAAGCAGTTGTTTGAATGTAAAGAACTCGCATGGAAAACCAGTTCTCAGCAAAGAAGGGAAAGCTGAGAGGTGGAAAGAGTATATAGAAGGGCTCTACAAAGGAAATGAACTTAGGGACAATATTTTAGGAAGGGAAGAGGAAGTAAATCAAGATGAAATAGGAGATACTATACTGAGGAAAGAATTTGACAGAGCACTGAAATACCTAAGTCGAAACAAGGCACCTGGAGTAGACGACTTTCCTCAGAACTACTAAAGCCCATGGGAGAGACAGCCATGACAAAACTATTTGACCTGCTGCGTAAGATGTATGAGCCAGGCGAAATACCATCAGACTTTAAGAAAAAAAAGTAATTCTCTGCATTACAAAGAAAGCAGGTGCAGACAGGTGTGTAAATTACAGAACCATCAGTTTCATAAGTCATGGTTGCAAAATTTTAAGATGAATTATTTACAGAAGGATGACAAAACTAGTAGAATCCAACCTCGGAAGAAATTAGGTTGGGTTCATGATAAATGCAGGAACACGGGAGGTAATACTCACTTTACGACTTAGAAGATAGATTAAGGAAAGGCAAACCTACGTTTCTAGCTTTTGTAGATTTGGAGAAAGCGTTTGACAATGTTGGTTGGATACACTTTCTCAAACGTAACTGGCAAAGAATACTGGGTAAATTTTACTTACGGCTGCGGCGGCGTAGTGTGCTAAGGTTGGCAACGAAAAGTTTGCTTTATAAGGATTATTAAATTACTGACAGTACAAGGGTACTGTTACATACGAAAACCTGTCAACCTTAGAGAAGGAACAGAATTATTTATTTATTTCATGGTCAACACATTCTATACGATGCGGTTTTCAAATAGCGTTCAAAGGTTGTTACCAACATCGGCACCGTGTGCCTCTACGACCGTAAACTTTAGATCCTGTACACTAATATTCTTTTTAGTTTTAGTGTTTGTAATACATTCTGAAACTTTCTCAGTAACACAATAGAATTACTTTCAGCAATTTGAATGCAAAAATCGGATGTGGTGAATTTGTCACAGCAAACACTTACTGCAAAACGGCAAACAAACCTCGCATATTGACAGCCATTATTCAAATAGAAGCCAAGATCGCTTACAAATTTTATCTATATGACCAGTTTCGGCAGCTTTAAACGTAGTACGCGATTTTTATCACAGAAATATATGTTTCTTGTTCTTTTTTCTGCATTTGGTCAGTAGCAGAAATAAGTAAAGAAAACGCGAGATTTTTGTGTCTAATCCACATAATCGATGTAAACAAGAGCGGAATGCAAGCTCAAAGTAGCACGATCTAAGGCTCTATGCCGGGCACTTGTGAAATATTTCACTAAACTTAAATAAAACAACACTGTTCGTATTAGCTGCGTGCTGTGTTTAGCATTCGCAGGAATGAAAGTGGCGGATGCGCCAGCCTGTGGTTTTAGGAGCTCTGTGTCACACAATGTCGTATGCAGCATGCTCACTCCACGATCTTAAGGCTATCTTATTTATAGCTAATAGGTGTATGGTTTACCGTGTGGCATTTCCTACATCATAAAGATTTTTTATCGGTAAGGATGGTCTTTTTATTATTATTTTTATTATTTGGCATCAGGGTTGTGTGGGAGATTTGTTTATTACTTGTTGGGTTGGGTTTCTTTACTTTTTCTTCTGGTTGCCTTTTTGGCATTATTATACATCTTGCGTGACCCGTCCTTTCAAGTAGGCCGGCCGCGGAAGCCGAGGAGACTGAGGCGCTCCAGTCACGGTCTGCACGCCCACTACGGTCGGGGGTTCGAATCCCCCCTCGGACATGAATATTTGTGCCGTCCTTAGTATAAGGTAGTTGATAAGTAGTTTGTAAGTTTAGGGACTGATGACCCCGTAGTTACGTCCCATAAGCTTGAAGTTTCAAGTAGTGTGATGGTAGTACGTCTTGGAAAAGCGTCGACTGTACTTCAGGTCGGCGTCTTGAAAGGACATAATCTTAAGTGATATGTCTTCTGTCGGTATCTTGTGGAGCTCTTCTTCTTTGGATCCTCCATGATCATTATTTCCGGGTTCACGATAGGGGATGCACGCACGTTTCCGTGATGTCCCAGGGTTAGCCAGTGATGTCGTAGACGAGATCCCGGAGAATGATATCCCACTGCCCATGAGTAAAGACAGGAAATTGAGCAAGATGGCGGATGGCCAGCCAGTCTTTCAGAGCTTCTATTACTGGCTATGTAATTTGAAACTTGTTGTATGGAAAGGTTGGCTTCAGATTTGTGGGGGGGGAGTAAAAGAGAGGGGAAACATCCTGGCAGATTAAAATTGTGTGCCGGAACCGGGACTCGAACCTGGGACCTTTGCCTTTCGCCGGCAAGTGCACTACCGACTGTGCTATCCCGACACGACTCACGATGCCGCCTCACAACTTTACTTCCGCCAGTACCTCGCCTCCTACTTTCCAAACTTCACAGAAGCTCTCCTGCGAACCATGCAATACTAGCACTCCTGGAAGAAAGGATATGGTGGAGACATGGCTTAGCTACAGCCTAAGGGATGTTTCCAGAATCAATCGGTAGTGCGCTTGCCCGCGAAAGGCAAAGGACCCAGGTTCGAGTCCCGGTTCCGGCACACAATTTTAATCTGCCAGGAAGTTTCATATCAGCGCACAATCCGCTGCAGAGTGAAAGATTCAGTCTGAAAAGAGAAGGGTTATCCCAGTGTGTTGATGTATGCAGCATGCGCAGCAGACGCAAGTGCAGCCGAGGCTGGTCTCACAGACAGAGCGCGGCTTGCAGACGCCTCTGCCCGTGGGCTGGGCTAGGCAGCAGACGGCGAGAGCGCCGTAAATATTTATGCGGTCGGACATGCGTGAAATTCGGCAGGCGCCGGCCGACCGACGGATCACTGCCAGGGGCTGGGCCCCAGACACAAGAAACCTGCCTCCCGAGTTTCGGAGAAAATTCCGCAAGCCGCACGTATTGTTTCCCTCAAATTTAATGCTTTCAAACCCAAATTTACTAGAGAAACAAAAATATTTATTTGCATATTTCAATGTATAATGATCGGAATAATGTGTAATTATTAGAATTATTTATTCATTTAATTTTTGGTAGGAAACTTGGGATGAATCCATATGGCATCATTGGACAAGATATGTTTCCTTTATCGTCACTAATATAATTTTTTGTTCAATACTGAGATCGCAGCAATATATACATCGTAAAACTACAGGGTGTCTCACGAAAGACGCCTGCCAGGCGTCCGCGGATCGCGCGGTACGGCTGCCGGCCGCCGCCACTGCATCCGCCGGCCACGGCAGCGCCCGATTCTAGGACTCTGTTGTGCCGCGGGCGCATACACTGAGGTAAACTCTAGAAAACATCACCATCTGAGTAACCTAATCTTACCCACATTTACAGTAGATGTTCAAAATGATGTCCCTCTATGGAAAGAGCGGCCTGACATCTCTTGTGCCGGCTGCGGTGGCCGAGGTGACTGAGGCGCTCCAGTCACGGTCAGCACGGCCACTATGGTCGGGGGTTCGAATCCCCCCTTGTGCCGTCCTAGTCCGTAAGTAGTTCATACGTAGTTTGTAAGTGTAGGGCCTGATGACCCCATAGTTAAGTTCCATAAGCTTTACAAACATTTGAACATTTGAACATCTCTTGAACACATTTGCGACCACTCGACGAATTTCTTTCTGCCGAAATCTGGGTAATGACTAGTCGATTCTTCTTTCACGAAACAATAAACTCTGACAGGTATGTGAACAATATACTGCATCCATTTTTCAAGTTCACCCAACGAAAGCTGTACGGTTATTTCATGCAGGATAATGCAAGACCACACATTGCCAACGCTTCTATGGCAGTAATATGAAGTGTTTTTGATGATGGGATAGTTGACTGGCCTCCCCGTTCTCCATATCTAAATTCAAATGTTTGTTAAGCTTAAGGGACTTAACTGCGGGGTCAAGAGTCCCTAAACTTACAAACTACTTATCAACTACCATATACTAAAGACGACACAAATATCCATGCCCTACGGGGAATTTGAACCCCCGACCGTAGTGACCGTGCAGACTGTGACTGGCGCGCCGCAGACCGCTCGGCCACGGCGGCCGGCCCAGATCTAAATCCCTGTGACTTTTATCTTTGGGTAATGTAAAAAGACAAGGTGTATGCAAGTAACCCCCATACACTCGAATAATTGGAAGACATAATTCGACTAGTCATTTACCAGAATTCGGCAGCCGAAAATCGTCAAGGGTTCGCATATGTGTTCAAGAGATATCAGACTGCTCGTTCCATAGGGGCACATCATTTTGAACATCTACTGTAAATAAAGGTAAGCTTAGGCTACTCAGATGGCAATGTTTTTTAGACTTTAACTCAGTGTATGCGCCCGCGGCACAATAGAGTCCGAGAATCGGGCGCTGCCGTGGCCGGCGGATGCGGTGGCGGCGGCCGGGAGTCGTACCGCGCGATCCGCGGACGTCTGTACATAATAAATAAGGTTCTTCCTTTTAATACTGCTAATTATTTTATTATTTTTATTAAGCCATAACCAGCATAGCAAAATTTAATACTCGGGAATCTATAAAATTACGTGTGAAAAGTGTGAGAAATTTTATATAGGAAAGACAGGACGAAACTGAGATTCAGGGAACACACCAAGAATAAAAGATAACAAGCAATGCACTTTCTACCAACACCAAAAGAATGAAAAACACACTACCATAGACATTAAGAAAGGACTGAAAATATATATAATTCCCAAAGGCATAAATATGAATATCCTGGAATAATTAGAAGTATACTTCCACACGGAAGCATTCCTTAACGAAGTTCTTAATAATCACACAGATTTTAAACACCGTATTTATTTAGAAAATTTTATCGATCTTATAAAGATAGATAATGGGTAAATCCAGTGAAACAACTTTTCATATACAAAGATAGCACGAAACTACGAACAAAACTTCACCGTTAGGTGATAAAGTCAAAGGAATTAAGCTTAAAGAAAAACAATCTCAGGAAAACAGAGGCACACTATTGCATGATCAAAAATAATAGAAAATTCACGGATAGCAACATCTTTGTACACATGCAGCATTGAAAGGAAAGTAGATACGAACATCATAGAAATTTAATAAAAAGTTCTTCATAACTACACGCACCAATTACAAACGTACAATTAGCGTAGCAAGAAGATCAATAATCTTATGACAGGTAAATAGTGCATGCAGCATCAAAACATTTTATTATATTTATCTCTCGATTTTATATAAGAAAGTTATCTAAACCCAAAATTTTGTATATATGTTCGTTCATAGATTACTTGAAACTGGTCTTAGGCCGAAACAGCTGTTGCAGTAATAGTAAAATAATTAGCAGCATTAAGAGGAAAAATCTTACATTATAAATAACTTTCAAACTGTTTACTACTAATTTAGACGTTTAACAATAATTTGTTAATGAAATAATAATCAATATTGGCATTTACTAATAAGAAATTGAATTGAGGGTGTATTTTGTGATAAAACATCAGGTACCGTACTATTCTGTCAAATTGCATACTACAAGTTATGACGCTAAAACTTCGAAATACCACAAATAGCATTCAACGGTATTTGCCTTTATCAGCACAGTACGCTGCCACAGCCGTAACGAATCTCTTTGAACAGTATATTTATATTTTCCGTTTTAGTGTTTGTAACACTTTCTCGCAATAACGTAAAAGAAGTATCTTGAATAATTTGTGCAATATCAGTAAAAAAACTTTTTGATGAGGTGTATTTCTCAATATACTATATGAGACACACATATTGTGCTCTAAAAACAGTATGTTCTGGAATGGTTTGCTGGAATATGATATTTTGCTGTTCCTAATTCCGTACAGGCAGCTTCTCTGTTAAGAGGTAGTACTTTCAGGAGAGCTAAACAAAACCGCAAGTTCAAATATCACAAACGATTTTTACTAAAGGTTTTATGGCGATGTGATAGCTATTTATCTATATATATTAATGTGTATGTCTGTTCGGTGTACGCTTATCACGTCCGAACTACAAGCGGCAGAGATATAAATATTTGTACAGTTAATAATTTATACCTGAGGAAGGTTTATGCACGGTTTTATACCGATAAGATAGATATTTAGTAATTTGAAGAATATAACGCGAAATGCAGAACAATAATTACTCTTTCAAAATTATATTTTCTTTTTGAAAATGGTTTTATTGGTAGCATTGTTGCTTGAGGGTTGAAATGATAAAAGGGTGGAGTATTTTGGGATGGAAAGTTATCGGTATATATAAAATTCTACGTTTGTGTGTGTTAATATTTCGCTCTACAGCGAAAACTACAGAACGCAAACGAACAGTATGTGTGTAATTGTTGATTGAAGTTTCCCGTTGTACACCATAGCAGTTCCATGCCGATAGCTATAAGCGGTTGGAAGATATGGTGGTTGAAAGTCGTCAAATAATGAAAAAATTCTGACTGAAGGCCAGCGATGACGTTTGCGACTCTATAGCAAGGAGGTTACATACAGGGAAACGTGATGCCACAGACCATATCTTTGGTCTATGCGTGCTGCAATGTACCCAGCTCTTTCTCTGTAAGGATAAGCATACGAAAAAAATTTTTTACTTGAATGTCGATTAATTTTTTTTCTAAAGAAGGTATAGTATTTCATTTCTTCCTTCAAAACCAGTCTCATAGCACACTACTGAAAGATAGCTTATCTATCATAATCAACCAACACGCGAGGGGAGCCGCGGGTTTAAGCTAGTATATTATATAAGCATTTTATTACAACACTATGTGGTCTTCTGTAATGTATTGACTGTAATGTAATACTTTGCTGACTATAGAATTGCACAGTTGATTTGATTTAATAATTTTAAATAATGTAAACGTATATTAATACTGAGCTAATTGTTATTTACTTACGTTCTTTTTTATTGTTTTGTTTTGATATGAAAACCATACCATTAAATTTGTCATAATTTTTCTTTTCCTTTCTTGATGAACAATTTATATATGTTTCATGAACAAATTATTTAATATAAAACATTGGGTGGAAGATATGGTGGTTGAAAGTCGTCAAATTATAAAAAAAAATTCGAACTGAAGGCCAGCGATGACTTTTGCGACTCTATAGCAAGGAGATTAACATACGGCGAAACGTGATGCTACAAACCATATCTTTAGTCTATGCATGCTACAATGTCTTCAGCTCTTTCTCTGTAAGGATAAGCATACGAATAGTTTTATTTTTTACTTGAATGTTGATTAAAAATGTTTGTTTCTAAAGAAGGTACTGCATTTCATTTCAACCTTCAAAACCAGTCTCATAACATACTACTGAAAGATAGCTTATCATCATAATCAACCAACACGCGAGCGGAGCCGCGGGTTTAAGCTAGTTTTCATTAAATATGTGGAACGATCTACCACAATATGCTTACTACTCAAAAATAATATAAGTTTATTTGCTTTTTTAATTATTAGAAATACATATTTTAGTATTTGACCTTCATTATTTGAAACATATAGTTAGAAAATCTATTTAAAGAATCCTAATTTGTCTCTCCCACGTCTCTGTGTTCTTGTCAATATTTCGTCAAACCTCACGATTCTAAGGAGAAATAAGAACCGAGTAACATGCGACCTCTAAGAATCATCATACTAGTGCCATCTTTACTCCAAAGTTCTTCAAAATTTGTTTTATTTCTACCCTTCATGCCAATCAGTCTCTCTCTCTAGGATACATGTTCCGTGATATTAACTTTCTGATAAGCAAATTAGTGTATTCCACGAGTGAATCAATCATATGTGCACTAAAAATGTTATTGAATGTTGTCACTTCTGCTCTTTGCAGACCTCTTCGGACCAGGCGAATTCTTTGGATTATATTTTTGTGGGCGTTTTCGCCGTTTTGACTCTTAGACTTAGACCGCTTATTTCTGCCGTCTTTACCAACAAAATACTCATACATAAAATCAATATTATCATCACTATCTTCTTCATCTTCATGACGTCGAATTTCCTCTTCGATAAGTAAATGTCATCCTCCCTCTAAAAGAACTACTTCTATATCTGATTCACTGTTGTGATCACTAATTACTATTTGTTCCTCTTCCACATCTGACCGGTCAAATTCAGAACACTTTCAGTCGTCTGCCGCGGCGATATAGCCTCAGTCTAACATGTAGTCATGACACTCCGACCGACAGCAGCGCTCCAAACGGCTGGAAAGCAACATTTCTGAATAAACTACCGGATGAGTGTGAATAGTTGCGTGTAAATTGATTGTAACACAGTGTTTACAACGGGGAAGGTACGTAGTGCCATAAAAAGCAGAAATAACTACAGAATAACACCACTTTAGTCTATTAGGTTTCCTACGAACCACTGTAAGATATGAAACGGTACTTTGCTGGTCAGTTTATTTAAGATTATCATGAAATCTACGACTTCTTAATCAAGAATTTCATTTTCTACTAAGAACAAACAACAGAATACCCAACCTTCTGCAGGAAGACGTCTGTTTTCTACTAAGAAACGACAAAATTAGTTCACTATATTCCAGTCAAATCATTAAGTGTTGAACGTAAGAAACTTTATGGAATGCAATACCTACATTATTTAATGTACCAGATCAGCCACTACAGCTGTAGCTGAAGGAAAGTCCTCACAAACGTGACAATAAATCATCGAAAGAAAAAACACAGTTTCCCAACAAAGCAGAAACCAATTCCACAACTGTTGCTACATCTGAACCACAATTATCAATAATCTTCATTACATTCGTTTTAGAAGCAAAAGTGATTACACTCAAAAGCATAAATTTTTATAAGGAAGACGAGTAAAGTGTTAAAATGTTCGAGTCATTAGACTCCAAATTGAAGTTTTACACGTCAAAGAAAGTGCCTGCCATATAAGAACAGACCACAACACGAATTAATGTTCCCCGTCTGTTTATATTCTCTTACTTTCAGTGGGGTAGACTGCAAAATAGACATTCGTAAGTATTTCCTCATGAATAAGAAGTTGTTGTTTACATTACTGAGTGGGGAAAGTCGCCGTTTTTACAATTGTTTCACAATTATTTACGTTTTCCAATATTTTACTAACGCTTGGAACTCAAAAATTACTTAAACATATTCACAGAATATATGACTTCAACTGCGATCGGCCAAAGCTGAAAACGTTTTCCCAGCCGGGATTTGAACACGGGTCTCCTGCTTTCTAGGCAGTTGCGCACCTGGAAGGACTACCTAAGCACGACTCCCGTCAGATCCAAATTATCAGCTTCACCCTGCCCACAGTACTCAAATTGGTAGTTATGAAACTAATTCTTACAGTTTCATAGCTACCAGTTTGAGTACTATGGGCAGGGCGAAGCTGGGAATGTGTACCTGACGGGAGGCGTGCTTAGGTAGTCCTTGCAGGTGCGGTGACCACTGTGTCCCCAGTGGTGTAGGGGCAGCGCGCCCGGTCAGAGGGCTCAACGCCCTCTGTAATGAAACAGCTGAACCAACAACATACCGAACAAGAACGAACAAAAATGATCAAGAACAAACAAACAAAATAAGGGTCAGCGCAACTGCCTAGAAAGAAACGGACCCGTGTTCGAATCCCGGCTGAACGCACATTTTTCGCTTTACCCAATCGCAGTTGATGTCATATATTCTATGAATATGTAAGAATAACAACTGCAGGATCAGAAGTGACGGCACATGTATATATATAATTACTGAAACTGTTTGGATAAATGGATGGAAAAGTAATTACAAACAAACATTATTGTTACGGGGCCTTGTCCACCGCTAGGAGCACTAGTGTCTTTGTAACTGTCACATGGTAACAACTTTTACATCAAATGGTTGTAAATCTATCGGACTCAGCTGCTGGGTTATTAGTCCGCAGCTTACGAACTACTTAAACTAAGGTAAACTACATCTACATAGATAATCTGCAAATCACATTTAAGTGCCTGGCAGAGGTTTCATTAACCAGTTTCATAACTTTTCTCTACCGTTACATTCTCTAATAGCGCGCGGGAAGAGAGAACACCTAAATCGTTCGTTTTCTTTCTGATTTTTCTTATTTTATTGGAATGGTCACGTCTCCCTATGTAGGTGGGTGCTAGCAAAATGTTTTCACGTTCAGAAGTAAAAGTCGGTGGTTGAAATTCCGTAAATAGATCTCGCCGCAAGGAAGAACGTCGTTCTTTTAATGATTTCCACCTCAAATCGTGCAACATTTTCGTGACGCTTTCCCTCCTGCAACAAACCATAAATTTACAAATAATGCTAAGAAAAACAGATGTTTATGACAGTGTGGCTACATTGCAATTAACACGGTCTGGCTACATGCATCCGGACTATATTTAGTGTAATTATGTCGGCTGAAGAAGTCGAACTTCGGTAATTTTTACAATGGCTTCGTAGAAAAAAGTCATGTAAAAGAGTGTTAAGGGTTGACTGATTTATCGTGTAATTGAAGTTCAGCGGATTTTTAGTGGTCATGTGTATTACTTCAAACTTTTCATTATTTAGTTTTAATCACCAATTTTCGCAAAATGTAGAAATTTTGTCTAAATCGCTTTGCAGTTGGTTTTTATCCCATGTTTATTTCTCCAGGCGCCTGGGTTGCACACCCAGCGGTAGAGAGCCAGACTACAAATCCGAAGGACGCGGGTTCGATCCCCACCAGGTCCTAGGTTTTTTATCTGTCACTTTCCACTTCTTTCACCTCTGGCAGTATTGCTCATGTGAAAAATACCGTGTAGCACCGTGGTTCGGAACTCAAACTGTAGGTCTCCCTGTAACTGACTGGGTAAGTCAGTTCGAGTGTCGGAGGAAGGCAACGGCATACCACCACCAAACAGGACTATTCCTAGTAAAGCACTGTGGTGTTCAAACCAATCTTCGGATTGTTGACTGCTTTACATTTTACCTGTTGACTTCACTAACCGATAAATGACAGCATCATCCGCGAACAGTCTAAGAGAGGACAACACATACACCTGTGGTGTCGCACAACTATGAAGTGCGCGCCACCTACTTTCGCCGCGCGCCGCCATGCACGCACGGCGCGGCGTTCTTACGACGTCAGCCACGAGCGCCCTCTGCTACAACTCCGCTCGTGGCCACACCACTGAACGACATCGTTCACTTGGGACTGAGATAGGAATGAGTTAACACTTGGAATTCGGATAGGCACCAGTTAAGACTTGGCTATCGGATAGGCACTAGGAATCGTCAGTAGGCAGGCCTCTATCTAATCAGCATTCTGCAGTCAAGAACTATGTCAAAGTTAAGTATTACTAAGTCTCTATGAAATATATATCTCGTTCTAATTTACTCTAGTGTTTCTAGTTTCTGCTGTTCCACTGGCTGGTCACCTCCGTACCTGCACAAGCGTGCATCCTTTATTCCTGTGTCGGTCTCTTTCTACTCGGCCACCAACACCTACGACAACCGGCGGACGAGACACAAAAGCGGCGACGAGGCTGGGACACAAAAACACCCATACCCGAGGGGAGACTCGAACTCCTGACGGCGAACGGCCGCGCGCACCGCGGCACGGCGCTCCAATGCGCACGGCTAATCCGCCTCGGCATGGGATTGTATCCGCGTCTGCAATTACATTGCTGTATACCCGTCGTCGACAGAGTTATGTCAGGCATTGTTTCTGCACCGGGGTAATATTGTTTATTTGTTAAAGTGTCCGGAAAAACAAGACAGCCTCATGAATTGTATCGGAGAAAGGCGTAAACAAATCAGGGAGCGATGAATCTTATCTTATCGCGCTGATCGGCGGCCGGGCTCGTAAATCTCGCGCCAATAAACTGCTGCTGTCCATCGTGAATATGGCGGCTGTGCATTAGAGCGCGCAGGCCGTATATTTGCGCGTTCCGGTGACAGCGCGGCATATTTCACGCTGCGCGCCGCCGTTACTCCCGTTGTGCCGGATAAACTGTGACTGGACGCTAGCTAAGCTCCTTAAACACCGCGCTCCCCTTATTGTTATCATTTCATTCCATTTCCGTTTCAAACGCCGATGAAGCGATTCCTAAATTCTGAGAACAGCACATATCGCAAACTCAGGTTAGGCATCAATGGTGGCAGTAGCGGCACGTCCTATGTGTACACTGGTTCAGTGAACCCCCAGATAAAAGCTCGTCGTGACAAAAAGTAAATAAATAAAAGTGTTTTTAAATTGTCATTCTATGTTTCGTTCTTCTATCAGATAATTTTATATGTCAATTCAAAGTATTTTTATCGCATGAGAAACGTTTTACGTCGCGGCCGCTTAATATACGATGCAGTGCAATGCGCATGCGCAGTTGAGGTTCAAATTCTGAACCCCCTTGGAGGCAGCATATGGGCGCTCCCGCGGCAGCCAACGTTGGCGTTGGAGCTGGTAGAGACGCCAGCTCCTGGCTACTCGAGCTCTGGCGGTTATGCACTAATGGTCCCGAAGCGAGACAGTGAAGCTACTGGTCATCTCGCCTTGCGCATACGTAAATCCTCCTTGAAGGCAACATCCACCCTACATATTTGTTTTTGGCGCATTGAAGATAAACCACAACACGTCACCTAAGGTGAACACACACACACACACACACACACACACACACACACACACACACACACCTTGTCATATCCACGCCAAAAGCCAAGTCTTAATTGATTAATTAATTAATAAAAATGGGAAAACGAAGTATTGAGAAGCAGAAAGTTATGTAGCGTGGCAGGAGACGCCACGAGGTAGCTCGCAGGCCAGGCGGACGCCAGACGCCAGATAGGAGGCACAAAGGTTCTGTGTGCGCTGGATAAGAGGGTCCGCAAAGTCAGCAATTATGATAGTAAGCATTTCTGGAGAGACAGAGAGCATGGGATGAGAAGAGGAAAGAGAGAGGGCTTCTGCCGGGGGCAGCACTCCGTCCTGAGGAGCCATGAGAGGCTCAGGACGCACTGTCTGACCATATTAGGAGAGGCGCCTCTGCCCTTCCAGCCAGCCTCTGGAGAACGACTGAATGCTAGTGCACTATCACAGCCAATGAGAAGGCGAGTAGTCGTCGACGCCGCTCCTGCAAGGCGCGTGAGGGGTCGAAGGGGAAAACGTGTACAAAACTTAAGAGCAGGCCGCTCCTCGGAGAGTTGTTGGGCGTAGTCACTTGGAAGCAGAAGGTAGGAGCTGCAGGCAGGCAGCCGGGAGAGATAGCGGTAGCTGCGGGACCGGATGGACTTTGGGAAGTAATCGGGGGACTCTGTTCTTTAGTCGTGTGGGTAATACTGACGGGTTCTTGTTAAGGCAGACGGAACGGTGTTAGACAGACATTGTCTCTGTATAAGACTTGGCCACTTAGTGGAAGATACCTCACCCAGACAGTTTGCTTGTACTTATCTGAGTAAACTATAAATTGTTAAACTTAAACAGGAGGTTTATTTCAGTATTAAAATCCTTTATAGTCAATCCCAGGGATAATAACATCTTAGCCAGACAAAGTCTCCCTCTCAATTCGGTCAACGGCTAAAATCCCTTGTAACGCACCGTGTCGCTCAATCCATTGCAATAACCAAGTTTGGAACGCGACAACCTGATAAGGATCCCACCCTGGGCAGCTATACTCCAAAAAAGGACGGACAAGCGTAGTCTTTGTAGTTTCTTTAATGGTTCTGTTGCATTTTCTAAGGTTTCTGCCAGTAAAACACAGTCTCTGGTTCGCTTTTCCCACGACATTATCTACTGTGTTCTTTCCAGTTTAAGTCTGAAGTAATAGTAATTCCTAGGTACTTTGTCGAGTTTACGGCCTTCATTTTTGATTGATTTGTGTTGTAAATAAAGTTTTAACGGATTTCTTTTCGTCAATTGCCAATTTTTACATCTTATTTAGGTCATTCTGCAGTTGGTTTTGATCTTGAAATGATTTCACTAGACGGTAAATGACGGCGTCATCTGCAAACAACGTAAGAGAGCTGCTTAGATTTTCTCCCAAATCGTTTATGTAAATAAGGAACAACAGAGGACCCATAGCACTACCCTGTGTAACGCCCGATATCACCACTATTTTAGTCGATGCCTTAGCATCGATTACTAGAAACTGTGTCCTCTCTGACAGGAAATACCCTATCCAGTCGTAAATTTGGGGCGATATACCATAACCACGCAATTTGATTAAATACCGTTTGTGAGGTACGGTGTCAAAAGCCTGTCTGCCGACTGAAGACCACAATAACAACAACAACATTGGAACTGAAGAGTTTAAATTTAAATATACACAGTGCTATAGGCGCTTACAAAGAGCGAAAAAAGTGACTGGTAGAAGTGATAACGAATATTAATTTTTTCACGTAGTCATGATTAACCCTCCGTCGGGCGCAGTCGGCCTCACAGGCCAGCAAAACACATTTTTGATTCCCGTGCTTAACACTGGTGGTCCAGCGGCCCGCCTCTCCGTTTACTCGCGTAACTTTGGGAACCTCACACAGTGCCGATCCGCAGGCTGCCGTCGATTTCCACGCAGGTCAATGGGAACTCCTTGGGCCTCACAGGCCGTCTGCGCCCGATTACGTCATAGTTTTGAAGGTGAGATTTTTCAAGATATTTTTATTTTATTACTTAGTTTCATTCAAACTAAGTCTCCCCTCTGTGATTTTCGCCGTTACCTTCGGAAAAAAAAAGACTTTGACGACCCTGGCCCTTCAGACTAAGTGCGCTTGATCGAGTTCTAATTTCAGTTTTCCTATCTTTCCCTACGTTATCACATCCATATTTTCTGCTGCAATGTCCAGAGAAGTATATTATGCCTCTAAGCCAATGATCTTATGGAAATAATGCGCCTCCTCGAGGACGAAACTGCTGAAGATCCAGCCGCACTTGAAGATTTGGTCGAAGAGAGAGACACCCACTCTCAGGATGAGGTAGGAGAAGGCAAGGAGGACTCAGCAACTGAACAGGAAGTTTAGGGAACAGCTCGGGTATATGAAGAAGAGAAGAAAATATGTGAGGAGTTTTTATCTTGGAGAGGATAAGACGACGAAGTAGTCTAAGTAGACGCCTTCTACTATTCATATCATCATTACACAACATTCAGTGTAAAAGTTATTGCTACAAATGACGCCACCAATTGCAAAACCTTGTGTCACCAACTTGTAACTGGACACTTTAGCCTACGAAGTATGCTATGAATTTATGTGGAATGTCGATTCGGCTGCAAACTCGACTGAAAATAATTTTACCCCACAAGGAACGGGAAAGTTCTTCCACATTACCTCCCAAACGGCTAAAACGTCGATCATACGTGGCTGAAACAAGAGTTAAGAGGACGAAGAATTAGGAATGTTCAGCTTGTCATCAACCAGTCTGCTTGAGCGACGTATACGTTCTGTGCCATACCTGTGTTTCAGCTCTTGATTTGGGAGCTATAGCATGGGTTATTGGCTGCAAATGTGGCGAGAAAAGATGATTACATGTCAGAATACACTGCCTAATGTCCTTTAAAAATAACTTTACATTTAAGGATGTCTGTTTGACCAATTTTTAATACTGTTTGTGGGAAATTGGTAATTTTGGTCATTTTAGTTTAAGGTGTATTGTGCTCAATAAATCCATTATTATGCTTTAAGTTTGCTGTAATTCCTTCCTTTAGATCCTCTTCAAGACTAGCCAACACGCATTTTGAATTTTATTTAACATGGCGGAGCTAGTCCACAAAATATGTGGGTGGCCTCTCAGGCCGGGTGCGCCTGATTTTGTTTCATCTGGAGGTGCGCCCGACGGAGGGTTAATATACTTAGCCACCCTTGATACTTACGGGTAAAATTCTTCTGACAAAACCAACAAAGTGAATACTGGACTGAATATAATAAGGAATACAAGTGTATTATAAGCCACAGTTGCTTCTTAAAAAAGGAAATGGCATCATTTTCCAGTGCTCCGCAGTAAAGGAAAGTTTTATAAAAGTACAAAGTAAAGACAAAAAGTAAGATACATTACAATTTTGAAAATGATGAAAAGAGTGTTCCAACATATGATCTTATATGTATCATTTTGGCCAGCAGCTGTATTAGGACCAAGTTGTACAGAAGCCTGTGCTTGAGAGAGATGGCCAGTCCAATTCACCCTAGAAGTCAGATTGTTCCAATCAAGGAAAATAGTCAAGCAACTTTCTTCAAATTGATAGTGCTGTGTAAGGACCTCCATATGTCTATCTGAGCAGGCTGAACATGCATTCAACAGTAATTGTAACACAGTGTAAAAGAAACACAGTAGAAGACTAACTGCTACCAATGAAAGATCTTACTCATGAGCTAAAAACAGTGTGCTTTTACACTGTGTTACAATTACTGTTGAATGTATGTTCAGGCTGCTCAGATAGACATATGGAGGTCCTTACACAGCACTATCAATTTGAAGAAAGTTGCTTGACTATTTTCCTTGACTGGAACAATCTGACTTCTACGTTCATTGGACTGACATCTCTCTCAGCACAGGCTTCTGTACAACCTGGTCCTAATACAGCTGCTGGCCAAAATGATACATATAAGATCATATGTTGTAACACTCTTTTGACCATTTCCAAAATTGTAATGTATCTTACTTTTTGTCTTTACTTTGTACTTTTATAAAACATATCTTTACTGTGGAGCACTTGAAAATGATGCCATAGTGCATCGAAACTGGTTGTGCAATACACATGAAGTATTAAAAAATTTCCTTTTTTAAGAAGCAACTGTGGCTTATAATACACTTGTATTCCTTATTATATGAATTATTCCTGTTGCACTCCTACATCTACATCCTCATCTACAACCATACTCCGCAAGCCACCCGACGGTGTGTGGCGGAGGGTACCTTTTGCCTCCTATTCCAGTCACGTATTGTTCGCGGAAAGAAGGATTGTCGGTATGCCTCTGTGTGGGTTCTAATCTCTCTGATTTTATCCTCACGATCTCTTCGCGAGATATACGTAGGAGGGAGCAATATACTGCTAGAATCCTCAGTAAAGGTAAGTTCTCGAAACTTCGACAAAAGCCCGTACCGAGCGACAGAGCGTCCCTCCTGCAGAGTCTTGCACTGGAGTTTAGCGATCATCTCCGTAACGTTTTCTCGATTACCAAATGATCCTGTAACGAAGTGCGCTGCTCTCCGTTGGATATTCTCCACTTCCTCTATCAATCCCACCTGGTACGGATCCCACACTGATGAGCAGTATTCAAGCTATGGCCGAACAAGTGTACTGTAACCTAATTCCTTTGTTTTCGGACTGCATTTCCTTAGAATTATTCCAATGAATCTAAGTCTGGCATCTGCTTTACCGACGATTGATTTTATATGGTCTTTCCATTTTAAATTCCTCCTAATGACTACTCCCAGATAATTTATGGAATTAACTGCTTCCAGTTATTGACCTGCTATAGTGTTGCTAAATGATAAAGGATCTTTCTTTCTGTGTATTCGTAGCACATTGCACTTGTCTACATTGAGCTTTAATTGCCATTCCCTGCACCATGCGTCAATTCGATGCAGATCCTCCTGCATCTCAATACAATTTTCCATTGTTACAATCTCTCTATATACTACCGCATCATCCGCAAAAAGCCTCTGTGAACTTCCGATGTTATCCGCAAGGTCATTTATACATATCGTGAACAGCAACGGACCCACGACACTCCCCTGTGGCACACCTGACATAACTCCTACTTCGGAAGACTTCTCTCCATTGAGAATGACCTGCTGCTTTCTGTTATATAGGAATTCCTCAATCCAATCACACAATTGGTCTGATAGACCATATGCTCTTACTTTGTTCATTAAACGTTTGTGGGGAACTGTATGAAACGCCTTGCGGAAGTCGAGAAACACAGCATCTACCTGAGAACCCGTGTTTATGGCCCTCTGAGTCCCGTGGACGAATAGCGCGAGCTGGGTTTCACACGAACGCCTTTTTCGAAATCCATGCTGATTCCTACAGAGCAGATTCCTAGTCTCGAGAAATGTCATTATATTCGAACATAATACATGTTCCAAAATTCTACAACTGACCGACGTTAGAGATATAGGCCTATAGTTCTGCACATCTGTTCGAGGACCCTTCTTGAAAACGGGGATGACCTGAGCCATTTTCCAGTCTTTAGGAACGCTATGCGCTTCTTGAGACCTACGATACACCACTGCGAGAAGGGGGGCCAGTTCCTTCGCGTACTCTGTGTAAAAACGAACTGGTATCCCATCAGGGGTGAGCCTCGGTTGCACAGTGGTAGAGTGCCAAACTAGAAATCCATAGGTCGCGGGTTCGATCCCCGCTAGGTGCTGGGATTTTTATCTGTCACTTTCCACTTCTTTCGCCTCTGGCAGAGTTGCTCATGTGAAAAATACCGAGTAGCACCGTGGTTCGGAACCCACGTTAAACTGTAGGTCCCCCTATAACTGAATGGGTAAGTCAGTTCGAAGGTCGGAGGAAGGCAACGGCATACCACCTCCAAACAGGACCATGCCTAGTAAAGCACTGTGGTGTTCAATCTTCGGATTGTCGACCTTTTTGTGCGCCTCGGTTGCACAGTGGTAGAGTGCCATACTACAAATCCAAAGGTCGCGGGTTAGATCCCCGCCAGGTCCTAGGATTTAAGAAAAATGTTCAAATGTTTGTAAAGTCTATGGGACTTAACTACGGGGTCATCAGTCCCTAAACTTACAAACTACTTATGAACTACTTACGAACTAGGACGGCACAAATATCCATGCTCGAGGGGGGATTCGAACCCCCGACCGTAGTAGCCGTGCAGACCGTGACTGGAGCGCCTCAGTCTCCTCGGCCACCGCGGCCGGCCTAGAATTTTTATCTATCAGTTTCCACTTCTTTCACCTCTGGCAGTATTGCTCATGTGAAAAATACTGAGCTGGCCGGGGTGGCCGAGGGGACTAAGGAGCTCCAGTCACGGTCTGCACCGCCACTACGGTCGGGGGTTCGAATCCCCCCTCGGGCATGGATATTTGTGCCGTCCTAGTTCGTAAGTAGTTCATAAGTAGTTTGTAAGTTTAGGGACTGTTGACCCCGTAGTTAAGTCCCATAAGGTTAACAAACATTTGAACATTTTTGAAAAATACCGCGTAGCACCGTGGTTCGGAACCCATGTTAAACTGTAGGTCCCCCTATAATTGGCTAGGTAAGTCAGTTCGAAGGTCGAAGGAAGGCAACGGTATACCACCTCCAAACAGGACCATGCCTAGTAAAGCACTGTGGTGTTCAAACCAATCTTCGGATTGTTGACTGCTTTACTTTTTTTTTTTTTTTTATCCCATCAGGTCCTGCGGCCTTTCCTCTTTTGAGCGATTTTAATTGTTTTTCTATCCCGCTGTCAATTATTTCGATATCTGCCATTTTGTAATCTGTGCGGCAATCATGACATTATGTCATTGACATTATGTCAAATCATATTAACTGGACTGAATGTCACGATGCGTAAGAGCACTCAGTGCTATGTTTAACGCGTGATTCACAACCCGTCGCACAGTAAGAGCTGTAGCTCACCGCTTCCACGGGGCGGTCTTTGTCCGCTATCCGCCGCTCCCCTCGCGTTTCGCTGTGCCGCCCGCCTCACAGTGAGAGCTTCTTTCCGCTGCACTGGCGACGGATTACGCCTCGCCAAAGGAAGGGAGGGACTCTAAGAGATGAAAGGCGGCCACCGCGGCGTCACGGATGAGGCAGAGGGGCTGCGTCTATGCAGATGGCGAGTAGACTGCTAAGAGAATAGCTCTCGCTGCTGGCGGAAACCTACACAAACCGGCGATGCTCGACTCCATTTGTATATTTTTTACACGCAGAAAATCTCAAGGTGCACCTTAAAACGTTACTAGGTTATTAAGTAATTACAGTTTAGTCATTCCACCACTTTCAAACATATGAAATACGATACTCATCTTTTCAACATTATCTACATCTACATCTACATAGATACTCTGCAAATCACATTTAAGTGCCTGGCATTGGGGTTCATTAACCACTTTCATAACTTTTCTCAACCGTTCCATTCTCTAATAGCGCGCGGAAAGAAAGAACACCTAAATCGTTCCGTTTTTCGATCTGATTTCTCTTATTTTATTGGGATGGTCATGTCTCCCTAAGTAGATGGGTGCTAGCAAAATATTTTCACATTCAGAACTAAAAGTCGGTGATTGAACCTTAGCAAACAGATCACACCGCAATGAATAAGTCTTTCTTTTAATGATTTCCACCCCAATTCGTGCAACATTTCCGTGACGCTTCCCCCCCCCCCCCCCCCCGTAACGTGATAAAACAAAACGAGCTGCCCTTCTCTGAACCTTCTCAATATCTTCCGTCAGTCCCACCTGGTGAGGGTCCCACAAGGGGCAACAGTACTCCAGGAGAGGACGCACAAGTGTGATGTAGCCAGTCTGCTTAGTGGAGCTGGTGCATCTTCGAAGCGTTCTGCCAATTAAACGTAACCTTTGGTTCGCCTTCCCCACAATATTTTCTATGTGTTCTCTCCAGTCAAAGTTGTTCGTAATTGTAACTCCTAGGTATTTGGTAGAATTTACGACCTTAAGGTTTGACTGATTTATCACGTAAATGAAGTTCAGCGGATTTCTTTTAGTGCTCATGTGTATTACTTCACACTTTTCTTTATTTAGTGTCAATTGCCAATTTTCGCACCAAGTAGAAATTTTGTCTAAATCGCTTTGCAGTTGCTTTTGATCCTCTGTTGACTTCACTAATCGATAAACGACAGCATCATCCGCGAACAGTCTAAGCTATTCAGATTATCTCCTAAATCGTTTATAAACACGAGGAAGAGTAGGGGACCGATAACGCTTCCCTGTGGAACGCCAGATATCACTTCTGTTTTACTCAATGACTTACCGTCAATTACAACGAACTGTGTCCTTTCTGATACGTGATATGATGCGATATGATGCATGGGGATACTGCTCGCTGCAAAATTATTCACCTGGGGCGTCGTGGTAGAAATAAATAGTTTAAGGTACAATTTTTCACTTATTATTTAATTTGCAATCAAACTGCTTCTTATTCCAGCAGAACATTACAACTTCATAACTTGCGTAGTTGCGTACACAAATTACCAGAACAACACAGACTGACATAGATTCCAGAGCACTTCACAAACGGCAAAACTCGAACTTCCGAACGCAAGGCGGTGAGGCAAATATATAACATTGACAATAATGACATTACATTATGCATTGTTCATAAAAATTGAATATACTAATTTACGATTACCAAACACACAAGTAAAACATTTAATGTACACAAAAACAATCACAATATAAAATGAAAACTGTACATACAATAATTTTAGATGGCGCATATGTTTTTGAGTCTTAATCTCGGTTCTTTTGTTTGACAACAAAGCGGAATGTTACATGTCAATTAATTAGGTAATGGGTACATCATACATGTTCCTAACATATATTGAACTATCAAATTTCTTGGCAATTCTCAAAATAGGTTCAAAATTTCACGTCAGTCAATATATACAAACAATTACAATATCGAAATCTCGACTATTACATTAATTAACACAATTAGCTCGTCAACACAATTTGTTTATGAGCCTAACATATATACAATGCTATTTATTTTCATGTCTTTTTGTTTTACAAAAGTTTCTACAATTTGTCGGTCTAGTTATTCAAATAATGTACAATAATGAAACTATTGTTTATAGAACAGTCTGGAAACCTCATATGCGAATCTCTTAATTAATGAAATCTATCACTTGTTAACTAATCACAGTATCACCGAGACACTGTCCTACACTGATTCCTAGCCTGGCTATTTCGTTTGTAACTAACTTCACACGCAACATATATCACTATTAGACCACACGATTCCGGGTCCGACGCAGACGGTATCGTACGATAACATTGAGATGAGAGGGCCAGCAGTATCATCACAACCTGTATGGACCCTTAATTCAACTAACTTTGTCTTAGGGGATGACTTATTCCTGATACTTTTAGCTCGTTTCTGACTGTATACACATACACTTATTTGTAAAACTAAACTTTCAATAAGTCGCGGAATTTTTAACTAGGCCGGCATCTACTAAATTACTGACTACAACATGAGGGTCGCAATCTTACTAAAATTGTTTGTTGCCCATTGCATGATTACGTCTGGCGTGAACCACTAAATTCTTTAGATACAGTCTGATATAATTACCTCGAGCCCGCAATATTGCCAACAATATAGCTATACGAATACTTAATCATTTGGATAATGTACCTAAAATGATTGCTATTAAAGTAGACTTGCGTATAATAATTCACGATCGGTAGCGCGCACCTTAGTTCACGGCTCTGTCGCGAACTAGATCGTTCTTTTAGTTCGTCCGCTCCAGTGACGGCTGAGCGGCGTGGTCTGCGTATGCAGGTGGAGGGAGAAGTTCCCCCACCTAGCTGCTTCATGCGCTTGCTGCTTGAGCCGCTAACGATATCACGCAAACCAAAAGAAACGGTTTGTGGAAAATTTCTCCCGTTTAAGTACAGTTATCTATATATCTTGGCATTATGGAATTTATTAGTCAGATATTGCAGAGTGCAGAATACTTCAAAACAGAAATTTTGTATCACTGAACTATGTAATCTAGCAGGCAGACGCTCACCTCAAAACGGCTCTCATCAGCAGAAGGCAAACACGTGATTTTTAATTCTGCTTCGCCCCTCTCGCTATTGTCCGTCGGTCTTCGGAAAAGAATCCAACGAACTAAGAAGCGAGATACGTTTGGCATAATAGTTCGCGAGCGGTAAAGCGTGTTTTAGTTCGCGACCAATTGTACATATTTTAGTTCGCGTCCGATCGCGTATATTTTAGTTCGCAGCTCGGCTGCGAAGTAGGACGCTCTTTTTAGTTCGTCCGCTCTTTTTCGCTTTTGCTACCGCTACTAAAAGAGCTCTTTCTTTTGTTATGACAGCTTTTTTATATAATGATCAGTGTTGCCCAAGCGTGAACTATGAAACTACAGCTGAGTTGCATCTCAGCTCGAAATGAAGGTAACTGGCAGAAGGGAATCACGCGGTTCTGCGCGCTGTCGCGTCCTCTCGCTGTTCCCCACCAGACTTCGGAAAAGAAGCGGACGAACTAAGAGGCGAGGGATCTGCGAACTAGATCGCGTAGTTCGCCTGTGGGAGAGCTCTTCCGAACTAGTTCGTTCGCGAACTACACAAGACTATATTAAAGTTTATTGTTCTGTCCAAGAAAAGTCAAGTCAGAAAGTGATGAATAATTTATTCGTTCCGACTACTGGTTAAAATCAAAGTCCACATACGTCCGAAAATATTTCAGAGTCCAGAGCGACCGATTCTGCGGCTATGTTGAATACCTATTGTCTCAGTGGATTTCACTGCACTGCCAAGACTCGTCTGCCACCAAGATTCAACTGCCGTCGACTTATCCTCGGCTGCTGTGACGTCATTCCAGTAATACGTCACCTAACTAGGTTTAGTGATTCTCGCATTAGTGTACAAAACATTTTAAATAATGATTGAAATGTTGATATGACAGCATCGTTAGAGGCGCGCTAAAATTCTAATGCAAATCTTATCTTTAATTTTTAACATTAATAATACCTCCCCCCCCCCAAAAAAAATCTTACGTTTAAACAAATGAGTATTTACAGCATGACCGATAATTAAGTCTTTCGGCGATCGCACAACGAATATTTCAGGTAGATTTTCCAGTCCTCTTTCCAATGTATTTCTCGGAATTACTGTACTCATAAACGTAAACAAATTGCGGTCGATAAACAAAATAATTTAGTTTACACAAAGACAGCACAATAAAATAAACAAAAATAATACATTATAAACAGGTCATAAGCCGGCCGCAGTGGCGCCAGTCACGGGCTGCACGGGCGCTACAGTCGGGGATTCGAATCCCCCCCTCGGGCATGGATGTTTGTGTCGTCTTCTGTATAAGGTAGTTCATAAGTAGTTTTGTAAGTTTAAGGACTGATGACCCCGCAGTTAAGTCCCTTAAGCTTAATAAACATTTTAACATTTGAAACAGGCCATAATGTGTGTTTACGACACCTGCAACTTGTCACTACCTCGCTGTTTGTGTAACTGGCTTGTATTGTTATTAAGAAATCGTTATTGTTTTTGCAAAAAGTGCATTATTGTGCGCAATATAAAAGTTACAGATGATATGGTTATTCCAAGCTTAGTGTCTCGATGAGACGTTTCATTTGAGCCCTCGCTCGTTACTGTAGTTCTGGATTTTTCCAAGTTAATAAATATTAGTTTTCTGAATAACTTTTGATGGAAAATTAATATAAATGATGTCAACACATTTGAACCGCGCTGTTCTCTTTCATTTGCTTCTCTGAGCTTTCCTATAACTCTGATAGCTTCATCGTAGTATGTAAAAATAAAGAAACTGCCGTTTTTCGGCGGAAAAAAAGGTAGTTGAACATGACGTCACGACCGCCAGCGCGCTTTCCATTTGCTCTCAGTCCGCGTCTCATAGCGGCTGATCGCCTGTTTAGTCGCCACAACTCGCGACGTTCTCCACTGTCGTCAAACTAGCGCACTCGCCTCGTCGCCGCCACACGCCTCACCGCCGCCGCCAACACTCGCCGAGCCGCCTAGTTCACGGTAATAATAATGTTTGGTCTAACTGTTCAATAAATGTATTTCGCGAAAATGCTGTTTCATTTACGCCTCTTACCCGAGCCAAGGAAAAGATCCCACATCCCACGTGTTTATAAGATCCTTGTAAAATGCTATCCTGACAATAAAATGTTAACGCGTGTCATCCTGACAATAGGGCAATGCATTGACAGTTGTTGTTAAGTGTCCAGTATTTAGCAAAGCGGTAGGGTACTTCATTAGATGACAAAACTCCTCTTCGATAAAAGAACGCCTTTTCATTTCGTGTCCTTCCTTCTTCGTTTGATGTCAGAAGTGTCTCCCTTCTCCTAACGTTTTTCATTTCCATAGTTATTTCATCAAATCGGCAATAAATTGGGATCCCTGATAACAGCTTCAGGTACGACGGACGACTGGCAGAACCTTGGGTGGAGATCACAGGTGACATTCACGGCCAGGCCACATCCTATCGTCCTGGCCAGTCATCCAGGGTGAGTGCTTCTGTTGTCCTCGATCTTCCGAATGCTGTTACTGGCGACTAAATTCTGCCACCTTCAACTCCGTCACTGCTGGTGGCTGATCACGACTGAAGCTTCTACTTCTGCTGCTGATGCCACTGCTGCTGCTAACCTGACGTTACTAAGTCCATCATCTCTGTGTGCCGGCGTCTTCATGGCCGTGGTATTTATTTGATGGACCTGGCTGGATCTTTGGGGTCGCTGTCTTCCACGCGGCGGTGGGCGTGCCCCAGCGGCCAGGCAGTGTGACGTAGGCACGGCCTGTTGTAAGGTCTTGTCTTCTAGGTGCTGTTGGTCGAGGCACTGTCGGAATGCGGCGTAGGTCTGCTGTTTCACTTGGCCTTGTCTGACTGAACTGAATTAAGTTTTCATTTTTACTTCAGGCATTATTCACTTTCATTTATTACTGCATTTTATTTCACTAATTTATTTACACAATTTGCAGCACTCAACAGATGATTTAGTTGTATTTACTCATTATCAAATGCTTTGAGGTGTATGTTTTGTAATGCAACTGTTTTCATTTTGTGACAATGAACTTTGAAAACAACCTTTTGTACTCCAAATTACAACCTATTCGCTTAAATACCCTGTTCACCATCAATAATGGGACATCAAGATGTAATAGAGGTAAATTCGGGTATGAAATAACATGGCGTACAGCCAAATGTGAAAAGAGGAAGATCAAATTAGTATTGCGCGTTGCGACAATTTATGGCTAAACTCGTTGTTAGATACTTCTGCACTCAATGAAAGGGGCACTACATCTATTGTTTGGTATAACAATCCATACTGTTTGCGTGCATCCACAAAATTAATGTGGTGTAACAATCGGTGATGTATTCCGATCCGTGGAGCGTATTGTCCTCCCATTCTTTCGTAGCTGCTAATAGCCACTTTGCAAAAGAATAAAGTGCAAGTTTTACACGGACAACATAATGTAACACAACACAGCGACCCAAAAGACCGTTCACCTCCAGCCAGGTCCATCAAATAAATACCACGGCCATGAAGACGCCGGCACACAGAGATGATGGACTTAGTAACGTCAGGTTAGCAGCAGAAGTAGAAGCTTTAGTCGTGATCAGCCACCAGCAGTGACGGAGTTGAAGGTGGCAGAATTTAGTCGCCAGTAACAGCATTCGGAAGATCGAGGACAACAGAAGCACTCACCCTGGATGACTGGCCAGGACGATAGGATGTGGCCTGGCCGTGAATGTCACCTGTGATCTCCACCCAAGGTTCTGCCAGTCGTCCGTCGTACCTGAAGCTGTTATCAGGGATCCCAATTTATTGCCGATTTGATGAATTAACTATGCAAATACCTTCACTTTTAGCTGCTCCTATTTAACCAACTATTATAGTTTATGATACACAAGGCTAAACAGAAATTTAAAATAATGTCTCACATTTTCGTTGTAATTTCCAGTATTTGGCCTGATGCACCGCCTTCCGATCTGCTGCCTAATTGCTCATGGAAACTGTGTTCAGGTATTTGGTTATAACTTGAATCCTGTATTGTTATTTTCAGTTCGAATTCTATCCAAATAAACTGTGTACATTATGAAGGGTATTATTCGTTCGTCTGCGCAACTACAATAAGTGCGATCGTTTTTCACCAGACGCGTTACATTTGCCAGAATACAAAACATATTGAGTGGTCTGAAATGAGAGCTATCTAAAATTTGATTTGTTTTCATTGTTCGAAAACAATTGTTGATTTTCTGACTTACGGAATTTTTTCTTAGATTTTCGCCTGACATCATGTGACGTTACATGGGGTAGAGGATAGGGAATAAGAAGAGGTGTAGGGATGTTAAGATTTTTTCTTTCGATTTTTTGCATAATAATTCTTTATATTTTTTAAATTCTGAATATTTCTCAATTGATTTCTTATTTTGACACACAGGTTCAACGTTTAAACATAGAATACTAGCACGATGTATATTAAATAACTCTACCGAGTTACTTTCAGATGTTTAAAAAAATTGAAATGTGTTAGTTAGTTAGTCGTCCTTTGCTGTTTGAATAAGACGTGTAATTTGTGAAAGTCTGTATAAAGTGCAGCAAATACAGTTCTTTAAACTTGATTAGTGAAAATGATGTTCTTTATTTAATGTGCTACATAATAATGGCCTTAAAATTCACGAATCGTCGTTCCTGAGAGAAGGACATATACATAAGATAAGTTTTCAAAAATGACTTAAATAATCTATCTGAAATGTTCCATTGACGAAAAACTTAAACTTAGCCTTATCTAGATATTTAGGAATATATTCTGCAGTATTCAGTAATATTAATAACATTTTGTTTATTACCATCATCATCAATTTATTTTTTAAATATACACAAAAAAATAGTATAATCATGTAGCGCTATGGTGTTATACAGTTCGTGGCAGAGGCGATTGCTTCAGTTTCTTCTGCGCTATACTGATAAAAGAAATTTTCATCTAACATAAATGAAGGAACAAATGTAAATCTTCCAAAGTAATTTTGCTAAAAGAAACCGGAATCACAGATGTCAAGGCAAGTATAGTCTACAACTTGAACCAACAGATGGCACTGCTAGCGGTGTCAACAGACAAACGCATGAAAATGCCACGGTGTTTCCGGTATTAGCTTTTTAAGCTATTTGATAATATTGTCGAAATCTGGGTCAGAGGTACCAATAATATAATATGTGTATAATATTAATTGATAACTGCAACCCCCTTTACTATCTTGCACTAAAGCCATACTTAAGGTTTTACATTCTTTGGGCTTTCCTTGAAAATTAAAATACGAGGTACGTCCAGAAAGTAAGTTCCGTTTGGTTATATAAAACAAAAGTGTACAGATACAGAAAAAATATTTATTGTACAAAAATCTACAAATGTTAAACTACTTTTCTACATAGCTGCCGAAATTTTGTAGGCAGTTGTCATAGCGTGGCACAAGTTTCTGTATGCCTTCTTCATAGAAGGTTGCCGCCTGTGTATTCAGCCATGTGGTAGCATGTTCTTTCAGCTCGTCATCATCGTTGAAATGTTGACCACCAAGGACAGATTTTTAGGTGTAAGAAGAGGTGAAAGTGGCTAGGAGCGAGGCCCGGGCTGTACGGATGATGATCGAACACGTCCCACTGAAATTCCCGTAAGAGTTGTTTGGTCACATTCACCACATGAGGTCGGGCACTATCGTGGAAACAAACACCACCTTTTGATGGCAGTCCTCTTCTTACACCTAAAATTTGTCCTGTTAACACTTCAAAGATGACGAGCTGAAAGAACATGCTACCACATGGCTGAATACACAGGCGGCAACCTTCTATGAAGAAGGCGTACAGAAACTTGTGCCACGCTATGACAAGTGCCTACAAAATTTCGGCAGCTATGTGAAAAGTAGTTTAAAAGTTGTAGATTTTTGTACAATAAATATTTTTTCTGTATCTGTACACTTTTGTTTTATATAACCAAATGGAACTTACTTTCTGGACGTACCTCGTATTCCCACTTCGAGTTCATTACTACAAACTATCCATACCCTGTCGTTAGTAGTAACGTCCCGGAACTGGGGATGTGAATTCACACATAAATTAAAGTCTCCGGCTCTGCCGGTCCTTCTCGATAAACTAAAACACTTTTGAACGGATTTTCATACCGTTTTGACCAATGGACTGTGTGCCATAAGCACTGAGATGCGTTATAGCAGTTACGACGAGCAGAAATACTCTATACGTTCTGTGACTTACGAAATTCACCTATCTTTCCAATCAAAGTAACGCCAACAACTTAATGCTAGGTCGCAGTTTGGTAATGTAGTACGAGGCTTCTGCGTCTCATACTTTATCTATTGAGGCTCTGAACAGCCGGTGGGTAGCTGCGCCTTTTTGTACTCTGCAGCGTTCCGTCTAATTTATTCAGTTAGGACAGGGCGGGGCAGAGCAGGGGAACTTAATGCAAGGAGGTTCCAACACAAAGAGACGCCCTTACGCTGAAAAAGTGAATCCTGACTCCGCCATATTGCTGACTCTTCGAAACGTATTCCTAATGTATGGCGGAGAGGACTCAACCAGTTATCTCTATACGAGCTACAACTAACGCGTGTGCTTGGCACAGACGCCACTTCCCCTTCACCCTCTTTGAATCAATGCACCTCTCAAAAGATGGAGTATTTTGGCAAAATGTGAACTTTTAACCAACATGAGAATTTTATCGCGCACCGAAATTAATAACCAATTTTCTGACGGCTTTCACAAATTACGTAAGGGCGAATTGCAAGTAGTCAAGAATCCGAAGATTGGTTTGAACACCACAGTGCTTTACTAGGCATGGTCCTGTTTGGAGGTGGTATGCCGTTGCCTTCCTCCGACCTTCGAACTGACTTACCCAGCCAGTTATAGGGGGACCTACAGTTTAAAATGGATTCCGAACCACGGTGCTACTCGGTATTTTTCACATGAGCAATACTGCCAGAGGTGAAAGAAGTGGAAAGTGACAGATAAAAATCCCAGGACCTGGCGGGGATCGAACCCGGGACCCTTGGACTTGTAGTCTGGCACTCTACCACTGTGCAACCGAGGCGCACCTACTGATGAGTAAGTTAGTAAAATAAAGTGATTCATTAAAAATTTATTTGAAACACATACAGGACTGGAAAATGCAAAATACTCCAAGAAGGAAACATGATGTACTTTTAGATCTACCAACATGCTCCACACATCAGGTAGACACGACCCTACTGCAGAATTTCAGGAGTCTATTTAGATCCGTATTTTGATTTGGAACTTAGCCTATAGATTATTTACTTATCTGCCCTCATTAATGTGTCTTTTTTGAAGTAAGGCATCTATACTCAATATGGTCTTTGATTTGATATGGCCTAGTGCCTGTATCTTGGTAACTGTGATATCATACATTGTAGTGTTATTTCTCTGCTTTTCAATTTAATGGGTTTTTCAGTATACCAAGCAATGGCTGGCGATTTAAGCTAAATAACTAAAATAATAAAAATTTTAAATGTGTATTGCTGCATTATGGAAATAAATTAGCCTCAGTGCCAATACCTGATTCAACAACTCTTAACAAAGAATATCAAGATGTTAAAATTTATTCAGAGATAACTTAATTTCATTTATGTGTGGATTTAAAGGGGATGGTTTTTTTTATTTAGTCGGCAAAGTTTTCTTTGTCTGTGGGACAGTCGTAGGAAAAGTGAAGACTGGAGCAGGAAAGATCGAACTGACTACAGGGAAAGATAACATCGTTCATGAAATGTCAGTCGGGGAAAACCATTATTCCGCAATTAAATATTAAAGTTGGGCTTATGAAGCAGTTTGTTAAAGCTTCAAATAAGAATGTCGATTGCGTCAAATGTATTTGTCAATCATTTCCTGGTATCAGTATAGAAAAGTTATAATTGGGACACAAATCCGTACACTTATAAACAATGATGATGGATGAAGTGGAATTGGAAGCATAGATAAGTTTTGTGTCCTTTCTCAAAAAACTTTGTGGAATAACAAAGCTGAAGAATATTTCTAAATAATGCACAAAATGCTACAGAATTTCCAAAAACTAGGAGCTTGAAATGGCATTTTTGCATAGTCACTGAGATAAATTTCCTGATAATTTGGACGATAACAGTGAAGAGTGATGGTAACGGTTCCACAAAGACATGTAGATTATAGAGGAGTATCTACATGTACTACATCTACATAGATACTCTGCAAATCACATTCAAGTGCCTTGCAGAGGGTTCATTAACCACCTTTAATTTACGACCGTTCTCTACCGTTCCAATCTCTAATAGCGCCCGGGAAGAAAGAACACCTAAATCGTTCCGTTTTCGATCTGATTTCTCTTTTTTTATTGGGGTGGTCATGTCTCCCTATGCAGATGGGTGCTAGAAAAATATTTTCACATTCAGAAGTAAAAGTCAGTGATTGTAATTTCGCAAATAGATCTCGTCGCAACGAATAACGTCATTCTTTTAATGATTTCCACCTGAAATCGTGCAACTTTTCCGTGACGCTTTCCCCCCTGTAACGAGATAAAACGAACTGCCCTTCTCTGAATCTTCTCAATATCCTCCGTCTGTCCCGCCTAATGAGGATCCCACACTGGGCAACAGTACTCCAAGTATGATGTAGGCAGTCTCTTTGGTGGAGCTGTTGCATCTTCGAAGCGTTCTGCCAATGAAACGAAACCTTTGGTTCGCCTTCCCCACAGTATTTTCTATGTGTTCTCTCCAGTATAAGTTGCTCGTAATTGTAATTTCTGGGTATTTGATAGAATTTACGACCTTAACTGCAGCGGATTTGTTTTAGTGGTCATTGTATTACTTCCTCAGGATAGAGTAGGGCGGAGAGCTGCATCAAAGCTTAACGGCGAATCTAAAAAATATATACGCGAGCTAATAAGATTAAGTCACAAATTTATGCAATAATTTGTAAATGTCACTGAAGAAATATTATGAGCATATTTAATATCTTTTATTAAGTATTGAAGCTAAATCTAGTTAATTTTAAATATGGCATCGAACGCTGCTCACATTACACAAAAGTTATAAAAATATATTACTATTACTATAATAGAATTTCTGAAGGAAGGAACCTTAATTAGTGAAATAAGAACAAAGGTAAGTCCATCTGACTTCCTTTTAAATTTATTTAAAAAAATTATCATCACTCACATGTATCGTACAGACATCAGCGAAGACACGTCTCATCATGACCCAGAACAAAGACAGAATCACAAAAAGCATTCGCCTTTCGTTTTCCTTTTCAATAAAGAAAAGATCTTTAAAAAAGGAGAACGCTGGAGGAGCGAAACAATATGTTATCATCTGTAAAGATAAAGATAACTACGTTACGTTACGACGCCCAATCATAATGGAGAACTCGAACTTCCAGGACATCATCCGACTTGCAGCCTCAGGCCGCGTGGCCGCGAAGACAATCCGATATATGATCCTCATCTCTTATTTATATGTTTCTGATGACTTGATTCATTTTAGTATTATTTGGATCATTGTGCGAAATGATAAGACACATTTAGAAATGTTGTTGTTGTTTTTCCGTTCTCCGTCCGGAGTTTGGTTTGACGCAGCTGTCCACCCTACTCTATCCTGAGAAAGCCCCCTCCATCTCCTCATAAAAACGGCACCCTACGTCCATTTGCTAACTATATGCGTCTCTTG
Organism: Locusta migratoria; assembly: GCA_026315105.1. Lineage (NCBI taxonomy): Eukaryota > Metazoa > Arthropoda > Insecta > Orthoptera > Acrididae > Locusta > Locusta migratoria. The sequence continues at coordinate 34,448,096 of CM048750.1, read as the reverse complement.
GTCTCCCTCTGCGATTTTTTCCCCCAAACACTACCCTCCAACGCGAAATTTACGATACCTCGATGTCTAAGAATGTATCCTACTAATCGAGCCCTTCTTTTAGTCAAGGTTTGCCAGAAATTCCTTTTCTCTCCAATTCTATTCAGTACCTCCTCATTCTTTACGCGATCCACCCACCTAATCTTCAGAATTCTTCTGCAGCACCACATTTCAAAAGCCTATATCCTCTTCCTGTCCGCACTGTTTGCCGTCCAAGATGCATACAAAGCAACACTCCACACAAATGCCTTCAGAAAGGACTTCCTAACACTTAAATTAATATTCGAGGTTAGCAAATTTCTCTTGTTAAAAACGCTTCTTTACCCATTGCCATTCTGCATTTTATATCCTCTGTACTGAGACCATCTCCCCAAGTAACAAAACTCATTTACCACCTTTATTGTTTCGTTACCTAAACAATCTTATCTTATATCTTCACAATCGCCTGTTTCTCTTAGACTCCATTCCATTACCCTTTGCTTTTCTCTTGTTAATGTTCATATTATAGACGTTTAAATTTCTATTCTCTTTTATAAAATAATTTACACTCTAAATGGATTGTGTTTATCTCAAAAGTTGAGTCAATGAAAAGAAATAATTTTTGTATTCAGCAGATCAAAATTATTGATTAATAAATCCAATGCCATAGATTCAGTTTCAACCTGCTTTATGCTACCCATCTGTAACCGGGGTGTTTTTTTACTGTTTTATAATAATCAGATACCTCCACGTACAGTGTGCGAGACATAATGAGGTAAGACCACAAATCTACTGTGACGACATTAAACACTTCTTACGACAAACCAAACAGTTGGTGTACTTTAAATAGTGCAGCAGACAAAACATGCACACCTTTACTGAACACATACAGGCAGTATCACCAGTATGTCATATATAGAACACGTCAACAATAAACACAACAATATAGCTGGAAGAGTTCAGGCACAAAGGCAGATACTGACACAAATACTGAAAATTACACAGGCCATGGAAACGACGAAAACGCACAAACAGCTTGATACACAGATAACAAGGAAAACGATATGCAAGTCGATAAGAAGGATAAGACTTATCAATTCATAAAATGTGAAAGTAATAAGAATTGTGAATACAGAAATCGAATATCAGTAAGAAATAAGAAACAATATTACAATTAATGTAAAATTATATAGCAGTGGCGTAACTATGGGGGGGGGATGAGGGGGATAGGCTGGTTGGTCTGCATCAGTTGTTTCTTTCTAATCCTGATGAAGAATCCATATCTTAAGTTTCGTAGTTACAGCTCGAAATTTCAGTTAACTGCAACATATCTTTGAAAATCAATTTTTGCATCCTGTATTTCACCCCCTTATTAGTCTAATTTCCAAAAATACCGAAACACGTGTCTTTTAAATTCGAACCCCGAAACCAAATCCGAAAATTTGTAGTTCTAACTTCAAAATTGCCTAAATAGCAACAGATTTTCGAAAAACATCCCCTCTTCAATTTAACCCCTTTGATGGTTGAATTTCCAAAAATATCGAAACACGCATTTTTTTAAATCATAACGAACAACACAAATACCAATTTTTGCAGCTATAGCTTCCAAATTGTCTTAACAACAAAGTGTTTTCCAAAAGAATTTTTGATCCCGTCTTTTACCCTGTTAGTTTTTGAATTCCCAAAATTACCGAAACTCGTGTCTCTTTAATCCTGAGTCAATATCCTAAGTTACGTAGTTATAGCTTGAAATTTGAGTTAACAACAACATATTTTTGAAAGTCAATTTTTGCGTCCTCTGTTTTACCCCTTTATTGGTTGAATTTCAAAAAATGCCGAATCACGTTTCTTTTAAATTCGCACCCCGAATCCAAACCCGAAAATATGTAGTTCTAACTTCAAAATTACCTAAATAGCTACGTATTTAAAAAAAAACGTTTCATCCCCTATTTCACCCCCTTACGGACGGAATATCGAAAAATCGCTTCTTAAACGACGCCTACAGAGTAAAAATCAACACCCTCCACAAATTTCAAGTTTTTATCTTCAGTGGTTTGGGCTGGGCGATGACGAGTGAGTCAGTCAGTCAGTCAATCGGGACACTTCCTTTTACATACAGAGATATCACAGATTTGTTAATAATTTCAGGTTAATTCTTTGTCATTTCACTCGCAGTACGCAGCAACACACTATAGCTGTCAAAATTAATACTTTGTTTATACTTACTGTAAAGAAAACCTCAAATCGTGGATTGGAAAAAATGTCCACCGTCTCAGAGCCCGTCTTCTCACGAAATGTGTTGCCTTACTGCTTTTGAGAGCGTACGTAATTTTTCTGTTACCACCAGTTGGCAGCATAGAAAGAACATGCTTCGCAGTAGGTTTTCTCATGATCGCCAACAGATGGCAGTGGGTGCTAACAAACCTGTTCCAATAGAGAGGCAGATACGGCGAACCTCTCTCCCTGAACTCTATATTATGAGAGGTACGACCTATGTTTAAATACACCACTGGCCATTAAAATTGCTACACCAAGAAGAAATGAGGACAATAAACGGATATTTATTGGACAAATATATTGGAACCGACATGTGATTACATTTTCACGCAATTTGGGTGCATAGATCCTAAGAAATAAGTACACAGAACAACCACCTCTGGCCGTAATAACGCCCTTGATATGCCTTAGGCATTGAGTCAAACAGATCTTGGATGGCGTGTACAGGTACAGATGCCCACGCAGCTTCAACACTACAGTTCATCAAGAGCAGTGACTGGCGTACTGTGCCGAGCCAGTTACTCGGCCAGCATTGACCAGACGTTTTCAATTGGTGAGAGATCTTGAGAATGTGCTCGCCAGGGCAGCTAGTCGAACATTTTCCGGATCCAGAAAGGCCCGTACAGGACCTGCAACATGCGGTAGTGCATTATCCTGCTGAAATGTAGGGTTTCGCAGGGATAGAATGAAGGGTAGGGCCACATCTGAAATGTAACAACCACTGTTCAAAGTGCCGCCGATGCGAACAAGAGGTAACCGAAACATGAACCAATGGCACCCCAAACCATCGCGCCGGGTAATACGCCAGTATGGCGATGACGAATACACGCTTCCAATGTGCGTTCACCGCGATGACGCCAAACACGAATGCGACCGTCATGATGCTGTAAACAGAACCTGAATTCATCAGAAAAAATGACATTTTGCCATTCATGCGACCAGGTTCGTCGTTGCGTACACTATCGCAGGCGCTCCGGTCTGTGATGCAGCGTCAAGGGTAACCGCAGCCATGGTCTCCGAGCTGATAGTCCATGCTGCTGCAAACGTCGTCGAACTGTTCGTACAGATGGGTGTGGTCTTGAAAACGCCCCCATCTGTCGACTCAGCGATCGAGACATGGCTGCACGATTCGTTACAGCCATGCGGCCGGCCGCGGTGGCCGAAGATACTAAGGCGCTTCAGTCACGGTCAGCACGGCCACTACGGTCGGGGGTTCGAATGCCCCCTCGGGAATGGATATTTGTGCCGTCCTAGTTCGTAAGTAGTTCATAAGTAGTTTGTAAGTTTAGGGACTGATGACCCCGTAGTTAAGTCCCATAAGCTGAACAAACATTTAAACATTTGAAGATGCCTGTCATCTCGACTTCTAGTGATACGAGGCCGTTGGGACCTAGCAGGGCGTTCCATATTGCCCTCCTGAACCCACTAATTCCATATTCTGCTAACAGTCATTAGATCGCGACCAACGTGAACAGCAATGTAGCGATACGATAAATCGCAATCTCGATAGGCTACAATGACCTTTATGAAAGTCGGAAACGTGATGGTACGCATCTCTCCTCCTTACACATGGCAACGCCGGTCAACTGGTGTTTTTGTGTGAGAAATCGGTTGGAAACTTTCCTCATGTCAGCACGCTGTAGGTGAGAATGCTTGTGTGAATGCTCTGAAAGGGTAATCATTTGCATATCACAGCATCTTCTTCCTGTCGGTTAAATTTCGTGTCTGTAGCACGTCTTCTTCGAGGCGTAGCAATTTTAATGTCCAAGAGTGTATAAACTGAAGAGCAGAGGCGACAGAACTGATGCCTGGGGAAGGCCATCATTTTTTTTTATGCTTTTAAGGTTGATTTCGATGTGTCTATTCGCCAGCAGGTAGTAAAAATGTGCAATAAATAGATAAATTACCTTGACGAAAATTACGAAACGCTTTCCGTCGCTTTCGGGAAAGTTCGAGATCAGCACGAAGGTCGATGACGAATAGCCGTGTGCGAGACAGCCCCTCGGTGTTGCTGCGGTCGTGTTACGCTGAGACACCCTTCTGGTCTTCAGAATGAGTCAGAAGCGGGAAGGGGATCCCGGCGGCAATCAGGGTGCGTTGGGAGAGTGGTAAGGGTGGGGGGGGCATCGCCAGAATGGAGCCTCGTCAGCTGCGCCTGATGACGGCGGAATCACTGTGCGGCTCCCCGCTCAACCATGCGTGGGCCCCAGCAGATTTCCTGCCTGACAGCACGCGAGACCACCACAATACCCTCCTGCTTAATGCCAAGTAGAAGTGCGGCGACAACAAGATGAATTCCAATCACAGAAACACGCAGAACGAAGGCGTAGACAACTGGGGGGCACAGTGGTCCAACCACCCTCGCCCTTTCCTCCGAGCCATATCCATAGAGCTTTCCCGGAAGGGATATTTGGAGGCTTAGCTGCTCTGTCGGTGGAGTGTGTCATACACATGCTATTCTTAGACATTTTAGTTTCCAGAAACTCATAGTCAACAACATTTTTCAGAATGAAAGGATATGGTGGAGACATGGCTTAGCCACAGCCTGAGGGATGTTTCCAGAATGAAACTTTCACTCTGTAGCGGAGTGTGCGCTGATATGAAACTTCCTGGCAGATTAAAATTGTGTGCCGGAACCGAGACTCGAACCTGTGACCTTTGCCTTTCGCGGGCAAGCGCACTACCGACTGGGCTATCCCGGCACGACTCACGATGCCGCCTCACAACTTTACTTCCGCCAGTACCTTGCCTCCTACTTTCCAAACTTCACAGAAGCTCTCCTGCGAACCATGCAAGACTAGCACTCCTGGAAGAAAGGACATGGTGGAGACATGGCTTAGCCACAGCGAGAGGGATGTTTCCAGAATGAAACTTTCACTCTGTAGCGGAGTGTGCGCTGATATGAAACTTCCTGGCAGATTAAAATTGTGTGCCAGAACCGGGACTCGAACCTGGGACCTATGCCTTTCGCGGGCAAGCGCACTACCAGCGCACACTCCGCTGCAGAGTGAAAGTTTCATTCTGGAAACATCCCTTAGGCTGTGGCTAAGCCATGTCTCCACTATATCCTTTCTTCCAGGAGTGCTAGTCTTGCATGGTTCGCAGGAGAGCTTCTGTGAAGTTTGGAAAGTAGGAGGCGAGGTACTGGCGGAAGTAAAGTTGTGATTCGGCATCGTGAGTCGTGTCGGGATAGCACAGTCGGTAGTGCGCTTGCCCGCGAAAGGCAAAGGTCCCAGGTTCGAGTCCCGGTTCCGGCACACAATTTTAATCTGCCAGGAAGTTTCAACAACATTTTTATTCCTTTTATTGTTACTTCAGAAGTTCATTGTTGAATACAACAGTAACAGTAAATAACAGGATTGTTTATGTCGTGGTGGAAAGAACTTGTTCCAGTGCTATTGCTTCCGCTGCTTTTCATCAAGGACAGGCACTAAGTAATAATGAAATTATGATGAACATTTGTAAAATTTTAGTCATATTATTGTGGATTACCACTTTGAATACTCATAATCAGTATATTAGCACAAATTGAAAAATAGCTCCTTTTTATTCGCACTGTTGTGGCATTGGCTTATATTTTTTCCTATGAAGTATCATACGGAGGGCAACAAGGGATCATTCTCGGCAGTTACCACAATTTATATCTAATACCATTTGGAAAACGAGAGACAGACTTAGGTGCTAAATACCGAGTGATCAAAAAGTCAGTACAATTTTGAAAACTTAATAAATCACGGAATAACGTAGATAGAGAGGTAAATATTGACACACATGCCTGGAATGACATGTGGTTTTATTAGAAAAAAAAAATGTTTAAAGATATCCGACAGATGGCGCTACATCTGATCACCACCATAGTGCACATTTCTATATGAGTATCTCCATATTGACTATCCATCAGAACATCTCCCAAATTATACGATGAGCGCTTTAACAAGCAGTTAAATGTCCATAGTAGGAGACCAGAAAATGACACTATTGAGTGTTGAAACCAGTCGTATTAAGTAAAATAAAAAATAAAATCAGTTGCTATCTTGGCTTTTTGCTCCATATGTATATTATTGAAAATGAATTGCCGCATGTGTGAAAGCGCATCATTTGAGAATGGTTTCACCGATTTAGCTCACATTTTCTTTGTTCTGTTTGTAATTCTCAAGACACAGTTTGTAGGAAAGAAAATTTTTGGAAAATCTACCAGAAAATATCAGAATTTAATAAAAACTAAAAGTACGTTGCCAGACGAGTGGAGTCGCGTCGTAAAAATGATTCTCCGCCATTAGAGTGCAAAATCCTACCTAAAACATCAGGGGTTACCACAACTTTGGAGCATTGCAAAGATAGAATTGAAGTCAGTTCGTGGTACTCTTGAGTGTTGCAAATATATTGAGTACAGATTGTGGTTTATTATTTTAATACAGGGTGTCTCACGAAAGAAGCCTGCCAGGCGTCCGCGGATCGCGCGGTACGGCTCCCGGCCGCCGCCACCGCTTCTGCCGGCGAAGGTAGCGCCCGATTCTCGGACTCTATTTTGCTGCAGGCGCATACACTGAGTTAAAGTCTAGAAAACATTGCCACCTGATTAACCTAAGCTTACTTTTAGTATAATGTCCCTCTATGGAAAGAGCGGTCTGACATCTCTTGAACACATTTGCGAACACTCGACGAATTTCGGCTGGCGAAATCTGGGAAATGAATAGTCGAATCTTTTTCACGAAACAATAAATTCTGACAGATATCTGAACAATATCCTGCATCCATTTGTTCAAAAACTTTCACCCAACGAAAAGCTGTACGGTTATTTCATGCAGGACAATGCTAGACCACACATTGCCAACGCTTCTATGGCAGCAATACGGTTTTTGATGGTGGGATAATTGACTAGTCTACCCGTTCTCCATATCTAAGCTTAAGGGTCTTAGCTGCGGGGTCATCAGTCCCTAAACTTAAAAACTACTGATCAACTACCTTATACTAAAGACGACACAAACATCCATGCCCTAGAGTGAATTCGAAACCCCGACCGTAGTGGCTGTGCAAACTGTGACTGGGGCGCAGCAGACCGCTCGGCCACCGCGGTCGGCCCAGATCTAGATCCCTGTGAATTTTATCTTTGGGAATGTTAAATGACAAAATGTTCAAATGTTTGTAAAGTCTATGGGACTTAACTACGGGGTCATCAGTCCCTAAACTTACAAACTATTTATGAACTACTTACGAACTAAGACGGCACAAATATCCATGCCCGAGGGGGGATTCGAACCCCCGACCGTAGTGGCTGTGCAGACCGTGACTGGAGCGCCTTAGTCTCCTCGGCCACCGCGGCCGGCGTTAAAAGACAATGTGTATGCAAGCAATCTCCATACACTCGAAGAATTGGAAGACAGGATTCGACTAGTCATTTCCCAGAATTCGGCAGTCGAAAATCGTCAAGTGTTCTCGAATGTGTTCAAGATATGTCAGACTGCTCTTTCCATAGAGGAACATCATTTTGGACATCTACTGTAAATAAAGGTAAGCTTAGATTACTCAGGTGGCCATGTTTTTTAGACTTCACCTCAGTATATGCGACCGCAGCACAGGAGAGGCTGCCGTGGCCGGCGGATGCGGTGGCGGCGGCCGGGAGCCGTACCGCGTGATCCGTGGACGCCTGGCAGGCGTCTTTCGTGAGACACCCTGTACCTCCATTGTGGCGTCGTAATATCGGTCGACGTACGCGCAAAGCAATCCTTTAAGATCGTACACAGCGCTTGGAGGAAAATCGAGAAAGACAATATCGTTCATCAACAAGCGTTACAATGAACACAACACAAAGACTTTCGAAACGGTCAGTTCGAAACGGTGTATTTCCACTCCACTTATTGTATTTTAATTAATTATTTTGTTTCATATAGAGTTCTATAATTAAAGAATGATCATGCTACAATTATTTTGTTCTCAATACAAAACTTTTAAGAATACATAAGCATTTTCTAGTATTTTATCCATGGCAGCAGGTTTTTAATTAATAAAATGCAGCAACCAGTTGCTTGTAATAATTTATTTGTGACGACCGGTTTCAGGCGCTTGAGTGCCCTTGTTCTAGTCTCTATACGGCAAACAAGTGGTTTGGTATCACAGTGAAGCATACATAACGCACAAAAGTCGGTTACAGAAACTTGAAACTGTGAGTATAAAAGTATTCGACATGAGTATGAAAATTCATAAAGCTGATACAATACAGTGATGCAGTTTTGAAATAAATAGATTGTAATAATAGATAAGTTCATATAAGCATTTTATAAAACGCATTTCTATTCTTCTCGCTGCTGGAAAAGATGCTAAGCTGTGCTGTAAAAATGTGCGGTTTCTTTCCTTTTCCCAGCCTTTTTAACATAAAACAAGAAAGTTGTTTTTATGCCTAAACTTATAATCACACCCGTTGGTTCAATAAAACCATTAAAACTACGGACATTGTAGCTACTAACCTCAAGGTCTCTCTTATAACCCATCTGATTTACCATTCCATTTTGACTTCTGTTCCTAATAGAGGTCCCGATTGCAATAACAATAAATAAGACCAGAGAGAGAGGGAGGAGGAGAGAATGGGGAATTATATTGGTTTTTAAAAAAGGGGGATGATGTTGACGCAGAGAAGATGGGGGAGGAGATGGATATGATTTGGGATAAGAGGGAGTGTTGTGAAGGTGATGGAAAAAGATAGGGGGAGGAGGCGATGGACAAAGGAAGATGGGAGAAGGCGATAGGGAAAGAGGAGGGAGGAAGGGGCAGACGTAGGGATATGAAGAGAACAGATTAGGGCATATTTCCCCATACACATTAGTTACTGCGAAGCGTTGCCGGGTTTGCTAGTTAATACAATAGGAGCGCTCGCTATGATGAGTAAATTATTACTGCAAATTATAAATTAATACCTGATTGTTAAGGAAATTATAACGTACGAAAGAAGGTGTGGTACTGAATACCCCTCCCTCCTTCTCGTGCACAAAAAATGAATAAATAAATAAATAAAAATAAAAAATAAAGAAAAAAAAGTTGCGCGCCCGCTCGTAAGTTAGAGTTTCAATACTTCATATCCGGATTTCACGTTTGTTGAAAAGAAAAGTTCTCTCTTGCAAAGGAAAATTATAGACTGGATATGCACCAGTTTGGCGGTAAATTCATCTACTTCCTGATGTATTTTGAAAATTTAAGCGGTCCCTGTTGCCAAATATTTTGTAGACTTGAATCACGTGGGAACAATGAATCTACATCAGTCCGTTTTATATTTACATTCCCTATGGGGAGAGGTCGCACGGTCTGAGGCGCTATGCCACGGATTCCTCGACCGTTTCCGTCGGAGGTTTAGGGTTCTCCCTAGGGCATGTGTGTGTGTGTGTGTGTGTGTGTGTGTGTGTGTGTGTGTGTGTGTGTTTGCTGAAGTCAGGTGGCTTGCATGCCTCAGCGGAGTGGGTATCTGTATAGAGGAAAGATAATCCTGTCGTTGAAGTGTTTTATCCATTACAGCAACTGTTAAGATTATAAATAAATGAAATGCAGCAACCAGTTGCTTGTCGTTATTTATTTTGAACTTCATCGACCAGTTTCGGGCGCTTGAGTGCCCTTCTTCTGGTCTATTTTTGTACTGTTGCTTAATAAATAAACATGCAACTAGTGGAATCAACGTTAAGTGTAAAAACTTTGCACTTAGAGACACTTAGCGTTGATTCCACTAGTAGCATGTTTATTTATTAAGCAACAGTACAAAAATAGACCAGAAGAAGGGCACTCAAGCGCCCGAAACCGGTCGTTGAAGTTCAAAATAAATAACGACAAGCAACTGGTTGCTGCATTCATTTATTTATAATCTTGTCGTTCCTGAAGGGGCGTAACACCATCTTGGGTAGTTACTGGATGATTGGCTGGGGTGGCCTGGGTATCATCACCTATGCAGCTATTGCGTACGGCTGAAAGCAAGGAGAAACTACAGGCGTGACTTTTCTAGAGGACATGTTTACCTTTTCTCATTTTATTGTCTTTCGTGTCTGAGAATTACTGCCAACAACAACACAGCAGCACTTTCTCTGGCAAATCGCTCGGTAAACGACATTTTCTTAGCGAAATCGACAGCATTCACGAAATCACAAACTCTCTGAATGGCCTGGCGCGCGAAAAGTGATCATTCGTGACGTCATGTGCAGAACGACAGAAATTCGTTTGCTTCTGGGACACCCTGCTTCCATACCAAACGAAAAGTGTTCCTTCGTGTGTCATTCGTAGAATGACCAAAAAGCGTTTCCTTTTGCGCAGTTGTTACTACAACCCCCTGCTTCTGTACCATAAGCACTCTTAATTTCAAAATTTTGAGATGTATAATGCACTGCACTCTTGCTTTTGTTGGACACTGAAGTCCTTAAGTTGTAAATGTGTGAAATCTTCAAATTTTCCAAAGACATCGTTTCCTTTGCAGTTTCTAGACGCAGACTGCACTGACCGTTTGCTTTAGTTTCACAATGAAATCAGGAAAATGTCAGTAACTTGGGCACCACTTACATGGTCGCAATAAAAGTTTGTTTTCGAATATTCTTAAAGACTTCCACAATACGTGATAACTCTCCTTAATCGAATTACAGCAAAATGGTCAAATATCAATAAACAATGCATTCGACATTCTTCTTATTATATTGTTAATATTTATAATTCAACTGCAAGAAATTGCACAGTACTCATTTGTTGTTGTGATCATCAGTCCGGAGACTGGTTTGATGCAGCTCTCCACAATACCCTATCCTGAGCAAGCCTCTTCAACTCCACATAAGAACGGCAACTTACATCTGTCTGAATCTGCTTACTGTATCCATCTCCTAGTCTTCCTCTTCGGTTTTTACCCCAAACACTTCCCTCCAATGCTAAATTCACGATTCCTTGATGTCTAAGAATGTGTCCTACTAATCGATCCCTTCTTTCAGTCAAGGTATGCCACAAATTCCTTTTCTTCCCAATTCTGTTCAGCACCTCCTCATTAGAGTACTTATTTATTAATCTATTATTAGCAACCCGCTCAGGACTTGCACAGGTATAAGAGATATACAGGCCTACATCATAAGCCTATACATAGCCTATGGAGAACCGATATTTTCAGTAAGATACCCCCCTTTTTTATTCTCTAAATGAACAAGTAATGGATACAGCTTGGCAAGGGCAAGTTTTGCTGCGAGGCGATAATATCTCTGATGTGGTCTAGCGTGTATCTTCCTACTACGGAATGAGGCTCTAGTTGGTCTAGAAGGGACTTTGAATGGCCGAAGGAAGTTGAGATGTTCAGGAAAAATCTCCGCTCATTTCTGACCTTCCAATACAACAATTCGAGATGAAAATAAAACTTTATCCATTAAAGATGTGCAACTTGCGACTCTAACGTGAAAGAGAACGCATAAATTACTGCTACTAGTCGTCTTTTTGGTGAAGGAGTTCTCTTCGGTTTGTTTAACAGTTGGTAAAAGACGTGAAAGTTGCTGTCTGTGGAAACGTCTGTGCAATGTAGTCCTATTTTTAAAATATTTTTCAAAAGTGAAATTTCCAAACTATACACAGCAACCTTCACAAAGCAACCACTGAAATTTATACTGTATGTACTATCTAATGATGAACTGCTAAGCAACTAGAAACCTATGGTCTAACAGATATCTCCATCGAAAAAAGGCGACTGCTCGATTTCTGAAACATGCAAGACGAGAAGAATTTGACAAACCACCGGAAGATCTAAGTGTTAACAATTCCCCTGGAGTCATATTCGCTCAGAGCTACTGATAAGAAAGTAGTGGCAAACACGTGTGAATCGGTTTAGTAAGTCACGCTTGCAAAGAACTAACAGGAAGCAATTACGGAAAAGAAACTGGTAAGGTCGACCGCGGTAGATCAGTAGGAACTCACGAAGCAATACTGCCCGTACGACTTATTGCAGAAGATAGGTTGAGGAAATACAAACTTATGTACGAGGGTTGGAACTTAAATAGTGGCAACAATGCTGTGGAGACGTTGTGCAATGGAGTCTACTATTGTCGCTGATAACACACGTTGCTAACATACCTGTCTTACGTCCCACGTCACCGGCGTGCTTACAATCCAGGGAAACACCGTCACTTGTGAGCCAGCGGTAAAACGTAACGCTGTCACAATGTTTTGGAAACAGGAACAACGGATTTGGCTTAAGATTGAATGTATCAGAGGTCGTACAGCGCGACAGTGTCATCAAGAGACGTGCGGGGAATCGGCACTGCCGTACAGAACAGTGGCACGTTGGGTAAAAGCCTTCAACGAGGGTCGGCAAACTGTGGCAGACATGCAGTTCGTCCTAGCGCCTCTGAAGAAGAAGTTCATACTGTTGCCGCGTTAGTAGACTGTTATCGACGGGTTCCCGCATGAATTGACGGAAATGCAGAAATAGGTGCATTAGAATGCTACTCAGACGCACTTGGAGCACCGTGTTAGCAAAGGAGAGGCTTTCTTACGCCGTATCGTACGAGTCAAAACTGAACGCCAACGAAAGGCGTCAATATGGATCGCTGCGAAAGTCGAAAGTGCGTCAGAGCCCCAGTTTGGTGAAAGTAATAGTAATTATCGTGTATGTCTGTGATGGTGTTATCCTAACGCATTACGTTTCTCCACCGCAGACAACTGTTCAAATGTTTGTTAAGCTTATGGGACTTAACTACGGGGTCATCAGTCCCTAAACTTACAAACTACTTAATATTAAGGACGGCACAAATATCCATGCCCGAGGGGGGGATTCGAACCCCCGACCGTAGTGGCCGTGCAGACCGTGGCTGGAGCGCCTCAGTCTCCTCGGCCACCGCGGCCGGCCACCGCAGACAGTCACTGCACAGTATTGCTGTTCGTTTTTGGGGCATCACCTGCGACCGGCTTTGCGAAAGAATCGGATTTGAACCACCATCCTCCCGAATGAGAGTCCAGTGTGTTACCACTGCGCCATCTCGCTGGGTCATAGGGGAATTAAATCTGTGTACGATTATACCTGTATCGACATGAGTAATGTCTGTTTTCTGTGTCTAAATGACGAATCCAGCCCTCATCAACTGTCATTTTCTACCTGTAACGCAATGAAAATTGTCGAATCTGCTCTATATCCTGTCAGGAATCAGCATCCGAGACACTCACCATGCACTCAGTTTCACGTACCACAGGTCGGCAATGATTGCATTTACATGATCTCGTGATGCAGCACACTTCACTGATACTTTTGTTAGTAGTACACGACAACTTTCTCTGATAACTCCGATGACCGAAATGGTACCCAGTAGCCTACATACTCTCACAGTACGATAAAGTTGTCTGGTAGCACTTTGTTTTCTGACGACTTTCTTGCTAGCGTCAAACACAGTTGATCGAATGGCTGATCCCTGTAGTCGTGATCTGCTACTATTGTCTGATATTTGTATCTGTGTTACCCAATGATGTTCTCTGATGAGTTCATCAACCCGACTTCAATGTTTCCTAATTTTTCTTACACAGATGTCCACTCCGAACTATGCAACACAAGTTATTGCAATACGCCATTTTAAAATGTTCAAATGTTTGTTAAGCTTATGGGACTTAACTACGGGGTCATCAGTCCCTAAACTTACAAACTACTTATGAACTATTTACGAACTAGGACGGCACAAATATCCATGCCCGAGGGGGGGGATTCGAACCCCCGACCGTAGTGGCCGTGCTGACCGTGACTGGAGCGCCTCAGTCACCTCGGCCACTGCGGCCGGCCGTCATTTTAATACGAACACAAGGAACAAAATATCTCACATTACCGATCTCAATCAAACCTCATTAAAACCTACGATTGTTCTTGTATATTGAAAATGGGACACGTTTGTGCAGTTATAAACTGGAATTCGTTTTTTGTCACTCTATACAGTTACGTTAGAAACTCACACGTCACACACTACAATTTGGAGTCATGTGGTGATCGGAGGTTGTAGCTCGCGTCAGTGAATCAGTACAGTCTTCTGAATAGGCTAATTATGACATCTAGTTTTAGAAGTAGCTTATCAACGGAAAATGTTGTATTACCTGTCCTTCTCTGAGGCAATGGACGGATTAAATAAACGGCTGTGAACGCTATTCTTTGATTTAACAAAGCTGTTTGCGGCGATCACAAAACATTGTTGTAGAATTGCCAACATTACGGAATAAGGGGCGAAGTTCATAGCTGGTTCACCTCTTACTTTCAAAACGGAAAGCAGAGGGTAATTTTTCACACAGTGAAAAATGGCTACCATATGAATTCACAATGGGGCACAGTTCAGTAGCAGGTGACTCAAGGGTTTGCACTGAGGCCGTCGTCATTTCGTATTTATATAGCCGCAGTGATGAGTCTGTTCGCTGATGATACCAACTTGGTAGTGGAGGATGCTGTTTGAAATATTGACACGGTATCAAATAATGTGGTTACAGACATAATTTTTATGTCTTGTAGAAAATAAATTGATGGTAAATGACAGTAAGACTCACTTTTTTTTTCAATTTCCATTCAAGAATTCAGGAAGAACTGATATAGAATGGGCATATTTCTAGGCGTTCAGATAGATCGCAAGCTAATGTGAAAATCCTATGTTCAGGATCTTGTTCACAAACTAAATTGTGCAGTGTTTACAGTCGAAATAAGTGATTGTTGAACACGAGAAGTTGCCATTTTGTGACGAGTTATTTTTGGGAATTTCTTCTGACTAAAACAGGGTATGTCGCACAAACTGGCGGTTCGAACGGACATCAGTAGCCTGAGAAGTCTGACATTGGTCTCTTAACACATACATTTTTTTAATGTCGTTTCTTATTAACAATATCAGCTTAATCCCAAGAGTTAGCATCTTTCACACAATTAATACAATTGATAAATCGAATCTGCATTTCGATCACACCCCACAGACTCTTTTGCAAAAATGCGTTCAGTATTCTGTTGCATTAATTTCCAGTAAGATTCCACAAGATACGAAACTATTACAAGGAGAGGGTCCGACATTTGGGTCTCAGATTTCGATTGAATTTTGGATGGACGTTTTATATTAATGGCCAAAGTTCATAATAGAAAAGTCCTTCTAATGCTGTAAATCGAAAGATCGTTTTTACTAGTAGTCCCATATAAGGGGTCAAAAGGTAATGTTGTTTACGAGTACCCAAGGTACAGCATGAAAACACAAAGACGTTATTTACTAGGAGCGATATTGGCCCACTTTATTTTGGTATCCCAAGCATACATTATCTATCTAAGCGAAGCAAAATATACTGTAAAATAAGCTACATGTTTTACCCTTTCATCTGCTAGTATTACACTTTGAATATACACAAAGCCTAAATGGATATTATTTAAAAATGTGTAAACGGTCAAAATTAGGGAACCGGTTGCCTAGTTTGGACCTTCAGTTGCTTAAACTAAACCACATGGTAAAACAATGACTAAAAAGTAAATAACACCCGTAATAATAATTGATGTTCCTTCTGGCTAACGGAGAGAAAGCTGTGGATTTCGTCTCATAAATGAATAAAACCACTTCTTACCTGCCATTTTCTTTTCTCTGTTGAAAGAATGAGGTAGTTCATATTTCTCTGCTATATCTAATGCAAGATCTAATGGCAGCATCCAACGATATTATAAAATTACATGGTTACCAGTAATTTATACATTAATATCTTTGGTTTATTGGTTTTTGTATTGGAGTTTTACTATGGATTTGGAATCTTTGGTGTTTATCCATTCTCTTGTTTGTTTATAATGTGAATAAAATTTTCGATGTATTTTTTATGTTTGAGTTCGGTTTGTTCATTTAGTACATCGTTCTGGTTGTTGTGTATATGGGAATATAGTTCGATTTCCTCGAGAATATTCATTTTTGGCCCTTTTTGTATAATGTGTAAAATTTTACACTTTATATAATGTGAGCCACGTGACCTCGACGATATTTCTCACCAGTTGAGGGAACTTAAAACTCGAAGTTACCAACACACGGTGAAATACGTAGGTGGTCCAACTTAGCCAACGGTCAATCTTGGGCAACTCTCCCCTAAAAACCAGTAAAAAAAAGTGCCCATCTTTAGACGAATGTATAGCGTTGAAAACGCGCACGTACATCAGCAACTTTGACCTTGATTTTCACAAAAAATACTGTCTAGAAAAAATTCGGAACGTGACACCTAATTTTCAATATAGAACGTCCAAGCAAAATTTAATCGCAATCGGTGACCCAGACGCTCTCCTTGATTGTAAGAATCCGCGAACATTCGAGTGTAAACTGATGCGTTTCCTTGTGACTACCTCTTTCTATTCTGTCGAGGAACGCCCGGTAAAGTTTATAAAAATGGCTAATTTCTGTGTTAACGTTTTTGTTAATGCTTTTAGTCTGCCTTCTCGTGTGCATAGAGCTCGTATACGCTTCATTCCATCCGTTACTACTCTCCTATTAAACTTTGATGTTCTATAGCGTTTCATGACCGTAAAGACTCAAATGGGTACTGCGAAACGTGATGAAAATAAGTAATACCTCACACGATATTGATAGCAGGATTTAAAATGGGGAGCCTTTACTCTCAATATGCCCCCGTCTTCACTTATTGTGGTAAAATATGCGAAGATTGCTGATTCAAATGGTTCCAAGCCTTTATGTTAGTAACTGAATGAATGCAATTAACACCAGGCAAAAAGTGCAGTGTCAGGCACACAGTTATCTTCGTTGCCATTTACTAATTAAGTAAATTCTTCAATAGGAAAAAAAACTGTCCAAAACAGCATTTTTGTCGTCTGTAATATTGTCAACATCGTTACCCAATAATACATTCGATAAAATCGCTTGTACATTGCTATAATTACTCGTAGACTGACCAGCTAATGGTGGTGCCAACCTTGCCCGTTTCTCTGTATGTCCGTCAATATTTTCAACCTCATTTGCAGATTTATTACCACAAACAAAGAAACTCACCAATTCCGATTCAATCTCTTCTTTACTAACTTAGCTGAAAAATTTTCCTTCTATAACAAAGATGCAGATATGTAGCAATTCCAATAATTTGTTAGATTTGCCGATGGTACATCTTATTATAGCTTTAATTCTTTCATTTGTTTCTGGTTCGTTGTCTTATATTTCTAACAGTGCATCAACGTCTGATATAACTTCCGTTTAAAATTTAACGGAACTGAAATCGGAATCGAAGGAGCAAAATAAATCGGAAGTTCCGAACCTTTGGAATCGGAATCGAGCCTCCTTAACATGCTTGAATGTAAATATTTGACTTTATAGGAAGCTGAAAAATTTAAAGCTGTTACTGAGCAATAAAGTTAAAAAGCCAGCAATCTGCGTCCACTGTATTCTACTCTGATCAAGAATTAATTGTCAATTCAATTCATTTAAGAATGATTTCTACGGCCGAAAAAGTCATCAACTATAACTTACGCTATGGCTTCGTTGATAAAGAAACAAGTAACATCAAATTTACAGTGCATTATAAAAGAATGGAGGAAGTTTAAAGGACTTCATTTCCGCTTATTGCTCTAAAAGTTTTTATTGCATAATAAAAGCTTCTGCAGTCTTTCCCGGAAATGATGTACTTCGTAGAGACTGCAGATCCATATTACAAGAAGTTAATACAGCCATCGCCTCGATTCCGGTACTCAGTCTGGAACATAACTTGCGAGGAGGATAAAGATATAACAATAACGCAAAGAGTTTTCATGGAGTGTGTGTGTGAAGTGGGCAAAAACTCTCAACAGGAAACTGCGGAATGAGACGCAAATTAAATTTATACTGCAACTAGTAGCAACTCGTCCCGGCTTTGCACAGATTGCGCAGCGTACATTCCTAGATAATTTTTCTGTCGTGGTGTCAGACTCATGGTGTATTTCCAAGCTGCAAATATTTGAAAACGTAAGTAATAGGCACATAAACAATTTACAATATTCCTTTGTACACAACAGGGAAAACGTATGCCGGATAATAATATAACATATTATGTTTAGATGTTATACGTGACAAGGAAACATTCAATTGCTTGTGTGAAAAGAATTGAGTGGTGAAATCGATTGCCGACACTTATAAAGCTTAGCCGTGTGTTTTAATAGTCATAACAACAGATAATTTAATTGGAAATTGGAAGCGTTTGATCTGAAAGGGCAATTTTGAGCTGAGGTTTATAACAGTGTTAACTTTAAAACGGGTTGTGTTAGATATTAAGCATAAAATTATATATCTTAATGATTATAATATGGCACCATTTTAAATTATTAAAATCAGCCAATAATTACGCAAAATAAATGAGCGCTAATCTTTCTATGTATGTACTGCATACAAATCTACAGTTTTTTTCAATCCGTATGGGATTTTACATGGCCTTCAAACCAAGACGAAGGTTGTCGTAAGTATAAGAATAACATACAGGAAATAGTTCATGAGATATGACGTCATAAACAACAAGATTCGCGAAAAACTGCTACATCACGTGACAATGTTGCTCATTTCCTCCTAAACCACTGAACGAACTTCAACTAAAATTGTTACACTTATTCCTTAATGTGAGGTAACAATTTCTGTAGTAGTAATAACCACATTCGACACATAATTCAGAAGAAAAGTCACATCAAGCGACAAGGCTTTTCCATGTTGTATGAAATTGAGAATACTTAACGACTTCCAACAAACTTTAAACATATTTTCAAACCTTTCTTCTGCTTTTTCTCATTGACAACCATATCAAAATGGTAAAAGGAAAAATAGTTTCTCGCTTACTATTTTTCGGCTGTTCATGCTTGCTTAGGGAAGATTTTACACATTATTAGTTATGTTTTTTAAATCAAGTTTGTAAATTTCCCCCTTTCAACGTCTGATGAAGTCCAGAATAGGCGAAAAGCGTCAGGTATAAGTAAGTCAAACATCTCCTTTGTGCAACCAAGACTGTTTGTTATCAAAAATAAAGAGTAGGAGTTTCAATATGTTCCGCTGAAGGATTAAATGGTTCGAAGAGAGTGAAGAGGCGAAATGACGATGGGCGGGATGGGAGGGGGGGGGGGGAGAGCAGGCGCAAAGTGACTTATTGCTAACGAACTGTGGCACTGAGTAGAGTTGTGGCGATTCGTGAATGAGTCGTTCATTTGAACGAATACAAATAAAGAATCGTAAGAATCGAATCGTGATCCGGACGAATCGTCGTTCAAAAGAATCGTCTGTCTCGTGACGATTCATGATTCGAAGACGAGTGACGTCGAATCGTGCCGAATAATTACGAATGCCAAACAGAAGTCAAGTGTTAAAAAACACATTTGCTTACGTTTTAGAATGTTTCCAAATATGTACATTCATGGGACCCAGCCGTACATTGATACCGGTGAAAGTCGTTTTCCAATAGCTGTTATTGTTCCAGAGATATTTTGGGTGGACAAGATAACTGGGACACCCTGTATATTTCCACTTCTACATCTACATCTACATGGGATACTCTGCAAATCACATTTAAATGCCTGGCAGAGGGTTCATCGAACCACAATTACACTATTTATCTCCCATTCCATTCTCGAATAGCGCGCGGGAAGAAAGAACACCTGAATCTCTCTGTTCGAGCTCTGATTTCTCTTATTTTATTCTGATGATCATTTATACCTATGTAAGTGGGAGTCAACAATATATTTTCGCATTCGGAAGAGAATGTTGGCGATTGGAGTTTCGCAAGTAGCCCACGCCGCAGCGATAAGCGCCGTTGTTGTAATGATTCCCATCCCAGATCCTGTATCATTTCCGTAACGCTGTCTCCCCTGTATCGTGACAATACGAAACGAGCTGCCCTTCTTTGGACTCTTTCGATGTCCTCCGTCAAACCCACCTGATAAGGATCCCACACTGGGCTGCAATACTCCAAACATGGACGGACAAACGCAGTGTATGCAGTTTCTATAGTAATTCTGTTGCATCTTTTAAGGGTTCTGCCAATAAAACGCAGTTTCTGGTTCGCCTTTCCCACGATATTATCTACGTGTTCTTTCCAGTTTAAGTCTGAAGTAATAGTAATTCCTAGGTATTTTGTGGAGTTTACGGCCTTCACATTTGATTGATTTATGTTGTAAACAAAGTTTAACGGATTTCTTTTCGTACTCATGTGGACGACTTCCCACTTCTCATTATTTAGAGCCAATTGCCAATTTTTACACTATACTGATATCTTATTCAGATCGTTCTGCAGTTGGTTTTGATCTTCAGATGATTTTACTAGACGGTAAATGACGGCGTCATCTGCAAACAACCTAAGAGAGTTACTTAGATTTTCCCCTAAATCGTTTATGTAAATAAGGAATAGCAGAGGACCAATAACACTACCCTGTGGAACGCCCGATATCACCTCTGCTTTAGTCGATGCCTTACCATCGATTACTAAGAACTGTGTCCTCTCTGACAAGAAATCCCCTATCCAATCGCAAATTTGGGGCGATATACCATAACCACGCAATTTGATTAAAAGCCGTTTGTGAGGTACGGTGTCAAAAGCTTTCTGGAAATCAATAAATACGGAATCGATTTGCGAACCTTTGTCGATAGCACCCATCACTTCGTGTGAATAAAGAGCTAGTTGTGTTTCGCATGAACGATATTTTCTAAATCCGTGTTGACCTTGGGTCAATAGATCGTTCTGTTCGAGATAATTCATAATATTTGAATACAGGATATGTTCCAAAACCCTGCTGCAAATTGACGTCAATGAAATAGGCCTGTAGTTTAGTGGGTTACTCCTACTGCCTTTCTTGAATATAGGTGTGACCTGTGCAACTTTCCAATCTTTTGGTAGAGATCTTCTATGAGAGAGCGGTTGTATATGACTGTTAAGTAAGGAGCTATCGCTTCAGCATAATCAGATAAAAATCTAATGGGTATATAATCCGGACCAGAAGACTTGTTCTTGTTAAGTGATTTTAGTTGCTGCACTACTCCGATAATATCTACTTCTATGTTACTCATTATGGCATCTGTTCGTAATTCGAAATCTGGAATATTGGTTTCGTCTTCTTTGGTGAATGAGTTTCTAAAAGCTAAGTTTAGTAACTCTGCTTTAGTAGCGCTGTCATCGGCAGGATCGCCATTACTATCACGTAGTGAAGGTATTGTTTGTGACTTGCCCCGAGTATATTTAACATACGACCAAAATCTCTTTGGGTTTTCAGTCAAATTACGAGAAAGAGTTTCGTTGTGATAAATATTGTAGGCATCTCGCATTGAAATCCTCGCTAAATTTCGAGCTTCTGAGTACGATCGCAAATCCTGGGGATTTCGTGTTCGTTTAAATTTAGTATGCCTTTTCCTTTGCTTTTGCAACAGTGTCCTGACCTGTTCCTCACATCCATTGGCACTGTAATATTTTTTTTTTCAGTCTTCTCCTCTTTCACTAATCATTTCCCCTCTTCTGTTTATATTCAACTTAATTCAAAAGTGTTAAATATCTATTTCCATGTAAAATATCTCGTGTTATTATTAGTATTGCTTTGATTTTTGAGTTGTTATTATCATTATTATTATTAGTATTCTAATATATTGTTATTATTAATACAGTGTTTTTGTAATTAAATCCTTTGTTTATGTTGTTCCTGATCAGATGCGAGAGAGGATCCTATTGCCCTAATCTGGTCAGGTTAAATAACCAAATAAATAAAGAATCGTGAACGAATCGTAGGAATCGATTCACAACGTAGGATTGAATCGGAAGAATCGATTCCTAAGAAATCGCACTGACGTGTTTTACGGCCCACTTTATATTTGTAGTTTTATAAGCTTTTGCAAACATTTTGGACCAAAATAATAATCTAAATAAGAATAAATTAATTAATAAAAGTGTCTGAAACCCTTTTAGAAAAAAAAGATTAAGTAATGGCGGGTTTCGAACCACCGACATTTCGCGACAGAGTCCAACACCTTGCCCACTATGCTACGGCTATAAATCAATACAGGAGTTGTTTAATCTCATACTATTCATGGCCGTTGTTAACTGATGTTAATATGCCATTTGTAGACATTAGATTATCATTTATCGTACGAAGAACGATGTGCTTTGGTTAATTCCTCAGTGTTGCCGTTGCCTTGAAATGACAACGTCTAAGATGCAATAAGAAAATCATCACATACGCGAGGAATGTCACGTGACATCTCCGAACGGCTGGTTTTCGTTAATTCAATGGAGGGTGTCAAATATTCGTTGTTTTTGCAAATATGTCTCAAACGATACGAGATATGAAAAAAACATAAGGGAGCGAAGATGTAGATAATTTTCTCCTCTACCAATTAGGTTATTCAATTTTCGTGTCAGTTGAACGGTTCGATTGCAATTACAATTATATTACAAACGGCTATTTTTTTTTTCTACTACCGTATGTTTTGTCCGAAAAATTTGAAAAAGGGAGGTTCTGGTCTCTGGCGGCCTACAATCATGTCTGTAAAATTTGGTGCTGATCGGTTGAACGATTCGTCTTAAAAACAGGGAACACGTTACGACAGACAGACATACATCCCAAAATCGCCGTTATTTTTGCAAATATCTTTGAAACGCTAAGAGATATGAAAAAAAAAACATAAGAGGGCAAAGTTGTAGAGAGTTTTCTGCTCTACAAATTGGGTTATTCAATTTTCGTGTCAGATGAAAAGTTAAGCCGTTATTTTCATTTAAATTTCGAGCTGTCAAAAGACGATCGCAAAGGCCAGTTCGTCCATCTCTCGTTAATCTTGTCGTTAGTACACGAGAAGATGACTTTAACGTCTCGTTAAATGTGCTCGTAAAGTGCACAGCGTATTATCATTGCCACATACACCTCTCGTTTGCTAACCTGGAGAAAACGAGAAGGTACGATATATTTCGACTGTGTTGTCAATAGAAACAAATGAAAGTGCAGTCTGAATAAACAGCTGTTCCCCATGTTTGACTATCAGGGAAGAGGTTAGAGGCCGAGATGACTAAGGCGCTCCAGTCACGGTCAGCACGGCCACTACGGTCGGGGGTTCGAATCCCCCCTCGGGCATGGATATTTGTGCCGCCCTAGTTCGTAAGTAGTTCATAAGTAGTTTGTAAGTTTAGGGACTGATGACCCCGTAGTTAAGTCCCATAAGCTTAACAAACATTTGAACATTTTTAGAGGTTAGAATACAGTTGTTATTTGGTGCTATGGCAAACTAACGCGAAAGAAGCTCAAATTTTACAAGAAATTAGTGCGAGAGTCTTGTCTCCTTAATAGAGAAATATGACACATTGGAATGTAAGAAAAAAAAATCCGACGCTACGACATGGAACGAAAAGGAAGCGACATTGCGGCAAATGAATTCAATGCTGTCCATGGAACATGTAGGACAGCAAAAGTGCTTAGGGCCTCGTACGATAATATACTGTCATGTGTATAGTACGTTAGTGCAGGTTAAATTGTACGACGCTTCTCGCCGGGCTGTAGTGGTTATGTTGGCACGAATGGTAATGATGGCAACTCAGATGACCAATAAATGTTTTTTCGTGACACCTGCAATTAAACCGAAAATTATTTTTTTTTTTTTCTGAACGGACAAGGGTACAAGAACCTGTCGACCATAGAGCAGGTACAGTATTAAATTTGCTGCGAGTGAAACGAGCAGTAATAACATTTACTCTGTAGCTCGTGAAAAATGTTAACGCAATTCTACATTTCATTGTTCATCTGTTGCCAACATAAGCACTGGAGCCCGGCGATAAGCGTCGTAAAATTTTACCTTAGTGCAAGCAATAAATTGGACGTAGGCGAAAGTGCACTGTTCCTGTATATCGGAGGAAGAAATCACATTTTAGGCCTTACACTAGGTGCAACAAGCATAACTAAACACTGAATCAATAAGTTTGCACACATAGATAATGTATTCTGTTTTTTATTACAACAGATAACTTACAAAATTCATAATTATATGTTGGTCTCTTCAGATGGTCGTGTAGTTTTTCATGCAGCATTTCCAAAGTGGCTTTTCCCGAAGACGAAATTGCGTAACAAATTCTGCATCATCCCAGCATTCAAAATGATTAGGACGAACATAAATACGTCTAGGACGCCTTATACGGGCAATGTCCTCTAGATCATCCAAAATATTGACATCGTAGTAATTGTCAACAAAATCTTATTCCAGCCATTTTCATCATACCGATTCTCACGTAACTAGTCGTCACCCGTAAGTTTGTATTTTGATATCGCAACAATATTTTTAAGGTTATGTTGCGTATCTGCAATGTATCAAACTCATCTAACCGCTACTGACATGTATCGGGCGAGAAATTTGACGATACAATTTACCAATAAAGCTGCTTTCCACACTAGTTTTTCATACATGTAGTGCTTCTGTTATTTTGTTGGATAAATCGGTCTTTTTCACGTGAATATATTGATATATTTTAGCGCTTTGAAATCCTGCCATTTTGGATTCTCACTTAACTTTTACTCGTTAACTTAACGGCCAGTTTGAGGTCCTTTAACCTCAGGTTAACTCATAACGAAACACTGACAAACGCAATACTGCACTAACGATAAGTTAAAATCTTAACTGGATCTTAACGAGACAGTGACGTCCATCACTCGTTAATCTTCTCGTTAGTAAACGAGAAGATGCCTTTAACGTCCAGTTAAACGTGCTCGTTAAGTGCATTGCGTTTGTCATTGCCAGATACATCTCTCGTTTGCTAACATGGAGAAAACGAGAAGGTACGATATATTTAGACTAGGTTGACAATAGAAACAAATGAAAGTGTCGTCTGAATAAACAGCTGTTTCCCTTATTTAACTATCAGGGAAGAGGTTAGCAAATAGTTAATTGGCGTTATGGAAAACAAACGTGAAAACCTATGGTTGACAGGTCCTTGTATGTACACTTGTCCGTTCAGAAATTTTCGTTTTAATTGAAATTGTCACGAAAAAACATTTATTGGTCGTCTGAGTTGCCATCATTACCATTGTTGCCAACATAACACTGCATCCAGGCGAGAAGCGTGGTACAATTTAACCAAATACTGAAGTGATAAGCTTGCAGGCATAAATAATGTATTCTGTTTTCTATTGTGACAGGTAACTTACAAAATACGTAACTATCTGTTCGACTCTTGAGATGGCCGTGGAGTTTTCTATGTAGCGTTTGCAAGACGAAATAGCGTAACAAATTCTGCATCATCTCAGCATTCAAAATGATTTAGGCGAACATAAATACGTCTTGGTCGCATTATAGGAGCAATGACCTCTAGATCGTCTAAAATATTGACATCGTCTTCATTGTCAACCAAATCTCTTATTCCAACCATTTTCATCGTACCGATTCTCACTGAACTAGTCGTTACCCATAAGTTTGTATTTTGATATCGCAACAATAATTTTAAAGTTTTGTTGCGTATCTGCAATATATCAAACTCATCTGCTAGCTACTGACACGGATGGGGCGAGAAATATGACGATAAAATTTTTCAACTAAGCTGCTTTCAACACTAGTTTTTAATACATGCAGTGCTTCTGTTATTTTGTTCGATAAATCGGTCTTATCACGTGAATATATTGTGGTATTTTAGTGGTTTGGAATCTCTCTATTTTGATACAGATTCTCACTTAACTGATAGTTAGCCGTGGAACGAGCAGAATTTTATTCGTTAACTAAACGGTCAGTTTGAGGTCCTTTAACACGTTCGCTGCCGTTCACGCTCTGGCGCGTGTAAACGTTACTTGAGTCAGGTGCCGCTCACGCTGTGGCGCATGCTGCGACCTAGCATCCTATTATGGGTTGTTGTAAACTGACATCGTCTAATAAAGCTGTATACTCTGGTAGGCACTCAGGGAAGAGTATAAGTGATATGCACACGTACGTGGTTCCAGATTTCCGCGTTTGCATTACCGACTACGAGCCACACACGCTTCTTAAGAGGTCATGATAGATTTATTGGATTCTTATGTAAACATGCAAGGAAGCTTTTGATTATTTTAATTTTATTTCGATTAGTTACCAGTTTATAAAAAATACTTCTTGGTTTTGATATTATCATCATCATCATCATTATCGACTAATTATGCCTTTCAGCGTTCAGTCTGGAGCATAGTATCTCTAATAAAATTTCTCCATGATCCCGTATTCAATGCTAACATTGATGCCTCGTCTGATGTTATGCCTTTTACTTCAAAATCGTTCTGCACCGAATCTAAGTACTTTCTTCTTGATCTACCTTGACTCCTCTTACCCTCCGCTGACGAGCTGATGAGTCTCTTAGGTAACCTTGCTTCTCCCATGCGTGTAACATGACCCCACCATCTCAGTCTGTTCGCTCTAACTGCTTCATCTATGGTATTCATTCCCAGCTTTTCTTTGATTTCCTCATAATGGACACCCTCCTGCCACTGTTCCCGTCTATTGGTACCTGCAATCATTCTTGCTACTTTCATATCTGTAACCTCTATTTTATGAATGAGGTAACCCTATCCACCCAACTTTCACTCCCATACAACAAAGTTGGTCGAAAGATAGAGCGGTGCTGCTAACTTAGTCTTGGTACTTACTTCCTTCTTGCAGAAGAGAGTAGATCTTAACTGAGCACTTACTGCATTAGCTTTGCTGCACCTCGATTCCAGTTCTTTCGCTATGTTGCCATCCTGTGAGAAAATACATCCCAGGTACTTGAAACTGTCTACCTGTTCTAACATTGTTCCTCCTATTTGGCACTCAATCTCTTTGAATCTCTTTCCCACTTATTCATAGTTATATTACTGATAATATAGAAATAAGTATATGTTTTATGAAATACATTGTATGTACTGTTTATATTGTTCATTTGTTGTTTTCACAAAAATACAAGTGCAAATAAAAAAAAACATATCAAAAAAACTGAAAACTAAAACCAAAACATTCAGTGGCTCAAAACTATGAAAAGATACTGTCAAAATACGATCACGCGCCAGAGCGTGAAATGGCACCTAGCATCATTGCACCAGAGCCTGAACGGCAGCGAACGTGTTAACCTCAGGTTAACTCGTAACGAAACATTGACAAACGCAATTCTCTACTAACGATAAGTTAAAACTACCTGACATCGTCTGGTCTGGAGGCGATATCAATTCGTTTTACAGTTTCCAAATGATAAGCCAAGATCGCAAACTAACAATTTATTAAGTGACGACCGGTTTCGGTGCACTGTGGCACCATCAGCTATGGCCCTGCCACCTTGCGCCAAAATGTAAACAATAATTTTCAGAGCTGTCAGTATTTTGTAAGCTGTGATGTTTTTAACTTAAGTATTTTTTTATATAGTGACTAAGTGCGATGTTGCACTTCTTATTTTATATCCAATTTTTAACAAGATGACCTGATTATATATAATCCAAGAGTCAACACAGTTTCAGCCGACCAGTTGCATAAAATAGTTTACATCTATAAACCTTTACCCAGGTTTCGGCAAAATTAATTTTGCCTTCTTCAGAAGGATACAATAAAGCTCAGATTAAAGTTGTTAAAATGTGGCTGACTCCATGTCACTAGATTAAAATTTTAAAATTTAAAACAAATTGACATTATACAATTTTGGAGCATGTCCACACACAGGTCAAGTGAGCACTGCGTACTGGCAAAGGCGATAGAGCCCTATAGATGATGGTGACGCAGTGCACCGAAACTGGGCGTCACTTAATAAATTGGTAGTTTGCGATCTTGGCTTATCATTGGGATCTATAAGTTAAAATCATAACTGGAACTTTTCGAGACATTGACAAACCGGCCCTTAGTGTTACTGCCGTAACCTAAAGTGGGCCAAAAAGAGTCGTGTTGCCCAAGTCCAGCACGGAGCCTGCCGCTGTGCGGCAGCCACTCGACGTAAATCAGCGTCTCGAGGCTCGCGCGCAGTGGGGGCGCTAACTGCGGTGGTGCCCTCCGGAGGCGCGGCGCCTTCGCGCGCAGCAGCGCCACAGATTTACGGCGGCGGCCGGCCGAAGCTCTCGGGGGCGTGGCGCACGCGGTCAGCGCCCACTCCGTCATAAATGACCCCTCCAGGCGGCGCCGGAATGTAAAGTGCAGGCAATTCCTTCTTCGTGCGCCGTCCCCTTTTCTTTTTGTCCCCTCCTAGCCGACGCCTCCGCCCTCGTCGCCGAAAGAGAGACTTTTTGGGCGGTGGCAGCAGGAGGCAATGTTTTCGGGCGGTGCAGAGGAAGGCGTCAAAGCCAGGCGCCTCGCTCGCCCCCGCAACTTACCCCTCCCCCCTCCCCCTCCCCGCCTCCGCCGCCCCCGCAGCCTCCACTGCTCCGGCGCCCAATAAAACTCTGCGCTTCTCTTTTTTTATATCGTGGCAGCCGCCGCCGCCGCCGACGACGACGACGAAGACGCTCGCCTTTCCACGCCGCGCGGCCCCTCCTTGTACCATTGTCTTCTGTCCCTTTTTATTGGATTGGCTTTTTCTTGTGACCAGGACACGATGAAATGCGCCGTTCTTTTGTCTCAGACGCGGGAGACGGCGCCGGTTGAGGAGGCTGAGGACGGGTGAGGAAGAACGCCCCGCCAGCAGCAGCCAGCAGGGAGCCGACCGCTCGCTCGCTTACTGCCAATAATGGACACGGCGAGGAGGGGCGCCCACCTCACAGACAGCCGAGCGTCTTCTCTA
The DNA here is from genome assembly GCA_026315105.1 of Locusta migratoria. NCBI lineage: Eukaryota > Metazoa > Arthropoda > Insecta > Orthoptera > Acrididae > Locusta > Locusta migratoria. The sequence goes on along the minus strand of CM048750.1, from coordinate 34,419,176 downwards.
ACGCTGCTGTCTGCAGGGGCCGCGCGAAAATATGGAAATACCGCGAGAGGCGTCTGCGTCGACATAGCTGCAGTTCGTGGCTGAACCCGCGGGTTGTGGTGATGTACAAGGTACGCTGCCCGGCAGGAAAAGCAAAGCGCCCAAAAGTAGTGGTCAAGAATTTTCCCATTTCGGTATACATGCAGTGACAATCCATGCTGTACGTGTGGAGAAATTGGGACCCCAGAACAAAATGTTCAAATGTTTGTAGAGCTTATGGGACTTAACTACTGGGTCATCAGTCCCTAAACTTACAAACTAAGGACGGCACAAATATCCATGCCCGAAGGGGGATTCGAACCCCCGACCGAAATGGCCGTGCAGACCGTGACTGAAGCGCCTTAGTCTCCTCAGCCGCCGCGGCCGGCAACTCCAGAAAACACTGTCATACACTGTCAGCTATACAAAACACACACTCTCATAATGTTTGACACGACTAAAGACCTAAAGGAACTAATACGAGATAAGAACGGATGGGACATAATGAACAGGCTGACGGACGAAGTCTCACTACGAAAAAAAGACGACTACACACAGTACGTAAGACGTAATGCAACACGAAACGCCCACAACAGAACACAAAACACTTATGATGAATCTGACACTGAAATCACAAACAGTACAAATTACACCACAGATGACAGCCCCGACACAGAGGATGATATAAACAAATGAGAAATGTAACCTACAGATACAGCCAATCATAAGAGTCTCAAAATGAGAAAACGCAAGGATGGCAGGGCTCGAAGTAAATTCCGAGGCCTCCCATCCTGGACTTTCTTCTCTTATTCTTCAGACTGTCACTGAAACCAATCTTTCCTTTCTTCTATTATTCTCTTCTTAAAATAGTTGATGTTTTTAAGTTGCCTTTCCATTTTCCTTATGATAACTTTTTACGCTTTTCTTTGTATTTTTTATCTTATTATTGTAAATGTATAAAGAAAATAATGTATCATAGTCGCATAAATGTATCACATAGTTTTTGTAATCACGACCAGCTATATACCCAAAGGCAGCTGGTCCGCAACAAGGATAAATAAATAAATAAATATACATGCATACAGTACACCAGTGGCACTTAGGAGTCGCGAGTTTTCAAAACATTCTTAGTACTTGTACATCATCATCATCATTAGAGACTGATTATGCCTTTCAGCGTTCAGTCTGGAGCATAGTACCTCTAATAAAATTCCTCCATGATCCCCTATTCAATGCCAACATTGATGCCTCGTCTGATGTTACGCCTTTTACTTCAAAATCATTCTGCACCGAATCTAAGTACTTTCTTCTTAATCTACCTCGACTCCTCTTACCCTCCGCTGACGAGCTCATGAGTCTCTTAGGTAACCTTGCTTCTCCCATGTGTGTAAAATGACCCCACCATCTCAGTCTGTTCGCTCTAACTGCTTCATCTATGGTATTCATTCCCAGCTTTTCTTTGATTTCCTCATAATGGACACCCTCCTGCCACTGTTCCCGTCTATTGGTACCTGCAATCATTCTTGCTACTTTCATATCTGTAACGTCTATCTTATGAATAAGGTTACCTGTATCCACGCAACTTTCACTCCCATACAACAAAGTTGGTCGAAAGATAGAGCGGTGCACTGCTAACTTAGTCTTGGTACTTCCTTCCTTCTTGCAGAAGAGAGTAGATCTTTTTACTGGTATTTAACCCTTTCGCTACGGTGAACTTCTGCAGAAGTCGAGTGCTGCCTGTGCCTCCCAGCCGGTGGACTGCTGTAGCAGCTCCGCCTCGCGTCATACATCGTAATGTAATGTTACTGAAATGTAACGTAAAGCAATTGTAAATAAATAATATTTAACAAGCGAAATATGCGTTTATAATAATAACGTCCACATCCCACCAGAGCTGAATCCAAAACTTGGATCTTTTAGAATTTACGAAAAAATTAGTGAATTATCTGAAAGAAGGAAGAAAACTGTTTCTATTCCAAATGAATTTTCCCTAATAAATATATAGTATAAAGTCCAATAATTGCGATAACACTGAGAGTGTGAAAACAGGACAGAGTAGCGCCGTAGGGAGCGCGGAAAATGCGCCGTACAGCGGGCACGGCCGGGCGCGACTGGCGCTCGTCCACAGCGCACGGCGCAACAAGCACGGCGCCGGAGTGGAAGGGTTAATTTGCTTTTGAAGTATAAGTCAAATTTCCGTACTAAGATAACGTTCACCAAGACAACAAGCACCTTCCGTGCGCCAACGTGAGGTCGCTGCCCTGTCCCCAATTCCAGCCGCCAGCCTTGCGTTTCAACACCGCGCGCCCGGTGCCATCGACCCTAGTTTGGCAATCCTCTGTACCAGCACTTGCAGCAACTACCGGCCCCAAAACTGCTGAACAACACCCTGGTACCGAGCCCCCACCAAAGAGCGCCAGCCAAACAGAGCCCAGAACGTGGAGCTACCAAAAGATTGCTGCCAATCAGGGACTAGGTCCTAGATTCGGTGTCCGCTGGCTGCAAGACGGGCAGTGAGTCCATGATTGCTTCTGCGTTCAACTCTCGACCGAGCAGCACGATCCCTCCGCCGGGCTAGCACCCGCAGTCTCCTAGCACGATGCTAAACTCCTATCTACCACTGATGCCACTCCTCAGGCCTTAAGAAACAGCTCATGTATCCCTTAATCGGAAGTATACCTTCTTCTGGAGACGAAACGTGCTGCGTGTACTCATGATTTCTCCAATCACTCCCCAAACCCCACACGGAAACTATACCCCGTCTCCACCTCTCGGACCTATCCTGTACAATACCACTGAAGTAAATTATTAGATTTAAACGGCTCTGTAATGCGTAGAACGCCCACCAGAGTGCATTCGTGATGTCACCACCCTGTTCTTGTGAAGCTGGTACCAGTCAACTTCCGTAGTCAATGAAACAAGACGAATTGGAAATACACACATTAAAAAAGTGTACATCACCTACTTTCCAAGGACTAGAGAACACTGCCGTTGCATTTGTATATCAAAGAAGGTTGAGCCAATGTTGGTACGTCGCCCACACATTGGCGCCAACGTTTCATTCTATTTTTGTCGTCTGCTCATCTCTAAACTGTTTCTTTTATCGTTCGTTCTCCGACGTCATTTATTGTAAAGTTTTAAAACTCTTTGTAAATATTATAACTGTACCAGAAAGTGATTCATTTGTGAAAGCAACCACAAAAATCGAAATGCCACGCCAAAACTTAGGCGCAATCAGTGAAATAAATTTTTCAAAAAAATTTTGCCATAATTACTTAATGCAATTTCCTGTCAAGTTCCACATATTGCTTCGCAAACTTCAAGTGCTACCAGTGATATCAATGACATGGCTATTTTAAAAAGGCAGTGTACACTTCTAAAACTCTCCTGTACCACTAAAACAGTCAAAGAAAACAAAAGAACTTTAGCAAGTATAGTGTCCCTCCAAAACGTATCGGTATCTTTCTTTTTTATTTTAAGTTCAATCACTTAAAGCGCAGATCTGAATTTTAATAATGTGTATACATTACTTGTAACATATTTTAAAACTTACTGATTTCGTAATTAATGTTCGGTAGGAAGTGATACAACACACCTCATCATCCTTTACATACGGTATGTTTCCTTTTTTTGTTTTCTTTCTTTTTTTTTTTTTCAGTTACAAAATGTAATTGTTCACTCTCACAACCGTTAATGCATCGGCCGCGATTTGTGCGTCAGATGTGTTTACGTTGGCTCTCGACGCATTCAACTGAACGTTGGCTCCAATGTGTGGCCGCTGCCTCAATAATATTGGCCAACGTTGCCGCCAGCGTTGGTACCAATGTGTGGACGCGGGGTAATACTGCAGATGCGCTGCATTACAGCGTCTTTGGCCGAGGCGAATAGCCAAACAGTGAGCTGATTGTTGGAGAATGTAAAACTTGATCCAGCTGTAGACAGGAAAATTTCTACTTCTTTTTACCACTTTTAATGGCTAAATGCACACATATTATTTATATTCGTTAAATCTACGACAAACAATCTTTCGAATTATGTAACTTTCATTGGCCTTCTTATACGAATAAATTAGTAATCTGTAACAAGCTTCAATTTGGAAGCAAGTATATCGTTAATTTATTTTATTTTAAATTTTTAGAGACTCGCATAGGTTCTGACTCAGCGAAAGCAGACCCAATGTTTTGCAGTCCTCTTATATGTGCTAATTATATATATATATATATATATATATATATATATATATATATATGAAGTACTAGTGTTAATAATGAATTATATGGCACGATACACTACGTGGTACTGTGATGATAAAATACCACATAATCACATACGAGCATAAGTAACATAAACTGGTAACAGTATGTTAGAGATTAAAAGTGCCTTGTGTAAATATTGTGACAGTATTATGAATAGTAGCGCAGTACATTTGCTGAGTTTAATGAATTTTTAAATGCTTGTCTCACTCGTAAACAAACTAATGAATAGTATGTTTTGTATAAATTTTATCTTTACTTTTGCAAGAAAACGTGGAATATCTAAAGTTGACGGATTTTAATCATTTTTTCTTACGTGTCTGTTTCAGCTTCAAGTCTCCTCGTCAGCTAATGAAGTGCGATGATAAACTGTCGACAGAGGTGAAGATGATTACTGTGCATTAGTACTTGTTTCCAAAGCGCAGTTAATTCCTAGATGTTAATTTGTATTGTACAAATAATGAAAAATAAAGTTAAAAAATATTAAAAATTTAAAGAAATTGGATGTTTTGTAATATCCTTAAACTGACACGTTGGTCATGAGAACGAAATGTCATATTCATGGATCTATGGAACAATTACGAATCTATTCTAACCTAATCATTGTAATCAGTGTAGTTTTATTGGAAGAGGTGGAGAGTAACGATGGTGTGGCGCAGTGGCGGTTGGTGCTTCAGATGACTGCGGGTTCTCTTCTTTCAGTGAGCGATTTGCCTGTCCCCCGGTTCAGATATATTCTCTGTTACAAGATTTGCACCATGTCTTGCCGCGACTTGTTTGCGTTTGCTTAAATTCGAGCTGACGCGTCGGCCTACCAAGCATCTTTATTTCACGCTTTTGTTCTAAGCTTAAAGCTGAGTAATTTGTTCCTAAGAGATACTGAACGTTGTTCATTTGTCTTTGATAATAAACACCAAGAACATATGAATATGCATATAAACACTAAAACACAGTAAGTAATTAATTACACTGTTAAGTAACTGTAACAAAATGACTCTGTTACGATGAAGAGACAAGCTACGTGACACTGTAAGTACCACCCCTCCTAACCTTACGCACATCTTTTCAGACGGTAAAACACATGTTACAACGAAGAGTATAAACGTCATTTACCCTCAAAATCGGGACACATTTGCAAAAACGTTCCCGCATCTGTTTAAAACAGATGGGGTTAAAATAGTATTGTTGCAATCGGTCTTAACCCACAACCTTCGACAGCGGAATGTGACGGCGCTAACCACACGGCTATTCGTGCTAGGTGGGTAGTAGCGACTTAATTAGCATTCATGAACTGAGCTTCTGAAGCTTTTATACCTGTTGCGTCTTTAATTTATAGTTATGCTATATTTTACCAAATATTACGTGTTTTTGATGAATCTTGAATTCGTCAGAACGAAATATGAAGGGGACATGTTGCTTTTGAAGGATTTGCCGATGAACAGGGCGAGGTGTGCATTACCTCCATTGTCTTTGCGTAACCGCCAGAGCTCGAGTAGCCAGGAGCTGGCGTCTCTACCAGATGCAACGCCAATGTTAAAAGCGGCGTTTCCCCTCGCCCCTTCCTGCCGCGGGAGCGCCCATTTGCTGCCTCCAGGGGTTCAGAAGAGAAACTGAACCTCCGCCGCAGATGCGCATTGCAACGCTGTGGCTTCTGTCGCCTATATTAAGCGGCCGCGCTACGACTCGTATCCCTCCCCTCCCGTCTCCATCCCGTCCCCCGCTTGGCTCACCCCCTCCTCCACCGCGTCCCAAGGAGTCCTTCCGGTTCTCCCCCCTTCTCCCCTCCCCCCACCTCCTTTCCCCTTCCCCCGCGCTTTCTCCTTCCTCCCTCACCCCCCCCCCCCCTGCACGGCCAGTTCAGTGCTAGTGTTTTAACGGTGTTCAGTGCTTCGTGTATCTAGTGTTTCGTCGCCCTGTGTTTTTTAACGTTGCGCACGTGCCTGTGGGTAACCAGTGTTCAGTATTTCATACTTCAAGGTCGCCGTCACTTTATGTCTAGTCGACTGCATTGAGTGTGTTTCTTAGCCACCGTGGCAACGTCTTTGTTTTAACAACCATGTATGTCTATCCACTGTAATGTACTTTTAACATTCTCCCATTTTCTCATCTTGAAATTGCAAAAACGCCATTTTATCACCATGTTAATTTTATTTTCTGATGTCCAATGTTCTCATTCGTTCGGCTGTAGAGCAGCGTCATAGGCTGCTGTCAGCCTGTCTGTAACAGGGCATTAAAACTCAATAAAGGGGAAAAAACGACTCGTATACGTGCCATCTCCGCGACGTAAAACGTTTCTCACGCAACAAAAATACTTTTAATTTGCATATAAAATGATCGGATAGAAGAATGAAACGAAGAATTATTAAAAACACTTTTTTATTTTATTATTTATCTACTTTTTCTCACGTCGAGTTGTTTTCCGAGGGTTCACTGAACCAGTGACCACATAGGACGCGCCGCCATTGGAGTGGCCGCAGATAAAACGTACAGCGGCAGAGAGGCAGGAGCGCGGCGCTAGTTCCGGCCTCTGCCGCCTCGCCGTGTCCGCCGGCTCTTATCTGCGCTGTCCGCAGCTAAGCCGCAATTAACGAAACCGCGGAAGCCGCCTCTCCGCTGCCCGCTGCCCGGCGCCCAGTGCCCACGGCGGCGCCTTTGATTGGCTGTCAGCGCCGCCCGCAACAATTACTGGACCGAGGCGGCGGCCCTGATTGGACCGATTGTCGGGGGTCTTATCGCGGCCGCCGCAGCCACGCGCTCGCCTCGCGCGCTCGACGGCAGACCTAAGGAAAGAGCGCTCTCTCCACACAAGACACGGACAAATCCTATTTCTCGAGGAAACACGGAAATTCGTTCTAACGAATAAATACGTTTCTTCAGAGAAAGCAAAGGTGTCACACAATTGAGGGCATTGACGATAATAGCCAGGCAACTTATGTCCGAATAATTTCGAGGTGAGATTTTCGAGGCTGATGATGATCTTTTAAATGTATTGACCCAGAAACATCCACATAAGTGTTTTCAAAATGTTCAAATGTTTGTAAATCTATCGCACCAAACTGCGTGGTCATCAGTCCGTAGCTTACAAACTACTTAAACCTAGGTAAACTAACCTAAGGACAACACACACACCCATGCCCCAGGGAGGACTCGAACCTCCACGGCAAGCAACCGCGCGCGCTCCGCAGCGAGACGCTTTAGACCGCTCGGCTACTGCACCGCGGCAATACGGCTTTTAATCAAATTGCGTGGTTATGGCATATCGCCCCAAATCTGCGACTGGATAGGGGATTTCCTGTCAGAGAGGACACAGTTCGTAATAATCTATGGTAAGGCATCGACAAAAAGAGACGTGATATCGGGCATTCCACAGGGTAGTGTTATTCGTCCTCTGCTGTTCCTTATTTACATAAACGATTTAGGGGAAAATCTAAGTAGCTCTCATAGGTTGTTTGCAGATGACGCCGTCATTTACCGTCTAGTAAAATCATCTGAAGATCAAAACCAACTGCAGAACGATCTGAATATCAGTATGGTGTAAAAATTGGCAATTGACTCTAAATAATGAGGAGTGTAAATCCGTTAAACTTTGTTTACAAGATAAATCAATCACACGTGAAAGCCATAAACGCCACAAAATACCTAGGAATTACTATCACTTCAGACTTAAATTGGAAAGAACACATGGATAACGTCGTGGGAAAGGTGAACCAGAGACAGCGTTTTATTGGCAGAACCCTTAAAAAATGCAACAGAACTACAAAAAAACTGCATACACTACGCTTGTCCGTCCATTTTTGGAGTATTGCTGCCCAGTGTGGGATCCTTATCGGGTGGGGTTGACGGAGGACATCGAAAGAGTCTAAAGAAGGGCAGCTCGTTTCGTTTTGTCACGATACAGGAGAAACAGCGTTACGGAAATGATACAGGATCTGGGATGGAAATCATTATAACAGCGACGCTTATCGCTAAGGCGTGGGCTACTTACGAAACTCAAATTGCCAACATTCTCCTCCGAATATGAAAATATTTTGTTGACTCCCTGTTACATAGTTGGAATTGATCAACAGAATAAAATATGAGAAAGCAGAGCTCGAACGGATTCAAGTGTTCTATCTTCCCGCGCGCTATTCGAGAATGGAATTGGAGATAAATAGTATAATGGTGATTCGATGAACCCTCTGCCATGCACTTAAATGTGATTTGCAGAGTATCTCATGTAGATGTAGATACACTGTGCTTTCCTGCCCACATGTACAGGCAGATTGACTGACGCAATTAACCAAAAATATTTACAAATGATCTATGTGCCACCAGGTGCTAGCAGGTTTGGGGTATTACATCCAATGATGTGCAATATCTACACTTGTCACAATGAATCATAATCCTAAGCTATCATGTTACATTATTTGTATAGAATTTGGGTTTAAAAACATCCAGGCTGTTACTGAAATACAAATAAAACCCAAATTATATACACATAATGTAAAATGACGGTTTAGGATTATGATTCATTGTGATAAGTATAGGTGTTGCACATCATGCACCCCAATCTGCTGGCACATGGTGGTCGAGTGATCACTTATAAATATTTTTGGCAGATTGCATCAGTCCATCTCCAGTTCTTGCTGTGCTTACACACTGCCTGGACTTGTGGGACAGGAAAGCACAGGGTACTCAACAATATGAGAGTGAGGTATATTTGACTGGTGATGTGCGTACCATTTATAGCTAACCACTAGTGTCAGCTCATCTGAAACATATTCTTACCATGTCAGGCCAATTAAGCTATGAACCTGACACACATTTTCTGTTTAAAAAAGGAAAAAGAAAATACTTTCGACATAGTTATCTTCAACCTGACTGTTTATATCGTATAGCTGACATGGATAACATCTGTATTAAATAATATACTGCATTTATTGTATAGTTAGGTACTGTGCAATTACTTTAGTTTCCTGTTTTAACTGTTACAGCTTTGATAATGACTCTTTAACGAGTCGAAACCGGTCTTCGATCCATAAATGTGAATGTCTCTTCGGTGTACGTTTATCACATCTGAACCACAAGACAAAAAGAGCTAAAAATTTGTACAGTTACTAATGTCTACCCGGGGAAGGCTTTAGGCACGGTTTTATTGGATCGGATAGCTATTTATCTGTATATATTAATGTGAATGTCTGTTCGTTGTACGCTTATCACGTCCGAACAACAAGACGCAGAGACTTAATATTTGTACAGTTATGAATTTACACCTGAGGAAGGTTTTAGGCACGCTTTTTTATATCGATCTGATAGATATTTACTAATTTGAAGAATATAACGTGAAAGCGCGGAACAATAATTACTCTTTGTAAATTATATTTACTCTTTGAAAATGGTTTTATTGCTTGCATTGTTGCTTGAAGGTTGATAATGATAAAAGGGTGAAGTATGTTGAGATGGAAAGTTATCGGTGTATATAAAATTCTACATGTGTGTGTGTGTGTTAACATTTCGCTCTGCAGCGAAAAATACAGAACGCAAAAGAATGGTCTGTATGTAATTGTTGTCGGAAGTCTCCCGTTGTACACCATAGTAGTTCCATGCCGATAGCTATAAGGGGGTGGAAGATATGGTGGTTGAAAGTCATCAAATTATAAAAAAAAAATCGGACTGAAGGCCAGCGATGACGTTTGCGACTCTATAGCAACGAGGTTACATACAGCGAAACGTGATGCCACAGACAATATCTTTGGTCTATGCGTGCTATAATGTCTTCAGCTCTTTCTCTGTAAGGATAAGAATACGAATAAGGAAATACAAGAATAAATAAATAAAGCAGTAAAAAAGAAATTTCTTTTAATACATCTCTTTAAAAAAATCGATTTGACGTTTCGCGCATTAGTATCATAATCAACCAACACGCGAGCGGAGCCGCGGGTTTAAGCTAGTGTAAAATAAATGTATATAAGGGATCTATAGCAAATAAAGAGCTCATAAGAGATTCGTAAGAGCAGAGGGCCTCACCACACTGCACGCTCTCTCGTCTTGGCGGAGCAGGATCGCTCACGTACATGAAAATAACGGAGATATTTAGAGACAAGAAAAACAGCGGTATGAATATCAAGAAATCCGATGGAAAACCAGTACTAAGGAATGAAGGGAAAGCTGAAAGATGGAAGGAATATATAGAAGGCCTGTACAAAGGAAATAAACTTTAAGACAGTATTCTAGAAATGGAAGACAAAGTAGAGGATGATAATAGATACGATACTGCGACAAGAATTTGACGGAGCACTAAAAGATTTGAGTAGAAACAAGGCCATGGAGTAGATGATATTCCGTCTGAACGGATGATATCTTTAGGACAGCCAGTCATGAAAAAATTGTTCCACCTGGTATGCAAGATGTATGAGACAGGGGAAATACTCTCCGACTTCAAGAAGAATATAGTAAATCCAATTCCTAAGAAACCAAGTGCAGAAATGTGAAAATTAGAGTACTATCAGTTTAAAAAGTCATGGTTGCAATATAATAACACGAATTATTTACAGACGAATGGAAAAACTTGTGGAATCAGACCTTACGAAGATGAGTTTAGATTTTGGCCAAATATAGGAACACGCGAGGCAATACTCACATTATGACTTATCTTAGAGGATAGGCTAAGGAAAGGGAAACCCACATTTTAGCATTTGTGGATATGGATAAACCTTTTGACAACGTTAACTGGAAAACACTCTTTTAGATCCTGAAGGTAGCAGGGAAGAAGTATAGGTAGCGAAGAGTTTTATACGAAAACCAGAGTTGAAGGGCATGAAAGGTTTGCAGTGGTTGGGAAGGGAGTAAGACAGGGTTGTAGCCTTTCCCCAATGTTGTTATATCTGTATACTTAGCAATCTGTAAAGGAATGCAAGGAGAATTTTGGAGAGGGAATTAAAGTTGAGGGAGAAGAAATAAAAACTTTACGGTTTCCTGACGGCATAGTAATTCTGTAGAAGACACCAAAGGACCTGGAATGGACAGTGTCTTGAAAGTGAGATATAAGATGAACTCTAACGAGGGTACAACGAGGGTACTGGAATGTAGTGTCAGAAAATCAGTCGATGCAATAGGAATCAGGTTAGGAAATGAGACGATAAAAGTAATAGATGAGTTTGGTTATTTGGGCAGAAAGATAAATTCTGATTGCCGAAGTAAAGAAGATATAAAATACAGATTGGCTATGAGAAGAAAATCGTTTCTAAAGAAGCGAATTTCGTTGACATCCAATATTAGTTCAAATGTTAGGAAGTCCTTTGTAAAAACATTTGTCTCGAGTTTAACATTGTATGGGAATGAAAAGTGGTTGATAAGGAGTTCAGAGAAAAAGATGATAGAAGCTTTCCAAATGTGTGCTGTAGATGAATGATGGGTACATCCCCTAACTAAACGAATTGGGAAGAAAAGAAGTTTCTGACATATCTTGACTACGAGAAGGGATAGGTTGGTGGGACGAATTCTGAGACATCAAGGAATCGTCAACTTAGCATTAGAGGGAAGTGTGTGGGGTTAAAATCGTAGAGGGAGACCGAGAAACGAATACAGTAAGCAGATTCAAAAGTATGTAGGTTGCCATACTTATTCTCAGCTTAAGATACTTGGAAAGGAGAGCTGCATCAAACTAGCCTGCGGACTGAAGATCTTAACAACTAAGACCCCTTCTAATAATAGAGGCATAACAGGGCAATAAAAATGATTTTCGTGCAAGGGACATAAAAGCTGATTGGAGTACCGGTTATCAGGTGGTTTACTTTACTATCAGTTGCCCTCTGTCCCGTTTCTCAAAAGTATACTTTATGTAGCCCACAAGGACAAAGACACATTGGGATTTCTCTACCGTCACCAAAAGTAAACGTTCTTTAATACTAGTAGATACATTGGCAAAGATGTTGCGTGCCGTTGTAAGATCCTGTTGGTGTTTAATATCCTCTGTGGTACTAATCTATGAACTAACACAAATATATATACATATGGCGTCTGTTCCGAAACAACAGACGTCACTTCTGATCCTGCAGTTGTTATTATTTAATATCCACAGAATATATGACATCAACTGCGATTGGGCAAAGTTGAAAATGTGTACCCAGCCGGGATTCGAACCCGGGTCTCCTGCTTTCTAGGCAGTTGCGCTGACCCCTACACCACTGGGGATACAGTGATCACCGCACCTGCAAGGACTACCTAAGCACGCCTCCCGTCAGATACAAATTCCCAGCTTCGCACTGGCCACAGTACTCAAACTAGTAGTTATGGAACTAATTCCCGTAAGAGTAAGGGCTTCAAACTTGCCCACCCCTCCCCACTAACGATAGGATCATTGCCCGTCACCGGCATATCATATATATATACATGTGGCGTCTGTTCCGAAAGAACAGACGTCACTTCTGATGCTGCAGTTTTGTATCTGACGGGAGGCGTGCTTAGGTAGTCCTTGCAGGTGCGGTGACCACTGTGTCCCCAGTGGTGCAGAGGTCAGCGCAACTGCCTGGAAAGCAGGAGACCCGGGTTCGAATCCCGGCTGGGTACACATTTCCAGCTTTGCCCAATCGCAGTTGATGTCATATATTCTGTGAATATTACATACTATAAATATCCCTGTTCCACTGAAACAATCGAGAGAAAATGTTACTACTCACAAATGCCGGATGACGACACTATCCGTACCCCTTGTTAGAATGGGTAAGTTCTCACCCGATTTAATTGAAGAAGTTGTTAGCCCTGTGTCGCCACTCCAGATATTTTATATTGTCAGTGATCACAGAGATATAAATTACTACGACACCCCAAATAAAAAACAACAACGCATCTGACATTAAAGAAAATCAATGGTTCCGAAGAACTCTGTTCGAAGGATTTCAGTCGTAGTGTAAGTCTGGCGGCATCTGTCGAAACGTCTCTCCCTGACAATAACGCAGTGCGGAGGAAGCGCCCTGCTTCGTTGCAGGTCAGGCGGTGGTCTTCACCAGATGAGTGAGTGCCACGGCAGAGAGAATGCAGCGGCGCGGCGCAGTCTGCCTCCTGCTGTCGGCGCGGGTCAACTGCGAAGCGAGGCCACACCTGCTCCCTCACGTGGAAACCCAGCAGATTTATATGTATGGAATATAGATGTGTGCCCGCACATGAACGCGCTGCGCCCTTCCCTTCGGTATTCATATTACCGGTTGGTGGAACATAAAAATAAAGAGAAAAACAAAAGTATACAATTCGTGATACAGCCTCTTATGTTCCACCAGTAACTATACCATCTGAGACCCGTGGCTAATTTATCTGGGAGGGGTGGTGGAGGCGGGGGGAGGGGGAGCCCTACCTCATAGTAAAGAAATTGAGACTGTATAGCTTTTAACTTTTATCTAGCTCCCTTATTATATACAGGGTGTTACAAAAAGTTACGGCCAAACTTTCACGAAACATTCCTTGCACACAAAGAAAGAAAATATGTTATGTGGACATGTGCCCGGAAACGCTTAATTTCCATGTTAGAGCTCATTTTAGTATTTCTCTTTAAATGTAAATTTTCACAATCAACATGTGTGGGCTGACGAGAATCCGCACGCAATTGTGCAATAACGTCATCAACACAGATTTTCTGAGAACGTTTGGGCAGGAATTGTTGGTGATGTCTTGATTGCGCCTCATGTTCTTCCACCTACGCTCACTGGAGCACGTTATCATGATTTCATACGGGATACTCTACCTGTGCTGCTAAAACATGTGCCTTTACAAGTATGACACAACATGTGCTTCATGCACGATGGAGCTCCTGCACATTTCAGTCGACGTGTTCGTACGCTTTTCAACAACAGATTCGGTGACCGATGGATTGGTAGAGGCGGACCAATTCCATGGCCTCCACGCTCTCCTGACCTCAACCCTCTCGACTTTCATTTATGGGGGCATTTGAAAGCTCTTGTCTACGCAACCCCGGTACCAAATGTAGAGACTCTTCGTGCTCGTATTGTGGACGGCTGTGATACAATACGCCATTCTCCAGGGCTGCCTCAGCGCATCAGGGATTCCATGCGACGGAGTGGATTCATGTATCCTCGCTTTCGGAGGACATTTTGAACATTTCCTGTAACAAAGTGTTTGAAGTCAAGATGGTACGTTATCTTGGTGTGTGTTTCCATTCCATGATTAATGTGATTTTAAAGAAGAAATAAAATGAGCTTTAACATGGAAATTAAGCGTTTCCGGACACGTTCACATAACAGATTTTCTTTCTTTGTGTGTGAGGAAGGTTTCCTGAAAGTTTGGCCATAACTTTTTGTAACACCCTGTATATAGCGTGAATCACCTAACACTTGCACCGCAAATATTGAGATTGACGTGTACAAAGAATTTTAAATGACATTTTATCACGTTTAGTTTGGCAGCTACAACCATTCAAAGTTTTGGGGGCGGAGGCTACGACAGCGTAGCTGACTGGCTGGTGGTCATGAGACAGTGGGCCGTGCCAGAGGGGCTAGCCACTCGCCCAGTCAGCTACGCTATCACAGCTACGCTATCACAGCCTCCGCGAAACTTTGAACGGTTGAAGCTGCCAAACTAAACGTGATAGAAGTGTCATTCAAAATTCTTTGTACACAGCTGGTGTCAAAAATTCCAGTGCATCATAGAAACAACAATTTTTTCATTTAAAAAGCTGTATATTTGCATTAAATACCCATTCTAAGTAATATTATAATCTGTTTGTTGGCTAAAAATACGAGCCCCTGACTACCAATCTATTCTGTGAAAACCGCATATCAATCGCACTTTTCGTTTCCGCAATATTTCTGGTGCAAGTGTTAGGTGATTCACCCTGTATATTAGGCTACTTATTTATACCAATGATTATGAAAAACAGAAAAATTAAATCCTGCTGTGACTAAATTATTCAATGACTGGTAGTCGAACAACACTGAAAATTATTTAAAATCCACGTAACATAAGTAATCGACACTTCAATATCAAGTAATTTAGTCAGTACGTCCTCCAGAACTCTATTTCAGTGAGCTCATTATCATCGTTATCCCTGCCATGTGCAGATATTATCACTTCGCCTACCGCCATTTCAAAAACGCCATCTGCAATCACTGTATGTTACATGTATTCGAGACTTCAGTGTGCTTGGAATATGTTGGTCAGCCAGCATCCTTTAGCACACAGGGAAAAAAAAAAAAACACATTTAGTCTACCACGGACTAAAATTCTGCTCATCGTAATGCCGCTCACTTCTAATTTCGTTCGTTGGTAACAGTTGTTACTAACGGATTTTTTATTATAGAGACTCGAGTTTAAGCTTTAATTACAAGTGAACCAACAGGTCTATCGTAAATAACTTATACCAATATTTTCCTTGTTTTATTGTTGTTGCTGTTGTGGTCTTCAAACCGCAGACTGGTTTGATGTAGCTCTCCATGCTACACTGTCCTGTGCAATTCTCTGCATCTGACAATACGTTCGGCAAACTGCTTTTGAATCTGCTTACTATATTCGTCCCTCGGTCTCCCTCTACGATTTTTACCCCACACACTTCCTTCTAATGTGAAGCTGACAATTCTTTGATGTCAGAGAATGTGTCCTACCAATCTATCCCTTCTCTTAGTCAGGATAGGCCAGAAACTCCTTTTCGCCCCGATTTGGTTAAGCACCTCCTGATTAGTTACGTGAGCTACCCATCTCATTTTCATCATTCGTCTGTAGCACCACATTTCAAGAGCTTCTATCGTCTTTTTATCTGAATTCCTTATCGTCCACGTTTCACTCCCATACAATGCTACACTCCAGACAACTGCTTTCAGAAAGGACTTCCTAACATTTAAATTAATATTGGATGTTAACAAGTTTCGCTTCTTTAGAAACGCTTTTCTTACCATAGCCATTCTGCATTTTATATCTTCTTTACTTCGGCCATCAGAAGTTATCTTGCTACCCAAATACCAAAATTCATCTACTACGTTTATTGTCTCATTACGTAATCTAATTCCTTCAGCATCGCCTGATTTTCTGACATTGCATTCCATTACCTTCGTTTTACTCTTGTTAATGTTCATCTTATATCTTCCTTTCAAGACCCTGTCCATCCTATTCAATTGCAATTCCAGATATTTCGCGGTCTCTGACAGAATTACTATGTCATCGGCAAACCGCAATGTTTTTATTTCTTCTCCCTGCACTTTAATGTCCAAATTTCTCTTTCCATTCCTTCACTGCCTGCTCAATGTACAGATTGAACAACATTGGGGAAAGGCTACAACTCTGTCTTACTCCCTTCCCAACCTCTGCGTCCCTTTCTTGCTCTTAGACTCTAATAATCGCTGTCTGGTTTTTGTGTAGGTTGAATATAACTCTTCGCTCCCTATATTTTACCCCTGATACCTTCAAAATTTGGAAGAGTATATTCCAGTTGACATTGTCAAAAGCTTTCTGCAATCGACAAACGCTAAAAACGTAGGTTTCCCTTTCCTTAGCCTATCTTCTAAAATACGTCGTAATGTGAGTATTGCCTCCCGTGTTCCTACATTTCTCCTAAATCCAGACTGATCTTCCCCGAGATCGGTTTCCACAAGTTTTTCCATTCGTCCATAATATTTCGTGTTAGTATTCTGCACACATGACTTATTAAACTGGAGTTTATAGTCTGAGGCAATTTGGTTTTAAAGTGCAAAATATATATTTTATTTTAGATTCAACTGTAGATTGTGCGATTTTGGACGTCTTCACTAGCAACATCCAACTTTACAGCTCTATAGCTCAAAATATATTTGACCAATTTAACGAAATCTTAATAGGTTATAACCAAATTTATTCATAGTGGTAATGTCAATCAGTCAAAAAGAAGATCTTGCGGTTCTGCGAAAGTAACGTTTACTCAGGCCGGGATAAGCATATAACAGTAAGAGTGGATCTCGCAAAAGACAAACCAAACTGGACCTTTAATTTCGGCGCTGTAAACATAACACATTGAAGTGTTCCTCGCCTCCCATTCCTTACGTGAAAGAGACACGCCATTGGCAGCTCGAAATGTAATGCGTTTCTAACCTAAGCACGCCACGAAAGAACCGCCGATGCCTTCCCTGTCGCTAATGTAAGACAAAGTGATCATATTCTTACGGTTGACTAGGACGCTACTTTCGCTCCAAGTGTCAGATGCGAAGGCTACGGCACTTGGATATATTATCAATCGAAAATTCTGTGTCTCGTGATGTAAACTTTGATGTTGGCATTGACACTTTTTCTGAACAGAAAGCACGGAAGAAGAAGTTCTAACAAATAAGAATAAACATTGAAAGTAGGCAGCCATAGGCTGAAGTTCATTATTTATGGATTTTTAGCTTTATTTTTTTGAATGTGAACGTGTATCCGCCTTATACCTTTATTTTTTATGTGAAAGTCATCCATGATCGAGAACTTGAGTCCATGTTTGTAACTACTGCACATTATAATGTCTTTGCAACTGCGATGTAGCATCTGCGCTATAACAGCTTCTTTGACTGCTGAGGCAAGTAGTAGAGAGTGAGCTGTTGAGCAGAGGAGTCGATTGTGGGCTAGGCTAGCTGTCAGTCGTGTGGCAACTGTGTTGTGTACTAAGGTTGAATTATTGTATTGAGTTTGATTTACTTCACTCTATATTTATGAATACAAACGTATTATATTGCACAGTGGATTCTGTATCAAGAGGAAGAGAATATTTGTATGGAACGGAATTGTATAAAACCATTGTATTATAGTGAAGACTCAACAAAGGTATGTTTCTTTAATTCAATAAACAACTTAATGATTACTAATTTTTCTTATTTCATCTCAACCTCGTCCCTCATTTTCCTGATTGTGGCATTTTTATTTTGTTGTATAGTACGTGTTGAGTTTTTTTGAGAAAAAGATTTCTTTTTAAATGTAAATGTTCACGTACCAGTTAAGTAATCATTCCTTACGTGCTACTGAATCGGACTGTCAGAAATAATGTTCACAAAAGTACAGATTGTTTTACTTACGGGGCCTAATTTTGTTTGTTAAATCCGGTGCGCACATATGATTAGAGAAACTCCTTCATTTAAATAGAAAGACTTAATAAGAATAGGAAACTTTCACTTAACAAACCTTCATCAAGCTTTCACTTTCACTTAATAAACTTACAACAAGAAGCTTTCAACATTTGGCTAGAAATATTTTTTTTTTCCTTTTCTTACAATACCTACAGTCTCTAACTAAAATGTACTAAAGTCGTCACACTTTATAATAGAATAAATCCTTTCAGTAACTTTTGTTACAACCGCTTGGTACCTCTAGTGCTCATTGACACTTAGGTCTGGGGCCCGTGTCATTTTGCCTGCTCTGTGACCCTATTGTTACACCACTACAGTTAATATGTACAACAGACACACCCGCTTTAGGAAAACCTCGAGAATGTTCAAAAACCCTATTTTTGTTTCAAATGCTTCATCCATGGCTCGCAAGATGTCATGTGAGAAAAGGGCAAGCTGAGTTTCACATGAACGATGTTTCCTAAACCCGTGCTGATTCACAGAAAGAAACTTTTCCGATTTAAGGAAATTTACTATATTCGAAATGAGAATATGCTCTAAAATTCTACTGATGTCAACGATATTGGCCTGTAATTATATGGGTCAGTTCTCTTTCCTTTCTTATAAATGGGAGTCACCTGCGCTTTTTTACAATCACTAGGAACTTTGCGCTGAATTAAAGATTCGCGATAAATGCAAGCTAAGTAGGGGGCCAACGCCACAGAATAGTCTTTGTAAAACCGAACTAGCATTCCATCCGGACCAGCAGACTTTTTCGTATTTAGCTCTCTAAGCTGCTTTACACCGGAAATACCTCTTGCTATGTCCCCCATTTTCGGAAATAGTACGTTCATCAAATGATGGTACATTTGTGCGGTCCTCCTGCGTGAAAGATTTCTTAAAGGTTAAATTTAGAACTTCAGCTTTCCGTTTGCTTTCTTCTATTACTGTCCCGGAATGATCGAGTGACTGGACAGTGGGCTTTGACCCGCTTATCGATTTTACATTAGACCAGAATTTTTTCGGGTTCTCGGAAAGATCTTTTGCTAAGGTATGGCTGTGATAATTATTGTATGCTTCGCGCATCGATCTTTTTATAGACGCACGAACCTCTACTAACTTTTGCCTGTCATTTGGATAAAACTTTTAGTTGATGTTTGTTATTTTTTCCGTAGTTTCAGAAGACGATTAGTTTGTCTTGTTAATAAACACAATTTCCGTATCAGTGTCTTTCAGTTATTATCTCCTGAGGCGAGATATAGCAATATGGTCTATCAGACCAATTGAGTGATTGGATTTAAGAGTTCCTAAATAACAGAATACAGCATGTCGTTCAGGAGAGAAATCTTCCGAAGTAAGAGTGATGTCATTTGTGCCACAGGGGAGTGTCGTGGGACCGTTGCTATTCAATATATATATATATATATATATATATATATATATATATATATATAAATGACCTTGTGGATAACTTCGGAAGTTCACTGAGGCTTTTTGCGGATGATGCGGTAGTATATAGAGAGATTGTAACACTCGACAATTGAACTGAATTGTAGGAGGATCCGCAACGAATTGACACCTTGTGCAGGGAATGGCAATTGAATCTCAATGTAGACAAGTGTAATATGCTACGAATACTTAGAAAGAAATAGGCTTTACCATTTAGCTACGCTATAGCAGGTCAACAACTGGAAGCAGTTTATACCATAAATGATCTGGGAGTAGGCATTAGGAATGATTTAAAATGGAACGACCATATATAATTAATCGTCGGTAAAGCAGATGCCAGATTTAGATTCATTGGAAGAATGCTAAGGAAATGCAGTCTGAAAACAAAGAAAGTAGGTTACAGTACACTTGTTCGACCACTCCTTGAATATTGCTCACCAGTGTGGGATCCGTAACAGGTGGGGTTGATAGAGGAGGTAGAGAAGATCCAACGGAGAGCAGCGCGCTCGTTACAGGATCATTTGGTAATCGTGAAAGCGTTGCCGAGATGATCGATAAACTCCAGTGGAAGACTCTGCAGGAGAGACGCTCTGTAACTCGGTACGGGCTTTTGTGCAAGTTTCAAGAAGATACCTTTACCGAGGAGTCAAGCAGTATATTGCTACCTCCTATGTATATCGCGAAGATATCATGAGGATAAAATCAAAGAGATTAGAGCTCACACAGAGGCATACCGACAATCTTTCTTTCCGCGAACAATACGTGACTGGAATAGGAGGGAGAACCGATAATGGTACTCAAGGTACCCTCCGCCACACACCGTCAGGTGGCTTGCGGAGTATGGATGTAGATGCAGAATCACCAAGTATTCAGTAACGAGGGTGCTTATACATTTATTTTAAGAAACCATGCGATTATTGAAAAATGCACACACTCCGATTTCAGATGTTGAATAAAATAATACAAGGAATCCACCCATCAGACTGATCATATTGCCCCTGCTCTTCCTGATAGACTGCCCTCAGCCTTTAAAACGTCAAAACCTAGACGCATATGTTGATGTAGGAGAAACCTATAGTGGGAGTACTTCCTCAGAGACGAAACTTACGTAAAATATCATAAGTTTAACTGACAGAGAACTTTCACTTGCCGTAATTCTTCAGCGTATATGTGAAAACTTCACTTCTGTTGTATTTACGTAAATAAATTTTGTTTATGGAAACCATAACAAAGTTATCCACAGTTAAAATTTTTCGTTTTTAACATGCATTATAATGTCCATACTAGTTTTCGGACGGTGTATACGCTTGATGACCATATAGCGTAAGGCCTAGAAGCAATATGAGGTAAGCTGCAACGCATACAATTAAGTTAATGGATTTAATGCAGCTGTCCATTTTACTGATTAGTGGTTACCGTTATCAACAATACAAAGGCACCACAAGTACATAATTAAATGCAAATATTGTATCTAAAATATGGACTCGTTGCAAGAGCTCTCCGTTTCTAAAAATCGTGGCGTGTACCCCGTGATGCATTTTGATACAGCTATTCATTAGCAAGCATAAATTAAGTGTTAATACACTACGCGCAGTAACAATATCAGTACATTTACGTGTACAAACAACATCAGATTTCATGTCAAATATTTTGAAATACCGGGCTTTCGTAGTATCAATGGTACACATTAGCAGTTCAGAACGGATATTTTATTTTATTCTTTTGCTTACCAGAACTTCTACCCCGTCCACAGTCGTCCCTAACCTTTCTCCATTTATCGACGTACGTATAATACTTTCACTCCACTGTATCTTTTCTCCATTACATAGTACGCACCTTTATTTCGGACCATGTCCTTCTTAGATAATCTCACTACACTGCAAAGAAACACGCTAAGTTGATTACAACATCAATACGACCTGTTCTCATTAGTTTTGAGTTGCACTCCCTTCAAACTAGGTCTTAAATTATACTTTTTGGTAGACATTCCCCCTTTTTTCCAGAGAATTTCATATTCCATTACTCTCACTGCGTTCCCTTCTGTTGCTACGAATTTCCATTCTTCAGGAAGCGTTCAACTTCATTTGGTTGCACGATGTCCTCTTTGCTTTCGAAGCCCCTTCAACACAACAACTGATCCACGTCGCTTTCTTCTACATCTACAGATATACTGGCCAGCCACTGGTGCGTGGTAGATAGTAAATTGTCCCTCCTGATTCCTCTCGCAAACAGTGCGACCGAAAAAATGACAGAGAATACACCTAGGTAATTTTTCTTATCTGTTTGGAATACAGACTCTTATTTAGAAACAAAGACCATGAAAGAGTAATATCACATTCATATGACATTTCCATTATTATCTTCTTCAGAAATGAAGGCATTTGAACCGTGAGGGCCCGCAATTTCAAGATCAACATCGATATCGTGGAGTAAAACCACCTACCGGTGAAATATGAAATGTCTGTAAACAGAAGGCAATGGATTAGTGTGCACACGTGCAAAATGCGTCACAGACGTAAGCGCCCACAGAACCGTCCAATATGTGAGTTACGGTGTAACGAAACATGTTGGGACTTATTCCCATCTGCTTGCATTACTGAACCTCCCGATACCGCTGTTGTATAATAATAGACACTAATGTAATTAGTCTATTATCGTTTTCTTTTCCAAAACTTTTGTTATTCTTTTTTCTAACGTTACTAGCTGAAGTAATTTCTGTTATTTGACGTCGCTTAAGTTTCTTTACTAAACGAATATTAATTAGTTGAAGTCAGAGGCGAATTCTTATAGGTGATATATTAGGCTAATTACAATCTCTGATAAAACTAATTAAATTCTTTCCTCATAACATTGAAGTAGGTAAATAGGTATTATTACATTTCACAAGTAATGTTAGGAAAGTTTTGTCCTCATTAGTATCTGTATAATTACCGTTAATTACGAAAATATTGTTAACAAACATATTAATTATATTTGGATATGAAATACTATTAATATAACGGGAATTTTTGTATCCGTTTACTCAGTATTATTTACGCTACCTTTTACTATATTCAGCTGAATTTAATGGTTAACTTTTTCATTATAATTAATGTAAAGTATATAATTAACAATACGTAATTTTCAATGTCATTGTTTAGATGATATAAAGAGGATGCTTTCGCGCCATGTAAATGAGTCTCGTTACATCCTTTATCAGAGGCACAATCCACGCCATTTCCGAGTGTTGTTTTGAGTCGTGTAACGTGATGTATCTGAGACATAATCCATGTCATCTGAACTCTAATTTGAACAATTATATAAAAGTTCTTCAAAGTTAGGCATATAGAAAGTGTATCCACAGTGATTAATCCTTCGTATTTGTGCCACAATCGAACTTACACCTCAGACTTTTATATCCCACAGACGAACTGTGAAACTTTATATTATTGACGTGTAGAATCTACGTACTAGGTTGTGGTAACTGTTATTAACCCTCAAGGGACGAAGCAAGTTTTCCCAAAGGGAAGCAATTCGGCGCGGCTGTTTTAAGCGCTGTGCGGGTTCCACATCCCTTAGGTTTGTTTTGTCGTTTAAAAAATCTACAGTTTCCGACTTATCGGTGGAATTTGTTTTTGTAACTGAAGCTTAAAAAACGCTCTTTACTGGCGCAATGTTTTCATTATTCCATGTCGCGTACTTTTTGACTTGGCGGTGGCGTTAAACTAAAAATTAAAAAAATAATAATAAATAAATAAATAATATTTGATATTTTTTTTACTTTTTTATCAGTTGAGAGGTGATGCATTTAATTAGACATATTAAATTTAGTTTAATATTATTCTTTAAAGTTTTAGCTATAAAACGTCATATAAAATACAATACTATCTGTTACGGGACGTCTGTGGGAAGAAAAATAAAAATGCCTATTGAGGAATGAAAAATTTATGTCAATAAAATGCAAAACTTCATAAAATTCGTTTAAAACAAACTTTACAATTTTGACATATCAATTTTTCGATAGGGAACCATATTTTTCAAGTCCTTTCGGTACTTTGCGACTTTGTGATACTTGTTGAAGCACTTCAAGCCCGTGAAGAGAAGGGTTGGGCGGACAAGTTTCACTAAAAAAAAAATAATAATAATAAATAAATAAAGGAGGAGGAATGTTTTCGCCGCCCTGGGTTGGATCGATCACCTCAAACAACACAGTCACCCTGTTTACCGGCGTCCATTCTTGCAATAGCATGGTACAGGGCGTCCATCGTGTGTACGTCACGTGATCAGAGCGTGGCCTCTTCCTCGATGGTGTTGGTTGAGCCCTGACGTCGCCCACAAGTCCTTGACGAGACTCTCCCGTAACTGCAATGACTCTTTGGTGTCTCTCCTCTTTTCTTTGCTACGATGACATGTAACAAGTATGCGTTGACGATCCCCACCTCAAATTAACCATAAAAATTACCCTTTTGCCAAAATAAAAATTTACGAAGTAGGCCAAGGCCTATTAGAAAAGTGAATCTCCTAACACGAATAACCAGAAGAAAAGTTGAATTAAATTAGTGGCTAGGCCGGAATTCGAAACCGGATCTCCCGCTGAGTAAGCAATAGCGTTGCCCAGTAATCGGCCCTGGTGCTGTAGCTAAAGCATCCTCACGGACTACCATAGAGAGAGAGAGAGAGAGAGAGAGAGAGAGAGAGAGAGAGAGAGAGAGAAAGAGTGTGTGTGTGTGTGTGTGTGTGTGTGTGTGTGTGTGTGTGTGTGTGTCCACAAAATCTAACTCCGCCACAAACCATCTAGAGGTTTTAATTCGTGCTAGTATTGCCGAGACTAACAATGCAATAGCACCCTAGGTTTGAATGTAATGCCGATAATCCTGTCTGTATCTCAGGCGTAGGTGACATTTAAATGAACAAATTATTGGATCTCTAGGCATATTTTGTCTCAATATTAAAAAATGCTTCAAATTAATTAAGAGTGAATAGTAGGGCAGAACCACAGCAATCGTGTACGACGATCACTTATGGCAGACTAACACTTTCAGATATGATTTCATTCTAAATGAATTTATTGGTAGGGTGGCATGCAAATTAATGTTTCTGATATGGGGAAGAGAAACTAATTTTTGGTGCAAATATCTGCTGGATTTTGTCATTAATCACTAGGGTAGAAACGCATATGTTGTATTTGAGGGATTTTCTGGCAAAATGGTACGACGCGCAGTACTGATCTGCTCTGTCTAAGGCTGCCACATTTGCCATGTAGTCACAAATCATTGATGGCTTCTGGGTCACCTCTTCATCGCCTCCCTGCATTTTCCGGACAATTTCTTCCATTAGCATCTTGTGATGAGTAGATTCCATGATAACTGGCCTTTTGTCTTTCCAACCTAGAATAACTGCTACTGCGTACTTGAACGCCTTCACGTCGCTCTTATCGAGGTTTGACGCAAAATATTCAGTGAAATAAGCTAATTACCTTGCCCCGTAAACCTTTTCGGTTTGCCATTATTGTCTATCTTGAATTCCTCCGGCAACTGTTGTTGTTGTGGTCTTCAGTCCGCAGACTGGTTTGCTGCAGTTCTCCACGCTACTCTGTCCTGTGCAAGTCTCTTCGTCTGAGAATACGTTCGGAAACCTACATCCTGTTGAATTTGCTTACTGTATTCGTCCCTCGGTCTCCCGCTACGATTTTTACCCCACACGCTTCCTTATAATGCTAAGTTGACAATTCCTTGCCGGCCGCGGTGGCCGAGGTGACTGAGGCGCTCCAGTCACGGTCAGCACGGCCACTACGGTCGGGGGTTCGAATCCCCCCTCGGGCATGGATATTTGTGCCGTCCTAGTTCGTAAGTAGTTCATAAGTAGTTTGTAAGTTTAGGGACTGATGACCCCGTAGTTAAGTCCCATAAGCCTTACAAACATTTGAACATTTTTGACAATTCCTTGATGTCTCAGAACGTGTCCAACCAATCTAGCCCTTCTCTTAGTCAGGATATGCCAGAGACTCCTTTTCTCCCCGATTCGGTTAAGCACCTCCTCATTAGTTACCTGATGTACCCATCTAGTTTTCATCAGTCGCACCACATTTCAAAAGCTTCTATCATCTTTTTATCTGAACACCTTATCGTCCACGTTTCACTCCCATACAATGCTACACTCCAGACAAATGTTTTCAGAAAGGACTTCCTAATATTTGAATTAATATTGGATGTTAACAGGTTTCGCTTCTTTTGAAACGCTTTTCTTCCCAAATCCATTCTGCATTTTATATCTTCTTTATTTCTGCCATCATAAATTATCTTGCTACCCAAATAACAAAATTCATCTATTACTTTTATTGTCTCATTACCTAATCTAATTTCTTCAACATCGCCTGATTTTCTGACATTACATTCCATTACCTACGTTTTACTCTTGTTAATGTTCATCTTATATCTTCCTTTCAATACACTGTCCATTCCATTCAATTGCTCTTCCAGATCTTAGGCGGTCTCTGACAGAATTACTATGTCATCGGCAAACCGCAATGTTTTTATTTCTTCTCCTTGCACTTTAATGCCCTCTCCAAATTTCTCCTTCCATTCTTTCACTGCCTGCTCAATGTACAGATTGAACAACATTGTGGAAAGGCTACATACCTGCCTTACTCCCTTCCCAATCTCTGCGTCCCTTTCTTGCTCTTCGACTCTAATAACCGCTGTCTGGTTTTTGTATAGGTTGAATATAACCCTTCGCTCCCTATATTTTATCCCTGCTACCTTCAGAATTTGGAAGAGTGTAAGCTTGTATAATATCTATGGGTGTATTTGTGCCACCCCTGAGTCGGGAAATCTTGCTGTAGTCGAACAACCAGTGAAGAACGATTTGGGACGCAAAGGGCGCACCAAGGACGGACCAAGGACTCCGTTGTAGGAGATCCGCAGTAGCGCTCGCAATGTATCCTGTTTCGTTGGTTTCGGAGGATTATAGCACTTGAACGCAATTCTTCCCTTGAAACCAACAGTAGACTCATCCACTGCAATTTTCTCTCCTGGAGTAAAGTTCTCTCGACACTTGCTATCAATGGAATCGGCGACATTCTTCACTTTTTCTGCTCGAGTGGCTAATTTTGGTGAGCCCCATGGAGCTGAAGGACGAACGTGAAAGGCCCGGTAAAATTGCAAAACTCGGACACGGCGAAATACTTCTGGAAAAAAGTCGTGTTTTATTGTTCAATCAATAGAAAACTATGCTTTTGTGTCACTTTTTTCATTCATCACCATGTTGAGAATGGTGTCCAAAAAAAGCTTTTATTTCCGTCAAAGTCACATCATGCCAACCTTTCCACTGCAAACGGAGTATCACGGGGCTCATTTTGTTAATATTATGGCGGTAGTGTCGGTTTGTCTCGGCCACAATGTCATTCAAAAGCTCGTCAGAAAAATATAGTAGAAAAATTTACGAAATTACTATAATTTGTCACTTATTCGGAAACTTTTGCCCTTTGTGGCACAAAATCGATGTCATTAGGAAGCTTCCCTTTTCCTGTAATATCTGCCCGTACACCACGGACTCGAGGAGCACCTCTATTAGCGCCACCTCCGTTATTCAAATCACCGACATCCTTTTCATGTTATTCAGCGACATTTTCTTTACTTTCTTCCTCATTGTCTTCTTCATTTTCCTCTTCCTCTTCATTTGCCTCTTCATCATTTTTACATCATCATCATGTACAGCACTTAATCTTTATCCCAAGGATAATAAGGAAATTATACAACCCAGCCCACAGCTGTACAAATAAGATGGATAGGAGGCGTTGTCAGGATGGAAGGCGAAGCGGTGAAGGCTTGTGGGCGCCCTAGGACAGGGTGGCTGATTGATAAATAAAATATAGGATTTAAGTTAATATTGGGTATATTCTCAAAGTACGGAATACACGGCGGGACTCGCCCTGGAGTCGGATGCAATGAATGAGTGCCAGTGTAAGTTGAGGATTAGAAAATGCAAAAGGTAAAGGTTACGGTAATGGTTACGGTTCACACAGCCGAACAGCCGCTAGGTGAGGGCGGACGGCATGCGGCCGTTCGCCCCACACAGAGGCTGGGCCTCTGGAGTGCGTCTGTTCTGTACGAGACCTAAAACTGAAGATAGCGCAGGATCTGATTCTCGCACCTCAGAGTCCTCCAGCAGCGGCATACATGATCAAACGTGTAGCTTGGAAACGTCAGTAGTTTCAGCGCGGACGCCAGAAGGATGGCTTGATTTTAGAATCAGCAGTCAGTACTGGTTCTGGCCTGCTCTGTCCTGCAAGGTAGACAGCCTTCGTCACGTTGTCAAGGCGTATGTGGGAGATCACTTGTAAAACTTAGGCGAAGTTTTGAAATAAAATTTTGGAATTATTTCTCTAAACTACGAGGCGCGTCCAGAAAGTAAGTTCCGTTTGGTAATAAAATGAAATTGTACACAGATATAGAAGAAATTTTTATTGTACAAAATTCTACAACTCTTAAACTACTTTTCCACATAACTGCCGAAATTCTGTAGGTACTTGTCATAGCGTGCCACAAGTTTTTGCATGCATCTTTCACAGATGGTTGCCGCCTGTGTATTCAACCATGTGGTAACAGCTCTTTATCATCGTTGAAGTGTTGACTACCAAGGACAGATTTTAGATGTAAGAAGAGATGAAAGTCGCTAGGAGAGAGGTCCGAGCTGTATGGAGGATGATCAAACAGGTCCCATTGAAATTTACGTAAGAATTGTTAGGTCACATTCGGTGGGTGAGGTCAGGCATTATCGTGAAAAAAAAAATCTTTTGACAGTAATTCTCTTCTTACACCTAAAATCTGTCCTTGGTGGACAACACATCAACAATGATGACGAGCTGAAAGAACATGTTACCACATGCTTGAATGCACAGGCGGCAACATTCTATGAAAAAGGCACACAAAACCTTGTGCCATGCTATGACAATTGCCTACAAAATTTCGGAAGCTATGTAGAAAAGTAGTTTAACAGTTGTAGATATTTGTACAATCAATATTTTTTGAGCTAAGTAGTTCGTTCACGGTGTGGCCAGCCGCCGTTCGTCTTGTGAGAGCAGTATTGGGAATTGGTGATAAACGCGCACTGCATTTGCTATAGCGCAGTTAAAGATAAATGTACCTCCACTAGTTGGTTGTATTCTTGTGTTTCTGATTGTATTCTCTATCGAGTGGGATAGCAATATTTTGTTTCTTTAAAGACAGTTAACTCGTCCTCAATATCTAACATTTTTCATAATACGTAAAGGTTGTGCCATCCTTGTTAGAAATACATCATTTTGTATCATAAATCATTCCTGAATTTGTGCACCGTCTGTTTTTATAATTAAATTACTATATAGAACAATGAATCCTCAGATTTCTTATTAGGATTAGGAATCAAATGTTCAAATGTTTGTATAGTCTATGGGACTTAACTACGGGGTCATCAGTCCCTAAACTTACAAACTACTTATGAACTACTTACGAACTAGGACGGCACAAATATCCATGCCCGAGGGGGGATTCGAACCCCCGACCGTAGTGACCGTGCAGACCGTGACTGGAGCGCCTTAGTCTCCTCGGCCACCGCGGCCGGCAATTAGGAATCCCAGCTAACCCTAATGATAAGAAATTGCCTAAGATTGAAACCAGTTGTTTTTGTATCCATAATTGCCTAATCGAAAGGAGTGATTCATAATTATTTTCATAATGATACCGAAAGGCTGGTGACCCACACGCAAATTAGCGATAGGGCCGTTCATTCAATTTCACCAACTGCGGTCATCATTACAACCATAAGTAATAGACAACACTGGCTGATGATAAAA
This sequence comes from Locusta migratoria, assembly GCA_026315105.1. Classification (NCBI taxonomy): domain Eukaryota; kingdom Metazoa; phylum Arthropoda; class Insecta; order Orthoptera; family Acrididae; genus Locusta; species Locusta migratoria. Next base: position 34,389,618 of record CM048750.1, on the reverse strand, counting down.
ATATCCCTACTTGCCAAATTTACTTCTCACACTATAACTGTCGTGTTAAGTCGTTACTGTGTTTACACAGATAGTTTGGTTGTAGATGACAACGCTACCATTGTCTAATTACAGGGTGTTACAGAAAGGTACGGCCAAACTTTCGTTAGTATGTACTGTACTTCCTCGATTCACCGCATTTGTAAACATTGGACTGACTGAAAAACCACGTTCGTGACGTTCGTGATGAACAGTAACCAGTTGATACTACGTACTGATGTGCTTGATGATAGTACTGTAGAGCAATGAGTCGCTCTTGCTTTTGATCTTCTGATGATATTTACTAACTGGTAAATGGCAGCAGCATCCGCGAACAGCTACTCAGATTGTCTGCTAAATCGTTTATAAAAATAAGAAACAGCATGGGTCCTACAACAGTTCCCTGGGGAACGCCAGTTATCACTTCTGATCTACTCGATGTCTTACCGTCAGTTGCAACGTACTCTACCCGTTCTGACAGGAAATCACGTCACAACTGTGGCGACATTCCATAAGCTTCTGAGGTTGTTGTTGTTGTTGTTGTGGTGGTGGTCTTCAGTCCGTAGACTGGTTTGATGCAGCTCTCCAAGCCATCCGGTCCTGTACAAGTATCTTGATCTGAGATTATGTTCTGCAACCTACATCCTTTTGAATCTGCTTACTATATTCGTCCCACGGTCTCCCTCTACAACTTTTACCCCACACACGCTTCGTTATAATGCTAAGTTGACAATTCCTTGATGTCTCAGAATGTGTCCAACCAGTCTATCCCTTCTCCTAGTCAGGATATGCCAGAAACTCCTTTTCTCCCCGATTCGGTTAAGCACCTCCACATTAGTTACATGATCTACCGATCTAATTTTCATCATTCGTCTGTAGCATCACTTTTAAAAAGCTTCTATCATCTTTTCATCTGATCTCCTTATCGAACACGTTTCATTCCCATACAATGCTGCACTCCAGAGAAATGCTTTCAGAAAGAACTTTTAACATTTAAATTAATATTGGGTGTTAACAAGTTTCGCTTCTTTAGAAACACTTTTCTTCCCATATCCATACTGCATTTTATGTCTTCTTTACTTCGGCCATCAGAAGTAATCTTGCCACACTAACAAAATTCATCTACTACTTTTATTGCCTCATTACCTAATCTAATTCCGTCAGCATTGCCTGATTTTCTGACATTGCATTCCATTACCTTCGTTTTACTCTTGTTAATGGTAATCTTATATCTTCCTTTCAAGACACTGACCATCCCATTCAATTGCTCTTCCAGATCTTTTGCGGTCTCTGACAGAATTACTATGTCATTGGCAAACCGCAAACTTTTTATTTCTTCTCCCTGCACTTTAATGCCTTCTCCAAATTTCTGCTTCCATTCCTTCACTGCCTGCTCAATGTACAGATTGAACAACATAGGGGAAAGGCTACAACCCAGTCTTACTCCATTCCCAACCTCTGCGTCCCTTTCCTGCCGTTCGACTCTAATAACCGCTGTCTGGTTTTTGTATAGGTTGAGTATAACCCTTCGGTCCCTATATTTTACCCCTGCTACCTTCAGAATTTGGAATAGTGTATTCCAGTCGACATTGTCAAAAGCTTGCTTGTGAGGTACAGTGTCAAAAGCCTTCCGGAAATCTAGAAATACGAAATCTATTTGACATCCTTTATCGATAGCACTTATCATGTGAGTAATGAGCCAGCCATGTTTCACAAGAGCGATACTTTCTGAAGCTGATTACTATCTTATTTTTGATTCTTCCACTACCTCAGGGCAATAACACAAGTTTTGTAGCGTATGTTCTAAACATCAAATTTAATGCAAAGACTTACCCCTGAGCAGGTGTCGCTAGCTGTGCACATATCCTCGCAGAGTGTTGCACAAAACGGCTGCTTTCCGGAGCAGTTCGCTCTCTTCAGCTGCGCGGAAGACGCCTGGCTCTGTTATTGTCTACCAGAGAGGAATTATGTACGGCAGAGAAATGCCGCAGAACTTCTCTCCGTATCCCGACAATGCGGCACACGTAAGCGAGGGAACAGGAGTTCTAGCGCGGCCAGGTAATAAGGGAGTCCACTGTGGCGGAAAATGAAATAACGTCAGCAGCAGCAGGCAGCGACTGCGGAGCGTCCCTGCAGCAGGGGAGCGGCTGCTGCCGACCACACTGTACCTCCTCAAAAGTGACGGGCTGCAATGTGCAATGTCCTGAGGTAGTGAAGAGGTGGCCAAATACCGCCTCCTCTCCATAAGAACCTAGCTGCTACCCGGACTTCGTTCGCTGTACAAAATTAAATACAGTCCATTCCTTTAATAATCAGTTTATTGACATAATAAAAACAAACATCTTTTACTAGTTGACCAGTGCAAATACACTACTGGCCATTAAAAATGTTACACCAAGAAGAGCCGGCCGCGGTGGCCGAGGGGACTGCGGCGCGTCAGTCTCAGTCTGCACGGCCACTACGGTCGGAGGTTCGAATCCTCCCTCGGGCATGGGTATTTGTGCCATCCTTAGTCTTAGATGTTTCATAAGTAGTTTGTAAGTTTAGGGACTGATGACCCCGTAGTTAAATCCCATAAGCTTTACAAACATTTGAACATTTTGCCCCACTTTAGGTTACGGTAGTAACACTAAAAGTGGGCCTTTGTGATAGTCTTTTGACAGCTTGAAATTTAAATGAAAATAACGGCTTAACTATTCATCTGACACGAAAATTGAATAACCGAATTTGTAGAGGAGAAAATTATCTACAACTTTGCTCTCTTATGTTTTTTTTTTTTTTTTGTTTTTTTTTTTTTTTTTTTTTTTTTTTTTTTTTTTTCATATCTCGTAGCGTTTCAAAGATATTTGCAAAAATAACGGCGATTTTCAGATGTATGTCTTTCTGTCTGTCTGTCTGTCTGCCCTGTTTCTAAGACGAACCGTTCAGCCTATCAGCACCAAATTTTACAGACATGACTGTAGGCCGCCAGAGACCAGAACCTCCTTTTTTCAAAATTTTCGGACAAAAAATACGGTAGTAACACCAAAAGAAAGCCGTTTGTAATAGAATTGTAATTGCAAACGAACCGTTCATCTGACACGAAAATTGAATAACCTAACTGGCAGACGAGAAAATTCTCTACAACTTAGCTCCCTTATGTTTTTTTCATACCTCGTATCGTTTGAGACATATTTGCAAAAATAACGGAGATTTGACACCCTCCACTGAATTAACGAAAACCAGCCGTTAGGAGATGTCACGTGACATTCCTCGTCCAGAACTCTCTCTGGCATACGCCATCCATATTGCGTTGCGTATTTGATGATTTTCTTGTTGCAACTTAGACGTTGTCATGCCAAAGCAATGGCAAGCATTAACAAAAACACATCGCTCTTCGTACGATAAATGATAATCTAATGTCTACAAATGCCATATTTGCAGCTGTTAAGAACGGCCATCAATAGTATGAGATTAAATGACTCATCTTTTGATTGATAGCCGTAGCGTAGTGGGCAAGGAGTTCGACTACGACGCTAAAGGTCTGTGGTTCGGAACATGCCACTACCCAATTTTTTTTCCTAATAGGGTTTCAGACACTCTTACTAATTAATTTTTTATTATTTAGGTTATTATTTTGCTCCAAAATGTTTGCAAAAACTTATAAAACTACAAATCTAAAGTGGGCCGTAAAACACATCAGTGAGATGTTTTTAACACCGAAAAGAGATGCAGTTGATAAACGAGTATTTATTTGACAAATATATATAATGCTAGAACTGACATGTGATTACATTTTCACGCAATTTGCGTGCATAGATCCTGAGAAATCAGTACGCAAAACAATCACCTCTGGCCGTAATAACGGCCTTGATACACCTGGGCATTGAGTCAAACAGTGCTTGGATGGCGTGTACAGGTACAGATGCCCATGCAGCTTCAACACGATACCACAGTTCAAGAGTAGTGACTGGCGTATTCTGACGAGCCAGTTGCTCGGCCACCATTGACCATACGTTTTCAATTGGTGAGAGATCTGGAGAATGTGCTGGCCAGGGCAGCAGTCGAACATTTTCTGTATCCAGAAAGGCCCGTACAGAGCCTGCAACTTGCGGTCGTGCATTATCCTGCTGAAACGTAGGGTTTCGCAGGGATCGAATGAAGGGTAGAGCTACGGGTCGTGACACACATGAAATGTAACGGCCACTGTTCAAAGTACCGTCGATGCGAACAAGAGGTGACCGAAACGTATAACCAATGGCACCCCATACCATCACGCCGGGTGATCGCCAGTATGGCGATGACGAATACTCTCTTCCAATGTGCGTTCATCGCGATGTCGCCAAACACGGATGCGATCGTCATGATGCTGTAAACAGAACCTGGATTCATCCGAAAAAAAAAAAAAAAACTTTTGCCATTCGTGCACCCAGGTTCGTCGTTGCGTACACCATCGCAGCGCTCCTGTCTGTGATGCAGCGTCAAGGATAACCGCAACCATGGTCTCCGAGCTGATAGTCCATGCTTCTGCAAACGTCGTCGAACTGTTCGTGCAGATGGTTGTTGTCTTACAAACGTCCCCTTCAGTTGACTCAGGGATCGATACGTGCCTGCACGAACCGTTACAGCCATGCGGATAATATGCCTGTCATTTCGACTGCTAGTGGTACGAGGCCGTTGGGATACCGCACAGCGTTCCGTATTGCCCTCCTGAACCCACCGATTCCATATTCTGTTAACAGTCGTTGGATCGCGACCAACGCGAGCAGCAGTGTCGCGATACGATAAACCGCAATCGCGATAGGCTACAATCCGACCTTTATAAAAGACAGAAACGTACGCATTTCTCCTGCTTACACGAGGCATCACAAGAACGTTTCACCAGGCAACGCCGGTCAACTGCTGTTTGTGTATGAGAAATCGGTTGGGAAGTTTCCTCAAGTCAGCACTTTGTAGGTGTCGTCACCGGTGCCAACCTTGTGTGAATGCTCTGAAAAGCTAATCATTTGATCACAGTATCTTCTTCCTGTCGGTTTAATTTCGCGTCTGTAGCATGTCATCTTCGTGGTGTAGCAATTTTAATGGCCAGGAGTGTAATTCGCACTCTGTTCTGATCAGTCACAGATAGATAAGATAATAATGGAGAAAAGGCAGATGTAAGTACATATGTATAAAAGATAATAAACTTTGAATAGTAGTAACAAACGTAAGTCCACTTAAAAAAAATAATTAAACAGAATATGATAAATTCCGAAACATAAAAATTCATATATTGATTTCTTCGTGTTTATTTCGTTCTTTAAAACTTGTTTATTTTATAAAACTTCTTTGAAAACAACGTTAGTGATTATAATGTGATCATCATTTATTTTTTGGCTGGAAATGTCTTTAGCAAGTGATTTTTCAAAAAAGATTCAACGGCCGTTACCAACATCAATACTGCCGTAAGGAAAAGCATAGCCTTTGTTTCAGTATATTTCACTTATGAGAATAAACAGCGCAGCATCGCCATCTATTAGTTATTTGATTATTTGGTTACTATGTCAGTAACAGCTCCCCTATCGGATCTTTGCTATACTACGCTGCAATTCAAGCATAGCATACATCAGCAACTACAAATTACGATATCTTTTCTTCCCCTAATCCGATTTTGATGTAATGAAGCTTATATGTTGCACCAAGGTACTCTCAGTTGACCTATGAAACCCCATGAAAGTTCGTATAGTACTCTTGAAGATTTGCTGTACTACATCATAGTTATAAGCATAGTATACACAAAAAGTTGAAAATACGATATCTTTCCTTCCTCTGATCCGATTTTGATGAAATTACGCCTTTGTTTCTCTCCAAATTATTCTCAATTCATCTGTAGAAACCTGTGGAAGTTCGTGTATTACCTTTGGAGATTACCCTCAACAAATAGACATACACGATGGCTTTTAAGCTAATGATTAAATTATGATATCTTTATTTTCAGTGATCAGATTTTAATTATTGAAGCCTTTATTTTAACAGCACGATGTTCTAAAGTTAGGTGTGAAAACCCCAGGAAAATTTGACAACTAGTTTAGGAGATATACGTGCGCAAAGAGACAAACAGACATAACAGTCGTAGATGAAAAAATTGCAATTACGATATTCCTTTTTTCCGTGATCTGACGTTTATGAAAAGAAGTCTATATATTGTCCGGTTACGCTCATATATATTTTCGTGGTCCGATTTTGATAAAAGTATGCCTATATGTTGACCCAAACTTTTCTCGTGTTTTCTGTGAAAACCGCATTTACAGTATTTTTGAGGACGCAGGGAACAGCGACAGGCCTACATTCGCAGATTTATCACTAGTACAGTTAAAATCGAAAGGACACTCATTCACTCACTCACTGACTAAACACGAAATCTCAAAAAGTACTTCACCTTTGAAGCCGAAATTCTGCAGGAATGTAGTTTATAGGGAGAAGACGTCAGCTAAGAAAGGATTATGCGACAGGGCCGATACTTCAGGAGATATGACGTCATAAACAACGAAAACTTTCCCTTCTTGTGGCACGTCGTAGTGTGACTTTATCAGTCCACTATTTGAGAAGGAGAGCACTTAGCGACTTGCAACAAACTTTAAACATAATATCAAAACTTTAGGAAACTTTTTCTCGCTGACAATCCCAGCAAAATGATCAAATGAAAAATGTTTGTCCCTTACTACTTTTTCGGCATTTGGCATGACGTTACAATTTATTACTCGTACACTATTCGTTGTATTCGCGAGAAATGTTACGGACATCATATAAACATACCACTGAACGTACGTTCGAAATTTTATCATAGTACGACACACAGTTCATGAGATATGGAGTCATAAACAATTAGATTCATGAAAAAACGCATCTCGCATGACGTTTTGATTTATTACGTCATTCCTACTAACTCTATTTGCGACGTATTTTGTAGATATTTTACATATACACCACTGGATGTACTTTCGAAATAATATCGTATTACGACATATAGTTCAGGGTACAATGAAATGCATGAAAATGCGCCCTAATAAGCATGAGGTTGTAGTGTACGTCTTTACTACCTACTTTATTTAGAACATATTTCCCTGGCAGTTTCCTAATATTCCACTCTACGAACCTGGTAAATAATGTTGCTGTAGGACACATAATTAAGGAGATATTCCGTCATAAACGTGACATCCGTAATTAGGTACTGCATTATGTAGAAAGGTGAACAGCTGGGGAACAACAGCTTTGAGATAATTGCAGAACGACATATTGTTCATAGCTGTTTATTTTTTCTCAATGCTACCGGTTTCGGTCATTTACCATTATCAAGCGTTAGTGGAGACTAGGTAACGCTTGATAATGGTAAATGACCGAAACCGGTAGCATTGAGAAAAAATAAACAGCTATGATCAATATGTCGTTCTGCAATGTACTGCATTATGTTTGACATTTTGTTTAGTCTTCATTACTCTGTTCGCAGCACATTACGCAAACAATATCTAAATAAAACTTTTTTCATTAATAAGCCTGCAGCAGTGAATATATCGTAATAATAATAAGTATGATATCCTTTACTGCTGCTTATTAGTTGTATTTATTTATACACTACAGCTGCTTCGCCGTATTTGGCATTGTCAAGCGGTCTGCAATAGTTGAAATAAAATATGTGAGCCTCTACAACTCATTCAAGGGTTTAATGAATTAGTACAACATAAATAAACAAACTATTAATAGTATCCTGGAGGAACGTAGGTTTTTTAGAGATAAAAGGAGCCAACACGAATAGTCACACTTTTCACGAATTGGCATGATTTGTGACTTTTAAGACTGACAACAGTTTTGTAACGATTATTTTTTTCCTGCTTATAATGATTTACAGACACACGAATGTTTTATACACATCATAAGCTAATTTCCAGCTAATTCGCGCCGATCGATCTCGTTGATTGATAATAACAACATTGTGATTGGTTGACAGGGCTTTAAGGATTTATCTTTGAAATGAACTCTATTTTTGGTCCAGTATTCTCCCATAAACGTAACATGTTTTTAGAAAAGCGGATATGGACAGAGAGAAGGAATAGGAGAAGTACCAACTCAAGGCTGGAATAAAGAAATAAATACCCGGGCAATGCCGGGTTCTGAGCTAGTCATTCATAAAATCCAAGATATGGTGATGGAGTTAAGGTGCGTGAGATAGTGCTGTGGGCATATCGAAAGAACGGGTATTTTGCGTAAACATTTGAACTTGAGAAAGCTGTCCGCAAGATGCGTGCCGCGATTGCTCATGCTTGACCAAAAACGGAATCGTGTGAAGTGTTGCAAGGAAGGTTTGCAGTTGTTCAGGGAAAATCCGCAGGACTAAGCGTCGTTTCGTCACTGTGTATGAAACATGGGTACATTACTATACTCCTGAGACCAAAGAACAATATAAACAATGGGTTACCAAGAGAGAATCTGCACAAAAAAGGCCAGAAAGGTTATGGCGACGGTCTTTTGGGATTTGCATGGCATTCTCCTAATCCACTATCTCGTACAAGGTGAAACTATAACAGAGCCATATTATTCAGTCATTGGACCATTTGAAAACTGAACTGGAACAAAAAGGTAGACGATTGGCTCACAAAAACGTCCTTTTCCATCACGACGATGCACCAGCACACTCCTCAGTAGTCGTGGTCGCAAAATTATTGGGAATAGGATTCCAACTCGTTTTACATCCCCCTATTCTCTAGATTTGGCTCTCTCGGACTACTATTTGTTCCCCAATTTGAAGAACTGACTGTCGGGACGAAGATTTCATTCAAACTAGGAGGTGACTGCGGAAACCAATAGCTTTTTTGCAGGCTTGCACAATTCCTATTATTAGGAAGTGATCAGCAAATCAGAACTGCGTTGGACGAAGCGTATTTCTCTAAGACGAAACTATGTCGAAAAATAAAAATCGTTATCCCCAAACACGTTAGTAGTTTTTAAATTTCTCGGACGTTTCAATCGCCTCTCGAAATATCATCACGAGAATACTTTTGACAAAATGACCGGTTGAATCCAACCAACGAGCTTAAATGTCATAGAGTGGCGCTAGGTCCGCCATGTTTGAGGCAAATTGAACTGCCGTCCGCCATGTTATTTGCGGTATCGGCTGAAAGCTGGTATGCCACACCCACTCGAGAATTTTACCTACTTATAGTTCCACGTTTTAAATATAGATTGACTATTGTATACGGATGTGGATCAAGTTCTGACAGACTTTTCCGAAGTTGCGAATTGACGAACCTGGTCGTAAATGTCCTAAAAATACGATAATCAAATTTCAGCAACCTATCAGCATTACAGTTCCAGTTCGAAGTGTAACGTTAGCCGAGGTTTACAATAACAACGGAAGTGCCGCTTTGAAAATATTTGCGTTGTTTATAATGCAAATGCGTGGTCTAAACGAGCTGCGAAACATAGAGTGAACGGTAACTGTTATGACGAACAATCTTTACCATGGATTTGCATCTGCTGTTAATGTGTTGTAACAACTGCTTCCATAAAGTCTAGTATACACTTATCTTGTGTTTACTAAACCTATTAAGTCTACCAACTTGTAAAATCGCTATTAAAGGGTTTGGTTGTCAACTTTGGTGGATGAAATTTGAGTACAAAGAAAAAAGTGACAACAAAATATTGCAGTTAAAATTGCGCCTAGGTGATCTGCCACAAAAGTATTCCACGTGGAAATAAGGTGTCCTTAATAACTTCCCTTGTTGCCATACTGAGACAAGTAACGTATGCAGAATGAAACTTTCACTCTCAGCGTACGCTGAAATGAAGTTTGGAAAGTAGGAGGCGAAATATTGGCAAAATTGAAGTTGTAGGGGGGCACCGTGAGTCGTGTTGGGATAGCTCAGTGGTTGAGCGCTCGCCCGCGAAAGGCAAAGGTGCAAGGTTCTAGTCCCGGTTCCGGCACACAATTTTAATCTGCCAGGAAGTTTCAAGTAACGTATGGTACGTGAAATTTCAGTACAAAGACGAAAGTGACAACAGAATATTACAACAATAATGCGCCCAGGTCAGTTGCCACAAAAGCATTCCAAGTCGAAATGGCGTATCATTAATAATTTTCGTTGTTGCCACACTGTAATAAGTACAGATTTCTTGCAAAGGACACAGACATATATAAGTGAAAAAAATCTGGCTGTCAGTACTGCGTCCATATTTTGCACTGGTTGCATGTCTACCATGTTAGGTCAGGTATTATCGCCAAAAAATGAAAATATTTTTAAAGAGGGTGTAGACACTGAAAAGTGTAGTTTCATCAACCACAGGAGCGGCAGAAGAAGAAATATCGGAGAGACACACTAACACCAGGAAGAAAACTGAGCAGTTTTTTATGGTGCGTACTTCAAGGGAATTGCAGGAATGCTGAGTGCCGTTAGTCAAGAATTTTGTTTGACTATAGACAGACTGAGATCAACCAAAGCAAAAAATTTGGTGTTCTTACATGCAGTACTTGTCGTTTTATCACTTCGATTTGTGCTTTTATATGCTGAACACAATTGTACAGGCAGTACACACTAAATACAATATACCGGGTGATCAAAAAGTCAGTATAAATTTGAAAACTTAATAAATCACGGAATAATGTAGATAAAGAGGTACATGCTTGGAATGACATGGGGTTTTATTAGAAGAAAAAAAAAGGCAAATTTCAATAACTGTTTGACAGATGGTGCTGGACAGCAAAAAGTCAGTGACTGCGCATGAAAATCGTGTATAAAAGGAACTGTAATGAGAGAGAATCAGATGCACCAGCAGTCGCAGCATTTTGACGTTACCTGAAAAGGTGCTTTTAGTGAAGCTGTATTATTATACTGGGGAATGTGCTAGTTCAGCATTACGATCCTATCGCCATAGGAAGGTGATTTGAACGGGTAAAGGTCCGTTGACAAATACAGCTGTGGCGAGAATGATTTCGAAGTTCGAAGCCACAGGTTGTTTAGACGATAGACCCCGTAGTGGCCGACCGAGCGCAAGACGTAATGCTGCTGAGACAGTTCAGGGAGAAATGGAGACAGTAGCGGGTTCGTCTATGCACGGGGAAGTCAGCGCTCGCGAAGTCGCACGTCGCACCGGCGTTCCATACACTACTGTTTGGTTGGCACTTAGCCGTAACCTCCGATGCTCTCCTTACAAACTCCATCTGCATCATGAACTGTTACCTGGCCATTTAGTGAAGCGGAGGGCATTTGCTGTATGGGCGTTTCAAAAGATGGATGAAGATGACGATTGGTTGAGTAACTTGTTGTGGACCGACGAAGCTTATTTCAACGCACATAACTGCAGCATTTGGGCTAGTGAAAATCGTAGAAGTGTCGTGGAAACTATTGTACGACGAGAAAGTCACGGTATGGCTTGGATTTACCACATCTACCGTTAACGGGCCTACTTTCTTCGAAGAACTGCGTGATTCTGGTTTTGTAACTGCTACCGTGACGGGTGAGAGGTACGATGGTATGTTACAGAATCGCATCATCCCCAGCCTGGCTGATAAATATTTACCTGGTGGAACGTAAGATTTTTGTGCAGGATGGCGCTCCACCCCATATTGATAGACGCGTGAAAGATCTCTTGCACGCGTGGTTTGGTGATGATCGTGTGCTCAGTCGCCACTTTCGTCATGCTTGGCTTCCCAGGTTCCCAGACCTCAGTCCGTACGATTATTGGGTTTTGGTTTACCTGAAGTCGGAAGTGTGTCGTGATCGACTGACATCTCTAGGGATGCTGAAAGACAACATCCGACGCCAATGCCTCACCAAAACTCCGGACATGCTTTACAGTGCTGTTCACAACATTATTCCTCTACTACAACTATTGTTGAGGAATGATGGTGAACATATTGAGCATTTCCTGTAAGGAACATCATCTTTATTTTGTCTTAATCTGTTATGCTAATTATTGCTTTTCTGATCAGATGAAGCGCCATCTGTCGGACCTTTTTTTTTTCCTAAGAAAACCCCATGTTATTCCAAATACGTGTGTCAATTTTTACCTCTCTACATTATTCTGTGATTTATTAAGTTTTCAAATTTATACTGATAATCGAAGCTCAGTAACGAGATAAGATAGACAGACTTCTGTCAAGTATACTGACCACCAAAAATATGGTGGCCGAGTTTGCCCAGGTTGCCACAAAGAGCGCTGTAGCTCGTGTGTCAGCTACTTCATGAAATTTTAGCAACGGCCGGCCGCGGTGGCCGACGAGACTGAGGCGCTCCAGTCACGGTCTGCACGGCCACTACGGTCGGGGGTTCGAATCCCCCCTCGGGCATGGATATTTGTGCCGTTCTTAGTCTTAGCTAGTTCATAAGTAGTTTGTAAGTTTAGGGACTGATGACCCCGTTGTTAAGTCCCATAGACTATACAAACATTTGATTTAGCAACGTTTGTGCCCCCTCAGCGGAACTCTGCGACTTCGGCGTAAACACCCCGAATGAAGGTGCGACAGGGACGTGTCGAGTTATCGGCATCGACGTTTGTGGCGACAAGTAAACAGGCGCGCCGTCGCATATTGGATGCGGGGTTGGCCCGCTCAGAACGCTGGCTGCAGACCTGCCGTTGCCGCTGGTGGGGATTTGCAGGGCGTGGGCGGGCGAGCGAGACTCGCGGATTGCCGGCGACGCGGCTTATTGTTTTCCTGAGTGGCTCTGCGCGGCACAAAGTGAGTACTCCCGCCGCCTAACAGGGCTTTTATGAGGCGCCGCGCCGCCCGCGAGCTTCGGAACCAGCTGCGCGCTGCTTCGCCTCCTTTGCGAACTCCTCTCGACGCAGTCTCGCTCGGAGGCAAAGAAATTAGCCGCCTTTACTGCCGACGTCTTTGCGTTCTCCAGCACTGCTTGACAAAGAGAACTGCATCGCTAGCAAATAAATGTAAACGTTTGTATTTTGTTTTATACATCTACTTCTCCGCATACCACCGTACCGTGGGTGCTGGGTGGCCAAGAAAATGTGTAGAGAGATGGCTGATACATTTGAAAAGAAATAGGTCGCCAGGTTATAATTTTCCAACCCCTACTACAGGGTGTCTCACGAAAGACGCCTGCCAGACGTCCGCGGATCGCGCGGTACGACTCCCGGCCGCCGCCACCGCATCCGCCGGACAAGGCAGCGCCCGATTCTCGGACTCTTTATTATGCCGCGGGCGCATACATTGAGTTAAAGTCTAAAAAAACATTGCCATCTGAGTAATCTAAGCTTACCTTTATTTACAGTAGATGTCCAAAATGATGTCCCTCTATGGAAAGAGCGGCCTGAGATCTCTTGAACACATTCACGAACACTCGACGAATTTCGGCTGCCGAAATCTGGGAAATGACTAGTCGAATCCTGTCTTCCAGCTCTTCGAGTGTTTGGGGATTGCTTGCATACACCTTGTCTTTTAACATTCCCCAAAGATGAAAGTCACAGGGATTTAGATCTGGAGAACGAGGAGGCTATTCAACCATCCTATCATTAAAAATACTTCGTATTGCTACCATAGAAGCATTGGCAATGTGTGGTCTTGCATTCTCCTGCATGAAATAACCGTACAGCTTTTCGTTGTGTAAAAGTTCTTGAAAAAATGGATGCAGGATATTGTTCACACACCTGTCAGAATTTTTTGTTTCGTGAAAAAAGATTGGCCCAATTATTCGCATTTCCCATACTTCGGCAGCCGAAATTCGTCGAGTGTTCGCAAGTGTGTTAAAGACATGTCAGGCCGCTCTTTCCATAGAGGGACGTCATTTTGGACATCTACTGTAAATAAAGGTAAGCTTAGATTACTCAGGTGGCAATGTTTTTAAGACTTTAACTCAGTGTATGCGCCCGCAGCACAACAGAGTCCGAGAATCGGGCGCTGTCATGGCCGGCGGGTGCGGTGGCGGCGGCCGGGAGCCCTACCGCGCGATCCGCCTGGCAGGCGACTTGCGTGAGACAGACACTCTCTGCAACGGTTAGATAAAACAAGTAACATATCAGGGCGTGTGTGTAATGTACTAATCAAATGTAAAGGCTATCGTTAATGGAGCTGATGATGTATTGCGTGTTATAACTAAACCGCGGATTTTTAGGCTGTAAAAAGAAAATTTTAGGCGCCTAAAATAGGCACTTTGTTTACCATATTTAGGCTAAAAAAATCTAAAATAGCTCTTATAAGAATTCATCAGATCAAATAAACATAATTGACGCATGAGCCACAGCTCAATCCTTTCCATACACACACACACACACACACACATATATATATATATATATAGTAAGTAAGTACAGTTTTCGAAGATAAAAATACAATGCACATCAGAAGCCATATTTTTAAATACATGTATATATATATAAATTTTCGTGTTTGCGCCTATATTTTATTCTACATCCAAAACTGCACATCGCAAACGAGAAGTGTTTGTATGCGGTAGTACATCTACATCGACATACATACTCCGCAATCCACCGTAAGGTGCGTGGCGGAGGGTACACTGTACGACTACCAGGCATTTCCTTTCCTATACCACTCCCAAATAGAACGAGGAAAAAAAGAATGCCTATATGCCTCCGTACGAGCCCTAATTTCTCTTATTTTGTCTTTGCTTAACAAACATTTGAATATTTGAAGGCAAGTGAAGAGAGATCCCTCCAATAGTCGTAGGAAATCTGCAGAATTCTTATGTGAAGAGAGATTCCTCCAATAGTCGTAGGAAATCTGCAGAATTCTTAATGCGATGCTCAAAATCTTCCAAAAGCGGGCTCAACAAACCACCAAGATGTTTTGCTACACGATATGTTCGGAGCACCAAGTTCTAACACAATGCGTCCAAGAGAACTTCTTCCTCGTGAACCTTAGGAAGGTCACCTGGAATTAAGACTCCTGATAGTTTCTTGTGACGAGGAACTTTTCTTAAGGGCAGACGTACGGCAAAATAGTGAAAAAAATCCGGATTTTATTTTATTTCTTAATTTATTAGGTTGATGTTTTAGAAATTACAAAAATGTGTTTGTGAAGCTTATGGGACTTAACTGCAGGGTCATCAGTCCCTAAACTTAAACTACTTATAAATTACCTTATATTGAAGACAGCGCAAAGATCCATGCCCGAGGGGGGGGGATTCGAACCCCCAACGGGGAACGGCCTCGTGCGTCGCAACATAGCCCCTCAATGCGCTCGGCCGCTCCGCCGCGGCTTTTAGGAGTGACTTCCCAAAGTTTCGTTATCGAAATAAGATTTGAAATATTCTCAGAACGACATTTCTTCAACGGTCTGCGCTTCGCACATCCCCATTATCTGTGTTGTGCTCCACTCCTTCTCTACAGTAGATATATTTTTCTGTTAATTTTTCGGTCACATAATCGAAACGAACAGCAGACGTAGAAGGTTGTGACAAAGATTATACCAGTACGTTCCTTTGTTTATAACTTGATTTGCTTTTAAGAGTACATAGTACAGTTTGTTATTTCGCAGTTTGTTAGTTCTTTTTGCTTACAATGGGTCGTAACAGTGGCTGTGTATTCAAAAAGATGAGAAAGTGTCGAATGGTGGGATGGAGACAGCTGGGATGCAACTAATATTCCAAAGATCTTTTGAACAATATGGAGTTGGGTATGTGAAGTGCCTAGGTGGTGGAGTGTCCACTGCTTTTAAGACTGTTTTAGGTAGCAATCGTTATGGTTCATAAGTAACAATTGAAAAACGTGTATGTGTGGAGCATGTTCAGAAGCGAATGGGAGGCAGACTTCTCAGACTGAAGAAAGAAATGAAGGGCAAAATATTAGACGATGGAAAACTACTGGGAGGTGTTAACAGATTGACAGACAAAGAAATTCGCACACTTCAAGTATATAATGGAATAGCCAACAGGAACCATGTACACAGCGTGAAAGCAATTCAGCAAGCAGTATGGGCGATATTCTTCCACAAACTTTCCACCGGTGAGACCCCTCTGTGACATATCATAGTGCAAACATCTTCAGGCAAAAGGCAGTGGAAAGCCATACACCCATAAGCATGATGTACCACTTGCTTTTTTAAATGTTAAAAAAAGCCAACTTTCAGATATCTGGCCAACCCTGAACTTCTGCAAAAAAGTGTGGATGGGAAAACACAAAATACAAATGAGAGCTACAATCATATGGATGCATTGACCCAAAACAGGGCGTGTCCTCAAATGTTGTGAAGATAGCTGCATGTGATGCCTGTCTAGTGTTTAACAGCGGGAAAGTAGGTAGGAATGAGTGCTTGCAGAGATTAGGCTTCCATTCAGGTGCATTCACACTGAAGATACTCCGAACCATTGATGAAGCGAGGCTTGACACAGCACAGACAGCAGAGGAAATATCCAAAAGATGGCTAGGCAAAGGACACAGAGAAAGAGAATACTTCAAGAGGATAATCAATATTATGGATGTGAACATCATTAGTGTGTAAATGTATGGCAATTTTGTTAAAAATTAAAATAAAAAATTTAAATGAGATTTCCCATAAAGTGATTTTTTTAAATATAATGTACCTTTTCTCGGGAACTATACATCTACTACATCTACATCTACCTGGGACGCTCTGCAAATCACATTTAAGTGCCTGGCAGAGGTTTTATCGAACCACTATTATACTATTTATCTCCCATTCCATTCTCGAATAGCGCGCGGGAAGAAAGAACATCTGAATCTCTCTGTTCAAGCTCTGATTTCTCCTACGTTATTCTGATGATAATTTCTACTTATGTAAGTGGGAGTCAACAATATATTTTCGCATTCGGAGGAGATTGGCGATTGGAGTTTCGTAAGTAGCCGCAGCGAAAAGCGCCGTTGTTGTAATTATTCCCATCCCAGATCCTGCATCATTTCCGTAACGCTGTCTCCCCTGTATCGTGACAATACGAAACGATCTGTCCTTCTCTGGACTGTTTCGATGTCCTCCGTCAAACCCCCTGATATGGATCCCACACTGGGCTGCAATACTCCAAAAATGGACGGTCAAGCGTAGTGTATGCAGTTTCATTTGTAGTTCTGTTGCATCTTTTAAGGGTTCTACCAATAAAACGCAGTCTCTTGTTCGCCTTTCCCACGACATTATCTTTGCAATTTAAGTCTGAAGTAATAGTAATTCCTAGGTATTTTGTGGAGTTTACGGCCTTTACTTTTGATTGATTTATTTTGTAAACATATTTTAACGGATGTTTTTCGTACTCATGTGGACGACTTCACACTTCTCATTATTTAGAGTCAACTGAGAAGTTTTACACCATAGTGATATCTTATTCAGATCGTTCTGCAGTTGGTTTTGATCTTCAAATGAATTTACTAGACGGTAAATGACGGCGTCGTCTGCAAACAACCTACGAGAGCTACTTAGATTTTCCCCTAAATCGTTTATGTAAATAAGGAACAGCAGAGGACCAATAACACTACCCTGTGGAACGCCCGATATCACCTCTGTTTTAGTCGATGCCTTACCATCGATTACTACGAACTGTGTCCTCTCTGACAGGAAATCCCCTATCCAATCCCAAATTTGGGGCCATATACCATAACCACGCAATTTGATTAAAAGCCGTTTGTGAGGTACGTTGTCATAAGCCTTCTGGAAATCAAGAAATACGGAATTGATTTGCGAACCCTTGTCGATAGCACCCATCACTTTGAAATTTGGCACAGTTCTTAAAAACCACTTACTGAACAATCCTGTGCTGCGCTTTCTCTTTATCTTGTGCCTGAGAACAGTTCTTCTTCTCTCCATGAGGAAAATAGAGCAGCCTCAGTTAACATGAAACGGAAAAATTAATTTGAAATTAACCATTACCTTAAACAAAAATCCACTGCATAGGTTTTAATAGCCTTTAATTCAGAAATATATTGTTAAGTTTCAGCTTTAATGCTTGAATAGTTTATGAGGTGAGGTACATTATATATATATATATATATATATATATATATATATATATATATATATATATATATATATATATACCAGTAATAAAAAGTTCAAATCCTTATAAAATGAAATTGTACATTATATACTACATAATATTGGCAAGTTTTAAATTTGTAACTATAACATTGTATGAGATATCAAATTTTAAATGTCAGTATGCATTTTGGCCTCCGTGTGCCTTTAAGGAGATTATGTCTTCCTGTCAACACTTTTGTTTTAATGATATCTTTTTGCTTAAAATAAGGTTAGCATTTTCCTTGTCCGCAGGTAAACAAGCAGGATCCGCGGTGGAATAGCCGTGCGCACTGAGGCGCCGTACTGCGGTGCGCGCGGCCGTTCGCTGTCGGGGATTCGAGTCCGCCCTCGGGCATGGGTGTTTGTGTTGTCCTTAGGTTAGTTTACCTTTGATTAAGTAGACTGTAAGCTAGAGACTAATAGAAAAGCAGTTACGTCCCATAGATTTACAAACATTTGAACGAAAAAGCAGGTACTTTAACCCTCGTATGGAATCAGCTCTATAAAAACGTATGTATGCCAGGTTTTTTTTTTTTTTTTCCCCAGAGTGATTCAAGTCACTTTATGGAGATAAAATTTGAAATATGTCCATAAAAAGTAAATATAATTTATTGAGAAACTTATGTTAACGTTGATGTAACAACTTCACGATTTCTTCATATAATTAAGTTACATATTAGTTACAAATAAGTTGTAATTACTTACTACATTTGTTTCAAATATGAAAACAAGTTTTGTTTGGTTTGTTTGGTTCCAAAAATTATTTTAACACAAGATATTTATAACCTACAAACTATGTACTAAAGCTGTGCTTTATTAGTATTAGGTGTAAATATGATTTACATGGAATATTATTACAAATGCACTCCTACTCGTTCTCAGTGTCAATCCAGTTCAATCCAGCATTCAAGAGTTAGGTACATAAATTTATTATCTTTTGTATGAATATTGGTATGCATTACTATTACACTCTGCACGTGTTTGGTGATAAAAGTCTGAAACAATCTGCCCTTGACTGTAATTGTGGTCTAAGGTGACGTGGGATATGCGCAGTTTCACGTAATACATTCCTTGAAACCTGCTTGCGCACATCAGGTGGTACGGTGTTATATGTTATCTGTCCACTTCTAGACACAAAAGTAGATGCACTAGTTACCTGAATGCCATTATCATCTTCTTCACAGTCACACACATCCACTTCACCTGCGACCCGTACATCTTCCTCTATCATATCTCGATCAGAATCACTATTATGCTCGTTTTCAAAAATTGATTCATTATCATTATCAGTCTTCTGTAAATCTGCAAAAGCCTGTTTCAGACTGTAGCCCCTTTGAAAACGTATATCACCATCCATTACGAATAAACTATAACACGACGTCTTCTTTGCACAAAGCTCAATTACAAACAGTGAATTTGTCGTAACAGTGCACGTAATTGTATTTTCTATTCATTGTTTACAACAATGTACAAATAAATGTCGGTGTATAAGGTACATTGTTGCCAAGATTTATTTTCGTAACAAAACTTATATATGACACTGATCATCACTTATTGTATAGCTGGGGTATTTTCTGACCCCACTGCAAAAATTTCAAATTGTTGTTCTGCAAAATGAGACATAACCATAAATATTTTACCCAGTTATAATAAAAAGTCCTCGGACAGCATATCTGAAAGATGAGTTGTCTACACCCACATTAAAACTGTTTATTTATGGTTGAATAAGTCTTGGGGTCTAACAAGACTCCAAGCATCATGCGAGGATTAAGAATCCAGTTCTCAGTGGCGTGCCGTTATGGCGCGGGTTGGGATTTTTTCGGCAATTACTCTTTCACTTTGGTAACATAAAAGGCACCGTGTTATTAGAGTACAGGAAAAAGCTTCATTACGCACTACTCTTAGTCGGAGCGTTCAGAGAGCTTACAACGGACAATTAGAGAGACAGCGACCTGAATACGAATTCGCCGAACACGGACGGACAACGATTTTCCGCTGCCAATCGATAAACGAGGACAGAGCCGTGTAATTAAATACTGTCCGAGGTCGAGCAATTTCAACAAAATTAATTAAAACTGCAGGGAAAACATGAAACAAATGGATTCAGACTTTAATGAATTCCCGACAGAGGCGATCGGGCGGATCCCGACAGACGGCCGTCCGGTCAGGGGCGCCTGACCGCAGCGGTCAGACAGGCGTCATGACCGGCTGTCTCCGAGGACGCGGCCGCCTCGCTGGAAATTGACGCCGGCCAAACTGAGTCCACTGCCACGTCGGTACACCTCCTACAAAACAGCCGCAGCATGATTTGCGGCGACGAGACATGACAGGTAACGTACGGGGGTTTTCAAGTAACGTCGCATCCTCTGCAAATTCTAAAGTGACAAGTAGGAGGTATAGGGGAGAGTGGGACACATTGAACCATGTAACACCACATCACGACCATAGCATTAGAATCACGGCATTCAGACATTTTTCATCGTTACGTAATTTTAATAATTTAAGAGCTAGAATTTTCTCGTATTTCAAAATTTTTAGTAATTTCAAATTATATCAGGGAATATTTAGGTCAAAAAATCTCGTGTATCAGAGATCACTTGCCAGACACTAATAATTATGTCCTCATTGTATGTTTTCATTTTCCACTAAGTTTACAGAAACATATTTTTCGTGGGTAATTTCAGAACTATCATTTATAATGACCGTAGAAATGCTAACTGTTTTAGCAAGTATGTATTAAAACAACCAGTTGAATGCTATTCTCATCTTCTTCATAAACTTAGTTTTTTCATGAACATGCAAAAACTACTCTGCATTATTTGACTCCTGTTATGTGTCACTTGTTTCATTGCCAAGGTAACCTTTAAATATCAAATCGAAATTCCCCATTGATTAACATAAATTGATGTTGAAATCATTTCTTCATAGCATACTGTTCTTAATTTTATCCTTTTTGCATATTAGACAAGTCACTGCAATGGTTCGGATTCCACGTTAAGCTGTACGTCCCCTTTCCCCGGTTGGATAACTAGGGTAGGCTAGGAACACGCAAGTCTCCGAAGTGGCGTCCAATTGAAAGACTTGCACTAGGCAATGAACCACATGATATTATTATTTGTCAGATTGCTATTATAAATAGTACCCGCAGTTGAGTTACTCTCTCTCTATGTGCTCAGCTTTCTCTATGTGCTCAGCTCTCTATGTGCTCAGCTTTCTCTATGTGCGTACCTTTCTATGTGATTGGTTCTCTAAGTAATAACCTCTCAGTGCTTCGCTAAAATATTATACGCGGTTACATTCCAAGATAGGAAAAAAACCGAAAAAGTATTTAAACTTTAACACAAACTTTCATATCGCGATCATACGCGAAAGCGAATATTATCTTCGGACTTTGATCGGGATAGGCTAGGACGGAAGAATTAGAAACTTCTGCCTCCCGTAACAAATTGATGAATATTCGTGAGATGAAATTTGAACTAATTGTCTAGTTTAATGCGATAACTTTTCAAAGACGTATCTTGAAGAATTAAAGTTTGTAATAAATGTATAGGATCCAGAGAGATTACTACAAATTTTGACGAAAATAATCACGAATTTTATGTACTGTGAAAGTGTTGTGAATGTAACTATTGATTTAAAAATAGAGAATCTATGAACCTTAAAAAAAACCTTAAACAGTTATTCGAGTATTTAGTTCCCTAATATTGTCCCAGCATACTCTAAAGGTGAAAATATATATGTGACGTTCCTAAGAAATTAATGTGTGAAGGAATATATCTAACAGTTTTGGTCAGTAGAAACTTATGGTGAAATTTTCTAAAGAATAATTCTATAAAGGAAAAGGATCAGGCAAAAACAGTATCTCTGTGACGGGCGTCAAATTATCTGAACTACCGGGACTCAATTATTCAAATTTTTATTCTTTGATTTATTAAATATCAGCCCCTGAGAAACGTATTTTCATGATCAAACATTAAAAGAGGTCTTTAAGTTTAAATAAAATCCAGAACCAATATTTACAGTGAAAAATTCAACAAAGATATAAATTTTATTAATTGCGAAGAAGTACCAGGTCTGCCAACTTTATTTTCATACTGTGGAGACAAATAGAATTTTGAACCTATACATCCAATACAACTGTGAAAATCAAGACGTAATCTACAGCTTAAAAGTCGCAAGTTAAAACCCTAATATAAAACGAAGTCAACACAACTGTCGCCTCAGTCACAAACCAAACCATGTCACCTCCCAGTAACAACCATAGGGTACAATTAATCAGGTGGAATAACTGCACTAAAAGATGCCTTATTATTTTTTGTCTGTGCGTATGTTAGCAGAACCGCTGTCTCGACTGCCTTTGGTCTTCTGCAAGATCTAGCTCCCGCCGTTCGTTTTCTGCTGGTGTTATGTTATTTTCGCCACAGTGATGTAAGTTTCGGAGAATGATTAAAATTTGGTGACAAGATATTGCATGAAGGTCACACAAATTATAATAACATAATGAATATTGTGTTCAATGATGCATAACTTCAAATATGAACAAAGTTCATATATAACTTCACTTCAGCTTTGCTTGAAATATGTACTGTTGCGGCACATTGAACCAAGGTCTCCCGGTGCTGTGCCCCAACTGATACATCAGAGAAAAATCCCGATAAAAGACAAATCGGAATCTTCACGAACAGGAATCTGGTCAAGAAAATAGTGAGGTTCATTATGGAGAAGGTCAACGCTGGGTCAAACCAAGTTGATAAACAAACAATAAATTTGGGCTCTAGACTGTTTTTATTTTTAAATAAATTTCATAAGGGCGTTGATTTCCCAAAGGAAACATAAAGTTTCCACCAATATGGTTATAGCCATTGTTCCGTTCTTTACGAATGAAAAATGCAGAATTCGTATTGGCGCTTGGACTCGATGGACTTGACACTGATCTTGGAAAAAGAGGTGCGATTAAATCCTATAACTTATATTTATGCAGTAGCAAAGAGTTCTTCATTTATAGTTGTTGAGAGTGGGGCACACTGAACCATGGGGCACAATGAATCACGTGACATAATTTCAGTAAACAGTGGTATATTATTTTCCCTGTGCATATGTTAGCAGTACTGCTAAACCGACTTCCATTTGTTTTCTGCAAGATCTAGCTCCCGCCGTTCATTTTCTGTTGGTGCTGTTATTTTCGCTACAGTGAAGTAATTTTCGGAAAAGTACATTGATTAAAATTTGGTGACAGAGGATTTCATGAAGTTCACAGAAACTACTCATTATAACAATATGAATATTGTGTTTAATCATTATCTTATTGTTTTAATCATGCATCTCTTCAAATATTAACAATTTTCATACATAACATCAGTTGAGCTTTGTTTGAAATATGTATTGTTGGGACACATTGAACCAAGTTCTCTCGGAGCACAATGAGCCATGTTTCATTGTGCCCCGAATGGTACACCACAGAAAAACTTGTTACAAGCCACAAAGAACCCCAATAAAAAGCAAATCGAAATATTCATGAGCAGGAAGCTGATGAAGAAAAGAGTGGGTTCGTTATGAAGAGATCATGCCAACCTGGATGAGTCTGGTGAATCTGTATACAACTGTATACAACTTTGAAAAATTTGAAAAAAATATGAGAAACAGATGATTTAGTTTTCACCAGACTTGAACTAAATACTGTTTACTGTGTGGTGAAAATTTTTAAAACAATGGCAGACTCTGGACACCATCAGGTATCGTTTTTGAGGAAAAGTAAAGGAGGAAGCATTTGTTCCGGCTAGCAACACACTTTACATGCTGCCAAAACCAATTAATGATAGTGTGACAAAGATACATATTTTAGGTTTGGAATTAACTTCCTGTCCAATGATGATCGGTAATTTCAGTAGAAGACATACGAATCTGTGCCTACGGGTTTAATGATGTACAAGTGGAATATATGTAAACTTTAATTTAAAAATACATTTAAAATTTACTTTGTATGCTAAACATGTTCTTCTAACAAACTATCTAAACCGATTCAATGTACCCTGCATATGGGGCATTATTACCCATTTTTCTTCAAAGACATGTAGCTTGAAACAAATTACTCAAAGAGCAATCATATAACGCCATTTGATACCTGAATGATTACACTGTAAAAACTGAAAATAGCAACTCTGTAACAAAATTACTGGATGAGTTACACAGATAAATAATTTTTATGGTTGAATGTGCCCAACTCTCCCCTATTATTTAGACAGCTAAATGTAAATGTGAGATACGTGAGTTTTTTGTGCCGAATTATAACCGTATTCATTAATAACCTTAGAGGAAATTACCTCAGCGATATATACATTCATCAAAAGATGTGTTGCAATGGAACAGGTATGGTATGCCACAGCGCACTAATTTTGTAAATAGTTGCCACTAGACGGCGGTGCTAGATGGCAAAGACTGTAAATTAAGTTTGTGCGCCACATTGATCTGTATACTATTTGGATGTTCAGTGATCTCTATTTAAACTGGATGTATTATTCTGGTGTCAGCGCATATAACTACAGCGTGCCTGCACATTCATGTTATCCACACGTTTTCGCATTGTCCTCCATGTTTAAATTTGGCATACGAATTTCCATCAGTTATTACGCGATAAAGAATTGCTTGCTTACCTCTTGATTTGAAATTTATGCAAATACGCGATGTAACATGCTTATATGGAAGCGTAAGTGAGACGTATTTTCTTCTCATTTTCTTGTAATACTTGTAGCAGCCATATTTCAATTTGGCAAGAAACGGAATATGAACATCTATGGCTGGCATGCTCAGACAACCGAAGTTTAACATCCAGCTAGTATAGAGATCACTGTGGATGTTGAACTTCAGCTGTCTGAGCGGCCCATCCATAGATGTTCATATTTAGTTGCAGCTTTGGTGTATGTTGCCAAATCCATATATGCATAGACCATAGATAATATAGACTGCGCGTGACGTCATTACACTGAAACCAACATCTAAGTCCCGTGAGTCGGGGCAGGATACTGGTTTCATCATTACGAGTAATGCGAAATACAGATGAGAGTTGCAGTTCTTATTGTTTGTAGTGGAAATTAAGCGTATATTTGAACGTATTAGCATATTATTATTACATCTTTAGATGTAAAATTGGCATTAATTCTCTGTAATTGCAAGAGTTAATGCGATAGCTACAGTTCTTACAAGCGACTATATGAAACGTATCGACATTTTTTTACAAGCAACAGAAATACATTGTTGTCGTTGTACTGTGAGTCTTTTCGTCTGCATTTCACACAGGAGTAGAAGATGAAACATCAATTTGAAAGGAGCATCAGCTTCCTTACGATTCCTCAACAATATATGTAAAATATTTGGTTGTGATTTTATAAGAAATGAAATCTGTTTGCATCCATGATGTCCGATTTTAACAAAATACAACTGTTTATATTTTAAGACTTTTGGCACAGACCGTGATGCCAAAACGTAAAATAACGAAAGTATTGGCTGTTTACATTAAATAATAGAGTAGTGAAGAAACATCATCGATGCACTAGCCAAGAAGTGACTTCATGTGGAAAATTAAAGTCTGTATGAATGTTTAGTTTTGTATATCATAATTGAAAGCAGATTTTCAGCAGAAATGACTTACCTGCTGACCTATAAACTTGCTCCAGAGCAGCTTAAAGTATTTTCCTGTCGATAATCACATTCATAAGTCACAGAAAGTAAAAGATTCATAGCATCACACAAACACCGAGGATACGTAATTCTGTTGCTTCTAAAAATAACTGACAATATGGTACTTTACAGCTGGGCACATGTAAACACGACAATCACTGCATTAATATTAACCATATGATGAAATTATGTTACCATTACTACTACATGTGTAATAGGAATACGAGAAGTCGTTTTATTGTTAAAATCAACGCCTGATATCACCTGTAAATGAGAAAAATTGTTGCTCACAATAAGAGGAACTCGGTCACTTGACTCGGGGGCAATTTTAGATGTTGGTTTCAGACCACAACACAGCAGGGATAGGGACATGCGCAGTCTATGTTATCTTTGGTCTATGCATATATGGCTGCTACCATAGACCAATGATAAGACAGACTGCGCGTGACGTTATTACAATGAAACCAACATTTAAGTCACCTGACTCGGGGCAGGAAACCCTGTCCATCATTACAAGCAATGTGAAGTGTAGCTAAGAGTCGCAGTTCTTCTTGCTAGAGGAAATGAAGCGTAGATTTCGACAATAAAATGTTTTATCGTATTCTTATTACACATTCAGTAGTACAATGGGCGAAAAGTTCTCCGAAGTTCACAATATCAATGCAACGGTTATAGTTTTTACCTGTGCCTAGATGAAATGTATTCCCAGTTAAGCAACAGAACTGCAGTTCTTAAGCGAATGACTGTTTTGTTGTACTGTGAGTCTTTTAGTTTGTAGCTTACACAGGAGACAAAATACCACTTTGACAAGCGCCATAAGTTTTCATACGATTCCTCAACAATACATATGAAATGTTTTGTCATGCTTTTATAGATACCTAAAATCGGTTTGCATCCATAACGTCCGATTCTAATATAATACAAGTGTTTATATTTTATGACTTTGGCTACAAAAAGTGAAGCCAAAATGTAAAACAAGAAAAATATTAGTAATTTACATTAAATAATAATGTGATCACAAAAATTATGATGTACATGACAAGAACTCGTTTTATAGGGATAATGAAGAGTCTGTATTCATCTTCAGCATTGTGTAACGCTATTAATGGCAAATCTGCTCCAGAAATTACTTACTTGCTGACATATATACTCAGTCAAGACACGCTGCAATAATCTTCCCATCAAATATCACATTGATCAGTTGGGGAGAAAGTAAAAAATTCATAGTGCAACACATTGAGGATGCGTAATTCTGTTGCTTGTGAACAGAACTGTCAATACTTTCCGCCTGGTCACATGTAAAAACGATAATCACCGCATTAATATAAGTAATATGGAGAAATCACATTACCTTTACTACTACATTTGTAATAATTTTTTTGATTCCAAAATTGCTATAGATTGCTTGAATAATCAGTAGATGTTATTAGTAGATTATTTATTGTCAATTCACAACATGTTTCCGGCGTAGTACATGATCAGGTGATCTGTCAGTAAGATACATATACAGCCAATAAGTATATACACAAAATTATTTGCAATTTATAATTAAAATATTTAATATTTTTTATAGTTTTACATATAATCTAGAATTACATAGCGATAATTTATATATTTGATTCATTCAAATTTGTAATTTAAAATATTGTTGTTATGTGTTGCCAAATAATAAACACCAGTTGTGATTAAGATTATATATATATATATATATATATATATATATATATATATATATAAAGATTATATTGGTAAATTATTATGTGAGTAACATGGAAGTTAGAGTAGAGACTGAACAGTTGCCTTATTTACTCAAGATACAAGATCAAAATAAAGAGTATCGTTTCTAAACAAATGTCAAAAATAAAATAAAGACCACATTTACCAAAAAAGTAAATTTCTTAAAATTAAATACTGAAAAATGTTGCTTCGAAAATTTGGAGAAACCAGTCCCTTGTACTATTAACTTGTTCGTTAAGCAGTTGATCCTTCAAAGTGTATCGATGCACAAAAATTTCTAAATCTTCGAAAATGTCTAAACATGTGCTTTTAGTCTTATAATGAAGAATTTTCAAATTGTTTTCGATATTAAGAAGTTGATGATTTTGACGCAAATAGTCACTTAGTGCGCTGCCATGACTGGGATAGCTATGTACTCTGTATGGTATTTTAAATTCCCTTCCTGTTTGCCCAATATAGAAATGTCCCACGTCTAATCTTGTTTACCCCCAGCATACCAAAATTTGTTAACAGGTTTCTCAACACTATGGCGGAGGAATTTTCCCAAATGATTACACGTATTAAATCCTATTGTGACATTATGTTTTCTAAATTCATTACTAATTTTTAATGATAACTGGCCTGCATACGTCTTAGCAGCAAATTTAACATCCTGGTTTTCAATTTTATTGTGCTGTTTGCATGACATTGTGAAAGTATGTTTTACCCATTTTCTCAATAGCACATTCTTTGAAACCATTGGCTATTCCTACCTGTATTAGAGTACGGATTTTCCTGTCAGTAGCCTCCCGATCAAGAGCAAATTTTTTTATCCTCTGAAACATAGAGCGAAAAAATGTTATCTTCTGGGAAGGGGGATAATTAGAATTTTCAGCAATAATGATATCTGTTGTAGTTGGTTTACGGAAAACATATTTTAATTTTTGGTGTTTTCTTCTTATTTGTAACACTAACAAATTTAGAGAGCCTTCAACTTCAAATTCCAAGGTGAACTTTATCTTATGGTGAAAAGTGTTAAAAATATGCAGTAGTTGGTCAGCCTCCTCATTACATCCATTAAAGATGATGAAAATATGATCAACGTAACGATTGTGAAGTACAATTTCATTAACAAGCTCATTTTACAACGCAAAAAGTTTTTGTTCCAGACTATTGATAAAAATTTCAGCAAGAATACCAGAAAGACTTGAACCCATTACTAGACCATCGACTATTGATAAACATTTCAGCAAGAATATCAGAAAGACTTGAACCCATTGCTAAACCATCATGTTGACGATATATATGCCCATTAAAAACAAAGTAATTAAATGAAATGGAATGTTCTATGAGATTGACAAGTTCTTGTATAAATAATGGTGTCACTTTTTTGTGTGCAATAAGATTATGTCGAATTAGTTGTAAAGTTTCAGATATAGGTATATGAGTATACAAATTGATGACGTCTAGGGACATTAAAAAAACAGTTATTGGGGATTCTGAGGTCTTCAATAAATTGAATAAATTCATAACTAATTTCTAGAGAGTTTCTGAAAGATATGTAGCTCAAATATATATATTCGAAGAAACAATTTTCAATATTTAATGCTGAAGGAATTAGATTAAGTAACGAAACAACAAAGGTGGGGAGTAAAATAACATGCGATGGTCGTTGTACAGAGGATATAAAATGCTGAATGCGAATGGGAAGAACAGCGTTTTTGAAAAAGAGAAATTTGTTAACATCGAATATTAAGTGTAAGGACGTCCTTCCTGAAGGCATTTTTGTAGAATATTGCATTGTAAGGGACGATACAGTGTAGACATGAAGAGGATAGAGGCTTTTGAAATGTGGTGTTACAGAAGAATGGCGAAGATTAGGTGGGTGGATCGCGTAACGAATGAAGAGGTACTAAACAGAATTGGGGAGAAAAGAAATTTCTAGCATACTTTGACCAAAAGAAGTGATCGATTGGTGGCACACATTCTTAGACATCAAGGAATTGTGAATTTAGCATTGGAGGGAAGTGTGTGGGGTAAAAACCGCACAGGAAGACCAAGAGATAGATACAGTAATCAGATTCAAACAGATGTACGTTACCGCTCTTATGTGGAGTTGAAGAGGCTTGTTCAGGATAGAACAGGGTGGAGAGCTGCATCAAACCAGTCTCCGGACTGAAGAACACAACAACACAACAACAACAACGCTATTATGGCTCTAGGGACTATGATTTTATGCCACGGCCTTGGGTCTACTACTCCGATGTTCTAGTGCATTTTTCCGCCGTAAAGATGGAGGTTGTATGTGGCTAAGTATGGGTAGCCAGAAAGTCGGTGTGGGCCTAATTGTGCGTTATAAGACGTATGGTATGATTGAGCTGAGCGTCCACAATTTTGGTGTGTGAGCTGTTTAATCAAGCTGGGGAGCAATATTCCGCAACTGGGTATACAAGACCCAGAGCTGAAGTACGGAGAGTGGGTGCAGATGATCCCCAAGAAGTGCCACAGAATTTTTGGAGGATGTTGTTCCGGGTTTTAATTTTGCCATCTGTTTTTGCTAGGTGTTGCTTGTAACTGAGCGTTCTATCAAGTGTTACCCCTAGATATGTAGGGTTTCTGTTATGTCTCGGCACCTTTCCTTCAAAATGAACTACCCTGCACGAGTCCCCTGGGTGGTGCTAAACGGGCAACAAAACATTGGCGACCAGACAATCCTTGAGATCTCCTGGTAAATATTACATCACATATCAGAACATGAATAAGTCAACAAAGGGTTCTTCTGAGGACTATCGCTCTAGAAAACTAGGAAAATGTTTAAGAGTTTGTCAGCTCAACATTGAACGCATCAGTAGAGCAAAGTGCCAAGTGCTGCATAAGACCTTAATTGAAAAGAAAACTAATTAAATGAACATTGTAGTATCTACATATTTCTACGCATACCACATTGGTTAAAAAAAATGTCTGTAAATCTATCGGACCAAACTGCGTGGTCATCAGTTCGTACTTAAACCTAGGTAAACTAACCTAAGGACAAACACACACACCCATGCCCCAGGGAGGACTCGAACCTCCACGGCGAGCAACCGCGCGCTCCGCAGCGAGACGCTTTAGACCGCTCGGCTACTCCACCGCGGCTACCACATTGGTAGTGTAAGTGTAATACCGTATCGACATTTTAAAAAATTAAACTAATTTATTTCAACAAGGCAAACTGTGAAACAAAATTAAAGAAACACGACACTGGTCAAAATGGCCGGTAGCGGTCCTTCTAGGTAGTTCGCTAATGCTGGTCCTCATTGTGTTAACGGTTGAGATTGACGTACCGTAGCGTTACAAGTATTTGATCGTCCATCAGTAAACACTTCCAGGCTGAGTTGAAGTGGTCGATCTCCCTGACGAATCGTTCTCGACTACGGAGAACATCTTCCGAGGTTGAGTCGACGACTGGCTGCTGGTTTTTTTTTTTTTTTTTTCCTTTATTGTATTTTTAAGCCAACTGTAAACAGTTGGCAGGCTGGCAGCAGCTGTGGTGGCTGCTCTTCAGCCATATGACATACATGAATTGACAATAAGAGACAATGTATAAAAAGAGGAACAAAATTGTGGAATGTTAAAACAATTTACACGCTGAGTTTTTGACAGACTAAAACGTACATGGACAAAACGGGACAAACATATATCATGGAACGAGAACAGACGAGTAGTAATAAAAAAGACACACACAGTCAGTAAAAACAGTTGGCCACGGCGACGAGCTAAAAGTACATTGCAGAAACACTAAGGACAAAACACGAAGACACTGGACGGTGCACAGAATAAAACTTGCGGACGGCGAACACGGAGGCACTGATTAAAAACACATGACACTGGACACACTGGCACTGAACATGTTGGTAAAAAGTCGAGACGCCCCCGCAGGGGGTTGGGAAGGGGGAAGGGATGGGGGAAGTGCGGGGGAGAGGGGGAGGGAAGAGAGAGAAAGGAGGGGAGAGAGAGAAAGGAGGGGAGAGAAGGATTGACGAGACTCTGGGCATGGGAGAGGGGAAGCCAAGCGGGCGGGAAAGAAAAGGGACGGGAGAGAGGGGAGGGGTGCTGATGCTACGGGGAAGGGATCAGAGTTGGTAGGAGGGGTAGATATCGGGACGTGCTGCTAGGGGCTGAGGCCACTTCTTATATAAGATCGTAGAGGGCGCCACCTCACGTCACGTGACGTCGATGTGTGGCTGTCTCTGGCTATCGCCTGTTCTCTCGATTGCGGGCAATCGATTGTCACGTGATTGATGCAACGTCGATCGGCATATCTTGTCCAATTTTAATCCTTCTTCTTTACGATTAAAATTATATTGATGTTTGTGGATTTCAATTGCCTTCCTATAGATACGTGTATAATAGTGTGACGTCCTCGCCAGCACACTTGTCTCACCAAATTTTTATTTCGTGATCTCCTCCCGTGAAAACATGTTCCGCCACTGCCGATTTGTCGATCTGTCCCATGCGACAATTTCTTTTATGCTCCGTCAAACGTGTATTAGTGCTTCTTTTTGTGGTTCCTAAGTAAACTTTGCCACAACTGGGATGATATGTGATCGCTGGTTGGGACGAGTGCAGTTGGGCTGACGCAGTGAGAAGTTCTCGCCGGCCGCACTTCGGACCCCC
The DNA here is from genome assembly GCA_026315105.1 of Locusta migratoria. Lineage (NCBI taxonomy): Eukaryota > Metazoa > Arthropoda > Insecta > Orthoptera > Acrididae > Locusta > Locusta migratoria. The sequence goes on along the minus strand of CM048750.1, from coordinate 34,357,610 downwards.
AGGCCCCGCGGTCGCTCAGCTCGCAGGCCACGTCCGCGCTGGCCCGTTATACCGCGCGGGCCTCCCGACTGCGCGACTGTCCGCATCCCAATGCGCGGCTAAATGAAACACGCCCGCCTGCCGTAATGGCGCCGCAGCCAGCCCTCATTTGGGTAGCGACATGTGTCCGCGCTGGAGCCGGTCTCCAGGTGGGTCTCCTCAAGGCGGCTCAGCCCCTCTGCGCGATGCTAGGCGAAAGCCCGCCCGCTAATGAAAGCGCACTCCCCAAGTTGGTCCGAATTAATAAAACTGCCCGCACTCGGCGCCGGAATTACTGAATAATGTTAATGGGCTACCATTACAGCAGGCATTTTCTCGTCGTCCCCCTCCTTCCTCGCTCAACACGAGGTTTCACGTCGTGGCTCTACAGGCTTCTAGACGCCGGTTGTTTCCTCGCGAGAGCACGTGTGGAACTACGCAGATTATGGTACAGGCCAATTATGCTGTCGTCAGCAGCACAGACGTTTCCCCCTGGATTTGAATTCATACACCGAGACATGTATTGAAAACAAGTAAATGAACGACATTCTGACTTCTCAGATCACTTTTAAGATTAAAATAGAATTTACTGGTTGGCGTTTATTCAAAACTTTTTATCTCGTGAATATGACGATCTGTTGATCTCTGAAACGTATCAAAATATGTTTAACTTTGACAATTACGTTAATAATTTAATAAACTCGAAGAATTATAAACGTCGTTATCATTAAAAGTAACAAACCTTTCATCGAGTTTAAAGAAGTATTGCTCCTATAGGTCGTGGTAGAAGGTAGAACAGCAGGTTGCTGCTAAGGACCTTGGTAAGGTTCAGAGACTAGCCTGCTTAGCCATAACAGGTGGAATTAGCAGCACACCAACTACTGGGATGGAAACCATGCTGGATATGCCCCCATTACACCTTTGGGTCAAGATGGAGGCGGCATCTGGTGCCTGCAGACTCAAATCTGGCAACAACTGGAACTCTTTGGGATATCCAGAATCACACACTAAAACAGTGAGTGAGGTAAATATAGGAAAGGTTGGGGAAATGCCAACCGACTATATTATAAGCCCATACTGCTTCAACAAGCCTTTCAGTATAACAATTGGATGTAGAGAGCAGTGGGAGAAAATAGTTCGACACTGACGGGTCGAAATCAGACCAAGGCGTTGGGGCCGGGGTATACGGAGTGCAGCCATGACTGGAGGGCGTCATCTCTCTAGGGAAACTGGCCTCAGTATTTCAGGCCGAAATCACTGCCATCAGGGCATGTGTGGAGGAGAATTTGCGTACGTGCTACAAAGATCGTAGTATCTATATCTATTCAGACAGCCAGGCAGCCCTGAGATCACTGGCAGCTCCTACAACAAGGTCTAAAATTGTCACAAGGTTCTGGTGGAGCTAGGGGAAAGCAGTAGAGTGAACCTATTGTGGGTCCCTGGCCACTCGGGGATCAGTGGCAACGAACATGCCGACAGATTAGCCAGGATGGGGGCAGAGGCTCCATTTATTGGACCGGAACCTGTCCTGACAATCACCAAGGCAGTGATTAAATTGGAGCTACCTAACTGGCTCAGAAGACAGCACTTTGAATATTGGACCAAAGTCCATCAACAAAAACTTGGCAAGGTAATGATGCCAAAGCCTTGTTTTAAAAGAAGCTCTGCAATCCTGGGTCTGAACAGGAGAGAGATTAGACTCATGGTTGGATTGCTGACAGGCCATGGGAATTTCAAAAAAACACCTACATACAATGGGAATAACAGAAGAGGACCCTAAATGTAGGCTCTGTGATGACGGTGATGAAACTGCATCACACCTGATCTTCGAATGTATTGCATTGGAGAGTAAAAGGCACAGAACATTTGGGACAACCAGACCCGAAGAAATTGTGTCTAATAAAGAACTGGTAAAGGGACTCCTTGCACTGTTCAAGGGCATTGGCTGGCTTTACTAGACATACAGGGAGCGATACCGCACAATAAACTTAGTTTCGGTGCGGTCAGTGTCGGGTTAGATCAAGACTGTTTTGGCTTCCCTGAAAGAATCAAATCCAATCAAAGCAAATCATAGGTCGTGACAGGTTGTCTCGGCTGGTCACCTTGCCCCGTGCTCTCTGGGCCAACCAGCCCCACCGCCATCTTTACCATAAATTATGTTCTTTAGAAAACTGACTGAAGCTACTAAGTTTGTATATCATACAAAAATAATCCTACTCACTCCGTTGCGCCTAAAGCAAGAAAACCCCTCAGGGGGTCAGCATTAGTTTGCTGGGTACTGGTAAGCGCCGCCTGTCCTCCAGACACCGTAAACTCTGGGCACGCTTCAGCGACCACCGTATGGCGCGACGGTGGAACGTTGTGTGTACCGGGGAATGGGATGGGGATCTTGGCTTGACCGCCCGGGTCGCGAGGATGGTACAAACCTTTATAAAAATCCCTTCGATCCCAAGGTGTGCTACGTGCTGATGGGATGTATGGCTGTTGAAGAGGAATAGTCGCTAGCGAGCAACCTCTGGGGATACTGCAGCACCTCAGTTGTATAAGGCTTACCTAGGCATGCGGGGCTCTGTCTAGGCGGACACATACTTCCCTAGCTGCTCGTGGGACCCAGATGAGCAATTCCAATTCCCCTCGAACCTTCAAGTGGGATGGGTGTACCTCTGGTGGGTACCAACACCCAAAGAGAGGGCTAGTCCTCCTGATTCGAGGAGTAAGAAAAAGAGTTATGTGAATAGTAACAGAACACAGGCTGTTGTGCAGTATGTGTTTATTGTTGTGAAACGAAAGGACGGCTCGTTTGGGCGAGTATCTCCTTTCTACATTCAAAAAGGCCTTGAGGGAATTGAAATTAGTGAAACGTTTGCGAAATGGGACATTACTGATTGAAATATCGAGTTCCCAGCAGGCAACCAACCTGCAGCAGGCGAAATTCCTGGGTGAATATGCCATAGAGGCGGAGTTGCATAACACCTTGAACTACAATAAAGGCGTAGTGACCTGTAGAGATCTAGTCAACATCCCTTTGGAAGAACTGAAATCTGAGTGGGCACAAGAGGGTATTTTGTATGTGCAAAATATTATGATAAGGGTGGATGGTGAGTTGGTGAAATCGGACTCATTCATCCTCACCTTCAATAATCCCCAACTTCCAGATCATGTCAAAGTAGGTTTCCTTCGTCTGAAAGTTCGACCTTACGTCACCAACCCAATGAGCTGCTTCAAATGCCAGCGCTTTGGACATACCACCCTGGGGTGCAAAGGTGAGGCCAACTGTGGCAAATGTGGCAAGGTGGCACATGACGGAGCTGAGTGTACACCACCCGCCACGTGTGTAAACTGCTCTGGGGATCATCCCGTCTGGAGTCGTAATTGCAAAGTCTTCTTTGAGGAAAAAAAGGTGCAGGAAATAAAGACCACGAAGCGCATCCCGTATGCTGAGGCCAAGAAAATCTTCCTGGCCATGCAACCACCAGGCTTTGCCGCATCTTTCGCTTCTCTTGTACAGAAGCCGATTGCCAAATGTGATGCTGTCACACAAACTGGGTCTGTTTGTGTTGGTACTAATACTTTCACTTGCCAGTGCACCTGCCAGGCGGCTGCTGCAGTCGTAGAAGCTTCCAGTCCGGTCGGTCCTCAAACATCGGAAAAAGGACTGATCCGCCTCCTGTAGAGATGATGCCCCCCCCCCCCCGCGGTAGCAGAGGTTGGGTAAAAATCCATCACAGCCACTACATCTGCAACAGGCACCCATCCGAAGCCACCTAAGGCCAAAAAAGCAGTCGAGAAGTCTCTGGCAAAGGATAAACCAGAAATTACACTGTTTGAGCCTGTCCATTTACGTGTAACAGATGCACCATCCGACTCTGCGTCCGAGCCAATGGACCTTGATGTGCGTTTGGGGCAGCCTAACTGCCCCAAGTCGGACCCTCTACCCCATAGCGTCTCGCCGCCTCGGCGGAGAGAGAAGGTGAGGGTGAAACCTCCGTAAGCATTGGCTCCCAAACTACAATGGAATATGCAGGGCTTTAGGATCCATGTGGAAGAACTTCGTCTCTTATCTCAGGGTCGACCACTGTGTATGTGTCTCCAGGAGACAAATTTTAAGCCTTCAGACTCCCCTGAGATACGTGGTTACACTCTACATAGGAAGTGGGGAGAGAGCTAGGGGTGGAGTGGCTATTTTTGTTTGTACAGCCTACCACTCCGAACCCCTCTCCCTCACCACAAGCCTCCAAGCAGTCGCAGTATCTGTATATGTGCGTCATCGACTGACTGTTTACTCCCTCTATCTGCCCCCTCATGATACACTTAATGAAGAGGACCTCAATGACCTTTTTACTCAGCTTCCCCAGCCATTTCTCCTCTGTGGAGACTTTAATGCATATAATGTGCTTTGGGGCTCTGTCACTACTTGCCCCAGGGGTAGAGCCATTGAGCGGCTCCTCTTGTCGTCGAACGCACATTTACTTAACACCAGTCAGCCCACACACTTCTGTACTGTGACTGGGCCATTATCTGCCATAGACCTCACTCTCTGCTCTCCATCCCTTGCCGACACTATACAATGGGACGTGGTCGATGATCTCCATGGAAGCGATCACTTTCCCATCTCCATTTCCCAGCCTATGGAATCGAACCTGAAAGACACCCACCACGATGGATACTCGATACAGCAGATTGGACACTTTACTGCCAACTTGCTCACCTTGAGCATCGTGACAGTGTCATAGAATAAGTGCACCATATTACTGTCGTGATGCACCTCGCCGCTGATGAATCCATTCCACAGTCTTCAGGACGCCCAAAACGGCAGCCAGTCCCGTGGTGGAATGGCGAATGCCGATTTGCCATCAGGACTAGGCGGGCGGCTCTGCGTCGGTTCAAGAGTCGTCCGACTTCAGAGAACCTCGCTGCTTTTCGGGTTGTAAGGGCCAAGTGTCGTAAGCTAGGTCTCTAATGACCATGGTGTCGACGGGATGTTAAACTCAAAGCTTCCTTTCTGCCCTTCCTGTCTCACAGTTGAAATATACTGCCGCCATCAAAATAGAGTTACACAATTTATATTTAATTTATCATGGCTTCTTATGCAAATATATTCTGTTCTTGTCCACAAATACATATAATTATTTATGTATAAATTATCTGCTGTATATTTACTATTTTTAATCGGCCGTGAGATATTTAATTGGCAATCTACAACATAAAACAAACATAACTTAAGAATAATATTAAACATAATGAATTACATATATAAATGTAATGCGCTTTGCTGGGTTCATTTTTTGTGTTCCTGTGGTGGAATCTATCTTCTGACACAAGAATATCACTACCTCAACAAAAAGCGGAACAAGAGAGTAAAACAAAGTTTACTGAAAGAATACGGAAAAAACATGATCTTTTAACTTGGGTAGCGTGGTGCAATGCTGCCCATTTGATTCTTAAACTGTTACTGATAAATACTATGTATCAATAATTGTAAATATAAGGAATATCTACTTCTAAGTTTCGCATGCTGGCAGCTGTTCCTGGATTGAATACTGGAGTGTTCACTTCGTCTTCTTTGGTGAACGAATTTCGGAAAGCTGTGTTTAGTAATTCTGCCTTAGCAGTACTGTCATCGGTAGAATTACCATTGCTATCGCGTAGTGATGGTATTGTTTGTGTTTTACCGCTAGTGTACTTCACATATGACCAGAATTTCTTTGGATTTTCTGCAAGATTACGAGACAGGATTTCGTTGTGGTAACTACTATAGGCTTCTCGCGCTAGGTTGCGAGTTTCAGTAAAAGATTGCCAGTCTTGTGGATTCTGTGTCTTTTTTAATTTAGCATTCGTTTTTCTTTGTTTCTGCAACAGTGATCTGACCTGTTTTGTGTACCACGGGGGTTCAGCCCCCTCTTTTATTAATTTATTTGCTATAAATCTCTCGATTGCTACTGATATTATGTCTTTGAAAGTAAGCCACAACTGATCTACACTCGCAGTTTTAGGTTTGAAATACTGGAGACAATCACCCAGGAAAACGTGAAGCGAATTTTATCTGCTTTATTGAATAGATATATTTTTCGTTTATTTTTGGTGCATTAGGGCATTTCGACCTTCAGTCTCGCTACTACAACTCGATGGTCGCTAATCCCTGTATCTGTTTTGATGCTCTTTACTAACTCAGGATTATTTATTGCTAGGAGATCAAGGGTATTTTCGCAACCACTTACTATTCTAGTGGGTTCATGAACTAACTGTTCGAAGTAGTTTTCAAAAAAGCATTCAGAACTAGTACGGACGATGTTTCATATTTGCCACCGGTTTTGAATACGTAATTATGCCAACATATCAAGGGTAAATTAAAGTCACCACCGATTATAACAGTGTGCTTCGGATACCTAATTGAAATGTGATTCAAGCTTTCTTTGAACATTTCGGCAACCGCATCGTCTGAGTCAGGGGGCCGATAAATAGATCAAATTATTAATTTATTCCGGTTGTTAGGTATAACCTCTACCCAGACCAACTCACAGGAAGTATCTGTCTCAATTTCGCTGCAGGATAAACCATTAGTAACAGCAATAAACACGCCACCCCCTGTTTTATTTATTCTATCCTTTCTGAAGACCATTTGGCCGTTTAAAAAAAAATTCTGCCGAACTTATCTCAGGCGTCAGCCAGCTTTCAGAACCGATAACGATTTGTGCCTCAGTACTTTCTATCAGCGCTTGGAGCTCTGGAACTTTTCCAATACAGCTACGACAATTTACAACTGTTATACCAATGTTTTCTAGATTTGCTTTCTTCCCGTGTCTGACCTGCCCCCTTTGAGACTGAAACCCATTTTGTGTATTCCCGAGGCCCTCTAACCTAAAAAAAAAAACGCCCAGTCCACGCTACACAGCCCCCGCTACCCGTGTAGCCGCTTCCTAAGCATAGTGGACTCCCGACTTATTTAGCGGCACCAGTAAACCCACCACCCTTTGACGCAAGTCGAGGAATCTGCAGCCCACAAGGTCGCAGAAGGGCGCAGGACGGAATCCTCCCAACGGCAGGTAGGCGAACAGGGGACAGGACTGAATCCTCTCGAACTACTCTAGCACAGTAGCACCTCCTGCAGGTACTAGCCTCACTTCTAACAAAACCAGCAGTTTACTTTATGGTATTATATGTGATTAAATTTAGTATGAAGTGTTGTTGTTGTTGTTGTGGTCTTGAGTTTGATGCAGCTCTCCACGCTACGCTATCCTGTAAAAACCTCTTCATTTCTGAATAAGAACGACAGCTTACATCCTTTTGAATTTGCTTACTGTAATCGTCTTTCGGCCTACCTCTGCGATTTTTACCCCATACACTTCCCTCTAATGCTAGTTTCACGATACCTCCACGTCTCAAAATGTGTCCGACCAATCTATCCCTTCTTTTTGTCAAAGACTTCTTTTCTCCCCAATTCTGTTCAGTACCTCCTTATTAGTTATGAGATCTACCCAATCCGAGCGTGAGCTCCATCTCTAATGACGACGATATCGACGGGACGGTAAAAATTAATCTTCCAATAGTGTAAACAATAAGCAGCGCTAATTGCAAGATTGGCAAAAGGTCTCCGCATCCTTGTTTACCAACCAGTGTTCAGCGTGGATTCATACTGTCATCCGGTATGGTCAGTGTTGATTACATAACAGGTGTTGAAGTTTGGCATTATAAATCTCGTCTCCATGCGTAAGTTCTCTACTACTCCTACCGTTTCTTCCAAAGTTGCAACATCATTCGTGCTGACGAATTTGGTGAGTTTTTGTTTTTTTGTTGTCTTATGTAATGTTTAGGTTTGAAGCTTTTTACCCAGGTACCACTAGCAATAAACAAATTTTTGTGAAAAATACGTGAATAGAACTGTCATTATCCATTGTTGTAATGTTTTCGTTGTACTTGTTATAACAGCCTCATGCTTCCTTATATCTCTTCCACGTTTCGGCGTTGATTAATGGATTTTTTTTCCTCGTGTTACCTTTTTCTACTTATTACCTTCCGATTTCCTATTAAGGCAAGTTTTATTAGAAACTAGAGATGTTCATAACTTGCTTCTATTCACGTTAATTCAAGCCAATTCAATAAGAATCATGTCCCGCGCTCCCGTTGAAAGCAGAATTTCTTCTTCCTTAGAAAAAAATTAGCCTGCCTTGTCCTTTGTTTATAATTCGACGCAATGTCAAATAAACGTGTACACCAACTGCTGAAAATGTTGCACAGATTTATAAATTACAAGTAAAACGTAATCATTAGATTGTAAGAACCAAAGTGATATTACTGTACATTTACTCTGACTCTAAAGTTAACTGGGGCTTAATTCTCACTCTACTGTACAATGTAGGAACATACACTGGAATATATGCCAGATAGCTTTGCTTGCCTGAAATATTCATATAGGTCTGGCCACACACTCTGGTCTCGGGCCGCCACCAACTACCTGCTTAAACAGCGTGAGATTACCGCCCAATAGAAATACTGGTAATTAATAGCATTTGATAATTAAACAGTATGAAGTTCACTGCAAACATTGACCATGCCAATGCACTAAATGTTACACAATTTTAATCTTATTAATTATGGTAGCAATGTATGTACACAGTTGGGTGACAACATTTATAGTTAGGCCATAGGTAGAAATTCTCCACGTTGAGATTTGCTGTGTGCTTGTAGCTGACGGGAGACCAGCGAGCAGGCCGACGTTGGTGGCTTGTTCCAACTTATGATTTTACAGTTCGTTTCCGGTGAGGGGAGAGAGGGACAATGGCAAGTGCCAGGCACAGTGCAGTGCACAAATATTGTAATACTACTGGCATTTGAAGTAATACGAAGCAGTTAGGAACCTTTAAGGCCCTCATTACAAAATAGCCTGTTGATAAATAAACAATACATTAGCTGATATAGTCACATCTAACGTAATATGTTTAATTGACAATGAAAAGTAATAAATTACCAACGAAGACAAGACAGTTATACAACTAGCATGGCAATGTTTGTTTATAAAAATAATATATTAACTATTTCTCATTTTATTTTCAATAATTTTTTTGTATTTTATCTTGAAGTATTCAGTTAAATCACTTATCCGTGGTATAAGAAATTGCACGATTATGTTAAACAGTACAAAGAATGTTTATATTAATATAAAAACGTAAGAAAATATTTGTTTAATGTGTAGTGTAATTATTTTGATTTTAAGTAAAGTTTTAGAAATGTATTGGCTGAGCGCTGTACGTTGGCAAATCGTTTACGACAGCTTACATGGGGAAGTTGATGACGTAGGGGAAAAAACCCCGGCAGTTGAGTTTTGGCGCGCGCGCGCGCGCGCGTGCGAGGGCAGGAAGTGAGGACTCCAGAGAGCACGTGGTGTGGCTGGCCTGGCGGCGTCGCTCTGCCTCAGTCGGCATGTGGATCTCGAGGTGGTGACTTGAGATTTGTGTGTGGCAATCGCCACGTGTGGTTGCTCGTCGTAGACTGCACCAAGTTAAATCGAGTGCTACTGTGTGTTTGTGAATATTTGGCCGGTGGAACAAGGTGTGCATCGCATTGAATTAAAGTGACTGTGATTTGTTAATGTAACACGTGTCGTCGCATAGGCATGAACATAAACGGTTTTTGAGACAGCCACGTGGTGTGAAAACAATTCGCGACAAATATTCATTTTGTCTGGGGGCTCTCGAGCTATAACTTTGTTTGATAAATGTGCCGACGTACAGATGTATCAGCCACAGGGTTCAAGTATTGTGAAATAAACAACATAAAGTGAACTTTCACGTGTTTTCAAAAATAGTAGTTAGTACACCCTTTTCTCTCATGAACTTGAATTTATTATGAATTTGTTTTGTTAATCATATGCAGGGAAGGAAAGCTGCGAACGTGTGATATCATCCCCTAGAAAACGAGTCAAACAGTCGCAATAACAGTTCCAGTGTTTTTGCATGTTTAGGAATTTGGTTCGCAGCTGGTGGTTGTGAGTTTCAAAAATTAAACTTTCTCTAATTTAAACTCTCACCCCGACCTTCACGCTCGCAACAGGTTGTGGGAGGGTTCGGTCCCGTCCTTTTCCACACCCTTGCAGGCTCGGGAGGATTCAGTCCTATTTTTCTGACCGCGGGAGGAATGGATCCTGCACCCTCGCAGAACCGTCTGAGCCTCTGATTCAGACTAGGGATGGGAAAAACCGACCGGTTAAAACCGATACCGGTATTTTAGTTTTGAATAACCGTTTTTTTCGGTATTTATTTGGTGTCGGTTGTAACCGGTTTTTTTAGTTATTGCCAAGAACCGGGTAAAAAAACCGGTACGACTACTTCCTGTAGTAGTGGTTCAAAATGTGTTTTTTCTAAATAATTAAAAAAAATTAAAACTAGTAGACCGTAATATGTAGGTCTATTCCTATTCATGCGACAGTTCCTTGCTGTCGTCGCCAGACATCGCCTGTGTCTTAAATGGCACCATCCCTAGTGTGGAAGTACTTCACGAAGTATGGTGGCAGTGAGGTACAATACTCCATTTGCTTTAAAAAGCTGAAAACGGATGGAGGTACTACAAACATGCTGTGTCATTTAAGGAGAAAGAATCCAAAATGTTCCTTGGAAGAGAAGGTAAATTCGATTCAAATACCTATTATGTAAGAGATGTATTCTAAGCTTGGAATAACAACTTTTAATGTATTATCATATTGTTATGCTAACAAGTTTTATTAATGTGATTCCTTGAAATCGAGGGGCTTTTTTAATAACCAATATTGGTTTAGGTAACATTGATCATATGGTGCCTCCCTCGGTCGTGAGTGTATATGTTCCCCTTAGCGTAAGTTAGTTTAAGTTAGATTAAGTAGTTTGTAAGTCTAGGGGCCGATGACCTAAGCATTTAGGTCTCATGAAAACTCACGTCCATTTGAACATTGTTTGATCATGTAGTACAGAGCTTTCCTACTTCCATTTGCGTAAATTTACACTGACAACAATCATACTGTTAGTCGGAACTGTGATTTTATTTTTCGAATGACTTCTGCAGCACTGACTGAAGTTTATTTACTGACTGTAGCTTTTATATATTGTGTATATAACGAGATATTCGTATGCGCTGGCTCACAAGTCCAACTTACGGAGTGGTTGGCTCAATATTCGCAACCGCCGGATGGAAATACTAGGCCAGTAAATCTGTATGCTTCGTATATCGTCTTCTACGGACTCCTGGCTAGGCTTACACATACTCAAGAAGGCGTAGTATTGGGAGGGGATCTTGCAAAATATGGAAAAACTAGTGATTTGTCGTATAACGTAAATTTACCTAAATTTTAACTAAATTTCCTAAGTTTCGGTTTCGGCCGAAACTAGGAGAACCGAAGATTACGGTTTCTGTTTCGGTCGAACTGTACTGGAAATAATGGCAATAAAAAAACCGAAAACCGGTTATTTAAAAAACCGGTTATCTTGAGTAATTTTTACGGTGCGGTTAAACTGGAGATGAAAATAACTGGTATAACCGAAAACCGGTTGTTTGTGCGATAACCACCATCCCTAATTCAGACCCTCCACTCGGCTGCCAGGCACTTAAATGTGATTTGCAGAGTATCCCATGTAGATGTAGATGAAAAGAGAGTTGAAACTTCGCTTTGCACATCTGCAAACAGTGGCGGCGCTAGACGAACACTGGGCGTCGGCGAACTCGGCTTTGCGAGGCCCCTTTCATTTCTTCATTAATGAAGAAAATGTTAAATGAGCTGAATTACACAGCAATAATCATTATACTAAAATTCTGTTAGTATAATATACGAGTATTATTGCAATATCAGAAATTACAATAAACAAACACAAATTAGGGGAACTTTTCACCTTCTCGTCTCACTGAATTTTTTAAGACCACATCTTAATACTAGCCACTATTTCGGCTTCAGTTGATAGTACTGACAACGCAGATAGTCTTTCATGGATCATTTTGCTTTTCAAGTTAGTCTTAATCAATTTTAACTTTGTGAAGCTTCTCTCGGCCGAAGCTGTACTGACTGGAACGGGGGATGATTATGATTGTTATATAAACATTTGGATATACTTCTTCCAAATCGTTTTCTAAAATGTACTGAAGAAATTGTTATGTAAGTATTTAACTAAAAATTGCAATACTACTGCACTCATACGTAAGTGGCCGAGCGCACTAAGGCATCATACCACGGTGAGCGAGATCGCCCTCGCCGGGGTTCGAATCCCACCCTTGGGTACGAATGTTGCCTTCGTCCATTGGTTAAGCTAGTGTAAATTAGATGAAGGTCGTCGCTATATAACCTAGCAGTTGGAAAGCGTCGTTAAACATCAAATTAAAAAAAAAAAGAAGAAACAAAAAACTAAAATGTTAACAATGTTTTGCGAGGCCGCCACAGGCGCGAGGCCGTCGGCGGTGGCCGACGTCGCCGACGCCTAGCGCCGCCACTGTCTGCAAAGCAACGCAGTGAAGGGTTAATAGATTTGTCATCCCTGTGTGCCTGCTTCAGCTACGAGCCCCGCGTCGGCGGCTGCTGGTGGGCAGCTTCCACTGAGCGGCATGCGGAGGTCAGCACAGCACAGCTCAGCTCGGCGCGGTCCGGCGCGCGCTGCGAGTGCGAGCTGTCGACTGTGGCGTCGACAGCGGCGTCGACAGCGCTACACGGAACTCCACTCGCCGCCGGCATCCATCAAACGCGCCCCAGCCGCGCATAATGGCGCCAGCGCCGCCAAGGAGTGCCGCGCGGTCCGGCACAATGCGTGGGAGGAAAAAAAAAAAAAGTGAGACAGAAGCACTGGCGCCACTGCCCCGTGTCACGCCGCGTGACAAATTCACTGGCGCCGCGCCTCGCCGCTCCAGACGGGTCCCTACCCCAACGGCACTTCCCCTTCATTCCTTACTTCCTCCCACCCTCTTTCCTCCTGTTTCCGCCATCTCGTGTTGTTCGATACCTCGCACTGCCTCCTATCCACCCCGCGCCTTTTTTTTCCCTCCCTCCGACGAGGGTAGTTACCGGGCGGGCAGACAGGGTGGGGTGGGGGCGTTTCTTCATCAATCTCCGGCGCCGGCGCCGCTGTATTCGCAGCCGTGTCGACTGGTAATTACTCCGTTGTAGCGGGCAGACGCAGCTGCTCCCCTCTCGACACTCGCTCTTTGATGAATTTTCCCCCGCCGGCAGCAATGGGCCCCACCTGTGCGCCGCTGCCGCCCCCGGCTAAACGCCGCCGAGCGAGCCCGAGTACACTCGAGGGCAAAAAAAAAAAAAAAAGTTTCTCCAATGAAAGTAGAAGCTGTCTTGTTACGTAACTGGGCAGGTTTCGAGCATGAAAATTCGGAGGTGGTCCTACTTTAACGCTTTCACTCCGGCGCCGTGCGCTGTGGACGAGCGCCAGTCGCGCCCGGCTGTGCCCGCTGTTCAAATGTTTGTATAGTCTATGGGACTTAACTACGGGGTCATCAGTCCCTAAACTTACAAACTACTTATCAACTAGCTAACACTAAGGACGACACAAATATCCATGCCAGAGGGGGATTCGAACCCCCGACCGTGGTGGCCGTGCAGACCGTGACTGGAGCGCCTCAGTCCCCTCGGCCACCGCGGCCGGCCTTACCCGCTGTGCGGCGCATTTTCCGTACTCCCCACGGCGCTACTCTGTCCTGCTTTCACACTCTCAGTGTTATCGCAATTATTGGACTTTATAATATATATTTATTAGCGAAAATTCATTTGGAATAGAAACAGTTTTCTTCCTTCTTTCAGATAATTCGAGTATTTTTTTCGTAAATTCCAAAAGATCCAAGTTTTGAATTCACCTCTGGTCGGGTGTGGAGTTTATTATTATAAACGCATATTTCGCTTGTTAAATAATATTTATTTACAATTGATTTACATTATATAAAATATAGGGAGAGTAACGTTATTTACAACTTGTACAAAAACCAGACAGCGGTTGTCAGATGTTCAAATGTTTGTAAGTCTTATGGCACTTAACTACGGGGTCATCAGTCCCTAATCTTACAAACTACTTATGGATTACTTACGAACTAGGACGGCACAAATATCCATGCCCGAGGGGGGATTCGAACCCCCGACCGTAGTGGCCGTGCTGACCGTGACTGGAGCGCCCCAGTCACCTCGGCCACCGCGGCCGGCGTCTCCGGACTGAAGACCACAACAACAACATATATTTCAGTAGCATTACATTACGAGAATATCATTTCACTGTATTAATCTAATCTAATCCAAAACGGCTACGTTTAGCAGGTATACACTGCTTGACTTTTAGCCTGCCTTTGAATAAAACAAGACTTTCATCTATGCATAATTTTTCATGAGAATAGAAATTTTCCTTATATTGTTTTCTGAAGTGGTCAATTACTGCCTGCCGGCCGCGGTGGCCGAGGTGACTGAGGCGCTCCAGTCACGGTCAGCACGGCCACTACGGTCGGGGGTTCGAATCCCCCCTCGGGCATGGATATTTGTGCCGTCCTAGTTCGTAAGTAGTTCATAAGTAGTTTGTAAGTTTAGGGACTGATGACCTCGTAGTTAAGTCCCATAAGCTTAACAAACATTTGAACATTTTTGAACAATTACTGCCCTTAGCTTATACAAATAGTCACTCTACTGAGGGTCTTCGTTATGGGTGAAATGTGAAAGCCGCAAGATATGTCGAAATCGGTCTCTAGGAAGCAGTTTAGAAAATATTTGTGTATGAGTAACTGGATTCTCAGACCAATATTCAGACATGCTCTTTGGATCCTTTCTGGAACGCGATCGCCAACCATCATTTGGGAGAAGTATCTATTAGTTTCCTCACACAAAATATTTATGAAATCTGTGCTGAAGAACAACTGAAAGAAACTTAGCATGCTGTCACTGTCTACGATACCTTTCAGTCCAGAGGTAGCTGCGTCAAACGCGTGTTTCTTCGGATTCAAGTTGTCATTTTTCCACTTTATTTTTTCCTTGCTCGGTGGTTCTGCTGCCTCTTCGTCTATCTCACTATCTGTAGATTCGTCTTCTGTGCACAAATCCAACTCTGTGGATGTCACTGGAACAGCAGGAGTAGCACATGTACGTGATGTAGAAGCAGGCGTTTTATGTTCATCGTCAGATTCGGGCGATGATTCTCTTTCATCCTCAAAGTCACTACCCAGTAAGAGGGAAAGAGCTTCCTCCACAGTATATCTCTTCTCTGCCATATCACTTCTAGTAGAAACTGAGGTTAACAACGCGTCAGATATAAACAACAAGGAGGGAAACGAGCAGCACAACTCAAGCGAAACCAACGCTTTGAAACTGAATGCAACTGCCACCTAGTTAACCACAGACTATCAACAAAGCCGCTAGATGGTGCATAAGTCAAACTTCCACACAAGTCGAGCGTAGTGAAGCGGAGAAATACGACGCGAGGCGGAACTGCTACAGCAGTCCACCGGCTGGGCGGCACAGGCAGCACTCGACTGCTGCAGCAGGCCACCGCCTGTGGAGCACATTCGCTTCCGACTTCTGCAGAAGTTCACCGTAGCGAAAGGGATAAAAGGTAAAGTAGTCAGCAATCCGAAGATTGGTTTGAACACCACAGTGCTTTACTAGGCATGGTCCTGTTTGGAGGTAGTATGCCGTTGCATTCCTCCGACTTCGAACTAACTTACCCAGCCAGTTATAGGGGGACCTACAGTTTAACGTGGGTTCCGAACCACGGTGCTACTCGGTATTTTTACATCAGCAACACTGCCAGAGGTGAAAGAAGTGGAAAGTGACAGATAAAAATCCTAGTACCTGGCGGGAATCGAACCCGCAACCTTTGGATTTGTAGTCTGGCACTCTAGCACTGCGCAACATTATACCTCGGTAAATCACTGAATATTTCTCCAACTATTGTTCATGAGAGCCACAATAAGTATCACACGCGATTGAGAGGCAAAGTTCCAAACTATAACTCGTAAATTAATGAACTCCATCGAACATTGCAGTCCGCGATTAATTACAGTATTTGTTATACGAGGCGCGTCCAAAAAGTAAGTTCCGTTTCAATTTATCTCCACTGCATGGCTGCGTTTGCAGTTCCGCACATGCGTTGTACACGATGTGTGTCAAGGAGAAGAACGTGCGCCATTTGGATATCACTGTCAGTTACGTACACTTTGTTGTGCTTGTTTGAAATATCAGCGTTGATTGAAAATCCCGCCGCCTGTGAAATCAGGTCAGTGATTCGGTTTCTGAATGCGAGGAAAGTGAAACCAAGTGAAATTTATCGCCTAATTTGCGATGTTTACGGACCAAATGCGATGAGTGATTCGATTGTGAGAAGATGGGTCCGACAGTTCAATGGCGGGCGTAGTGATATGCACGATGAAGAACGAAGTGAGCGTCCACCTTTGGATACATAAGAACTGGTTCACGCGATTGATGACAAGATGCTCAGCCCATTGTAAACAGTCCATAAAGTGATGAGCTTCACAGCACACAGGAAGCAGCTGTACACCATCTGATGATGTCTTTGCGACATTGCCACACTGTTGCCCAAGTAGCCGAAGAGGGAGGGAGGACATCTGGAAAAACTGTACTGCTGTCGAAGTGTCGTTATCCCACTACTTGGGTGGTTCTTATCACCAAAACGATTTTATCTTAAGCCCTTTTTATACGAGACCTGCAACACTCACAAAGAAGTCGTTGTCAGCTGCATGGCCCCTTGCGATAGACCGTCGAACTACTAAGAAGCGTTCAAACGGTACGCATTTGTTCAGTCGGCTGCTTCATGCGTCTACTTCGTTTGTTGTCAACTTACAGCAAATGAATCGCCGTGTTAATATCACTTTTCGAAACTGTATGATATATTGTGATGATTAAAACATTTGTGTTTTAGACTGACATGTGAAACTGTATTTAATTGTTTCCGTGCAGTTCACGAGTAACTCCGTCGCTCACATGTGTTAACGTCCTCATTATAAAATGCGATTATCCTGCGGTTTGAGGCGCCTATGTATATGATGAACAAGCTCAGGTGTCTATACATAGACCTTTCATTTTGATAAAGCTTCAAGTAATGCTCACCAAAAACAAATATTTCATCTGTTAACTACAGCATGTTTCAGGAAAAATAGCAAATATTTTAGAAGATGGTAATAAAGACGATTTGCAGTTAAAATTTCATATAACGTATCTCCAGTTTTTATTGGGTACAGAGATACAGCTCTTGATACGTACAACAAACTGATTTGGATATTTTGACTGATTCTTAGTAGATCAACATATTGACGTTTATTTAAATTACCGGTTTTCGACGTAGTTTAAAGTCTGAATATGTTCTAGTAAGCCGAAAACCGAGTAACTAAGTGGAAATGAGCGTGTAAAAGATACACAAAATTCTACTTTTAAGTAAGTCTGATGTTGTACTACCAAGAACCGACGGATCAATCAGTGAAAATTTCTTGATTTACATTTGCTCTACGTTTGTTTGGAGTTCATATTAACAGCTATATCTCTGTATTCATTAAAGATTGTACACATGTTATATTAAATTTTTAATGCAATCTATAGTATCGCCTCCTAAAATACTTTCAACTGAGTCGAAAAACTACGTTCCTCTGAGCAGGAGACAAGTACACATTCTCAAACAAATTCCCGACTTGGCTTCGTTTGTCAGCTGGGTTCCCCATTCGGTAGTCTGCGCATGCGCGAAGCACTTCAATACACGCGAGAATAGGATCCATCCTATTCCGTCTAATAGCGATCGTATTCGTGCATCTTGTGCAAGTGGACGCGGACGGCGTAACCGCTGCATCATGGGTAATCTCGTAAGCTCTCACTTCCCGTGTAGAAAGTGCTTTACAGTGAGGCATATGTGTACCAAGTTCGGTAATATCAGTCCAGCAGTTAGGAGATGTGGGATACACGCACACACACAATACAGACAAACAAACACATGCATACATTTTGTTATGGCGTAGCCATTCGCCACAACGCCGGGAGTCTATACAAGTCGCTGTGCAACTTATCAAAAGAAAATCATCGCTAGCTGCTACAAATATAAATAAATAAAATAAAAAATAAATTTCAAAAAATGAAATAATAAAAACTAACGTTACAAGAAATTTAACCACTGACATATTTGGACCGAAAAAAATATATGAATATCATCAAAATTTTCTGATGAATATTATAAGTGTTTTGTCACGGAAACTTGAAAGTATTCTCGAGTAAAAAAATAAAATACTATGAGAGACGTGAAACCGTGCTGTCTGTGTAGCGAAAAAAGTAGTCGATGATGAATTTGCGTTCTGTTGGACATCGAAGAACCTTCCATTGAGAAAGTTTTTCAAAAAACCATGAAATTAATTTCTATAAAACCTCAGGCATCATTACTGCATCGTGTCACTTGTGGAGGCAGTTTATTTCCGAGACTCTCCGTGTGAGCCGCCGCCAGACGTTTTGGCCCGACGACTCTCTTCCGGACTGAGAACGTTCCCTGCTTCCTGAGAGTATTTCATTTGCCAATGTTGGACATATTTTGTCAATGCACCCATCACCCAAGTAGCCGATACACACTATATAAAAGTAACTGTATCCACATTTATGCTAATATTTCCATTGAAATCGAGCAACTATGTATATATGTGGGGCCATTTTCCGAAACCAAAGTTTACGGCAAGCATATTGTTCTCAGCATGCAATACGTGTTCAGTACACAATTCAATGTCTCAGAATTCAATTACGAATTTTCGTCCATCGTTACACTTCCTGAAATAATAATCAGAAGGTGTCTGTGCTAGAATAATCAGTTTGGTCTCAGAGATTACCCTAAAGTGTCAAGAGCTTCGTGTTTTAGCTTCTCGACATCAGCAAGTTTGAAAGCAGTGGTTTTTTTTTTTTCAGCTACTTCTCGTTTTACCTGAGCCCATATTAATTCAGTGGGGTTACATTGGCAGTGATAGAGCGGCACGGCAGATGTAGCACTTGGTGTCCAATTTCGTTTGCCAGTTGACCTAATTCAAAAGTCATTTTGGCACCTCGGATTTCTTTCTTGGACAGAAGTTCAGCCTTCGTTTGATCGACTAAAAATGAAACATTATTATCTGCCTTGCGCCAATTTGAACGTGGCAGCTTTTCTGTTTACACGGAATGATAGCTGGCGTTATCCACCACGATACCTGATCCTTGTTCCAGTGCAGATTATAGATGAATAAACTATTCCTTAAACACATCCCCATTCATTTCTGAATGATAAACGGATCCACGAGAACTTTTCCGCCACGAAATGCAAGTTTGGCCTCTGGTGTGAAGCCCGTGTTTACTGAACCAACTTGGGCGATAATTAATCGGTCACCTCTACCAGTAGGAACTTTTAAGCCACCGTTTTCTTTGGAATCGTGACATATATATACTTATTAGTGCGGTTCTTTGAAACCCATGTTCCATCTATGTACACTTCAGGCCTTGTGTCGTCAGCGCGAAAGAAGTGTATTGAACGCAAAAACTTGGCTCTTGGTACTGCAATGTCCGGTCCATTAAAAATTTCTGTTCGTCATCTGAAACCAAGGGAGCAGAGAAGAAGAATGGAGGTCTCTGAGCCAGAGTAAGTAATTTTCTTACGGAGATTGCCAAGTGTTTTCTTAGGCTTTGGATACTCTCCTGTGTCATAATAGCCTAGAACAGTTCTGCACACGAGCTCTTTGTTGAAATCGTCAAATTCTGTGGATTTCCGTTCTCGTTTGTATTCTTTTCTTGGCGAATGAAAACACGTGCCAACAACCGGAGATTCTGCCGATGTTAATGACTTGCTAACGCGGCCTTCAGTCAGTCGACTCAGAAATACCACACGCGTTGCGGCTCACAGAGATGCCTACAGGAGCCTCACACAGAGTGCATCACAGATTGCCCCTGAGAGCTACAACACCAAGAGGAATCGCTTCTCGGCTTTTGGCAAGATCAATGTGTGTGATATATATATAATAAGGAAAAACACTTTTAACTTTTATATTAATATACATCACCAACAACTTTTATTGCAGAACATTTGCCGGAACATTTTGAACATTACTACAACTAATAACACTGCAGCAGGTCATGGCAATGGATGGATAACTGTAGTACTGTAAAAGGAGTTGGTGGATTGGAGAGCTTTAATAGCAGAGATGTTATAGCTTCCCGTACATATCAAGTAGCTGAGGTGTACAATCGTGAAGTTTGGACCTCTTATGATATATGTAACATGCCTTTTTCATTGAGGACGAGGAATCATCGCAAAATTAATGAACAAGAGGGCTGTTGTGTATGGGTTAAAGAATCCGGAAAAAGTTCTGCAATAAAAGTTCTTGGTGATGATGTACATTATTATAAAAGTACCACACGCTTTTGCGGTAAGTTTATGAATTCGCGCAAAAATTGTATTATTCCTAGCTTTTTCACTGTTGGTCAGATCAGTAAAAAAAAAACCTGAGAACATTCGATATGATGATTTTTGACTGTTTACGAATGGCTTTCCAACCTTTACGTACATTAACGGGAGGAGTAATACACGAAGGCCTTTGCTGCTGCATTTTTAACTGCCAAAACAAGTCGGAGCACCTGTCTACGAAACACCCAACACACTGAAAGCAAACGGAACACACGAAGTCGCACGGACACGCTGAACATTCGGCTGGCTCTGACCTACCGCAGCCCTCAGCGTAGCCCCTGCTGGCGACAGGCAGCGCGCCTCACCTTAAAGGCAATATATACCTTATGTCAAATGACATTCGATGAAGTTACATATTTTGAGTCTCCCGTAAATTTTATGTTATTGCTCAATTGTTATTATTATTATTATTATTACAAACTAAGCTTTGTTGTTGTTATGGTCTTCAGTCCGGAGACTGGTTTGATGCAGTGCTCCACCCTACTCTATTCTGAGCAAGCCTTTTCATCTCCTCATAAGAACGGCAACCCACATCCACTTGAATCTGCTTACTATACGCGTCTCTTGGCCTCCCGCTGCGATTTTTACCCCACACACTTCCCTCCAATGGTAAATTTACGATTCCTCGATATCTTAGAACGCCGGCCGCGGTGGCCGAGGTGACTGAGGCGCTCCAGTCACGGTCAGCACGGCCACTACGGTCGGGGGTTCAAATCCCCCTCGGGCATGGATATTTGTGCCGTCCTAGTTTGTAAGTAGTTCATAAGTAGTTTGTAAGTTTAGGGACTGATGACCCCGTAGTTAAGTCCCATAAGCTTAACAAACATTTGAACATTTTTTTGATGTCTTAGAATGTGTCCTACCAAGCGATCCCTTCTTTTAGTCAGGGTATGCCAAAAATTCCTTTTCTCGCCAATTCTGTTCAGTACCTCTTCATTAGTTATGTGATATACCCACCTAATCTTCAGCATTCTTCTGTAGCACCACTAAGCTTTATGTATTCAAATAAAATGTTTGTAAAGCTTATTGGACTTAACTACGGCGTCATCAGTCCCTAAACTTAGAAACTACTTATGAGCCAGCTTGTACTAAAAACAGCACAAACATCCATGTCCGAGTGGGGATTCGAAACTGAGACGGCAACGGCCTCGCGCATCGTAGCATAGCACCTCAATGCGCTCGGCCACTCCTCCGCGGCTTTATGTATTACTAGGACACTTCTGTCCTGGCGTCCGGCCACGAGTATAAACAAATGACAAAGTTTTCATTATGTACAAGAAGAGCAATCATTTCACAGAAATAACACTTTTCCGCCAAAGCGAACGACTATAGCGAAGGCGGTTTTGCAACTTTACAACATGGAATGTGATTACTCCTCTTTTTCTTTTACGCTCGCAGCCGAGTGCCAGGATATAGTGACCGAGTAGCACTAGTTTTTATTTTTACTCCAAGTTTTACTTAAAGTTGCCCTACCAAAACATTTTTTTAAATATATGATAGGGTAATACGTTTTATTTAATTGCTCACTTCAGTAATACAACAGGCGCACTTGACGTTTACAAATAACAAGTGAAGAGCAAGAAGCGCGAAGCGCTAGTCGCTAGGAACGGTCCAATCACAGCGCGGTATACACTTCCGGTGGTCACGTGCCGTGACGTCAAAGCCCCGCGTTGTCGGCTTTGTTCAGTGCTACCGTAAACAACGTTGTATATAGTGTCTACCGCGTGTTTACGTTGTGTGTGCTTTTTTCGCTGCGATTTGTTTTACTGTGAGTTGTTTAACTTGAATTTCCGAGTTCAAATAACTGGATAATGTTACCGAAAAGACGTTTGTCTAGTGACGTTCTCTGAGTAAGTTCTCAATTTCGTATGAATAAAAACTTCGAATCATATGCTCTGTGCAGGAAGTTAATTCCCGCTTCAAGCGATCGGAAAGAAGTTGCGGTGCAGTGGCTGAAAGAAAGAAATATTGCTGCAGATATGTCAATGTCAAAAATTATTTTATATTCACTCATGACACAAAACAGCATATTACGCCCACATATGTAGTAGACGAAATCGGAAATGAGCAGGGTCACAATGTAATGAGGCTGCCCCCATATCACTGCCATTTTAACCCTATAGAATTAGTATGGAGTGACGTGAAGAACTGCATAAGGAACAATAACAGAGGTGGAAAGTCTGTTTCGTGAAGCTGTTCCAATCTGGATACTGCACCTTCGAAAAAAGGTTGAACAGGTTGAATAACTGAATGAGCAGCGCAGACAATGGGAGGGGTCATCAGTGATCATGAACAGTTAATGATTTGACTTGGGGATGACGATGATGAAAACGATTTTGGCAGTGACGACAACAGTGAAGATGGGGAGCTGGATGCAATTGCACCACTGTCGCAGTAAATTGGTGAGTGAAAAGCACTGTGATTATAAAACGTTGAGGGAGAGAAGTTTTATCTTGATTATTTTTTACTTCGTACCTGTCATGATGAAATGCTTATTTTCTATATTTGCTCCATTATTGAAAGCGTGTGCGTTCTCGTGCTCTTGTCTACATTACTATGCCGTTAATTAATTACTGCTTTGTGGTAGCAGCTCAAGAACGAATTATTTTATGCACTTTTATTGCTCAATAGATGCAACTGAAAACCGTTTCGTCTCCTGTGTGTATAGAGACCAGTGTTGTATACCCGGGCCACTGAAACTTTGCACTTGACATTTACAAATAACAAGTGAAGCGCGAGGCGCTAGTCGTTAGGAACGCTCCAATCACAGCGCGATAAACACTTCAAGTGATCACGTGCCGTGACGTCAACGTTCCCGCGTTGCCGGCTTTGTTCAGTTCTACCGTAAACAAGGTTGTGTATCGTGTTTATCGCGTGCTTATGTTGTGTGTGCTTTTTTCTCTGGGGTTTGTTTTAATGTAAGTGGTTTAATTTGACTTCCCTAATTCAAGTAATTGGATAATGTCACCGAAAAGACGTTTGTCTAGTGATGATTTCTGAGTAAGTTCTCAATTTCGTATTGTCACACTTCAGTATGAATAAAAACTTCGAGACGTTTGCCTAGTGATGATTTCTGAGTAAGTTCTCAATTTTGTATTGTCACACTTCAGTACGAATAAAAACTTCGAAGCTTATGCTCTGAGCAGGAAGTTCATTCTCGCTTCAAGAGAGAAATATTGCTGCAGATATGTCAATGTCAAAACTTATTTTATATTCGCTTCTGAAACAAAATAAGCCTGTTACACCCACATATGCAGTAGGCGAAATCGCAAAGGAGCAGCGTCACAATTAAATATATCTGCCCCCATTTCACTGCCGTTTTAACCCTATAAAATTGGTATGGAGTGAAGCTGTTGCCAATGTGGATGCTGCATCTTGGGAAAAAAAGGGTCGAGCACGTTGAAGAACTGATTCGGGCAGCGCAAACAATGGAAGGGTTGGCAGCGACAACAGTGAAGATGGGGAGCTGGATGTAATTGTACCATTGTCGCCCTAAATTGGTGAGTGAAAAATCATTGATTATAAAACGTAGAGAGAAATTACTATTTTGATTATTGTTTATTTCGTATTTGTTGTGATCCAATGCATATTTTCTATATTGCTTTGCTCCGTTATTGAAAGCGTGTGCATTGTTGTGCTCTGGTCTTCATTAATACGCCGTTAATTGCTGCTCAAGAACGAATTATTATATGCACTTTTATTGCTCAATAGCTTACATTTACGAGATGCAACTTAAAACCGTTTCGTCTGCAGTGTGTACAGAGCCTAATGTTGCAACGTCGCTAAAGCAGTGTAGCCATCTCGCCGTAAGGCGAAACGTCAAGTGCAGTGTTTCAGCGGCCCAGGTACAAATTTGGAGACTGAAGGCGAATTTTCGCGAATGCACATTACTTTTACGAGTTAACGATTAACGTTAACTTCCGTTAAATGGTCCGTAAAGTAACGCTTTAACCTTTAATTAAGATGACTTTTTAGTAACGGATTAATGATTAACGAAGTTAAATTTTTGATTAACGATGCCTGGTGTTGGAGCAGCAGTCGCGGAGTGGACGTCCGACCACTACACACCCATCACGACGGACGGACGGTCGCTCTGTACGCCGGACAAAGTGGCGTATCACGGCCCGGGCGCGCGCGATACGATATCTCGCGGAAACTCGATTCAATTCCCCCTCTCGGACACAACAGCCGGACTCGACTGGAGGCAGCCGGCCCCATCGGCCGCCCACTTAACCTCTCTGAACGGATTTTATTTGCTGTCAGAGGCCATCACATCCTCTCCACTGCACCTCTGCCGAGTTTCCATTTGCTGCAGCCGCGTGCTGCTACTTGCAAGCGAAGTGCAATCGACAAATCTATATTAAGGCTGACCTGAAATCCCTTAACACGTTTGAACAGTCAATATATCACGGAAAAGCTTATGGGACTTAACTGCGGGGTCATCAGTCCCTAAACTTTCAAACTACTTATGAACTAGCTTAAACTAAGGACGGCACAAATATCCATGCCCGAGGGGGGATTCGAACCCCCGACCGCAGTGGACGTGCAGACCGTGACTGGAGCGCCTCAGTCCCCTCGGCCACCGCGGCCGGCTGTAGGCAGGTAAGTAAAATTTCTAACAGATGCTACGAATGACGAAGGATTTTATTGCCGCTACGAAAGTGAGCAAAATAACCGGTACATGAGGCTTCATACGCTGCCGAAAGCAGTAGACCCGGGTTCGAATTTCGGCTGTACAGGAGAGAGTAGTACACAATGAAACAAAAATTACTCTTTTGATTGTTTCGTATAAAATACTACTCACAAAACAAATTTTCTTTATTTACTTGAAATAACAATACTTTGTCAATATTTTGGAACAAAAAATAATAATTTTACTACTAATTAGTAAGTGAAATAACAATTTTAAAAAACCTTCGCAAATGTTTCACTGTGAAACAGCTGCCATTTTTTATATTTATTACTTGCTGAGTGACTTATAAAACATAAATATCTTTGTTAAATACAGGTATAAACATTAACATATACTACATGTCGTTCAGTGAATATTAAGTACACCAAAATTGATTAGAAAACGAATATACCGGTGGTTGGAGAGTTAGTAACCATAGGTAACGCAGGTGGCAAAATCATTGCAATGTCATGTGAAACACAGACTATGTCTTCTGCAACTGGGAATACAATACAAGTACCAGTACTTTTTTTCCCCTCCGAAGATATGAGACTTCATACTCAGCACCACAAGCTACTGACTTAAAGACTTTAGCTTCAAAATAAACATTGTTTTGGAATTTCACCAAAATGTAGTCACTAATCATAACGTTCCGCTTCAAGTTAAAAAGATGTAATGATACACTTATCCCTGTTTCACTGGATCTTTGTCACTTTCTTCATCACTTTCATTTGAAACTGTTTTACTTACACACCACTTATTTTTTTGATCGTTGACTCTCTTCATACTTCTTTTCTCCTTTTCTTCCAGCTCTGTCCTTTTTCTCAAAGTCTTACCTTCAATGACTGCTCGCTATGAGGCCAATGGTCCTGTTTCACTGTGTACCACATACAAGTGTTTCACTGTGTACCAAAGTCACCATAAACTAAAAAGTTTGTCACAACTCTTAATCTATGTATCTACCGAATTTAAAACTGGTCAATATATAGCTAAAGATGTGTGTCTTATCACAAAACTTAAAATTTCTTTTAGCTGTATGTTATATCGAAAATATTAAACTTACAAAGACACGTAATCTGTAACTTCCGACCACCAAATACCAATAATAACGTATAGAAACAAGAATAATCAACGAAACTGTCCACCATTATAGTCAAAGATGTATCTTATCATAATAAACATACAAGGAAACCAACAAGTAGAAAAAATTACTAAACACTATTGAGATGGAATGTTTCAGTGTGTACCGTGTTTCACTGTGTACTACTCTCCCCTATGCATTTTCAACTTTACCCGTTTGCAACTGACGTTGTATATTCCGTGAATATGGAAAGAAAATCGCACTGCCATGTTTTACTGCTCACTTGAAGCTTTCCTATAGTTTTATGATTTTTTGCAAACATTTCAGACTAAAATAATAAAAATACTAGAGGACCCGTGAAAATACTTTGCCCCGTTAGTGGAATGATAAAAAAGTTGGGAAAAATGGCAGTAAAGTTCAATGTTCATGCCTAGTTTTCTTCAGAATCCATCAATGCAACCGTTAAAAAGCGCAAATGAAAGAGTTAGATTCGCTGAGTGTTGTTAGGTCAAAACGAACTGCATAACTTAATTAGAACCGAAGATATAGTAAAACAAACCGGTTAAAATATTCAATACCGCATTTGAAAAAAAAAAAAAAAAAAGGGATGGAGAGACTTAAGTATGATACTTTATGGCAAATCTCAGGATGAATACCTTTCGTTTAAAGCAGAAATGAAGGAAATCGGTCGGATAGAACGGCCTGACCGACTGACAGCAAGGACATACCCATAAGAAATATACAGAAGGAAACCGCGTTTGAGTATAGAAAAAGGAAGGCAAGAGTTATATAAAATCTGATACTTGACGACAGATCTGTGGATGAATACCTTTCGTTTAAAACAAAATTGAAGAAAATCGCCCTGGTAGTTTCGTCTGGCCGTCTGACTCTGGCTTTTGTAGATCCTTTTAACATATATGATAGATAACATTAAATTATGGACGATACAATTACGACACTACTATTGTGATAATATCCATGCACTCAACGAGTAATATTCTCCTGACAGTATATTAAAAAAACTGCCTAAATTATTTGAAATTTGACTTTAGTTTTGACAAACATACTCTGTTTTTGAACTTGTAACTATTATTTTAATATCTCTCCAATTTGTTCATTTTTTTCCGATAAAATATTATTACCTGTCTTGCCGTGATAGTTTGTCCTGTTTTTCAAGTTTATTTTATTTCCCTGTACTGGTTTACGTAAAATCAAGTGACAATTGATCCTGTAACCTTACCGGCCTACGCTACCGACAATCGCGAGTAATTTAACTTTACAATGACCCGTGTGCCTTAATTACTAGGATAAGGATATCGGTGGTGAAACCGATAACGTAGTGGAGTTTACACACAAAAACGATACTTCGCGACCAAATCCGCAATAACGATCGTTTGGTGAGGGAAGATTTGGATAAATGTCTTAAATTTGATAAACTCGGGACAAAACTGCAATGAGTGAACAATTTTGAATAGGCAAATAGATACGGTCGATGTACGATCGCCAAATTTGTTTAATTTGAAATATACTGTGTAATAGCTATAATCACCGACTGATTAATTTAGACCCAACGCGGTCACAGAATGCAGACTAAGCGCGCACACCACAGCATCAGGAAACACAGAGAAATATAGTCAGTAAATTTAGTTTACTTATGAAATGGAAACAGTTAGCACAAATTCCTCTAATGAATGTTGTTATGAGGAAACATGCATGCAATAATTCTACGTAAAATATACAAACCATCAGCATAATGCTTGCCATACCAATTTACTGTACCTTGATTAGCAATAGTAACTGAAACTGTTGGGGTTGAATTGCACCTACAATGACTATCTGACCGATTACGTGAGTTATTTACTGAGAAATTATGCAATTATTTCTTTTAACAAATTGAATAAAACATTTCTGAGAAGTAAAATTATGACATTAATTATTGTTCCCCATAATGCAACAACTTATCTACAATCAAACACTTTTTCAGCTTAATTGAATTGTTCACTTTAATGCTTTAACCAAGTGTTGCTGTGCATTTTTAGCACACGTAAATTCAATACCTAACACAAATTTAATATTCACTACTTTGTACTATTCAGTGATTACACAATATGCTCATAATGACCTACAATTGTTGCTAACTATACGTTGAATTTTTATAATGGTACCAATTATTATTTGATTGCTAAAATCTTTCAAAACTCCACTGATTTTAATTAGATTTACGTAAGGTCTCCTATTATTCAGGTTGATCCTCGGGATATTAAAGGTAGCGCAATAGGAACCTGTGTGGATAGTTATCGACGCTAATTAATGGCACACAAGTTCGCTATTCATCCTTTGCAAAACTAAACGTCGGCTTCGCATTACACGTCTAAAGACGGTTAATTTCTTATATCTTACTTTGCAGCGGTGGTGTGATGTAGCTGGTAATTGTTGCTGGCACTTTATAATGGTTGGCAAAATGGAATCTTCTTGGCGACGGCATATTGTTTAAACATTGGGCCCCACAGGATTCCTCTTGACAATGTTTCTCTTGAAGTTTTAACGCTGTGCCCATGTTAATTATCTGCCTGTGCCCAATTGCCAAAATTTCTGCTTGTACCAACACCTCGTAAAAAACCACGTTACTACAGTTTGCTGCCGCTGTCCACCTTTTCTACAGTTCACCTCGTCAACAATAACACACTCTCGCCTCTCGCGCCAGTTTGCACTCAGCGATAACAAATGCTCTACGCAAAGATGCTACGAATACTGCCCTCGCTAACCTTCGACCACAGTATCTATGGTCGAAGTCGTTAACCCAACGTGTCTACTACAACACTATACAATTTTATTTTATTTGTATAATATACGCAACCAGTTAAACATTTGTAATTCACACAACTCATTTACATAGGACAATTAATCAATTTACACACGATATATACAAACTCATACATATACATAGTTCTCATACTATATACTGTCATTCATGATGATCGTGTTTACATACGCAGGCAGTGACGTTGGTCAATGTGTTGCTGCATTACAATCTCTGTACTATCTGAATCTTGAACTACAGACTTCTGAGCGTGCCGAGCAATTACAACATGGCTGCTATAAAGTATTACAATAAATAAATAAGTAAATAAATAAAAATAAAAAATAAAATAAAAGAAGGAAATATGTTTAGATTCCGCACTTACTTGAGAATGTTACTTCGCATATTGACATAAATTTTAAACCTAGAGATAATCTAGCAATTATTTGTCATGTACTATCTTATGGAAATTCGTTTGACTAATTATAAAATGTCTGACAATGCAAAATCGTGTGCAAAACATTTGAACGTGTAGACACGCTACAATTCTATGCTCATACACCAGTGTTATATATCAAGGTTGTATAGAGATCACTGGACAGAGTCAAATCACCGTTATTTTTGCAAATACCTCTGAAACAATGCGAAATATGAAAAAAACCTAAGAGAGCAAAGTTGCAGAGAATTTTCTCCTCTACAAATTCTTTGATTCCAATTCCGAAGAAAGCAAGTGACAAGTCATGGTTGCAAAATACTAACACGAATTATTCACAGACGAATGGAAAAACTGGTGGTATCCGACTTCGTGGAAGATCAGTTTGGATTCAGGAGAATTGTAGGAACACGAGAGGCAATGCTCACATTACGACTTATCGTAGGGAAATCTACGTTTTTTGCATTTGTGGATCTGGAAACAGCTTTTAAAAATGTTGACTGGAATACACTCTTTCAAATTCTGATGGTATCAGGGGTAAAATTAGGGGGCGGAGAGTTATATTCAACTTGTACAAAAACTATACAGCAATTATTAGAGTCGAAGGGCATGAAATGGTCGCAGTGGTTAGGAAGAGAGTAAAACAGGATTGTAGCCTTTCCTCAAAGTGGTTCAATCTGTACATTGAGCAAGCTGTGAAAGAATACAAAGAGAAATTTTAAGAGGGAATTAAAGTCCAGGGAGAGGGAATAAAAACCTTGCAGTTTGCTGGTGACATAGTAATTCTGTCAGAGACAGCAAAGGACCTGGAAGAGCAATGGAATGGAATGGACAGTGTCTTGGAAGGAAGATATAAGACGATCATTAACAAGAGTAAAACGAAGGTAATGAAATGTACTGTCAGGATATCAGGCGATTCTGAAGGAATTAGATTAGGTAATGAGACAGTAAAAGTAGTAGATGTGTTTTGTTATTTGGGTATCAAGATATCTTCTGACGGCCGAAGTGAGGAAGATATAAAATGCGGAATGGGTATGGAAGAAAAAGTCTCTGAAGAGGCGAAATTTGTTGACATCCAATATTAGTTTCAATGCTAGGAAGTCCTTTATGAAAGCATTTGTCTAGAGTGTAGTAGCACTGTATGGGAGTTCAGACAAAAAGGTGACAGAAGCTTTCAAAATGTGGTGCTATTGGCGAATGATGAAGTTTAGACGGGTAGTATTCTGACTAAGAGTAGGGATAGATTGGTGGAACACATTCTGAGACATCAAGAAATCGTTAACTTAGCATTAGTAGGAAGTGTATGGGGTAAAAATCGTAGAGGGAGGAATACAGTAAGCAGATTCGAAAGGATGTAGGTTGCCAAACGTACTCTCAGACGAAGAGGCTTACACAGGACAGGGTAGCGTGGAGAGCTGCATCAAACCAGTCTGCGGACTGACGACCACAATAACAACTTTATTATTTTATTTTTGATGCTTTTGAGATTAAGGTTACTAGATTCATTGTAACTAAACGAGCTCAAATTCCTTTCTCCTCATGTCTTCCCTACACCTGATCTGTTTTTGTTCATTAATCTGAGCCGTCAGAGAAAACAATGAAAGTAATGTGTTGACCACCACCGAAAAATTCCAAAAGCACCCCTATCAGCTTCGGGAAAGTCACGATGACCTTTCACTGATTGCAAGTGCTCGCTCTCTATTGACAAACTGCAACACGAGGCCACAAATACCGAACGAATAGCTAGAAGGAAGCGCTTAGCAGAAAGTAAAGCGCTCTATCAATTCCAAAGTTCAGGCGTGTTGCGATATGGCATCATTCTGCCGTTTCCAAGTTTATTAAGCTGCATACGTTTCTTTGGAAAAACGTTGCAAACTGTCCACACAGTTCATTTCGGATTCCATATTTCGGATCCCCGAAAAAAGTGACACGTGACGGTCGATTTGCTTCGAACGACAATTTTCCTATGTCCTCAGGCAACCGCAAACACTTTTCTCTTAGCGAGATTGACAATCGAAAGTCCCAAAGTTAAAAAAAAAAAACGAAAAGTATATTTGTTCAGGAAAGCAGATAGAAGTAAAATACATTGCTTCTTGAAAACAGCTTCCACTCGTTTCTAACACTAAACCAGATGTGGCTCAAATTCAAAGAAGTGGTATCGACAGCAATTGACAGTTTCATACCAAATAAATTAATAAAAGGAGGAGGCGATCCCCCTTAGATTTCTATTTGATTATCCTGAAGCGTTGACTCCCATACTTAACAATCATATAAAACCGGTCGCTCAAAGAAAGATCTGTACCAAATGACTGGAAAGTTGCTCAGGTCACACCTATATTCAAGAAAGGCAGTAGGAGTAACCCACTAAACTACAGGCCTATTTCATTGACGTCAATTTGCGGCAGGGTTTTGGAACATATCCTGTAGTCAAATATTATGAATTATCTCGAACAGAACGATCTATTGATCCAAGGTCAACAGGAATTTAGAAAATATCGTTCATGCTACACACAACTAGCTCTTTATTCACACGAAGTGATGGGTGCTATCGACAAGGGTTCGTAAATCAATTCCGTCTTTCTTGATTTCCAGAAGGCTTTTGACACCGTACCTCACAAATGGCTTTTAATCAAATTGCGTGGTAATGGTATATCGTCCCAAATTTGCGACTGGATAGGGGATTTCCTGTCAGAGAGTACATTGTTCGTGGTAATCGATGGTAAGGCATCGACTAAAACAGAGGTGATATCGGGTGTTCCTCACGGTAGTGTTATTGGTCCTCTGTTGTTCCTTATTTACATAAACGATTTAGGGGAAAATCTAAGTGGCTGTCTTAGGTTGTTTGCAGATGACGCCGTCATTTACCGTCTAGTGTATCAAACCCAACTGCAGAACGATCTGAATAAGATATCAGTATGGTGCAAAAATTGGCAATTGACTCTAAATAATGAGAAGTGTGAAGTCGTCCACATGAGTAAGAAAAGAAATCCGTTAAAATTTGTTTACAAGATGACCCAATCAAAAGTGAAGGCCGTAAACTCCACAAAATACCTAGGAATTACTATTACTTCTGACTTAAATTGGAAAGAAAACGTAGATAATGTCGTGGGAAAGGCTAACCAAAGACTTCGTTTTATTGGCAGAACCCTTAAAACATGCAACAGAACTACAAAATAAACTGCATACACTACGCTTGTCCGTCCTTTTTTTGGAGTATTATGGGACGTAGCTGCGGGGTCATTAGTCCCTAAACTTACAAACTACTTAAGAACTGCCTTATACTAAAGACAGCACAAACATCCATGACCGAGGTGGGATTGGAACCCCCGATGGGGTATATGAGAGGTAAAGAAATCTTATATTGCCGCGCTCCTTTGCTACTGCCCATTAAACACATTAAACATTATGAGGTGGGTTTGACGGAGGACATCGGATGAGTCCAAAGAAGGGCACCTCGTTTCGTATTGTTACGATACAGGAGAGACAGCGTTACGGAAATGATACAGGATCTGGGATGGCAATCGTTACAACAACGGCGCTTATCGCTGCGAAACTCCAATCGCCAACATTCTCCTCCGAATGCAAACATATATTGTTTACTTCCACTTACATAGGTAGAAATGATCATCAGAATAAAATACGAGAAATCAGGGCTTGAACGGAGAGATTCAGATGTTCTTTCTTCCCGCGCGCTATTCGAGAATGGAATGGGAGATAAATAGTATAATAGTGTGGTTCGATGAACTCTGTGTCAGGCACTTAAATGTGATTTTCAGAGTATCCCATGTAGATGTAGAAGAAACTGGCCATCTTGTGAGAGTTTACTGCCTTATCTGTTTCGTTCCCGTTTGGGTGCCCCTAACAATTTGTTTTAGCCTGTACACAATTCTGCCATTAGACGCTTCCGAAACACCGGTGTGCAAGGACAGACGTTCAGTGTAACAATATTATTTCTTACATATGCTAAAATTTATTATCTCTTATCGTCCGGCAATAGTTGCGAATATTTTTTGTTCCTTTACATGTTCGAAGCACTTGTGTCTTCTTCAGAATCTTGTAGTTGCGTCCGTAACCCGCCTCGACTGTATGAAAGTCTGTCTACAGGTACATTCCTTTCTAAGAAAGGGTGTAGACAGTTCTTGCGTCGTACGTTGAATGCCACCTGGATAAAAACATGTCAAGGGAGAAATGCACGTCGTCGTCACAAATAGTAACCATGTTTTTACAACGTTCCCTTCCACAAAGTTAATAGGAACTCTTGAAGGGGAAGAACATTGGCGCAGTTTGTTATTCTCAATGCTTTCAGCGGAACCTAAAGGTAGATGTTTGTCGCATTAGTACTCGGAACGTCTTACCGATTGATGTAACATCCTTTAATAATATCACAAGAATCGGTGAGAACACAGAAAGTAAGAATATGAGAACACAGTATACTGAATGGGTGTTCAAATAACATTTCTTGTAATTCGAACAGATATCGAGGTAGTCTATTATTTCGAGCATGCATCGCTGTATAGACGACGACACCACCGAATTCTTTAACGACTGACATTGAATTCTAAGGTGATGAGCATCAAAGTGAAAATACATGTATTGTAAAAATTTTAGTTCAGGCCCTAGTGCATGGGTTTCGGTCTTTGGGATGCGCAAGATACGTGCCAGTTCAACAAACTGCAGCTTTGTCGAAGATGAAATTGTTAATAGCTAGATCCAGATTACCATACATTATTTCAATTTTTTGTCAGATCTTTTGCTAAGGATTGCTAGTCTTAAATTTATACGTAAGTGTAGTTTAAAAATTCTTATATGTGTCACTGCCAATCCCCACGTGATAGCAACATGCTTGTCTGTAGATCAAGATTCAGCCACTGCTCTCGAGACCTATAATGCGAAGAATCTCTATTTGAACTCCAAATATGTCAGTGAAAAGAGCACAGAATAGTGCTCAATTATTCTTTATCCACGGTGTAGTATTAACTGCAAAGGCGGTTTCATTCGTCATTGAAATAAATGGCAACAGTGGTACTCAATATGATCAAGATTTTTACTACTACAAAGTTACACGTCCGAAAGAACAGACACCACACCAATACAATAAGTATTAAACGCGACGACGGCGTTAGTTTGTTATTTCACCGCAGATGCGGTCATACGTCCGACCTCGCACGGGAATCCGCAATGGCGAGTGTAAGAGGGCATGGACGATAGGGGCGCTACAAACATAGCGTGCGACTTGTGAGAATTTGAGACGGACGCGAGGCGAGCACGGGTGGCCAAGTGGTTAAGGCAACCGCTGGCCCGAAGTGGGAGACCCGGGTTCGATTCCAGGTCCGGCTGACATTTTCACTTGTCGCCATTGCTTAATATCAATGCCCAAATGCGAGAAGTGGCTTTTCAGTAACTTCCCAGTGCCACTTCATATGTCTGCTTGGCGCCAGTCCACAGAAAAAGGAAAGCTGCACTGTTACAGTATAAGGATTCGTCCGACCTCCATATTTTTTATATTTCAAATTCTTTTTGGACTAAAGTGTCATAATGTAGTACACCATCTAGTGAATAACGTCAAGGCACGCCCAGAAGTTATTTTCTGGCTAGAAACTGACGTTGTTGGCACCAAATTAAGTTAAACAGTGTTGTTGTTGTGGTCTTCAGTCCGGAGACTGGTTTGATGCAGCTCTCCACATTACCCTATCCTGAGCAAG
This sequence comes from Locusta migratoria, assembly GCA_026315105.1. Classification (NCBI taxonomy): domain Eukaryota; kingdom Metazoa; phylum Arthropoda; class Insecta; order Orthoptera; family Acrididae; genus Locusta; species Locusta migratoria. The sequence continues at coordinate 34,322,508 of CM048750.1, read as the reverse complement.
CCTCTTCATCTCCTCATAAGAACTGCAAACTACATCCATTTGAATCTGCTTACTATATGCGTCTCTTGGTCTACCTCTGCGATTTCGACCCCCACACACTTCCCTCCAATGCTAAAATTACAATTCCTTGATGTCTAATAATGTGCCCTACCAACCGATCCCTACTTTTAGTCAAGGTATGCCAAAAATACCTTTCCTCCCCAATTCTGTTCAGTACCTCCTCATTAGTTACGCGATCCACCCACCTAATCTTCAGCATTCTTCTGTTTCACCACATTTCAAAAGCCTCTGTCCTCTTCCTGTCCTCACTGTTTATCGTCCGTGTTTCACTCCCATACAAGGCAACACTCCACACAATTGCCTTCAGAAAGCGTTAGGCTTAAATCAATATTCGATGTTAACAAATTTCTATTTTTCAAGAATGCTTTTCTACCCATTGCAATTCTGCATTTTATATCCTCTGTACTGCGACCATCATTTGTTATTTTACTGCCTAGGTAACAAAACTCAACTACCTGATTTATTGCTTCGTTACCTAATCTAATTCCTTCAGCATCACCTGGTTTTCTTAGACTGCACTCCATTACCCTGGTTTTGTTTTTGTTAATCTTCATCTTACATGCACTCTCAGCACACTGTCCATTCCGTTCAACTACTCTTCCAGGTCCTTTGCTGTCTCTGACAGAATTACTATGCCTACGGCAAAACGCAATGTTTTTAATTCTTCACCCTGAACTTGAATTCCTTCTTCAAATTTCTCCTTGCTTTCCTTTGTAGCTTGCTCAGTGTACAAATTGAATAACAGTGTATGCTTCAAAAATGAGCCAAATGCGAGGCTGAAAGATCGGGGTGAGAGTTTAAATTACGGAAAGTTTAATTTTAATAACTCACAACCACCAACTGCGAACCAAATTCCTAAACATTCAAAACACTGGGACTGTGATTGCTACTGTTTGACTCGTTTTCTAGGGGATGATATCACACGTTCGCAGCTTTCCTTCCCTGCATTTGATTAACAAAAAAATTCATAATAAAGTAAGTTCATGTGGGAAAAGGGTGTACTAACTACTATTTTTGAAAACACGTGAAAGTTCGCTTAATGTTGTTTATTACACCATATTAAAACCCTGTGGCTGATATGTCTGTACGTCGACACATTTATCAAATAAAGTTATAGCTCGTGAGCCCCCAGAGAAAATGAATATTTGTCGCAAATTGTTTTCACACCATGTGGCTGTCTCAAACACCGTTTATGTTCATGCCTTTGTGACGACACGTGTTACATTAACAAAACACAGTCACTTTAATTTAGTGTGATGCACACCTTGTTCCGCCGGCTAAATATTCACAACACACAGTAGCAGTCGATACAACTTGGTGCAGTCTACGACGAGCAACCACACTTGGCAATTGCCACACAAAAATCTATAGTCTCCACCTGGAGATCCAGATGCCGACTGAGTAGCGCGACGCCGCCCGGCCAGCTACACCACTCGCTCCCCTTACCGGAAACGAACCTGGAAAATCCTAAGCTGGAACAAGCCACCAACGTCGGCCTGCTCGCTGGCCTCCCTTCAGCTACAAGCACACAGAAAATCTCAACGTGGAGAATTTCTGCCTATGGCCTAACTATAAATGTTGTCACCCAACTGCGTACATACATTGCTACCATAATTATTAAGATTACAATTGTGTAACATTTGGTGCATTGGCATGGTCAATGTTTGCAGTGAACTTCATACTGTTTAATTATTAAATGCTATTAATTACCATTATTTCTAATGGGCGGTAATCTCACACACATGGTACTTCTACATCTACATGGGATACTCTGCAAATCACATTTAAGTGCCTGGAACCACCATTATACTATTTATCTCCCATTCCATTCTCGAATAGCGCGCGGGAAGAAAGAATACCTTAATGTCTCTGTTCCAGCTCTGATTTCTCCTACGTTATTCTGATGATCATTTCTACATGTGTAAGTGGGAGTCAACAATATATTTTCGCATTCGGAGGAGAATGTAGGTGACTGTAGTTTCGTAAGTAGTCCACGTCTCAGCGATAAGCGCCGATGTTGTAATGATTCCCATCCCAGATCCTGTATCATTTCCGTAAGGCTGTCTTCCCTGTATCGTGACAGTACGAAACGAGCTGCCCTTCTTTGGACTCTTTCGATGTCCTCCGTCAAACCCACCTGATAAGGATCCCACACTGGGCTACAATACTCAAAAAATGGACGGACACGCGTAATGTATGCAGTTTCTTTTGTAGTTCTGTTGCATGTTTTAAGGGTTCTGCCAATAAAACGCAGTCTCTGGTTCGCCTTTCCCACGATATTATCTACGTGTTCTTTCCAATTTAAGTCTGAAGTAATAGTAATTCCTAGGTATTTTGTGGAGTTTACGGCCTTCACTTTTGATTTATTTATCTTGTAAACAAAGTTTAACGGGTCTCTTTTCCTACTCATGTGGACGAGTTCACCCTTGTCATTATTTAGAGGCCAATTTTTACACCATACTGATATCTTATTCAGATCGTTCTGCATTTGGGTTTGATACACTAGACGGTAATTGACGGCGTCATCTGCAAACAACCTAAGAGAGCTACTTAGATTTTCCCCTAAATCGTTTATGTAAATAAGGAACAGCAGAGGACCAACAACACTACCCTTGGAACGCCCGATATCGCCTCTGTTTTAGTCGATGCCTTACCATCGATTACTACGAACTGTGCCCTCTCTGACAAGAAATCCCCTATCCAATCGCTGATTTGGAGCGATATACCATAACCACGCAATTTGATTAAAAGCCGTTTGTGAGGTATGGTGTCAAAAGCTTTCTAGAAATCAAGAAATACGGAATCGATTTGCAAACCCTTGTCGATAGCACGCATCACTTCGTGTGAATAAAGAGCTAGTTGTGTTTCGCATGAACGATATTTTGTAAATCCGTGTTGACCTTGGGTCAATAGATCGTTCTGTTCGAGATAATTCATAATATTTCAATACAGAATATGTATCTGGTATGACAGATAAATTTTTCATTCTTCTAGCTGGCCTAGAGGGATAAAACTTTGGTGTGCTCTGGTACTGTACAAGTGATTAAAAGTCACGAGAGGGTTTGGTCCTATGATGAATATGGTAGGGGTCAGGGGACTCGAAACATGTACAAGAGTACTTTTAGTTTTAAGTATGATTTAAAACGTTTGTGCACTGACCCACTCATGCCACAATAATTAAGCTTATCTAGAAGAATTTACACAATCACAAAACAACCCAACTGGTGATGCTAACGCGAAAGTCTTGGACGAAGCGTTTAACATCGTTATCTATATCTATAAATGTGAATGTCTGTTCGGTGTACGTTTATCAAGTCTAAACCACAAGACATAAAGAGCTAAAAATTTGTACAGTTACTAATATGTACCCGGGGAAGGCTTTAGGCATGACTTTATGGTGATCGGTTAGCTATTTATCTACATATATTAATGTGACTGTTTGCTGTATACTTATCACGTCCGAACGACAAGACGCAGAGACTTAAATATTTGTACAGTTACTAATTTGTACCTGAGGTAGGTTTTAGGCACGGTTTCATAGCGATCTGATAGATATTTAGTAATTTGATTAATATGACGCAAAATGCGGAACAATAATTACTCTATGAAAATTATATTTACTGTTTAAAAATGGTTTTATTGGTTGCATTGTTGCTTGAGGGTTGATAATGATAAAAGGGTGGAGGATATTGGGATGGAAAGTTATCGGTGTATTAATATTTCGCTCTGCAGCGAAAACTACAGAACGCAAACGAATGGTCTGTGTGTAATTGTTGTCCGAAGTCTCACGTTGTAGACCATAGCAGTTCCATGCCGATAGCTATAAGGGGGTGGAAGATATGGTGGTTGAAGGTCGTCAAATTATAAAAAAAAATTCGGACTGAAGGCTAGCGATGACGTTTGCGACTCTATAGCAAAGAGGTTACATACGGCGAAACGTGATGCCACAGACCATATCTTTGGTCTATGCATGCTAACAATGTCTTCAGCTCTTTCTCTGTAAGGATAAGCATACGAATAAGGAAATAGAAGAATAAATAAATAAAGCATTAAAAAAGAAATTTCTTTTAATACAAATAACGTAGTTTACCAGAATGTCCTAAAATGAAATTAAAATGAATTTGGGCTTTACTCTCACCACACGTGTTGAGATATTGCAACACAGGCTATAAGGAGTAATGTATGTATTATTTATTGTAAGTCGTTAAGTACTTTACATTTTTTTATTTGAATGTTGATTAAAAATGAAACTTCCTGGCAGATTAAAATTGTGTGCCGGAACCGGGACTCGAACCTGGGACCTTTGCATTTCGCAGGCAAGCGCACTACCAACTGTGCTATCCCGACACGACTCACGATGCCGCCTCACAACTGTACTTCCACCAGTACCTCGCCTCCTACTTTCCAAATTTCACCGAATCTCTCCTGCGAATCATGCAAGACTAGCACTCCTGGAAGCAAGGATATGGTGGAGACATGGCTTAGCCACAGCCTAAGGGATGTTTCCAGAATGAAACTTTGACACTGCAGCGGAGTGTGCGCTGATATGAAACTTCCTGGCAGATTAAAATTGTGTGCCGGAACCGGGACTCGAACCTGGGACCTTTGCATTTCGCAGGCAAGCGCACTACCGACTGTGCTATCCCGACACGACTCACGATGCCGCCTCACAACTGTACTTCCACCAGTACCTCGCCTCCTACTTTCCAAACTTCACAGAAGCTCTCCTGCGAATCATGCAAGACTAGCACTCCTGGAAGCAAGGATATGGTGGAGACATGGCTTAGCCACAGCCTAAGGGATGTTTCCAGAATGAAATTTTCATTCTACAACGGAGTGTGCGCTGATATGAAACTTCCTGGCAGATTAAAATTGTGTGCCGGAACCGAGACTCGAACCTGGGACCTTTGCCTTTCGCGGGCAAGCGCACTACCGACTGTGCTATCCCGACACGACTTACGATGCCACCTCAAGTAGGAGGCGAGGTACTGGTGGAAGTAAAGTTGTGAGGCGGCATCGTGAGTCGTGTCGGGATAGCACAGTCGGTAGTGCGCTTGCCCGCGAAAGGCAAAGGTCCCAGGTTCGAGTCCCGGTTCCGGCACACAATTTTAATCTGCCAGGAAGTTTCATATCAGCGCACACTCCGCTGCAGAGTGAAAATTTCATTCTTGATTAAAAATGTTTGTCTGTAAAGAAGGTATTGTATTTCATTTCATCTTTCGAAACCAGTCTCATAGCACACTACTGAAATATAGGTTATCTATCATAATCAACCAACACGCGAACGGATTTAAGCGGGTTTAAGCTAGTAAACACATATAGTTGGAAGTAACGTTGCACAACCGTGATGTTGTTCCCAGCCGGCCGCGGTGGCCGAGGTGACTGAGGCGCTCCAGTCACGGTCAGCACGGCCACTACGGTCGGGGGTTCGAATCCCTCCTTGGGCATGGATATTTGTGCCGTCCTAGTTCGTAAGTAGTTCATAAGTAGTTTGTAAGTATAGGGACTGATGACCCCGTAGTTAAGTCCCATAAGCTTACCAAACATTTGAACATTTTTTTGTTCCCAGCTGCAGCAGTGGGAAACTCACCCTCGCAGCCGGCCGGCCGCTGTGTCCAGCTGGTCGCCACGCACCCCGCCCCCATCCACCCCAACCCTCCCGCTGGCAGTTAATTATGGCGCAGGGCGGATTCTGACGGAGGGCTGCGCAGACTAATGAAGACAGATGCGGCCGCGATGGCCCAGGAGCCGACTCGCTTGCGGCGCCGGATGAAGTCTGCGGTAAACGAATCAGGGCCAGGGGAGGGCAGGGGGTTGTTTGGCGGATCGGCCGCAAACACCGCCGCCAGGCATGTCTGCCGCACAGTGGCACAGCAGCACTGACGTCACAGGCTGCTACTGCACTCTGTCTACGTACCGACACTAAAACTGCAGAACCGTGAAAGTACAGGCAAAATACGTAAAATTATCAACGTCTGTACTAGAGTAACTCCGTGATACTAAGCTCTCTCAGTTAGACATTTAAGAACTTTACGCCCCGTTTACACGAGAGACTTTCTTGTCTCGGTTGACTGCTCGAACCGAGTGTGTCGACTGCAGCACCCCTGGCGGTTCCGTGTTTCATTTGTTTTACATGATCGTTTGCATTTATATGATAGCTTCGAAATTTGACAATGTCGACTGGAATACATTCTTCCAAATTCTGAAGGTACTTCGGCCGTCAGATACCCAAATAACAAAACTCATATTCTACTTTTACTGTCTCATTACATAATCTAATTCCTTCAGCATCGCCTGATTTCCTGACTACATTTCATTACCCTCGTTTTACTCTTGTTAATGATCGTATTGTACTTTCCTTTCAAGACAGTGTCAATTCAATTGCTCTTCCAGGTCCCTTGCTGTCTCTGACAGAATTACTATGTCATCAGCAAACTGCAAGGTTTTTATTCCCTCTCCCTAGACTTTCATTCCCTCCCAAATCTCTCCTTGCATTCTTTCACAGCTTGCTCAATGTACAGATTAAACAACATTGGGGAAAGACTAACCACTGAGACCCTTTCATGCCCTTCGACTCTAATAATTGCTGTCTGTTTTTTTTTACAAGTTGTACATAACTCTCCGCTCCCTAATTTTACCTCTGATACCTTCAGAATTTTAAAGAGTGTATTCCAGTCAACAATTTAAAATCTGTCTCCAGACCCACAACTGCAAAAAAAAAAAAAAAAAAAAAAAAAAAAAAAGTAGGTTTCCCTTTCCTTAACCTATGGTTTAAGGAAAGTTGTAATGTGAGTACTGCCTCTCGTGCTCCTACAATTCTCCTAAATTCAAACTGATCTTCCACAAAGTCGGATACCACCAGTTTTTCCATTCCTCTGTAAATAATTCGTTTTAGTATTTTGCAACCATGACTTATCACTTGGTTTCTTCGGAATTGGAATCAACGAATTTGTATAGGAGAAATTTCTCCGCAACTTTTCTGTCTTATGTTTTTTCGTATTTCGCATTGTTTCAGAGATATTAGTAAAGCGAAATACCCTCAGACTTTAAGAAAAATGTAATAATCCCCATTCCAAAGAAATCAGGGGCAGACAGGTGTGAAAATTACAGAACCATCAGTTTGATAAGTTATGGTTGCAAAATTTTAACACGAATAATCTACAGGAGAATGGAAAAGCTGGTAGAAGCTGACCTCGGGGAAGATCTGTTTGGATTCAGGAGGAACGTAGGAACCCGGAAGGCAATACTCACTTTACGTCTTATCTTAGAAGATCGATTAAGGAAAGGCAAACCTACATTTTTAGCTTTTGTACATTTGGAGAAAGCGTTTGACAATGTTGACTAGAATACATTCTTTCAAATTCTGAAGTCAGCGAGGGTAAAATATAGGGAGCGAAGAGTTATATTCAACTATACAAAAACCAGACAGCGGTTATTAGAGTCGAAGGCAGGAAAGGGACGCAGAGGTTGGGAAGGGAGTAAGACAGGGCTGTAGTCTTTCCCAATGTTGTTCAATTTGTACATTGAGCAGTTAGCGCAGAAATCGAAGGAGAAATTTGGAGAGGACATTAAAGTGCAGGGAGAAGAAATAGAAACATTGCGGTTTTGCCGATGACATAGTAATTCTGTCAGAGACTGCAAAATATCTGGAAGAGCAATTGAATGGAATGGACAGTGTCTTGAAAGGAAGATATAAGATGAACATTAACAAGAGTAAAACGAACGTAATGGAATGAAATGTCAGAAAATCAGGCGATGCTGAAGGAATTAGATTAGGTAATGAGACAATAAAAGTAGTACATGAATTTTGTTATTTGGTTAGCAACATAACTTCCGATGGTCGAAGTAAAGTAGATATAAAATTCAGAATGGCTATGGGAAGAAAAGTGTTTCTAAAGAAGCGAAACTTGTTAACATCCAATATGAATTTAATTGTTAGGAAGTCCTTTCTGAAAGCATTTGTTTGGAATGTGGCATTGTATGGGAGTGAAACGTGGACGATTAGGAATTCAGATAAAAAGATGATACGAGCTTTTGAAATGTGGTGCTACGGACGAATGATGAAAATTAGATGGGTAGATCAGGTAACTAATGAGGAGAGGCTTCACCGAATCGGGGAGAAAAGGAGTTTCTGGCATATCCTGACTAATAGAAGGGATAGATTGGTTGGACACATTCTGAGACATCAAGAAATCGTCAACTTAGCATTAGAAGGAAGCGTCTGGGGTAAAAATCGTAGAGGGAGACAGAGGGACGAATATAGTAAGCAGATTCAAAAGGATGTAGGTTGCCGAACATATTCTCAGATGAAGGACAGGGTAGCGTGGAGAGCTGCATCAAACCAGTCTGCGGACTGAAGACCACAACAACAGCAGTCTGCGGTGCGGTCTTTGCGCTGTGGTTGTCGTCGTAATACTTCTTGTGCTGATTTGCATTTTAATCACTACCTTTTATTCAACACAACGATAAGGATGATAATCTTGTGGTATTGCCTGCAGCAACGGTAGTAAACGCCGCCGCTTTGCAGGAAGGCAGAGAGAAAAAGCGCAGAGGCAGGAAGAGTAGCGTTTGGATGCGATCGTGGATGATTAAACATCTGCTGCAGAACACCCACTCTTTTCACTCTGGCGAATTTTTTTAACTCCGTGCCGTAATGTGACCGCAGAGTGCCAATTTTCAGCTGTAACCGTCGGGCAAACTGATGATACTTTGTTTGCCATTAATTTGAGCATTTCTTTCCGCGCATTCCAGAAAATATATAATGTTTCCAATGATAGTCTGCAGTCACAGTAACACACAAAGATCACAAATAGTACTAGAGGCGGTTAAAATTACCTTATTGTGATATAAATGAATTTCTGTATCTACCAGGGCTCTCTCCTCTTCATAAGCCGAAATAAGATCCTTAACGCTTTATTTCGTACACTCCATTTTTACAGAAAAATAAATAGTAATCCACAAACAACATGCTTTGTATTATTTCGATGAAAAACTGAAGCAAAAATGCCATTGATGGCTAATACTATTTACCACATGCCTTCGTTGTTTCCAAAACAGAACCTCGCATCTTCTTCTGGGCAACGCAACCGCTGCTTCTGCGCATGCGCAGTGTTCACCGCTCTCGAAAATTAAGAACTCCACACTCGGCATAATCGAAAGATTATTGACGTCATAGTCGCATTCGCGCCGTGGTTGGCTGCTGACTTACACGACAGCAGAAAAGCCGTCCACGCCTCGAGTAGTCCATTTTCGCAATAAAGTGGATCGTGTAAAAGGGGCTTTAGACAATACTTAACTGGCATTTTACGCCTATGGAGAGCGATAGAAAATTTATAGAAAGTACACTTACTTCAGCCAATATCGCAAATTAATTTCGTTTGCTGTTTTTCTTCAACCGGTTTCAATGGGCTAGTTACAGTGTTCTCGTATCTTCACTGCAAAAAGTTACAAAGATGGTTAAAAATCTGTGGAGTCCTTTTTTGTATACGGATAAGATGAAAGTTAACAAACCATGTACAAGACCTCTTGGACTCACGTAAAATAACGAATTACTCATGAAAATGTAATATAAGAAATAGAAAATTGTCAAACTATTAAAATGCGAATTATAAAACTTGTATCACCAAAGTGGATCGTCATCTGCATTGCATCCTTAAAAATTGTGTGTGTTCTTGACACAAGTAACAAGGAGACTGAACCAGGTAATCATTACAAAGGAGTGTTGCTATAGGTATCCACCCGGTGGCAGTGGCGTCACAAAGAGACAACATGGATACACTTCCCACTACCACAGAACGTCCCACTTTGGAGTCGTGATGCCTTTTTTTCCTGCGTATATAAAAGGTGCAACAATTATTTAACAAGAAATGTATTCGTAATTACGAATATTAATCAGCATCAGCTGTATGGTGTGATGAGTCGGGACTATAACCCGGATTTCCCTCTTATCGCGAGCGGTCGCGTTACCTTACCTTTACGCTACCCGCGCACGCTTCCCGGAACGACCCAAACCTTCATATGCCACACATTGTCTACTGCGCATGAGTGCTCGTACATTCTATGATGTAATTCCCGCACAGGGTGAGACTTTTTAGTACATTTGTCGCAAGCCTTGCTATGACTGATTTTAAATATGATGTGCAGTGTCCGTGTTTATTGATCGAACTCAGCAAATTTCCTTCAGACATGCATGCATGTCTGAAGGACATTTGCTTAGTTCTATCAATAAACACGGGTACTGCACATCATATTCATAATTATTTAACACTTCTCATGTCATGGCTCAACAAGTAAGTGTATTCAAGAGTAGCTCAGTGTATACATTCAGTACAAAGAATAAAACATACATAGTATAAGAAGAAGAACATAGTATAAGAAGAACACACACAATTTTTAAGTGTGCAATGCAGATGACGATCCACTTTGGTGATACAAGTTTTAGTAATGCGCATTTTAATACTTTGACAATGTTCTGTTTCTTATATTACATTTTCGCGAGTAACTCGTTATTTTACGCGAGTCCAAAAGTTTTTGTACACAGTTTGTTAACTTTTATTTGTATACAAAAAACGACTTTACAGATTTGAATCATCTTTGAAACTTTTTGTAGTGAAGATACGAGAACATTGTAAGTTTTCGGAAGATGATGACATAGCTCATTGAAATCGGTAAAAAAATAAATAATTAAATTGTCGATCCTGTCTGAAGTAAGCGTACTTTAGTCAATGGTTACTTTGATGTACACTCCTGGAAAATGAAAAAAGAACACCATGAATTCGTCGCCCCTGCAGAGGAAAATTTTATTGACACATTCTTGAGGTTGTATACAACACACGATCACACAGGCAGAGCCGAACGCACGTGAGTTCAGTCACCAGGGCGTCCGAAATGTTGGCGTTAGCAGCGTGTGTATCCACCTTTTGCAGCAATGCAAGCTGTAATTCTTTAATGTGGTTATGTGGAATGTGTGCTGTCGCACAAGTATAAAGTGCGCACCACCTACTTTCGCCGCGCGCCGCCATGCACGCACGGCGCGGCGTTCTTACGACGACAGCCACGAGCGCCCTCTGCTGCTATCCCGCTCGTGGCCATCACTGAACGACATCGTACGCTTGGGACTGAGGTAGGAACCAGCTAACACTTCGGAATCAGATAGGCACCAGTGAAGACTTTGCCATCGGATAGGCACTAGGCAGGCTTCTAGCTTAACTATGTATCAGCATTCTGCAGTGCTGAGCTGTGTAAAATTTAAGTATTGTATAAATTCTGTGCAATATACATCTCGTTCTAATTTGCTCTAGTGTTTCTAGTTTATGCTGTCACACTGGTTGCTCACCTCCATACCTGCACAAGCGTGCATCCTTTATTCTTGTGTCGGTCTTTCTACTCGGCCACCGACACCTACGACGGAAACGAGACACAAAAGCGGCGATGAGGCTGGAACACAAAAGAATGTCCTGTCATGCAGTTTTCACCTGGTGCCTCAGTTGGGCCACATTTCTTGCCGCTCATGCAGACCGCCCCGAGCCGAAGCAGCCACCGCGGTGGAGTAGCCGAGCGGTCTAAAGCGTCTCGCAGCGGAGCACGCGGTTGCTCGCCGTGGAGGTTCGAGTCCTCCCTGGGGCATGGGTGTATGTGTTTCTCCGTAGGTTAGTTTGCCTAGGTTTAAGTAGTTCGTAAGCTACGGACTGATGACCACGCAGTTTGGTCCGATAGATTTACAAACATTTGAACATTTGAACCGAAGCAGCCTTTCTTCCGCCCCAGGCTGCTTCACTTTCCCTCCCGGTCTATGCCTTCGCCCGGTGACGGGCGTCCTTTGCGAGTCAAGGTGGTTTCTTGTAGTAGTTTCTCTTTTTCCTTGGTTTCTCCCTTTCCTAACCTTTGCTTCTGTCTTTCTCTCCTTGCTGTACTTTCCTAGCCTTCCTCTCCTCCTCATTAGTCTCCGCTTCGGCGTTTGAGACACTTCTTTCTCTTCACTTCCTCTATTCTTCTTCTTTCCACCCTGTGCGTGTCTGAAGGCCGACCCACGCATTATCATGCGTAGCAGGTGACGGGGGAACGCGTCCCGGGTAGACAAGTAGGGCACGTACGTACCCCCTGGTAAAGGCCAGGCCCAGGGAGGGATGATTACCCGACTTGGTACCTTCCGAACATGCAGATTGGTCCCTCCGTCAGTTCTCGGGAGGTGTGACCTGAGGTGTGAACAATCACCTAAGGCGGTTAAGCCCTCAGAGAGGGCCCCCATTAGGAAGGAGCGCGCCATCGGAGACGCCGGTAATCACGGGGTACACTTCCGCAATGACTTCCTTCTCTTCTTCTGTGACGTTGACCAAGAAACGAAAGATAGATTCGCCTCAGCAAAAGAAAACTTTGCCCAATCTCCCGAAATTCCTAGTTGTCTCTCGAACCGACGGTAAAGATTTCAATTCTGTAAATCCTTTCGTCATTCAGGAAGGTGTTGATGCGATTGCTGGTCCTGTTAAGACATGTTCGCGTCAGTGCAATGGTACATTGTTGCTGGAAGCGGACAGTGCCTTCCAGGCCCAAAAACCCATACGGACTACTTTGTTACACACGTTTCCTGTCAAGGTAGAAGCGCATCGCACGCTCAACTCGTCACGGGGGGTAGTTTTCACGTTATCCCTTCACGGGTTGTCTGACGAAGACATGCAAACCTATATGTCCGATCAGGATGTAACAGTCGTGCATAGGGTGTTGAAAAAGGTAGATAACCAGCTGACACCGACTCGTACTGTGTCTTTGACGTTAGACAGAATTGAACTCCCGTCGAAGGTCAAAGCAGGGTACGAAGTTATCTCCGTCCGCCCTTATATAGCAAACCCAACGCGCTGTTTCCAATGCCACAGATACAACGATACGCGTCAATCTTGCCCTAATGTAGCAAAATGTGCCACTTGTCTCAGGGACGCCCATGAGGGGGATTGCCCACCTCCGTCCCCTCACTGCCTTAATTGCAACGGTGACCATGCGGCTTCCTCTCGGGACTGCCCTGTATATAAGGATGAAAAGGTCATCCAGCAAATTCGGGTTACGGAGAAGGTATCAACATCTGCCGCTCGAAAGTTGTTGGCGAGTCGAAAGCCCACTGTCCGGTCTCAATCATGTTTAATGTGGGACAGTTCTGGAGATCGGGCCGGCCGCGGTGGCCGAGGGGAGTGAGGCGCTCCGGTCACGGCCGTGCCGTCCTTAGTGTTAGCTAGTTCATAAGTAGTTTGTAAGCTTAGGGACTGATGACCCCGTAGTTAAGTCCCATAAGTTCTAGAAACATTTGAACATTCTGGAGATCGTGCTGACCAGGATACTTGACGTACACCTTGAAGAGCACGTTGGTTGGTTCGGGATACATGTAGTTCTGCACTGTCCTATTGGTAAGCATGTCACCTTGTTGGTGCACGTGGTTGCAAGACGGGTTAAATGATGGTTTCAGTGTACCGTGGACTGTTCAACTCTAGACGATCACTAGAAGAGTGGCGAGTGTAGAATGTCGCTCCCCTCACAATGATGCACGATCATGTGTGCCATTAGTGTCCTCCTCTCATGCCCAAACATCGACCACCCGGCCTCCAATGGTGACATGGTAGGTGCTTATGAAAGGACGAATGGAGACGTGTCGTCTTCAGTGATGAGAGTCGGCGCTACTTCGGTGCCAATGATGGTTCCATACAAGGTCCTTCCTTCTTAAACTCGCCTTTACTGTATCGACCCATCTTTTTCTCGGTCTTCCTCTTTCCCTCAATCTTGAATTCCATCCTTCTTGAGTACTCTCCCCTCTCTCACCCTCTTCACATGCCCAACCGTTTCAATAACTTGTTCTTTCCCATTCTGTCATTCAACTTCTCCACTCGAAATTTCCATCCCAACATCTTCAATTATCACTCTCCTCGGGTTCCTTAACATAGTTTTCAGGAACTTCATTTCACTGGCTTGTATCCTACTCTCCTCTCTTTTACTCATAGTCCATGTCTCTTATCCATATGTTGGTATCGTTGTATAGCACCTACTTGTAACTCATTGGCACCTCCCTGCATTCTAAACTTCTCACACGCCGATAAAATGCACTGCTTTGTTGTGCTGTTACTAATTTCTGCCTCTACACGAGCATTCTCCGTTAATACACTTTTCAGATATTTAAAGTTGTCCACTAATTAAATAATCTGTCCTTTCATTTGGATTTGTTCCTTGCCCCCTCTGTTATCACCATGGTCTTGCATTTCAGCACACCACATTTCATTCCATAATTCTTGATCTTATCATTATGGATGTCTACATGTTGTTGTACGTCCTCACTGCATGTGCCAGCCGCGGTGAAGTAGCCGAGTGGTCTGAAGCGTGCCGGCCGCGGTAGCCGAGGTGACTGAGGCGCTCCAGTCACGGTCAGCACGGCCACTACGGTCGGGGGTTCGAATCCCCCCTCGGGCATTGATATTTGTGCCGTCTTAGTTTGTAAGTAGTTCATAAGTAGTTTGTAAGTTTAGGGACTGATGACCCCGTAGTTAAGTCCCATAAGCTCTAGCAGCAGTGTAAATTAGTATTATTGATGTGTGGAATGTGGGTGCATGGTATTAATGGATGTAATTAATGAGACTTGCAAGCTGGCCATAAATGGCGACAATTTGGAATTTATGGATCATCAAAAGTGTCAAAGAACTGCATTTAAGTGTGTTGGCTTCGTCATTGTAGCGAATTATTTTTCGCCCTATGAGATTTCAGCCGGCCGCTGCCGAGAGCAATTGCCATCAAGAACATCGAGAATCATCTACGACCTACTAACGCCACAAGTTGTGATTCGATTTTTGGGTTATAATCGTTTTGAATACCTATGTGTTCTAACATTTTCATTTCCTTTTTAATTTCATTTTCCTCTAGTGACAAATTTATCAGTCTGTTAAGCATTGTATGGAAAAATGCAAGTTTGTGTGATTTTGGGTAACATTATTTTGCATCAGACTGGACTACACTCTTCCAAATTCTGAAGGTAGCAGGGGTAAAATATAGGGAGCGAAGAGTTATATTCAACCTGTACAGAAACCAGACAGTGATTATTAGAGTCGAAGGGCAAGAACGGGACGCAGAGGTTAGGGAGTCAGACAGGGTTGTAGCCTTTCCCTAATGATGTCCAATCTGTACACTGAGCAGGCAGTGAAGGAATGGAAGGAGAAATTTGGAGAGGGCATTAAAGTACAGGGAGAATAAATAAAAACATTGCGGTTTGCCGATGACATAGTAAGAGACCGCAAAAAATCTGGAAGAGCAATTGAATGGGATGGCAGTGTCTTGAAAGGAAGATGTAAGATTAACATTAACAAGAGTATAACGAAGCTATTCCAATGCAACGTCAGAAAATCAGGTGATGCTGAAGGAATTAGATTAGGTAATGAGACAATAAAAGTAATAGATGAATTTTGTTATTTGGATAGCAAGATAACTTCTGATGGCCGAAGTAAAGAAGATATAAAATGCATAATGGCTATGGGAAGAAGTGTTTCTGAAGAAGCGAAAACTGTTAACATCCAATATTAATTTAAAATACTTAGGAAATACTTTCTGAAAGCATTTGTCTGGAGTGTAGCATTGTATGGGAGTGAAACGTGGCCGATAAGGAGTTCAGATAAAAAGATGATAGAAGCTTTTGAAATATGGTGCTTTAGACGAATGATGAAAAGTAGATGAGTATATCACGAAACTAATGAGGAGGTGCTTAACCGAATCGGGGCGAAAAGGAGTTTCTGGCATATCCTGACAGAGAAGGAATAGATCGGTTGGACACATTCTGAGACATCAAGGAATCGTTAACTTAGCATTAGAAGGAAGTGTGTGGGGTAAAAATCGTAGAGGGAGACTGAGGGACGAATACAGTAAGCAGATTCAAAAGGATGTAGGTTGCCGAAAGTATTCTCAGATGAAGAGACTTGCACAGGACAGGGTAGCATGGAGAGCTGCATCAAACCAGTCTGCGGACTGAAGACCACAACAACAACAACATTTTGCATTTATAAATGCAATCAGTTGTGGCTGGTTTCCTATACATCTACATGGGATACTCTGCACATTATATTTAAGTGCCTAGCAGAGGGTTCATCGAACCACCGTTATACTATTTATCTCCCATTCCATTCTCAAATAGCGCGCGGGAAGAAAGAACATCTGAATCTCTCCGTTCGAGCTCTGATTTCTCGTATTTTATTCTGTTGGTCATTTCTACCCATATAAGTGGGAGTCAGCAATATATTTTCGCATTCGGAGGAGAATGTTGGCGATTGGAGTTTCGTAAGTAGCCCATGTAACAGCGATAAGCGCCGTTGTTGAAATGATTCCTATCCCAGATCCTGTATCATTTCCGTGACGCTGTCTCCCCTGTATCGTGACAGTACGAAACGAGCTGCTCTTCTTCGGACTCTTACGATGTCCTCCGTCAAACCCAACTGATAAGGATCCCACACTGGGTAGCGATACTCCAAAAAAGGACGGACAAGCGTAGTCTATGCAGCGTCTTTAGTAGTTCTGTTGCATCTTTTAAGGGTTCTGCCAATAAAACGCACTCTTTGGTTAGCCTTTCCACGACACTATCTACGTGTTCTTTCCTGTTTAAGTCTGAAGTAATAGTAATTCCTAAGTATTTTGTGGAGTTTACGGCCTTCACTTTTGATTGATTTACCTTGTAAACAAAGTTTAACGGATTTCTTTTCGTACTCATATGGACGACTTCACACTTCTTACTATTTAGACTCGATTGCCAATTTTTACACCATTCTGATATCTTATACAGATCGTTCTGCAGTTGGTTTTGATCTTCAGATGATTTTACTAGACGGTAAATGACGGCGTCATCTGCAAACAATCTAAGAGAGCTAATTGGAATTTCCCCTAAATCGTTTATGTATATAAGGAACAGCAATGGACCAATAACACTACCCTGTGGAACGCCCGATATCACCTCTGTTTTAGTCGATGCCTTACCATCGATTACTACGAATTGTGTCCTCTCTGACAGGAAATCCCCTATCCAGTCGCAAATTTGGGGCGATATACCATTACCACGCAATTTAATTATAAGCCGTTTGTGAGGTACTGTGTCAAAAGCCTTCTGGAAATCAAGAAAGACGGAATCGATTTGCGAGCCCCTGTCGATAGCGCCCATCACTTCGTGTAAATAAAGAGGCAGTTGTGTTTCGCATGAACGATATTTTCTTAATCCCTGTAGACCTTGGGTCAATAGAACGTTCTGTTCGAGATAATTCCAAAACCCTGCTGCAAATTGACGTCAGTGAAATAGGCCTGTAGTTTAGTGGGTTACTCCTACTGCCTTTCTTGAATATAGGTGTGACCTGTGCAACTTTCCAATCTTTTGGTACAGATCGTTCTAGGAGAGAGCGGTTGTGTATGGCTGTTAAGTAAGGAGCTATCGCTTGTTGTTAAATGTTTTTGATATTACGAATGTATATAAAAAGTAGTGACATAGGCCCAGACGCTGTCAGTTGCCGCCTTTGGTGTTTACCTATGTAGAAATGTGCTGGAGCGGTCGTCGGCAGTGACGGCTGCCCCTTCGGCGCCTCAGGCGGCTGCAGCGGTTGTCGCCACCAGACGGCCTCCGTTGCTCTCCTTTCCGTGTGCGACTGTGCGGCCTTCTGCCTCTCTTATTCTTCCGCCACAATGCGCAGCCCGGAAACCGCCTGCAGGCTCTCTGTGCCGAAATAACCCCACAGTGGGAGAAGGGGGGGGGGGGCAGCTCCGCGACTGGCAGATGCCAATACCGCGCCACGCGGCCGCCCAACCCCGGTCCAAGCGCCGTCTTCCGGTCACGGGGCGTCTCGACAGCCCTGCGTAAAGCCCCCTTTTTAAACGATGAACGAAAGTGAACAAGATACTTAATAGTCTACTGAAGCGCTCCTAGCGTACTGGTCCTGAACTACAATCTCATGCAAGATCTTGTGGCAGCGTGTTTAGACGATAAACGTAATCGAAGAGTAATACCCGATGTTGAAAGTGAGGTTATGACTGGTGATCTGTTATGTAGGATGTTGAACAGATGGGGCATAACAGCTTTGCGATAATTGCAGAACGACATATTGATCATAGCTGTTTATTTTTTCCCAGTGCTAACGACATGTTAAGCTATTAGCTAATCTCTGCTAACGCTTGATAATGGTAAATGACCGAAACCGGTAGCACTGAGAAGAAATAAACAGCTATGGTCAATATGTCGTTCTGCAATGTTAAGTAGGAAGTCATAGTTTAATACTGGAATTGAGGAAACAACGCTAAATGTTATTGACGGCCAAAGAAAACCTTGCAATGTATGTTTTTGATCAACTTACTGTGGTAAAGTTCTGGGAAGTGAAACAACATTTCAAAATATCGACATCTAATTTCAAGCGAAAGAAAATAAACTTATTAACACATCAAACAATATTTATAAGAGCATAAAAAAGACCTTCTTTACTTTATCTACTACGATTTGCCCACTGACAGTGTTAATAACGTCATGCACAATTGAATTTTTGTCCTTCATTTGGACTGACCTTTTCATTTAAAATGCTATTCAATGAAAATTGCACCATCAAATTACAGTCTCATTCAAATAAACAATTGGCTTCAGTGTTTTATGTTACAATATTGCAAAATATAAACCATTTTTCGGTTTCAGATGTACCACCTCGCTTTTCGGTGGACAATAATTGAGATAAATATTGAAGTCGTCATGAAACATTTGCAACTTACCGCTAAACCGAAGTATAATAATAAAATAAAGATTAATAACACAAATTTGCGTGTAAACCGTGTAATTGTCGAGTACAATATGAAAATCGCGTGACGAAAGTAGGTTAACTTTAGATGTCAGCAGACGACCGTTCAATCAAAACAATCTTCTCGAGAAAGCTTAACGTGACGTTGACGTTAGGTGACGGTCTGGTGACGGACAGTGTGAATGCCGCCATTAGAAATACATTTTGGAATACATTCTGATCATAAGCTTCGACATAATGCAAAATATACGTAAATACTAAGCAAAATGGCTGACTAACTGGAGCGGTGACAGCAGCTGGTAGATACTAGCTAGCGCATGCGCAGTGAATCCACTAGTACCGAATTTAGAACTGGCCCTATTTCTTTATCGCTATAATTATCGCGCTTCGATACTAACGCGATCATACTAGTGTAGCCCTTCAAACGAATGACGGCCGCCATTAACGCAAATTGTTATCAATCTATTACAAGTTCGTTCATCGTTTGAAACGGGCTTAAGGCTCCTGTAAGTACGAGCTGACGCATCCGCCATTTTCATTCCTGTAGCTCGTAAGTTAAACGTACTGCGGTCCCAAAGAATTTGCGTAACTTAAGCACGGCATTATGGGTGGTTGTGATGCCATAAACTGTTCAGATCATTCCAGAGGTGGCTACAGAATGTTTAGTTTCCGGAGAGATTCTAAGAGAAGAAAAACATCAATCATTAACTGACGGCGCAAAAAACTGGGAACCCGGACCGAGCCCACAGTTATGTACTGTAAGTAAATATTATTTATTATTATGACTTGAAGTAATATTTAATAGTAAAGCTGCATGTCCGGAGTTAGCACTCTCAAAATATCATAACACAGCAAAACATCAAAGAACATACCGTTTTTAGAGCACAATATGTGAGTATTATGTAGTATATTGAGAAATACGCCACATCAAAAAGTTTTGTACTGACATTGCACAAATTGTTGAAGATACTTCTATTACATTATTGCGAGAAAGTATTACAAACACTAAAACGTAAAAGATAAAAAGTTTAGTTATGGCTGTGGTAGCGTACTGTGTTGATACAGGCAACTACCATTGAATGCTATTTGTGGTATTTCGATGTTTTATCGTCATAACTTGTAGTATGCAGTTTGTTAGAATGGTACCTGATGTTTTATCACAAAATACACCCCCAATTCATTTTCTCATTAGTAAATGCCAATATTGACACGTATCTATAAGAGGCTTATAATGGACAAAAAATACTGGGTAAATTTTACTTACGGCTGGGGCGGTGTAGTGTGCTAATGTTGGCAACAAAATGTTTGCTTTACAAGGAATATTTAATTACTGACAAGACAAGGGTATGTTACATACGAAAACCTGTCAACCTTAGAGAAGGTTAAACACAAAGCATTATTCCCCTCATTCTATACGATTAGGTTTTCAAATAGCATTCAACAGTTGTTGCCAACATCGCACCGTGTGCCTCTATGACCATAAACTTTAGATCCTGTAGACTAATACTCTTTTTCGTTTTAGTGTTTGTAATACGTTCTGAAACTTTATCAATAACGTAATAGAAGTGCAGTCAGCAATGTGAGTATAAAAACCCGATGTGGTGTATTTGTTACAGCAGACAACAAACTCTTATTGCGAGACTGCAATAAAAAACCTCGCATATTGACAGTCATTATGCAAATACAAGCCAAGATCGTTTAAAACCTTTATCTAGATGACCAATTTGGCAGAATTAAATGTAGTACGCAATTTTTATCACAGAAATATATATATATGTTTCTTGCGCTGTTTTTCTTTATTCGGACAGCAGAGAAAAACAGCAATAAGTAAAGAAAACGCAAGATTTTTGTGTCTAATCAACATATCGATGTAAACAAGATCGGAATTCAAACTCACAGTAGTACGATCTAAGGCTCTATGGCGAGCACTTACGAAATATTTCACTAAACTCGAACAAAACAACACTGTTCGTATAAGCTACGTATTGTGTTTAGCATTCGCACGGAATGAAAATGGCGGACGTGGCAGTCTGTGTTTTTAGGAGCTCTAGCCCTGCGCATTTAACTGCCGACGCCGACCCTACGGAGTCGCACACCTTTCCAGAAACCCAAGTCCAAAAATACTAGACTAACGGTGTGATCGCGCTGTTTCTGCACTGGTCAAAACGATTATTGGATTTGATGAGATATCGAAGTTCTGAAGTACCAGGGGGAGCCCATACTAGATGCGCAGAACAGAGATTTTTCTCCGCTCTGCGCATTACGTCACCGCCGAGAAGCTTCGTACAGTTCGGGAGTGTATTACTGTTTATTTTTGTGTTCTATCGCGTTTGTTCGTTCCGGCTGACATTAATAATACCGAATTTGTGCTATTGCAGTCTGTAAAAACTGTAATAAGGCCTACATAAGTTTCCAAAAGATCCTGAAACGTGTTCTCAACCGATTCACAAGGTTATGGTACATGTAGGGCATGGTGAGATATGAAAGTGCAACAAATGGGAACTCCAGAAGGTTAAGCGTTTAGAAAATAAAAGGAATTTTGATACGGATCTATCACCATATGCACCTTATCAACTGCCCCTGAGAGAGTCTGTTAAGAAACCGGTGTTTGGCTCGGCAGTAAGACATCGGATTTGTATCGAAAGGTTCGCGGGTTCTATTCTGTCCGGCGCCAAATAGTTTTTTGCTCCCTGGCAGTGCGTACACTACTGACTTCACTATTAACCTCAACAACTTATATGTCATTTTGTATTTATATATGCACAACATCAGCATGGGACGTTATTATTTAAAACAAGCATATTATCTTGTAAACTTGGGGTTGTGAACGGTCCATAAGGTGCAAACACGAATAATCGTGAGTTTACTTTGACCTTGCTGGCGCTGATGATGCGGTTAATTATGACGTCATTCTACATCTACATCAATACTCTGCAAACACAGAAGGTACGTCCCACTGTACCAGTTATTAGGGTTTCCTCCCATTCCATTCACGTATTGAGCGTGGGAAGAATGGTTGTTTAAATGCCTCTGTGCGTACTAAGATGCATATTGTGATAGATTCGTATCAAACCACCTTTTATTTCCTAAGCGCTTGGTCATCTGGCGTTCCCACTTGGGACACTTCCGTGTCTCACCACGCCCTATATGTCCAATAAATTTGAACGAATTCGGCGATGACGAGTAGGCGTGTGTGTGTGTGTGTGTGTGTGTGTGTGTGTGTGTGTGTGTGTGTAAGATTTAGGAACGTGTGACCTTCCCTACATTTACTACGAATGTGTCACTGATCGTTTGTGGCGTAACTGTCATAGATGGGATTTACCAACAAAAGAATGTGATGACCCTGTCTATTAAATAAGCTGATTAAAGTATGAATTTTGTAGTAATTCTGTACCTGAAATCTATTAAACGCATCATTGAATCTAGTAAAATTACGTGTGATTGTTTGGAGCGCAACGGATAACACAGTAAGTGAAGGTAAACTATTAATGATAAAACGGGAATTAAAATCTTACTGAATTCTGATCTCGCGTATTTGAAACGTAACGTCTGCTAAGATTATTTCAAGTTTACTTTTAGCGTACACAGTACACTAGTAACCAAGCTATATTCAAGCAATTCAACTTCGAGAGCCAAGAAAAATAAGTGTCAGTCTGATTGCTGGAATAGTTTATCAGCTTTATGAGATAATACTTCAATTAGAATATTCAAATAAAATTAATTAGTCATGAACGTCACTTAATTTGGTGGCGTGTATTACACAACAATCCCTGCATTGTCTCACGTCTATATTGGTATTTGTTTTTTTTTAATTTTTTTAACTGATTATCTTTAGAAGACAAATTCTAATTTTTTGCAACTATTAAGCCAATTAATTAACGTAACAGTGTTATGCATATCACTTTCTTTGAGTACTTATGTGTTCCTTTTATTATTAATAGTTATGCAGATTGATCGCATTAAGAATTATACTTTCACAAATATTTTTGTCAAATTGTAAGTGAATGATTTGCTTTGTTAAAGGCCAATAACACAAGACAAAATTAACGTTCAAAACGGTGGAAGGAATAGGAACTGGTGACTTCAGGTTAAATCAAATTAGCAACTTTTGTTAATTAACTTCATTAATAAGAAACACCAATCACCAACTACAACAACAATCATACAATACTACAATTACAATAATAAATACAAAATATTTACCTTTCTCTTTCAATGAACAAATGCGTAATCTCAGCTAGTGAGACAATGTTCTCCACAGCAGGGCAGACTACCGTCCTTTAGAAATTAATTACGCTGAATTAATGCAACGCGCCTGCCTAAGCTACACTCTCCAAGTCTCGCCACTTGCAGACTGCCTTGCTCGCTACTACACTGGTCAGAGAAAATGCTTACTCTCGGGCTTATGGCACAGATTACCAAGTTGTCCATAGTAACAAATGCATTCAAAAGAAAATCAGAATTCCACATATAAATGGCGTACAGTTCAAATACCAATAAAATGTTCCCAAGGCAGAATAACAGTTACAAATTCAGATAAAAATATCCCCATGGCAGAATAAGTGTTCTCCTTACATATTACCTTGACTGTTAATGTCACATAATATAGTTCAACAGTCCCGTTGCTCGCAAATTCAGTACTACTACTACTGGTATTCGTGACGAAATAGTACGATTAATTTTAATATATCAAACCTCTAAGTAGAGTGCGGGTACAGTGCTTAAAATGGAGGTCGCATGTGGATCTCGCTGATTTTGATCAAATTTTATGACAATTATATTTTAATCGAGAGGGAAATACACTGTACTGCTCCTTTCCGCAGTAGTGAAATTGCCTGCAAATGCTGACATACGGCCGCGGTGGAGTAGCCGATCGGTCTAAAGCGTCTCGCTGCGGAGCGCGCGGTTACTCGCCGTGGAGGTTCGAGTCCTCCCTGGGGCATGGGTGTGTATGCTGTCCTTAGGTTAGTTTACCTAGGTTTAAGTAGTTTGTAAGCTACGGACTGATTACCACGCAGTTTGGTCCGATAGATTTACAAACATTTGAGCTGGCATACAGTAGCCACGTGACGAATTTCAGTGAGTAGTATAAACAGTAACAGTTACAATTTTTTCATTGATTCAAGGACAGTGTGTCGGCCGTATTTTTGAGTGGCACTAGTAACGATACGTTTGTAACGAGTGCTGTTACTTCAGTTCAAGGAGGGAAATGTTGTCCGGGTATAGCATCAGTGAGGGATGGGCGTTCTCGGTTAGCGGCTCGTGTAGGCGGATGGTTGAGTAAGGTTCAGCTGCATCATACGCTACCGCCGGCGTGCGTCTTATTGTTTTCATTCTCCACTCCGAGGAGCGGGCTGCTTGAGATCCGGCCCATGAAGGGTCGCGGTTCTATTGAGCCAATTATCAGACAAGCTGATATTGGGGCAAATGGGGATCCCAATTGGGAATAAGTGGGAGGGGATTACCAGTTCCGGCATACGCCCTACAACCAAGGAAAACCTCCCGAAAACCTTGGTCCCAACCGGGGGATTGGGACCAATTTAATTTATCTCTGAGTCATTGCCTCAGACTAAAGGTGGATTATCGGGGGAGCACGAGTGCACTCACGTCAATCAAAGCTCGGACGCCCGAGTTACTCTCGTAAGCTCGTTGAGATCAGCTCGACCAACAGTGGACAAGCGGCTGCCTAGAGGAACCGCACCCGGAAACGCGGTATCCTCTGCATCGTGCCCTCCCGCCTGCAACAGATGCGCATCAACAATACAAGTAGTCCGAAATCGCCTGCGGTAATGTGGCCTCTATGCACGAAGACCTATGGTGTGTGTCGCATTAAAACCACGACACCGTTTAACCTGTAGAACCTGGGCGCAGGAACATCAGGATTGGAGTCGTAAAGAATGCCGCTGGGTTCTCTTCACACATGAGACAAGATTTTGTGTTCAGCAAGATAATCGTCGTTGCCTCATCTAGAGACAACGTGCAATTCGGAGCAGTCTTGTTCATGTTGAGGAAATATTACCATATCGTTACCATATCGTTGTGGTGGACGAATTGTGTGGGCAGGAGTCAGTATTGGCAGACGTTCGGGCTTCTTTGTGGTTCAGAATGGTGCTTTGACAGCTCAGAGGTATAGAGACGAGATACTTCATTTTATGTGCCCTTCGCTGGTGCCGTAGTAAATGGGGGACAACATGCTAGCAGCTGAGGGAGCTGATGCCGCCGACAACTGTCGCTGGAGCGCGCTGCGGTCGCGCGTAGCTCGTTGAGGGCCACGCCTCGTATGCACAAGTCGCGCCGTCTCCGAGCGCTCAGCCGCACGTTGGACTCGACACGTTGACCCCTCGCGTGCAGACGTACGCCCCGTGTGCCGGCGGCAGTCCCAGTCAGTGACGTTTGGGCTGGCGATGCCCCATTTGTGCGCCTAACTCTGTGGCAACCGTGTCTGCCTCGGTGCTGTTGGGGTTGCGGCTACGGCAGGCGCTTGCTTTCCGTAACGAGTTGTTGGGGCGCGGCCGGAACGTGGAAAAGAAGGGAAAAAGGTGACATGAGTATGGAGTGAGGAATACGCGGAGGCGTGAGTGGGCGTGGTTATGGGTTGAACTCTCAATCGAGCATAATACAAAGACAACTATGAATTATAAAATCATTATATTATCCAACGTCAAGCACAATTACAGTTACTTGCCCGCTATGAAGATTAAGCCATTTGTCACATCGATAATTGTGCTTCCATCACCGTCTTGGTAAATGGTTGCCACCGTCGTGTGGAGATTGGTCTTGATAGCGTAATGGAGGTCTCCACTGTTGCGACAGTGCTGCCCTCTCTGACCTACCTTTATCAGCCGGAATGTTTGAGCAAAAGTGCAATTATGGAATCACAAAAAACTACTGAATGAAAAATATTGGGACAGTTAAAGAGCAGACACATACAGAATATGTGATAATAGTGAAGTCTATATTTTAAAAAACACTCATGTAATTACGAAAAGAAGGATAGCTTTCTACGGTCACATACAAAGGACGAATCCCAACGTATTGAGGAAAAGACTGTTAATTCAGTAAATTACAAATGGACAACACAAGGTGCAAAGAAATTGGAAGAGATACGGACGAGCTCCAAATTGCCCCACAAGATATCGAGATAAGACTACCGCCGAGATAGAAATTAAAAGATGCCAAATGCTTCCATGAAAAACCGAAGAAGACTGGAGCCCATTCGACCGACGGAAGAAGCGAGAAACATTGTTAAATGAGAAATATGGAAGAAAAGAAAGGAGAAACAGTTGAAATAATGGTAGTTCATAGTGACTCATACTTTAAAGAAGAAGAAGGAAATATTGTCCTACATGCAAACCACTAAATTTCCTTCCCACATGGGTAATGTCCCTTATCCAACCAAACTGACGGGCATGAATTCTTAAGCACTTCAGACATATTAACAGACATTTTTTATTGATCGGTTGTTTAATAAACAAATACAGCACCATTTTAAAGCATGAGGTTATTCAAGAACCTAAGAGTAAATTGCTCTGGGTGATACAAGCAGGTATTTTGATTAACAAAAGGACTATTATTTATGCTGATCAGTCATGATTTTGAAGATGTGGTTAGGCAGGAACTCACGAGTACACTTAAAATTTTGCTTGTATAACAAGGAACAATATCTACATTCTAGCTTGTAAAAAGTACTTTGCAGTTTTCTAGGAGTATATTCCCTTACTCTTACGGGAATTAGTTTCATAACTACGAGTTTGAGTACTGTGGGCAGGGAGAAACTGGGAATTTATATCTGACGGGAGTCGTGCCTAGGTAGTCCTTGCAGGTGCGGTGATCACTGTGTCCCCAGTGGTGTAGGGGTCAGCGCAACTGCCTAGAAAGCAGGAGACCCGGGTTCGAATCCCGGCTGGGTACACATTTTCAGCTTTGCCCAATCGCAGTTGATGTCATATATTCTATGAATATTTCTAGGAGTAGTTGATGCTTAAAGAATTGGTATTTCCCAGTGTAGGAAAATGTTATAAGATCGACAGGAACACACTTAACGGAAGGAGACATGAGAGTATACGAACTTCAGTGATGGATATCCAGACAGAAAAATCTGGAATAGTTTCTTTGAGATTGATCACATGAAATGTTTTTTTTATTATTTTATTTCTTATTTTATTTATTTATTTACTTTTATTAATGAACTGACAATTGTGGATATTACGAGAACACCGAAAAAACGTTTATTATCGTCGATATACTGTCGACAGTGGTGATTTACGTCAGCGCTACACAGTGCCGGATCTTGATAGTCGCACCCTCCCCCACCCCCCACTCCCCCTCTTAGTGCGCCATATAGGTTTCCGCGTCCCTTTGCGCCCCCCCCCCCCCCGTCGCTCGGCAACCATAGAAACAATTTGGCGCACCTCTGTGAGTGGAGCCAAGGAAAACGCCCTCCCGCCCCCTTTAGATATATTTTAACGATCTTTTGATCTGCAAAATGTCTTACCTCGGTTTCTTTCCGCTTGCTTCAACTCGAGCTGAGGTGTCGAGAAACCAAGTTTCTTTATTCCTCAATTTTCTTCCAAGTTTAAAGCTAAAGATATTGAATGCTGTTCAGTTTTCTTTGATAATAAACACCGAGAACATATGAATATGCACATGAACAGTAGAACGCAGTCAGTAACTGAGTACACTGTTAAGTGACTGCAACAAAATGAATTTGTTACCGCCGGCCGCGGTGGCCGCGGGGACTGAGGCGCTTCAGTCACGGTCTGCATGGCCTCTACGGTCGGGGGTTCGAATCCCCCCTCGGGCATGGATGTTTGTGCCGTCCTTAGTTGTAGCTGGTTCATAAGTAGTTTGTAGGTTTAGGGACTGATGACCCCATAGTTAAGTCCCATAGACTCTACAAACATTTGAACATTTTTGAATCTGTTACCGTGAAGAGACAAGCTACCATCTGGTCACATGACACTGTAAGCAGCACCCCTTCCTAACCTTATGCCTGCATAAAGGCTGCTATCCCCCACATCTTTTGAAACAGTTAAATAATTGTTACAACGAAGAGTATAAATGTCAGTTACCCTCAAAATCGTGACACATTTGCAAAAATGTACAAAGATATAAGGCAAGTAAAAATACAAAAGTAATTGCTGTTCCCGTATCTGTGGCAAAGAAGGTTAGGTTTTAAAAAATTGCTTTCAGTCGGTCTAGAAGCGACTAACTTCGACAGCACAGTGCGATGCCGGTAACGACATGGCTATTCTTGCTAGGTGGAGAGTAGTGACTTCATTATTATTCATGATCGGATCTTCTGAAGGCTTTTAAAGTTGATGTTATTTTGCCAAATATGACGTGTTTGTGATGAACGAGGCAAAAAAATATATGAAGGGCCGATTTTGCATTCATGAGGGATTTGCATATGCTCAAGATGAGACATGCAGTAGCTTCATTGTCTTGCTTCCGGACCACTCGTGCGTAACTGCCAGAGCTCGAGTAGCCAGGAGCTGGCGTCTCTGCCAGCTCCAACGCCAATGTTACAATCGGCGTTTCCCCTCGCACCTCCCTGTCGTGGGAGCGTCCATATGCTGCCTCCAGGGAGGTTCAGAAGAGAATTTGAACCTGAGCCGCACATGCGCATTGCAACGCTGCAGCCACTGCCGCCTACATTAAGACTGTATTTCGCTGCGCTGCCAGCCGTAGGAGTCGCCAGTGACCGGCCTCAGACTTAACAGTGGAACATACAATATGTCGGTGCAACTGATCGCCAGTCGACGGCTGTGACGTCATAGCGACTGCCGCTTCCCGACAAGCTGGGCAACGGCAGAGCAGCCGAGCGCAAAAAAAATGTTCAAATGTTTGTATAGCTTATGGCACTTAACTACGGGGTCATCAGTCCCTAAACTTACAAACTACTTATGAACTAGCTAACAACTAAGGACGGCACAAATATCCATGCCCGAGGGGGATTCGAACGCCCGACTGTAGTGGCCGTACAGACCGTGACTGGAGCGCCTCAGTCCCCTCGGCCACCGCGGCCGGTGGCCGAGCGCATTGAGGCGCTATGCTAAGATGTGCGGGACTGTTTCCCGTCCTGGGTTCGAATTCCCCCTTGGGTATGGATGTGGGTGCCGTCTTTAGTATAATCTAGTTCATCTGTAGTTTGTAGGGTTAGGGACTGATGACGCCGTAGTTCAGTCCCATATGCTCTTCAAACATCTGAACATATTTGAACATCACAAATGGCCTTGTATTGAGTTAGTGTAAACACCTTTACTTTTCCATGTTTGGAAAATGCTGTAAGGGCAAGGTATCGTAAACAGTACCATTATTTCCTCTTTCTCTTTTTCCTCCTCCACCAGAACACCTAGAATGGTATTAGCACACGCATGTTGTATCACAAAGACAAGGCACTGAGTGGCCGCTGCGGCGAGCAGTCTTCTTTCTTCCTGTCACAGTCTCTTGTATTTCATATGTACGATGTAGGTATTCGCAGCATGTTATAATGGTTAAGGTCTGTGATGGACAGTTGGTTTTATGAACTGAATTGCTATTTTT
This sequence comes from Locusta migratoria, assembly GCA_026315105.1. NCBI lineage: Eukaryota > Metazoa > Arthropoda > Insecta > Orthoptera > Acrididae > Locusta > Locusta migratoria. Next base: position 34,293,136 of record CM048750.1, on the reverse strand, counting down.
TTGCTTTTGTTTTACTTTTCTTTTGTGTAATATAAAAATGTTTTCTTGTTATTCGAATATATAGAATATTTGAGCTTCCTTGTTTTATATTTTGTATGTTGTTAGTACAGAAAGTGCTGTATGAGTTAAATGTATTCTCTAACTTTGTAAATCGAGACAGAGTGAGCGGACTATCGATAGTGGCAGTCGAGCAGTGGGAGTGTGAGCTGAAAGCCTGCGGTGGGTGTGTGAGCAAGTTATTGTAATGTGCACGAATTTGTTCAAACAAATTATGGACATTGGATTCACTGCTGTTTTCGTGTGTGATGAACTATGGAGTACATGTTCCAAACAGGGAAGTAGAAATGTATAACACTGTTAAAACTGTGCTGATGGTAGTGACAATACAGGTATACACGGATGGCATTGTAGACTTACTGGTGGAACTCAAATCAGTGTTTGGTGTTTCGTGGTAGGCTAACTGGTTTTTAACAATACCGAATCGCAATCACCACACCGGGCAGTGGCGATCGGCAGTTATGGCGGGTAGTCACAGCCAAATAGTACCTTTAGGCGTCCGCGTTACGACTCGTGTATGTGCTGTCTGTGTGCCGTAAAAATTTCTAACGGGATAAAAATACATTGAAAGTGCATATAAAGCCATGTGATAGAAGAACGAAACGAATAATGATAGTTTAAATACACTTTCTATTTATTTTTATTTATTTATTTTATTTTATTTACTTTTAATACGGTGCGCTTTTTTCCAGAGTTCACTGAATCAGTGAACACGTAGGAGGCGCCCCACTGGCGTTACGTCACGGTGGCGCAACGCTCGCCTGGGCTTGGCAGAGAAGAAGGCTGCCCGGCGCGCCGGCGAGTGAACGGACGCACACGTCAGTGGCAGGCGACTGGCGCTGCAGGCCGGTAGGCCGAAGTTCGGGCGGGGGCGCGGGCCGGAAATTAATTCAGTCGCCGCGCAACAGGCGGCGCCAGCGGCGGCTGCACCTGCAGCTGCCGCACAGGCACCTGCTGTGGGGGTAGTGGCAACCCTGACAGACGCCCACAGTGCGGGCACCAGCGGCCGGTGCCCATCGTTCGTTAATGCACTACTGCGCGCTCTTAACAATGGCACAGAAATTATGCTATTTATCTAAGATTATGAACCGAAAATCGCACAAGAATTATGTTGTGTGCCCGCTACACGCGCGTATATAATTTTTTCCTCTGTACGGTGCAGAGCCAGAGCTGTACTGAGGTGCCCTCGCACAGTTTGCAGGTGCCAAAGCTGTGACGATGACGACCCCCCCTCCCTACACCCCCATAAATATATTTCTATTTTTTTCTATGAATTTGGAAAATTTTTCTGAATACCTGATAAAAGAATGAAGCGTTATTGGAAAAGTTTGTAGACATGAAGAGCAGCTGTAACGGAGCATGTTGGAATTTATTCCTGTCTGCTTGCATTACTGTACCTCTCGATACCACTGTTGCATAATAATTGATATGAATGTAGTTAGTCTATTATCAATTTCTTTTCGAAAACTTTTGTTATTCTTTTTATAATGTAACTAGCTCAAGTCATTTTCTGTTATTTGAAGTTTGTTTCATTAATACATATTAAGTAGTTTGTGCCAGAGATATATTTTTAAAGTTAACATAGTATGCTAATTAGTATTTCTGATAAAACTCAGTAGATTCTTTTCTCATAATATTCACAAGTAATGTTAGGGATCTTTTGCCCTCATTCGTTTCCGTATAATTACCGTTAATTATGAAAGTGTTCTTGTTAAACCTATTTTGTTAAATACTTAAATGAAATTCTATTAATTGAACTGAGGTTTGTATATTAATTTAATCAGTATTATTTACGCTGTCATTTTCTATATCCAGTTTCATATAATTGTTTACTTTTCCATTATAAATAATTTAATGTCCATAATTAACAATATGCAATTTACAGTATCATTGTTTGAAACATAAATAGGATGCATTCGCGGCATGTAATAGAGTATTGTTTCATCCTCCATGTGATGTAGAATCTATGTCAGTTCTAAGTATTTTTTTGCGTATTTTTTCGTCAATCGTCAGAGGTACAACCACGCTAGTTCACACTATTGCTTCGGCCGCGATCTGACACACAAGCCACGCTAGTTGGATCTTTAATTTTGAACAGTTATGTAAAAGTTCGTCAGTGTTACACATGTAAAACGCGTATCCACATTTTTTTTACCACACTGTACACCTCACACGTGTCTATTCCACAGACGAACTATGTGAATTCGTAATATTGATGTGTCGAGCGTGCATTGCTGGTCACATTAATTGTAATTAATGAGACTTGTAGGCTGCCCTTAAATGGGGACAACTGGGAATACATGAATTATTAAAAGATTTTTTGAAAAAGAGAAATTTGTTAACATCGAATATTAATTTAAGTGTAAGGAAGTCCTTACTGAAGGCATTTGTGTGAAGTGTTGTTTTTTAATGGGATGAAACATGGACGATAAACAGTGTGGTCAGGAAGAGAATAGAGGCTTTTGAAATGTGGTGCTACAGAAGAATGCTGAAGATTAGGTGGGTGGATCGCGTAACTCATGAAGAGGTACTGAACAGAATTGGTGAGAAAAGGAATTTCTGGCATACCTTCACTGAAAGAAGGGATCGATTGGTAGGACACATTCTTCGACATCAAGGATTTGTGAATTTAGCAGTGAAGGGTAGTGTGTGAGGTAAAAATCGCAGACGGGGACCAAGAGATGAATACAGTAAGCATCTTCAAATGGATGTAGGTTGCAGCTCTTATTAGGAAATGAAGATGCTTGTTCAGGATAGACTAGGGTGGAGAGCTGCATCAAACCAGAAGACCACAATAACAACAACGACATAAAAGAACTGCAATTCCTTGTGTAGTCTACGTTATTTATTGTGAATTAGTTTTCGTCCCATGATATTTCACCCAGCTGCTACCTTCGAAAACATCAAGAATCATCGATCTACGACAAGGTAATGTTATACATTTCTGGTATACCTTGAAAATGACAGGCGTTCACCTGCCGTAATACAGGCTGTTGCCCAACTAAAGAATAATGAGTAAAGAATACAGAATAAGCCCAATTTTCAGAGCAAAAGTAATCGCTGTAGGGGTTAGTAAATTAGAAATACCTTCCGCACTACCACATCTGGCTCAAGTCATCAATTGTCAGCAACCGTAAAAAATCGAAAGCCTTCAGGCAAATAACACACGCTGTATGCATGGAAGTTTCTACCTCTAACAGTAATGAAGCATTTTCCTATCGTTTATAGACATTATTCTATACATTACAGTACACATAAAGTGACATTTCCACCCTTCAAATGTTTTTACCACAGCAAGTTTGTCTTCTGGGGCATTACAATTATTTCTAATGCATTTGGACGATTACTAGAACCTGGTTGTTTTTAATAATTTAATAGCACTTAATAGCATTTAATAGCACTTCCGTCTTCGCAAATATAAATAAAATACTTACCGTGAAATACCACTTCAGGTGGTTTTTTGACAAACAACATAATCTCAATGAGGCTGAGTATTCCAATTTCTTGGTGTGTGATCAAACGCTTGTAAACTTCCACAAGCTCGTGTAAAGAAACACACATTCGGTGATAGATGAGTAACCTCAATGACACAGCCACTGGATATTGTTACGCTCTTGGAAATAGGTCCAAATAATGTACACTGTACACTATTGTTACATCACTGCGAATGAAACTCATGAATCTCACCCATAAGACATTCGAGACAAAGAGTCCCGACAGCAAGTAAGAAGCCAAAGTTCAATTACAACTTATAGACGCCCTGTTACCTCTCTTTGTTGGCAAAGTTTTCAGTCTAACTCTCATATTCATTACACAAATTATTGTAATTTTAATTTTAGCAGGAGTGACCAAAAAAAGTTCAGCGGTGATAAAACTGAAGGATTTAACGAGTTCAGGAATTCAGCAGGGTACAACTAAACATCGTTTGTTACTTCAAGTTGGACAGAATCGAAAATGAAATAAAGGTTTGGCTCTCCAGGTAACAAACTGGAAACGACAAATTCATTAATTGCAGTAGAATCGTCAACTTTTGCACATATAATCGCCGTTGACAACTGCAAGAGCCGTCGTGCCTGTTAGTTAAAGTAAATTATTTGTGTATTTTTTGTAGTTACATCGGCGTTTATCGTATGATAAAATATGTTTGCATCAAAGAAGTTATTTGGCTTGCATAGAGAATCCAAGCAACTGCAAGAACTGTAGTTCTTGTTAGTTAAAAAGATTGTCAATACAGGGCACCATCTTCATTGCATTTATATCAGACGCGCAAACTAAGTTGATACTCGGCGCGGTGGCTGATGGGAGCAACCTTATATACATGGCACATATACGATCGTTCACCGGATATAAACTTCTATTGCTCGAACAGTACAATTTTTTTCAAAATTAAGTTTTTTTAAACAATAATTTTAAACTATCTATGTATTTTTCGTCATTAGTGAAGAACGAAACCTTGAAAATGATACGTCATTAATTTTGGCTCAGGAATACGGGAGATATGACGTACCCACAAGATATACCGATGAGAATTAATATATAACTTCAGCTAGTTAAGTCAGAAAAAAGAATAACAATAGTTTTTGAAAAGAAAATGATAATAGACTAATTACATTCATACCTGCTATTACGCAACACTGATATCGGGAGGTTCAGTAATGCAAGCAGATGGGAATAGATCCCAACATTCTTCGTTACAGAGTCCGAGTGGCAATGATGAGCACGACAGCATAGTCGACTGTGCAACTGCCTAGTAAGCAGGAGACCCGCTCTCGAATCCCGATAACGTCAAAATTTTAACTTTCCCCATCGACACCATGGAGTTTCTGTGGCTGATAACGGCTGTAATTAGACTGCTGAAAAGGGATCAGTTGATCTATCTAAGTTGGGAAGTATTACCACCGGCAGAATGAATTAAATGGTTCGACGTATTTCTGTCGGTTCTACTAAATGGAGACATCATTACGGCAACCGAAATAGTGGTAATGGCACAGAGGGTTGGTATTGACTTGTGCTTACTCTACCAAACAATTACACAAGCGGTTGTGTTGAAATAGTGAGCACGTAGTGTAATGCACCAACAACATGACTTACCCGTAGCTATGCAATGGAGAACCATAGGAATGTTGAAAGCAAGACAGACACAGAGGGAGGTATCTGAGCCATTGGAGTGTGCTTAAGTGTAATTTCCACGAAATGGACACAATTTCCGACAACAGGAACTGTTAAAGGAAGACGAGGGCAAGGTCTTCCACGGGGAACATCACCAAGAAATGACCGATACACCCGGCTAACAGCCCGTCGAGACAGGAGGCTGAATGGAACTCACCTGCAACGCATCTTTCAGGCAGCAACTGAAAATCAGAAAATGCAATTTCAATTCAAACATTTCGAAATCGCCCTCTTTAATTAAACTCTACGCACGGAGGCCTATGGCGTGTGTCCCATAAAAACACGACACCGTTCAGTCCACAGAAACTGGACGAAGGTACATCAGCCTTGAAGTCGTAACCAATGGCGCAGGGTTCTGTTCACAGATGAGTCAGGATTTTGTGTTCATCTGGACAATCGTCGTTCCCTCACCTGGAGAGAACACGGAACTCGGAAAAAATCCTGCTTATGTGCAGGAAATGTCACCATATCATGGTGCTGAACGAATGGTGTGGACAGAAGTCAGTATTGGCGGACGTGCGGACCTCTGTCAGAGTGGCGCTTCGGATGCTCAGAGGTATAGAGATCCTTCAACCTTTTCTTGTGCCATACGCTGGTGCCAAAGGACATGGTTTCCCTCCGGTAGATGACAACGCTTGTCCCCACAGAGCTGCACTCGTGGACAACATGCTTGAAGCTCAGGGAACTGGACGAATGGATTGGGCAACTTGTTCACCGGACTTAAGCCCGATTGAGCATGTCTGGGATGGACTTGGCAGACGGATTGCAGCCAGACCAGCAACTCTTACAACGGTTGCAGAGCTGCATTTTGCACTCATGGTAGAATGGCTAAATATCCCTCAAAATCTGTTTCATAGCCCCACACTGCCCATGCCACGCAGGTGTGTAACTGTACTGGCCGTCCGAGATGATCGCAGACCATATTATAAGGCAACGAGAATGAAACACTTTAACGGTAGTCACATGGGGCCTCACTCTAAGTAAACATGAAGTAATGAGTTGAAACTGTAAAATATCGTATTGTATCACACACAAATTACAATTGCTACGAATGTTGTTGTTGTGGTCTTCAGTCCGGAGACTGGTTTGATGCAGCTCTCCACAATACCCTATTCTGAGCAAGCCTCTTCAACTCCACATAAGAACGACATCCTACATCTGTTTGAATCTGCTTACTGTATCCATCTCTTGTTCTTCCTCTGCGATTTTTATCCCACACACTTCCCTCCAACGCTAAATTCTCAATACCTTGATGTCTAATAATGTTTCCTATCAGTCGATCCCTTGTTTTAGTCAAGGTATGCCAGAAATTTATTTTCTCCCAAATTCTGTTCAGTACCTCCTCATTAGTTACATGATCCACCCACCTAATCTTCAGCATTCTTCTGTAGCACCACATTTCAAAAATCTCTATCCTCTTCCTGTCCGCATTGTTTATCGTCCATGTTTCACTCCCATACAAGGCAACACTCCACACAAATGCCTTCAGAAAGGACTTCCTTAGGCTTAAATCAATATTCGATGTTAACAAATTTGTCTTTTTCAAGAATTCTTATCTACCCATTGCCATTCTGCATTTTGTATCCTTTGTACTGCGACCATCATTTGTTATTTTACTGCCCGAGTAACAAAACTCATCTACTTCCTTTATAAAACACGTTAGGATATGTATGTTGTGTATGATATTTCACCTGAACCGCAAATTGTTTTCAGAATAGTAGTTTGCGCCTTTACTTGATTTAAAGATGTTGCTTCATATCTTGTCACCCCTAATCCTTACGCCCACTACTTAACACGCCCTGTTAAGGTCTGAGTGGTCGGTTGCGCAACTGTTATTAAAAGCCAATTGTTCCATCTACAACCACAGCTTCTGCATTGACATCTCTTACTCAACAGAAATAGAATCAGCCTCGGAAGTTTCTGGTCGGTCGGTATTGGTATAACTAGTTCTTTTACTATTTTTTGTTTTTTTTTGTTTTTTGTTTTACTAGAATGGCTTGTCTTCGCATTTTTTTGCGATACTGTTTAAACCCTTCCTTGAAGGACATGAGTCCTTCCGAAAAGTTGTAGGCTTCGAGAATAATGTCGTGCACATATACATTAGCCTTGCGAGCTAATTCCACACTTCGCGAGAAACAACATCCATCAACCACACGACTAACTTATCTCGCATCACATTAAGTTACACTGCCACAAGAATAAAAAGGAATTTATCGCCCTTGTCAAATCATTAAGTGCTGAAAAACGCTTATCTCTACACTTCGGTATTGAAGTAATAATTGCGACACTTTGTACTAATTATAACAGAAAGAGATAACCATATTTAAAATTACCTTGAGAACAGTCACTTACATGGTGCCTAAGAAGGAAAGTTGCTGACGTCTGTAACGCTATGTACAAGCGGGCGTTTCTCGGTGGTCCTTGTGTCTCTCCCTTGCAGTACCCATAATGTACTGACGCTGGCTGGATGCTTCGAACGTAGGTCACGAAATCTAATGAGTATCAAACATCAGTAAGAAAACACTTGTGAGGATACAGGGTTTTAGCTTAGTAACCTCTTTGGTAGGTTTTGGTCGAACAGTAGTTATCGTTGGCATGCAGTGATAGCTTAGGTTTGAACGTTACTTGTTTCTTGGACGGTGTGCGGCAGTGTCCCGCCGACCGCAGAGCGAGGAGGTAGCATGTCGGTAGTGCGTCCGTAACCCGCGTTTAGCGGTGGTTAAAGTTTTGCCCATCGGTCGTATCATATATGAGTTTCGGTCGCAGTTGCGTATGGAAACGTTTCAGTGTAGATTTGTAGACGTTTTCGTAGTGGCACGCGGTTATTTGTTCAGTGTACTTAAAGAAAGAGTTATTAACATTTGTCGTTCCTTAATAAAGGACGTTAACAAAGTTTATTGTCATGGATCAACCAAGTCATTGTCCGCATCCCATACAGCAATACCATTGGAACAATTATTAAATGATCAATGATTAAGCAGCAAATAGAATATAACGGCACCTTCGCCCATCGAAGATTAGGTGTAGGCAGATTTGACGTTATACACTCTAATCATATTGGTCTGTGCGAATATGTCGTACATGTCCGGGAAGTGGACTGTAACCATTAAAACAGTCTACATACTCCGCAATCCACCGTAAGGTGCGTGGCGGAGGGTGCACTGTACCACTATTAGGGATTTCCTTTCCTATTCCACTCCCAAATAGAACGAGGAAAACAAGAATGCCTATATGTCTCCGTACGAGTCCTATCTTGTCTTCGTGATCACTGCGCGAAATGTAAGTAGGCGACAGCAAGATCGTACTACACTCGGCTTCAAATTCCGGCCCTCTAACGTTTCTCAACAGAAATTCACGAAATGAACGTCGTCTTTCCTCCAGCGATCCCGGAGCATTTCAGTAACATTCGCGCATTGGTCGAACCTACCAGTAACGAACCTAGCTGCTCGCCTCTTAACTGCTTCTATATCTTCCTTTAAACTGATCTGCTGCGGGTCTCAAACACTTCAGCAATACTCAAGACGTGATCGTACAAGCGTTTTGTACGCGGTCTCCTTTACAGATGAAGTACATCTTCCCAAACTTCTCCCAAAAAACCGAAGTCGGCTGTCCGCCTTACTCACAACTGTCCTTACATGTTCGTTCCATTTCATTACGCTCTGCAATGTACCGCCTAGATATTTGAACGACGCGACAGCATCAAGAAGCTCACTACTAATGCTGTAATCGAACGTTATGGGATTTCTTTTTCTACTCATCACCTTACATTTTTCTACATTGAGAGCTAGCTGCCATTCTTCGCACCAACTAGAAATTTTGTCTAAGTCATCCTGTGTTAAAGACGACACCCTCCCATACACCACAGTATCATCAGCAAACAGCCGCCAATTACAACTTACTCTGTCCATCAGATCATTTATATAGATAGAAAATAATAGCGGTCCTGACACACTCCCCTGGGGCACGCCTGACGATTCATTCATCTCTGATGAACACTCGCCGTCGAGAACAACCTACTGCGTTCTATTATTTAGGGATTCTTCCAGCCAGTCACAAATCTGTGAACCTATTCATAAGCTCGTATCTTCGTTAGCAGTCTGCAGTGTGGCACCGCGTCAAACGCCTTTTTGAAGTCAAGAAAAACACAATTCGCCTGTTGCCCTTCATCCATGACACGAAAGATGTCACGTGAGAAAAGGGCAAGCTGAGTTTCACATGAACGATGTTTCCTAAACCCATGCTGATTCATAGAAAGAAGCTTTTCCTTGAGCGTAAACAAGTTCAAAAAACAAAAACAAAAATAAAAACTAGTTATCTCAGCACCGACCGACCAGAAACTTCCGAGGCTGATTCTGTTTGTGTTGAATAAGAGATGTCAATGCAGAAGCTATGGTTGTAGGTGGAACAATCGGCTTTTAACAACAATTGCGCAGAGCTAGTTGGCATAGAAACTTGTACTGTTGTCGGTGTTGGCTTCGTGTCTATCTTGCTACGATAATGCGTTCACTATGCTGTTCATAGTAACTTACCCGTATTCCTATTTTCTTTTTCATTATCAGACATACTCCTGCGTTACCACCAACTGATTTTGTATTTATAACCCTGTACTCACCTGAATAAAAATCCGGTTCATCCTGGCACCGAACTGCACTAATCGCCATCATATTAACTTTAACCTGTCCATTTTTCTTTCCAAATTTTCTAACTTACCTACCCGATTAAGGGTTAGAACATTCCACGCTCCGACTCTTAGAATGCCTGTTATGTTTCTGTTGATGACGACATCGTCCTGTGTAGTCCCCTCACCGGTGTTCCGAATGGGGGACTATTTTACCTCCGGAATATTTTACCCGAGACGATGCCATCGACATATATTCATAGAGCTGCATGTCCTCGGGAATATTAACTGCTGTAGTTTCCCTTGCTTTCAGCCGTTCGCAGTAACTGCATGGCAAATCCATGTTAGCTGTTGTTACAAGGCAAGCTGAGTCAATTCCAGACTGTTTGTTGCCCCTGTAACTACTGAAAAGGCTGCTGCCCCTCTTCAGGAACCACGCGTTTGTCTGGCCTCTCCACAGATACCCTTCTGCTGTGGTTGCACCTACGGTACAGCTATCTGTATCGTTGAGGCACGCAAGCCACCCCCCCCCCCACGGTAATTTCTGTGATTCATCAGGGTGCTTCAGGAACCTACCTATAGCTAAATTAATGACAGGAAATAAGTATTTTTCTAAAATTCGAAAACATCTCCTTTAGAAATCGCTTATATAGGGTGTTTCTAAATGATACCGACAAACTTCGTGGGGTGGTAGAGGATGGCTTGAGGAACAAAATGATGTAGGGAATCACTGTCCGGAAACGTCACCCAACGCCGCTATCGAGCGTGAAAATTATCAGTGATGGCGCCTGCCGCTTGGCCACTCATAGGGCGGCGAACGCGTCGTTTCTAAACACACACAGACCGCGGACTGGTCTGTAGTATGTGATTTTTGATATTCGGGGTTTGCGAGCGATTGCTACGATCGCCTGTGGAGAAGTTGGAGCTAGCAGTCTTGTGGGCAGGCCCTGTTTCCTATGAATAAAGTGCTCTCTTGCCGTCATGTGCCTGCACCTACAATGTTGGCAGTGGCGTTGGGTGACGTTTCCAGACACAGTTTAGCTACATCATTTTGTTCCTCAAGCCATCCTCAACCACCCCACGAAGTTTGTCGGTATCATTTAGAAACACCCTGTATAGTGCATACCGAGCATACCGTGTGATCAAAAAATCTGTATAAATTTGTAAACTTAATAAATCACGGAATAATGTAGATGGAGAGGTACAAATTGACACACATGCTTGGAATGACATAGGGTTTTATTAGAACCAAAAAAAAAGTCCAAAAAATAAGTGATGTAATATGGATCTGTCTCTTACTGACTGAATAATACGTTATGATATTTGTAAGACGGAGGACGTATTTAGACTATTTTATTTTGACCCTTATGTGCTCCACCTTTCTCTATGGGCTAATTCTTAGTTTATTTACTATTCTTCTTTTAATTTTATGAGTTTAATCAGATTTCTGTACATTTGGGAACATATCAGGGGAGATAGGTTCCTGGAATTGCAGTACTTTTAATTTTAATATTATTTTTCTGGATATGTTTACTGTTTTGCTGGTGCGGCCTGTGCTGTGCTGAAATCGCTGGAGAGCGAAAAACAGCGGTGGATACGCAGGGCAGGGGAAAGCTTTATGTACTGAATGTCTGTGACTGCACGCCGCAGCGGCCACGCCACTCAGTGCCGTTTCTCTGCGAAAGAATACGCCTGTACCAATATCATTCTAGGTGTTGTGGTGGACGAGGAAAGGGAAAGACGAAATAATGGGACTGTTTACGATGTCTTGCCCTAACAGAACTTTCCAAACACGGAAAAATGAAGGTGTTTACGCTAACTTAATAACAGGCCATTTGTGAAATAACGAAGAGAGGTACAGAGGATTAATCCATCTCAGTTCGACTTTATTTTACGCTTGTCATGTACAGCTATCAGTTCAGTACTAAATCTAATCCAAGATGATGAAGAAATGGAACTGGCTTTACGTTAAGTTGCTGAATAAAAATTTACGTATTGATCAACACCGGCTTAATACGGATAATTCTGCATTTATTTTAAATAAGATAAAAGTGTACTGAGATACACAGATTTATATGGAAATGACTCAGTGCTTGTACAGTTTGTTGTAATTTTTACATTGTGTTTACAATATCACAGATAATTATTTTCAGAAGTAGTAACGTATACGTGCCTTTGTCTCTAACCGACGAAACATGTAATTGTTGAGAAGTTCGATAAAAAGAACTCGAAAGACTCCTGATGCCAGCTAGTAACACGAGAAACGATTCAGAACATCATTCGAGTCTCGTAACTTAGCTTGCAATGTCATATGTTGCTTCATCAATGATGGATGCTGCGCTATTTCTTACGAATATCTATATATCTACATCTATATCTACACGGATACTCTGCAAGTCATAATGAAGTGCATGGTAGAGGGTTCATCGAACCACTTGTATGACATTTCTCATTAGTTTCATTCTCTAATAGCTCGCGGGAAGAAGGAACACCTAAATATTTCTGTTTTCGATCTGATTTCTCTTATTACATTATGATGATCATGTCTTCCTATGTAGGTGAGTGCTAACAATGTATGTTCACATTCTGAAGAGAAACTTGGTGAAAACAATTTCGCAAATCTATCTCGCAGCAACAAATGACGCCTTTCTTTTCATGATTTTTACATCCCAACGTGACACTCTCTCCCCTATATCGTGATAATGACGAGCTGTCCTTCTCTGAATTTTCTCTAAATCGTTCGTCAGATCCGCCTAGTGTGGATCTCACAATGCGCAACAATACTGCAAAATAGGACGCAGAAGTGTGGAGTAGACAATTTCTTTAGTAGAACTGTTGCATCTTCCAAGTGTTCCGCCAACGAAACGTAGTCACAAGTTCACTTTTCCTACAATATTATCTATGAGTTCTTATCAATTTAATTTGTTTGTAATTGTAAGTCCTAGGTATTTAGTTGAATTTACGGTCTGTAGGTTTACTGATTTATCGTGTAAGTGAAGTTTAACTGATTTCTTTCAGTGGCCAGATGGATTTCCTCATATTTATCATTATTAAGGGTCAATTGCCAATTTATGCACCGTGCAGATATCCTATCTACATAATTTTTGATCTTCTGCTGACTTTACTAACCGATAAATAACAGCAACTCAGATTGTCTCCGAAATCGTTTATAAATATGAGGAACAGTTGGGGCCCTTAACCCTTCCCTGTGGAACACCATATATCATTTATGTTCTGCTTGATGACTTACCGTCAATTACAACGTACTGTGTCCTTTCTGAAAGGAAATGACGAATTCAATCGCACAACTGTGGCGATATTCCATAAGCACGTAATTTGATTACAAGACACTTGTGACGTACAGTGTCAAAAGCGTACCGGAAATCTAGAAATACGGAATCTATTTGACAACTGTTGTTGATATCATTCATCATATCATGTGAATAAAGAGCTAGCTGTGTTTCACAAGAACGATACTTTATGAACCCGTGTTGACTATGAACTCTTCGAGGTCGTTCATAATATTTCAGGAAAGTATATGTTCTAAAATCCTGCAGCAAACCGACACCAATGATGCAGGCCTCTAATATTGGTGATCTGTTGCCTTTATTGAGTATTGGTGTGACCTGTGCAACTTCCTTGTCTTTGGGTACGGAACGTTCGCTGAGCAAGCGGTTGTAAATTATGGCTAGGTATGGGGGAACCTAACTGGTATACAATTGGGACCAGGAAACTTTTATTAAGTGACTTAAGTTGCTTTAATAATTCAGGGGTATCTACTTCTAAATTACTCACGCTACCAGCTGTTGTTGATACGAATTCTGGAGTATTTCCTTTGTCTTCTCTATGTTCAGGCTCCTGCTTCTCAGCTTCAGTAATTCTTCCTCTGAACCTACAACCGTGGGAAGAACTAAGACGTAAATAAAGGAAATAATCTAGCATCGATATTGTAAGACTGCCTCTTTTTATCTTCTTCCACACTTCAGCCGATGCCGCCGCATTTCTGAAATATGTATGCATATGGTGATACAAAAGGAGTATGTGCTCACATTCTACACTGACTGTTTGTCGCCATCGTGTAAACCTTTCTGCGACGATGGGCTTGATGCAGCGGTCGCGGAGCCGGCAGTCGTAGCCGACTGCTTAACTGCTTCCAGAGCGGTCGGAAAAAAAAAAAAAAAAAAAAAAAAAAAAACTTCAAATGTTTGTAGAGCTTATGGGACTTAACTACGGGGTCATCAGTCCCTAAACCTACAAACTACTTATGATCTAGCTTATAGTAAAGACGGCACAAACATCCATGCCCGAGGGGGGATTCGAACCCCCGACGGGGAACGGCCTCCTATATCGTAGCATAGCGCAGTGGCACAGTGGTCGAGACGCGGCAGTCGCGGTGACGTCACAGCCGTCAACTGCCGAGCAGTTGCAACATCGTCTAGATACGAAGTTCTAAGGCCTCCGATTTTTTTTTCTCAGGACTGGAAAGAGATAGAAACATGAGCATTATTTTAAAATGAGGCCGCGTTCATTGTCAATACGTCCCAGAAATGGCAGCACCGTACGGCAGATGGAATTTTACCGCCAGCGGCGAGAATGAGAACTGTTGTAGATACTTAAAATGGCGACGTTTTCCTTACTTGAACAACGTGCAATCATTCGTTTTCTGAATTTGCGTGGTGTGACACCAATTGAAATTCATCGACAGTTGAAGGAGACATGTGGTAATGGAGTTATGGATGTGTCGAAAGTGCGTTCGTGGGTGCGACAGTTTAATGAAAGCAGAACATCGTGTGACAAACCGAAGCAAACTCGGGCTCGCACAAGCCGGTCTGACGACATGATCGAGAAAGTGGAGAGAATTGTTTTGGGGGATCGCAGAAGGACTGTTCAACAGATCGCCTCCAGAGTTGGCATTTCTGTGGGTTCTGTGCACACAATCCTGCATGACGATCTGAAAATGCGAAAAGTGTCATCCAGGTGGGTGCCACGAATGCTGACGGACGACTACAAGGCTGCCCGTGTGGCATGTTGCCAAGCAATGTTGACGCGCAACGACAGCATGAATGGGACTTTCTTTCCGTCGGTTGTGACAATGGATGAGACGTGGATGCCGTTTTTCAATCCAGAAACAAAGCGCCAGTCAGCTCAATGGAAGCACACAGATTCACTGCCACAAACAATTTCGGGTAACCGCCATTGCTGAAAAAACGATGGTGTCCATGTTCTGGGACAGCGAGGGCGTAATCCTTACCCATTGCGTTCCAAAGGACACTACGGTAACAGGTGCATCCTACGAAAATGTTTTGAAGAACAAATTCCTTCCTGCACTGCAACAAAAATGTCCGGGAAGGGCTGCGCGTGTGCTGTTTCACCAAGACAACGCACCCGCATATCGAGCTAACGTTACGCAACAGTTTCTTCGTGATAAGAGCTTTTAAGTGATTCCTCGTGCTCCCTAAGGACCTGACCTGGCTCATAGTGACTTTTGGCTTTTTCCATCAATGAAAGACACTCTCCGTGGCCGCACATTCACCAGCCGTGCTGCTATTACCTCAGCGATTTTCCAGTGAAAACAGTCTCCTAAAGAAGCCTTCGCCGCTGCCATGTAATTATGGCGACAGCGTTGTGAAATATGTGTACGTCTGCAGGACAATTACGTCGAGAAGTAACGCCAGTTTCGTCGATTTCGGGTGAGTAGTTAATTAGAAAAAAAATCGGAGGCCTTAGAACTTGAATGCACCTCGTACAAGGCCTCACAACCAGCCCGTGTCACGTCACACCTATAACCTGCCCTCGCAAGCTCACTGGCTGGCCGCTGGAGCACAGCCCACCATCTCGCAGCTTCATCCATTGAGCTTGCAAGGGCAGCCTATTGGTGTGACGTGACACGGACTGGTTGTGAGGCCTTGTTTCTAGACGATGTTGGCAGTTACAGCGACGTGCTGTATGGTCCACTGTTAAACCTGAGAGCGGTGGCCAACTGCCCGCAGTCACTGCCGACCGCTACGGCCGACAGTCGCAGCGAAGCAGTACCTTATGCTGGCGGCTACTCGCGCCCTCGACCGCAACTTCCAAAAGGCACCGTGCCAAAAGCAGGACGGGGGGTGGGGCCCATGTCCCGTTGGGTGGCGTCCTCTAGCTCAGGAAAGTAGTGAGCTGGTCGGCCGGATGCAGGTGGCTTTTTACCTGTGAACTTTTTTTCGGGTACGTGCGGAATGAACCTCACAATGCCTTGTATATGGTCTCTGGTGGACGCCAGCCCGGCGCTGTTTTCAAGACAATCGGTCCTTCCGCATGAGAGAAAATTTGCCGATAAACGACAATAGCAGGGTCCTCTGGTCGCCGGGTCATTTATGGTAACGAATGTGCTGGATCTTCTGTAGAAATTCTCGTAACGCAGCAGAGTAGGAAACGTTTTAGTGTAATGAATATTAGAACGTTCTGACAACTTTCCATCCGTTCAAAAATGTTTGTAAATCTATCGGACCAAACTGCGTGGTCATCAGTCCGTAGCGTACAAACTACTTAAGCCTAGGTAAACTAACCTAAGGACAACACACACACCCCAGGGAGGACTCGCATCTCCACGGCGAGCAACCGCGCGCTCCGCAGCGAGACGCTCTAGACCGCTCGGCTACTCCGCCGCGGCTTTCCATCCGTCTCGGGCAGCGGGAGGCCATAAATGGCGTAACTTTTGGGCCGAGAGACCACGAGCGGGAGCGACCTAAATGTTTTAGAGGGCAACCACCTTGACGACAGTAAATTGTGTGGGAATATTGCTGGCGTGGGCGGAGCCTCTTGGTGGCCGCGGAAAACGCGTTCTGATTGGCTATAATTTTGTAGGGAGACTGCTAGTTAATTTGTCAACAGCGCTAAGCCATCCCATTGGGTAGGCGATTAGCCGTTCTGGCAGATTGGTGCGCCTTATTTGCGAGAGCGCTACCACTGGAGCACTGGCCGTGGAAGGGAGAGAGTTCGGTGGAGGCCTCCGTGCCGTACGGCCCTCTTGATACTTAGTGGAGCTACATGCCGACCCTGTCTAACGGATCGCGGTGACAATACTGTCGCGATTATTTTTCAGCTCCCCTGCGCCATCGCTTGTTGCTGCCGAGCCTGCTACGGTGCCATCTCCTGTAATTAGGATTGGAAGTACTGCAAGCACCATCGCGAGGACTTACATAATTCCGCTGTCTAGCATTTTACTTAATTATTTCAGTTAGGTTTGTCTTTCCACTTTATGTATCTTAGTTGCTAAGGATAACTTCAGATTTCTGTGTAGCTAATCTGTTAACTTCCTGTTTTTTGAGTTTCCCGATCCCTTGAGTCAGTCAGTCATTTTTTTTATCTTACAAAAAAATGTAAAATCTAGCTATTTCTTTTCTTTTGCATACTATTGTCAACTTAGTGTGCTAGAGAATGTCATTTGCTGTAAAGTACAGAGCTGCAAAAATGTTTATTGGACTTGTGATGAGTTAGGATGATCGATTGTTGGTTGCAATAATTTAGTTTTTGAGCAGATCCCTTCTCACTATTTTGGAGGGGTAAATACATCAGTAAAAATCAGACTGTATCAATTAATATTCAGATAATTTTTCTCTTGGTACAGCTCATAACTTGCTCAGAGCAGGAATTGATATTTAATTCATTTGGTTTAACAATACCTATGACCACATCGTAAGCATGAAGGCTATATGTGACTGTCTGTTCGGTGTCCGTTTATCACTTCTGAACCACAAGACATAAAGAGCTAAAAATTTGTACAGTTACTAATGTCTACCCGGGGAAGGCTTTAGGCACGATTTTATGGCGATCGGATTGCTATTTATCTACATATATTAATGAGAATGTCTGTCCGGTGTATGCTTTTCACGACAAGGCGCAGAGGCTTAAATATTTGCACAGTTACTAATTAATACCTGAGGACAGCGATCTGATAGCTATTTAGTAATTTGAAGAATATAACCCGAAATGCGGAACAATAATTACTCTTTGAAAATTATATTTACTCTCTGGAAATGGTTTTATTGGTTGCATTGTTGCTTGAGCGTTGATAATGATAAAAGAGTGGAGTATATTGGGATGGAAAGTTATCGGTATATATAAAATTCTACGTGTGTGTGTGTGTGTGTGTGTGTGTGTGTGTATGTGTGTGTGTGTGTGTGTCAATATTTCGCTCTGCAGCGAAAACTACAGAACGCAAACGAATTGTCTACGTGTAATTGTTGTCTGAAATCTCCCGTTGAACAGCGTAGCAGTTCCATGCCGATAGCTATAAGGGGGTGGAAGATATGGTGGTTGAAAGTCGTCAAATTATAAAAAATTCAGACTGAAGGCCAGCGATGACGTTTGCGACTCTATAGCAAGGAGGTTACAAATGTCAAATGTTTGTATAGGTTATGGAACTTAACTACGGGGTCATCAGTCCCTGAACTTACAAACTACTTATGAACTAGCTAACACTAAGGACGGCACAAATATCCATGCCCGAGGGAGGATTCGAACCCGCGACCGTAGTGATCGTGCAGACCGTGTCTGGCGCGCCGCAGTACGCTCGGGCACCGCGGTTGGCAGGAGGTTACATACAGCGAAACGTGATGCCACAAACTATATCTTTGGTCTATGCGTGCTACAATGTCTTCAGCTCTTTCTCTGTAAGGATAAGCATGCGAATAAGGAAATATAAGAATAAGTAAATAAACCAGAAAAAAAGAAATTTCTTTCAATACATCTGTTTAAAAAAAGGGGTATTGTATTTCATTTCATCCTTCAAAGGCAGTCTCACAGCACACTACTGAATGGTAGATTACCTATCATAATCAACCAACACGCGAGCGGAGTCGCGGGTTTAAGCTAGTAATTCATAATTTCCATCTACATCGCAGACTCCGCCACTGAAACTTAGAACGTTTCTAGCTGCCATACTAAACGTCATAAAAATGTCATACAAAATTCTGGTGTAAAAACTTCCACTGCATGATAGGAACAACCATTGTTCCATTTAAAAAACTGTATGTTTGCATAAAAATACCCTTTCAAAGCAATATTACAATCTGTTTGTTGGCTACAAATATGAGCCCCTGACTACTTTTCACTCTGTGAAAACTGCACATCAATCGCACTTTCTGTTTCCGCAATATTTGCGGTACAATTGTTAGGTACTTGACCCAGGCCGGCCGCGGTGGCCGAGGGGACTGAGGCGCTCCAGTCACGGTCCGCACGGCCGTTACGGGCGGGGGTTCGAATCCCCCCTCGGGCATGGATATTTGTGCCGTCCTAGTTCATAAGTAGTTTGTAAGTTTAGGGACTGTTGACCCCGTAGTTAAGTCCCATAGACTATACAAACATTTGAACATTTTGATTGACTCAGTATATATATATATATATATATATATATATATATATATATATATATATATATATATATATATATATTAGCTGAAAACCCGGCGTTGCCCGGGAATTTATATATTTATTCCTGCCAATTTTGCGGTATATATTCATTTGTATAAGGGCTTCATGTCTGTAAAATCTTTGGGAATAAAATTAGTAGTAAAGAAGTAATAGATTAAAACTTGGTGCATGATGGAGCAATTTTCCACGAACGTTAATGTTTACGTGCTCATATCTCATGAACTACATGTCGGAATGTGATACAATTTAGAAGCAACATTCAACCATATATATATACTGTCTGTAAAATTTCCTGCCGCTACAATTTGTAGCAGTGGCGTAACTAGGACTTGGCTTTGGGGGGGGGGGGGGGGGGAGATAGATCTGCTTGACGAGCAAAATTTTAGTCAGTTTCCAGACAGACTACCATCTACCACTCCCGTTGAAGAAACTCATTCACTCCCATCCAATGAAAGCTTATGGTAAAACACCCCAAGTTTCCAATCTTTACCTGTACCAGATTGCTGTTATACGATTTCTTTCCTCTTTTTCTTTCTTTTTTTTCAGGTTTTGGGGGGGTTTTATCCCCCCCCCCATAGTTACACCACTGATTTGTAGCGTTCAAATTATAAATTATAACGTCATACCGAGAGCCGTAGTTTTACTCCATAAACAGCGGAAAAGTAATAAGCGCGAAACTTTTTTCCTTTCATCATTTTACTATGGTTGCCAGCGACAAAAAGTTTAATAAAGGTTTGAAATTATGTTTAAAGTTTGTTGCAAGTCTTTAAGTACTGTCATTCTCATACAGTGTATTTCGAAAGTCTCGCCGCATTATATGGCATTTTTTAAATTTCTATTGGTTATGACGTAATATCTTTTGAACCATGTGCCGTATGTGATTCTTAACCATGCAGCAATTGTTACCTCACGGTAAGGAATGTATGTACCAAGTTTGGTTGACATCGGTCCAGTGGTTTAGGAGAAAATTAGCAGCATTGTCGCAAAATGCAGCAGTTTTTCGTGCATCTCATAGTTTATGACGTCATATTTCGTGAACTATATACCGTATGTGATTCTCACACTTACGGCGACCGTCCTCATGGATTGAAGCTTACGTGTACAAAATTTCATGAAGATTGGAACGAAACTGTAGATTTGTATGCAACACGTACAAACATACGGACACTCTGCTTTACATATATAAAGTGGGGAATATATTGAAAGGTGCTACCTCACTCGGAAGGAACACACAGAAGAGCTGATAAAAAGTCTTACAAGGAAAGACACCATACATTTTAATTCTCACCTGAAGCCCTAATTGTTTAGATAAGTGTAACTGGTTTCTCAGTTAACGGGTCGTCCCTAGCTAGCTCGGTCATCGACCAAAATTGCCTCGTCCCAAACGATTCGGAGGAAACGTTCCTCGAGAATTACGGATGACAAAAGTGAAACGTGACTCCTTTCCCTTTTCACAACTGCTGGTGTCGCTGCGTTCCGACAGCTTGAGTGTTACGCCTCCCACCCCCCACTCACCCCCTCCCCCACTTCCTTTTTTTTCCTTCTTTTTTTCTGGAGTCATCGCGCCCTCACAGGCCTCCCCGCTACCGCCGCTCGGCAGGCGTTTTGCGCGCGCAGTTTCTCGCGCGCCGCCTATAAAACTTCGTTAACGCGGGAATGTTTCGAGCCCTTTCCGACCGGCCCTGGGAGCGGCGATGAAAGCTCTTCATTAGACGCGCCTTTCTTCGCGCGCTTCACTCGCGCGTGAAGATGCAAAATTAAAAGCCCTGCATCGCGCGCGCCTAATCGATAAATAAACGCGTTTCCGTGGGGCACGGCGGGCCGCTAGCATAATGCAGCCGCTTCCTTCCCTAGTCCTCTCTGCTTCATTCACATCTCCTCCGGCTGAGGCATTCGTGGTGGGGGGAAATACTGAGCGAAAGTTGACCACTTCCTGTCCCTGCCGAAGTAAGCTGTAGCTCATACGAAAAATTACTGACACAAAAAGAAAGGGAAAAAATCTCACTGTTGTGCTTTATGGCACATTGTATTATTTCTATAGTTTTATGATGTTTGTAAATATTTCGCACAAAAAATAAAAATAGAAATTACAGGTTGTCCAGAAAAGGGCTCCCTGATTTCAAAATTAAATATCTCGTAAATAAAGTTCGATAGACGAATGCAGTAAACGGTATGTTTATTGTGAAAGCTGTAAGAACGTTATACAGCAGATTGAAATAATAGTTACAAAAGGTGCTAACAGATGACGCTGTACGCTGTACAGCTCATATCAGCATACATGAGTGAAACAATCGTATGAAAACACTCTTTGCAAACAATCACAACACAATGTTTTCAAAATGTTCAACATTGGCACTACAGAGGTGGCGCAAACGAAGAATGAAATTCGCCATCACATTTCGTAGTGTCTCAACCGAAATTGATTCACATGCCACAGTGGTCGCCGATTCAAGCTCGTCCAGCGTGGCGGGATGCTTCGGGTAGACCATGTGTTTAACTGTACCCCACAAAAAAAAAAAAAAAAAAGGCACAGTGAGTCATATCCGGCGAATATGGAGGCCAATTCAATTCATGACTGCACCAGTAAATTTGGGATATTCCAAAGCAATGACTCGATTCCCGAAGAATTCCTCAAGAAAGCGAAACACTTGTTCGGTCCGATGTGGTCGGACTCCATCTTGCATAAACCATTCAGTACCTGGTAGATCCTCTAACGCTTCCTGTGTGGCGACAAATTGTACCAAAATTGCAAGGTAACGTGCACCACTGACCGTTTCTCGAATGAATAAATGGCCAATAATGCCTCTGCTGCATACTGCAGCCCACACAGTAACTTTAGGAGAATACAGGGGTTTCGCATCACACCAATATGGCTTTTCGGAACCCCAAAATCGCCAGTTCTGCTTATTCACGTATCCGTTCAGGTGGAGGTGTGCTTCATCTGTAAACCAGATGCAGCCAACATCAAATCCTTCACTATCAATCATTGTGAGCATCTGATTAGCAAAGCAACCCTTTGTTGCACCGCTCTTTCTCAGTATTTTCTGCGTGCTGGAACGCTTCAAACCAGTCTCAGATGCAATTCTACGGACGGATGACATTGGATTTCGCTGAATAATTCCAGAAACCGTGGCGATATTTTCAGCGTAACTGCGGTTTGCTTGCGGCCAACATGCCCCACTAGATCATCAGTTACGCTGCCTATTCGTTGAAATTTTGCGAAGAGCGTACGAATGGTGATCGCATCGGGTCCTTTTGAAACATTAAATCGTGCTTGAAAACTTCGCCTTGTTGCCGTAGGACTCTCTTCTAACCTGTGGTACTCTAGCACCAGAAAAACGCGTTGTGTCAATGGAATACGTGGTTTTAATCTCTTCCTTTGGTACGCTAACCTCCTTTTACGTTTCAGTAGTGGAACTGATCGCTCTGGGATTCGGATCACTATTTATAGTAGGTATTACGTATGGCGATTACAGCGCCATCTGTTAGCAGCTTTAGTAACTATTATTTCAAACTGCTGTATAAAATTCTTACAGCTTTCACAATAAACATACCGTTTACTGCATTCGTCTATCGATCTTTGTTTTCGAGATATTTAATTTTGAAATCATGGAGTCCTTTTCTGGTCACCCTGTAAATATATAAAACGTTTCAAAACGTAATCTATACATCTTATAGGCTGTAATCGTGTATGTGGGTAGGTATGTTCCACGTATTCTCCTAAACAGCTGTTTACACATGTTTACACATGTTCCTTACTATCAGGCAACAATCGCTGTCAGGTAAGAACCACCTACGACGCATACGTAAGGCCATATGAATTTTCCTTTGAATAAGCTTCAGTCTGAAGGACGTGGCGTCATCAAGATCCCGCTTGTCAGTTAAAAAATAAATTCGATAAATACCGTTTTTGCCGTCATATAAGACGCACCAGCGTATAAGACGCACCCCACTTTAAGACTTACTTTTTTTTTTTTTTCAAAAAATTATCACACCTAATACGTCAATTGCGACATAATTTTATCACATTTGTTCAGGTACATCAAATATATGAGGCACTGCCTTCAATCAGTGTTTACGCAGTTGAGTTTCTTGACAGTTGTCGCTTATTCAAACGCATATTTCGCCTATCGCTGTTTACAATGCGCGCCGACTATGAAGCGAAGGTTGACGAGAGCGTCGTAAAGGCTTACGAAATTGATACCTAGATAGCTCTGCTTTGCTCCCATCAGACATCTCGCCGAGTATCAGTCGAGAGTGGGGCATTTTCACGTTCAAAATGGTGCGTTTCGAGAATTTATTGTGAAGCATAAATATTTATTTAAGTATTTCTATGATGCACCATAAACAGTGAGAATTATAGATGGTTTGCTTCTGTGTATTGATCGGCGCACTGTATGGGGCACAGCTTGTTATTACCTCAAAAATACGGCAACTGTGAGCCGCAGAACCTCTCCAAACATCACAAAAAATACTAGTGTACATATTTGCACTTGGAATACGAATAAATTCTCAAATATTGTCAGCGAGACATGGGTAAATACATGAGCAGCGTTTCATTATTCAAATAATTCACACCATTACAGGATTGCCGAAAAATTCGATTACGATGAATGAAATTGCGTGGAAAGTTTCTACTTCCTGTGAAGTTACCAGTTTCATTTACACTTGGCACTAAAAATAGTACAAAATTCAGAAACCCTTTACTACATAATAAAGTTTCTGACGGGTATTTTTATGCATATTATGTACATATATCAAATAAAAACCATGAAAATTTAAGAGAGAAACTTAATGCAAATTATCACACTTAAAATATTTTACGCCATTTTTTGAAATCCCTTAAAAGAAATCGAACTTGTGGGCACTTGCTTTAACTGGCAACCGGCGTATAAGACGCATTCAGTTTTTGGACCAATTTTTGTAGGAAAAAAACTGCGTCTTATATGCCGACAAATACGATAATTGAGGGAATGGATTTTGATTATTCATCGTTTTAATCGCATAAGTGATACTGTGTGCTGGAACAGATAAATAGTTGATGAAACTTGTTTTCGACCATAGTGGTTTCAAATGTTCAAATGTTTGTTAAGCTTATGGGACTTAACTAAGGGGTCCTCAGTCCCTAAACTTACAAACTACTTATCAACTACCTTATACTAAAGACGGCACAAATATCCATGCCCGAGGGGAGATTCGAACCCCCGACCGTAGTGGCCGTGCAGACCGTGACTGGAGCGTCTCAGCCTCCTCGGCCACCGCGGCCGGCCGACCATAGAGGCCGTGCAGAACGTGAATGGCGTGCCGCAGACCATTCAGTATAATTTTGTTGTCAACAGAAGAAACTACTTACGTATTGGGTAGTAATATTTCCCCTTTATTAACGCTATTGTACATTGAATTTTTACTCTTTTGAATGATTTGATTTTGATTTGATTTTCTCAGGGAAGCCAAAACAGTCTTGGTCCAACCCGCCACTGCCCACACCGAAACTAAGTTTATTGTGCGGTATCGCTCCCTGTATATCTAGTAAAGCCAACCAATGCCCTTGAACAGTGCAAGGAGTCCCTTTACCAGTTCTGTATTAGACACAATTTCTTCGGGTCTGGTTGTCCCAAATGTTCTGTGCCTGTTACTCTCCAATGCAATGCATTCGAAGATTAGATGCGATGCAGTTTCATCACTGTCATCACAGATCCTACATTTAGAGTCCTCTTCTGTTATTCCCATTGTACGTAGGCGTTTTTTGAAATTCCCATGGCCTGTCAGCAATCCAACCATGAGTCTAATCTCTCTCCTGTTCAGACCCAGGATTGCAGAACTTCTTTTAAAACATGGCTTTGGAATCATTTCCTTGCCATGTTTTTGTTGATAGACTTTATTCCAATAATCTACGTGCTGTCTTCTTAGCCAGTTACGTAGCTCCAATTTGATTATTGCCTTGGTGATTGTCAGGACAGGTTCCGGTCCAATAAATGGAGTCTCTGCCCCCATCCTGGCTAATCTGTCGGCATGTTCGTTGCCACTGATCCCGGAGTGGCCAGGGACCCATAATAGGTTTACTCTATTGCTTTCCCCTAGCTCCACCAGAACCCTGTGACATTCTGTAACAATTTTAGACCTTGTTGCAGGAGCTGCCAGTGATCTCAGGGCTGCCTGGCTGTCTGAATAGATATAGATGCTACGATCTTTGTAGCACCTACGCAAATTCTCCTCCACACACGCCGTGATGGCAGTGATTTCGCCCTGGAATACTGAGGCCAGTTTCCCTAGAGACATGACGCGACGCCCTCCAGTCTTGGCTGCACCTCGTATACGCCGGCCCCAACGCCTCGGTCTGATTTTGACCCGTCAGTGAACCAGACAATATCCCCGTACGGTGTCGAACTATTTTCTCCCACTGCTCCCTACTTCCAATTGTTGTATTGAAAGGCTTGTTGAAGCAGTATGGGATTATAATATAGTCGGCTGGCATTTCCCCAACCTTTCCTATATTTACCTCACTCACTATTTTAGTGTGTGATTCTGGATATCCCAAAGAGTTCCAGTTTTTGCCAGTTTTGAGTCGGTATGCACCAGCCGCTGCACTCTTTTGAATAATAAAAGGCACTTTCATTCTGCATCGTCCCTGAGAAAAGTCCCTAAGTTCTGCAAGGAGAGCGGAAATCCGTCCCTGCAGTTTGGAAAAAAGAGTCAAAAGTAGGACATGTCCAGTGATCTCAATGATTAACACTGGATACACAACTGTAGTGTTTTGAATCCGTGAAAATCCTGACACTCTATTTTTTGTTAGGTTGGCAACTCCGTACGTATAAGTCGTGTTGTTCTTTTGTACTCTGAAAATAAGATATGAATGATTAATTACTTTAATAAATACATTATACTAAAGTTCGAGTCGTTTATGTTTGAATAGAACTCAAAGGAAACGAAGTATAGTTCATATCCATAGATGAACTATATTTTTAGTCAGTTCCTATCACCTTCAATTTAATGAATAAATTACACTGTCGTAGACGCTACTTCTCGTGTTCATTTCTCTATTCGCCTCTTGTTTATAATTCCCGTTTGAGGCCACCGACTGGAAATTACTGCATGAAAAATAACGCTTATTTCAGAGACCTCGAATTGATCGTTTTTACACCTTCATTCATCTTTCTACAGTAAAACAATTTATCCATTTAACGCAATATGGTAGAAACACTACTTCTGAATAAAAATATAACTGACGTACACGTTTTAAAAAACCCATGCCGTTTTCTGCTGTTTCGTTTCATGAGTATACGGTTTATTCTAAGTTCAAAATGTTCAAATGTTTGTTAAGCTTATGGGACTTAACTACGGGGTCATCAGTCCCTAAACTTACAAACTACTTATGAACTACTTACGAACTAGGACGGCACAAATATCCATGCCCGAGGGGGGATTCGAACCCCCGTGACTGGAGCGCCTCTGTCTCCTCAGCCACCGCGGCCGGCTTTATTCTAAGTCTCAACTATTCTGTGAATAGTATTAAAATGTTCATAGGTAGCTGCCATTGTATTTAAGTTACTTTGTTCAAAAAGCTATTAGAACAAAAGATTACAGATGTCATAATGTTAAATTCGGTGTTCGCAAATACTACTAACAAATATATATATATATATATATATATATATATATATATATATATATATATATATATTATAATCTGGTCATCTTGTTAAAAAATTTGGATATAAAATAAGAAGTGCAACATTGCACTTAGTCACTATATAAAAAAATACTAGTTACAAACATGACAGCTTACAAAAATTGAGTATTTTGTAAGCTGTCATGTTTGTAACTTAAGTATTTTTTATATAGTGAATAAGTGCAATGTTGCACTTCTTATTTTATATCCAAATTTTTTTTAACAAGATGACCAGATTATGACACAGTGCACCGAAACCGGTCGTCACTTAATAAATTGGTAGTTTGCGATCTTGGCTTATCATTTGGAAACTACAAAACGAATTGATCGCCTCCACACCAGACGATGTCAGGTAATCTTAAGATATACGTTCGCAAACATGGCGTCGAGCGTCACACTTTTCGTAATACACAGTACTGACTCCAAATTGTCTTTGAGCTCACTGGACATGTCCCTACGGTTGGCAACACTGCCACACAGTGGCCTGCACCACAGACCTGGTTGACTTCTTTGCCGCCAGGAGAAACTACGGCGTCTCACGCTGCCACTTGGAGCCCACAGCACCGCTCAACATTGACGGCCGCTCTGCGAGACGGTAGTCGATTAGCGAATCAGCGATGGCGACGCGCGCTGTCCGCCTTTGTCGGCAGTCCGGCCACAGCGACTTGATACCGGCCTGGCCTCGTGAAATTAGCAGCGGCCCGCTCTCGCCTTCCTACAGCGCCGCCAGCCGCCGCGCTCACTTAATGCCGCGGGACACTTTAATTATCAAACACGCACGCAACAAGTCGGCGTCGGGGAAGCCCCGGCCAGCGAGGGAAACCCCCGGCGGCGTGCTGCCTCCACCGGTCGCCGCGGCGGCGCTGCAGTCGCAGCCGCTATCGCTAGTGGCGCCGCCACGCCTCACCTATCCCGATGGCTGCTCGTAAAGATAGCAGCGGCAGCACGGATCGCTTTACCGCGCCCTCCAGGATGCTGTTGTTACGCCGTTCTCGTTACACGCTCTCTAGCCCCAGAGGAAGCGAGCTGCGTTTTGCGCCACAGATTTAACAAGCACGCCTCCCACTGGTGTGAAGGAGCTACAGCTGCGACCACGTAGCATAGGAGGCAGCAGAGGTGGCTTCCCTGTGGCGTGCGCTCAGCCGCCCACCCTCTCGCTCATGTTTTCTCTGCTGGTTTACTCACTACCGTATCTCATGATTCTGTCTGTGTCGATAAATCAGTTCATATTACAAAAGAGTATTTTCCACAGACTGCACACCCAGCCGTAATGATTTTGTACTTTTCTTTGAGCACTTGGAAAACTTCTGAGTTAAAACCTGGTCCGGCATTTATTGATGAATACCACTCAGTAATTGTTCGTGGATGAGGAAGAGAAGTCTGAAAACTGTGTATACCGAAGCTGTATGCTTTAGGGGACAAAAAAAATACGTCGTGGCGATATTTCGTATGCCCTTAACATAAACGTTCTTCAATTTGGGGTTGATATGCTTCTGCGATTCTCTACGCATAAGACAGAAAGCTGTTTCTGGAATGTTGTTTAATAAATCACACTGCTCTGCCTGAATAATATCTTTCTTTTTTATTTCCTTTAACATATCTTTTAAAATGTAGCCACTTTCATGTTTGTTATTTCCATTAAGATATCTTCTAAACTAGCCACTTTTATGTTTTTTATATTCCTCAGTGATTTCCCTTCTTTCAGTTATTTTTCGTTGGTCTATTTCAAGTTCTTCAAAAATGATCAAATGTTTATAGAGCTTATGGGACTTAATTACAGGGTCCCTAAACTTACAAATTACTTATGAACTAGCTTATACTAAAGACAACACAAACATCCATGCCCGAGGGCGGATTCGAACACATGATGGGTAACAGCCTCGCGCATCGGAACATATCGCCTCAATGCGCCCAGCCACTCCAGCGCGGCTATTTCAAGTTCTTCTGTAGGTGTTTCCAAATTAGTTTTTGGGAATTTTTGCAGGTATCGGCGGTGAAATCGGCGAGAGAACACGCTTTACATCTCTTCTTTCTTTTTACGTCGATCTTGATGTTTGTAAATGTGATGGATGTCCGACAAATATCGAAGGAACTGCATCATTTTTCAAATATCTTGTGAACAGAGACCTTCTGTCAAAATGATTTTTCTTTGAAATGGGCACTGAAAAGACAGCTGTGATTTGTAGGTTTCGTTATCCCTCCTTATTGTCCGAATCCATTTTTGTCGCAATTCTGAATCTTGAGGAAAATGGTGAGAAGTAATTTTTATTCCCTCGAAACCGTTTGTTTTCTTTTTCCTCTTATTACATCCAAACGCCACACACTTACACATGTTGAAGCTGGGAAATATCGGCGCGCGATAATATCTGTAGCAGATAGACTTACGTTGTATCTGTAAACTGTAACTTGAACAGACAACGAAGCGCTCTAGACAGGTTATCGCTCCACATGAAAAGAAAGCACTAATGACTGGAAGCGCAGTGGAAAATACGTTGTGGGCTCTGGCATAACTTACAGGTTTTCCCCAGGCGCTGATACTCAGGGAGTGGGGGAAGCTTGGCACACCTCATGCGCCCGAAGGCAGCTTTACTACCTTCTATGCTCAGTCGCAGCGTTGCAGCGACAGGGCGATGTCCCCTACGCAGACGATATTATGTGTGCTGTAACACAGTGGTGTCCTTATGGAAAAGGACAGACAATATTTGGCAGTCATTGAATTCTTAACTTGGTAAGGCTTGGAAGACACGTGGTGACACTGCAGCATCTGTCTACACCAGGGGCGCCGTGTCCTAGGTGTTCACTGATTCAGCGAAAACCAGAAAAAAAGCTTGTCGAGAAAAAAGAGTAAACAAATAAATAAAATAAAAAAGTGTTTTTAAACTACCATTCTTCGTTTCGTTCTTCTGTCAGCTCATTTTATAATCACAATAAAATTATTTTTAGCATATGAGAAATGTTTTACGTCGCACAGACAGCATGAATACTAGTCGTAGCGCGGCCGTTTAATGTAGACGGCAGTGTCCGCAGCGTTGCAATGCGCATGCGCGGCTGAGGTTCAAATTCTCTTCTGAACCCCCTGGAGACAGCATATGGACACTCCAGTGGCTGGGAGGGACTAGGGGAAACGCCGCTTTTAACACTGGCGTTGGAGCTGGTAGACACACCAGCTCCTGGCTACTCGAGCTCCAGCTGCTACATACAAATGGTCCCGAAGCGAAGGCAATGGAGCTACCGCACACCTCACATTGCGCAAATCGTCCATTAAGCCAACATTCGCCCGTCATATTTGTTTTTGCCACATTAATGGAAAACATGTCATTTTTTAGAAAATATAACTATACATTAAAGAGGCACTGAGTGTAAAATCCATCAGATGATCCGATTATTAATAATATTGAAGTCACTTCTCTCCACCGTCTGTCGTCTTCCATATATTTTTTATAAAATTGTAATTTATTTTATGTTACTAGATTAGCATTTTTTTTAAACTAGAACCCCACTCTTTTCGAGGCATGAGGGATAGCATTTTTATTTCTTGTTTTAAAAAAGTAGTTTCTGAATGTTAGGTAAAATTGCTAGGATTTTGTTATTTTAATAATTTATTATTGTCTCTCTGAGAATGAGTACTTGTTTCAAGTGGATGTGCGAGAATCTAATGGCTGTCTGAATGTAGGTAGTGATAGCTCGCTTTGCATGGCTCTCTCTGGCACAGAGTCGATAGTTAGTCATTACCAACCCCTGCTGTTGATGTGACCAAAGAGGTTTCTACTCCTTTTGATTACAAGCTAGTCGACAAGCCCTCTCCAGGGTGAGTCTCATGTCCCCACCACCATTGTTCTCGTGGGTTTTGCCCAGTTTCCGGTAGCTTTCGCACCTCCTGGCTGCTAGGTCACTTTGTGCTGGGATCGTGGTGAGGTAAGGTTGGCTCTGCTCTTGTGTCCACAGAGACTCCTTGTCAAGCGTGTTTAACTTAGGATCTTGAACTTAAATTCATTTTTCGAATTATTCCTTCTGATCGTACACGGAAATGTGTTCTAGTTTTTCAGTCCAGTGATTTCAAACAGATACATGTGGTGTATGTGTTACTAGTTGCAGTTTGATAATGGCCTGGTATATTCAAACCTTTTGTGATTATGTGGCGGTGTACGAACTTTGTGTAAATTCTTTCTAGCTTTGTGGGGCCCGATTTCTGGCAGACGATTTGTTCATTTTTGTACATTTCCTTCCGTGAGTGATATGTGTTCCACGTGGTTGGATCTTAGAACAAAGCCTTCAGCTGCCACTAGTGTTTGTTCCATGCTCATCAGGCAAGTGACTATGTGTGTATCCTTCTGATTTCCACTAATCTTTTACAATCTTCTCTCCCCGCCTATTTTAATTTTGCTGTTTCTTCTCCGAACTTGTAGTATGCACTCAGTCTTTGTCACTAATTCTCTCCGAGCCTTGTACAACCTCCTTCAATAGCTTGCTTATGAAATTCTTTCAGTTTCTAAGGGTAGCATGCCATAGTTTTTATTCTTACTTTTCCGTCTTTGTAATTATTTCACTTTTCTGGTTTTTTTAGACTGCATTTCATCCGTCTATATAATAGCTCCCTGTCACATGTAGCTGCATTTCATTCGCTTCCTTTTGTAATTCTAAACATTTCTTGGGGTTGCATGCCGTAGTTAATTTTCTTTATTTTTCGGAAATTGAATTTATACATTTTTATCGGTTTTCGGAACCACGTGGGTCCGAACTCCGACTTCTGGGGTTTGCGTCTAGTCACCTGAATTCGCGCCACTTCTCATAAAACCAGTGCCTTGATAGTTTACTCTCAGATTGCAACTTAAGAGTCCGCCATGATTTTATGTAATGAATCCGATTTCTAACCACTTCACCTTCAGTGGAGTGCGATCATATAACGTAGCCATGTGTCGCCGTTAGCGTGTTTGCTCGCGATCTAATATAAATGCAACTTAACCTTTCTATACTCACGCACCATCTCAGAGCAGGCACAACAGACCAGAGCCATCATCGCAGTTTTATTGTATATTGTGTTGTGTGGTACCTCCGAGTTTGGTGAATTTCGTCTACAATAGCGGCGCCTGCTTCTGCCTCGTTTCAGCACGCTGATATTGTTGAGTTTCGTTACTGCATTGCGTGTGTGTGAGCGAGTGAGTGTTCTTTGTAAATCCTCACCCCCCCCCCCCAGTAGTTCTGTGTAATTTATGTTAAATTCAATGCTGGGCATCGTCAGTATTATTGAGATGCATTTTTATTGTATTAACAAAATTGGTTCTCCATTTTGCTTGCGTTTGACCTGAATAAACAAGTTGTTCAGTATAATTTTGACTTGCCTATAAACTGTATTTTTCGAGCACCTTCCCCCTTTTATTTAATATTGTTTTTTACTAGTGCTGAGAACAAGCTGAGATGCAACTTTTTATGTTTAAGTTCAATTGCACCATAAATATTTTTCTTTTATGAAATGAAATAACTTTAATTGTGGTGGCATATTTATTAATGCCTGTGTGTAATTTCGTGTGAGCTGCTACGTATATTGGCCACTGTATCGTTAACTTCCTGTTATTAGAGTAATTTGAACCAAGTGAGTTCTCAATTTTGGTCAGGGAACAAGGTTTTACAGCAGGAAGTAGCCGGTAGTTCACACGGACCTGTTGCTAATTTTACTGCTAAAATTAAGTTTCTTTATAACAGTACACTCTTATCTGGATACCTCCTCCCAGAATTAAGCTTTTATTACGTGCAGTGGCCCACTTTTACACCTAGCAAGAGTAGACGTATGGTTGGGGGCATTGTGCTGTGCCGTCGAAGGTAGTGGGTTCGAGATCGACTGCAAGCAATTTTTCTTAAACTTAACCTTCTTTTTAACAAATTGGGGAACAACAAATACTTTTGTATTGATACTTGCGACATATCTATGTACATTTTAGCAAAAGTGTCGCGATCTTTAGGGTAAATGAGATTTATACTCTTCATTGTAACAAAAACAATTAACTAGTTGGATTGATGTGGGAGAGAGCAGCCTTTGCGCATGCGTAAGGTTAGAGGAGGTGTTCTGATTATTTTGTTACACTCACCAATCAGTTACTTACTGTGTTTTAGTATTTATGTGCATATTCATATGTTCTTCGGGTTTATTATAAACGAAAAATGAACAACGGTCAGTAACTTTTAGAAACAAATTACTCAGCTTAACTCGTCGACACAAAAGTGTGAAAAAAGCTTGGTAGGCAGACGGATCAGCTCGAGTTGAAGCAAGCGAAAACAGGCCAATTTAAGACATTCTGCAGATCTTATATGTAAAGGGGGGCAAACCAGGGCGGGTTGACGAAACATGGACGCCCTGAGCAGTGGGGGAGGGGGTGGGGCGCCACTATCAAGATCCGGCACTCAAAGAAGTGAACCGCCAGTCATTTGAAGCACCAGCCAGCACTTGTCTACACCACTGCTCAGCCAGAGAAAGAGCAATACAAACATTATTACTGATCACAGAGTCCAGTTCCAAACTGACTAGTTAGCAAATTAATAATTCTTCAAACTTCATTTCGTCATTAACACTATTAAATTAATTTTACCAGGTCCACAGATATATTGTCTACATAGAAGAGCATCATTTGTATGAGGAAAGATAATTTTTGTATTCCTGATTTGACATAGAAAACGTCCAACAAGACAGTCTAGTTCGATTTCACGGCCATTATTTGAAACCGACGTTTTGTTGATAAGGTGATGGAGGGAGACAAGTGGCATGTGGTTTGGGAATCTACTCCAGTTCATGACAGCCAACCTCAAGGCCGAAAGTCAGCCTCTGCTGCTATCCAGGAACAGCTGACAATCTCCTCCCCTTGGGAGATGTATCGCAGCATGAAGAAATTTGAAAAGTTGCGCCACCGTAGATGTCGTTTGCTAAGTACTCTTGCTTTTCTAAAGAGATGTCGTTCCGACAATGTTGTTCCAAATTTTGCTAAGGTTAGCATCACATCGATTCTGCAGCAGCCAAGAGAATTAAGAAACGGACCAGCCTTGCATTGCTTCGTGAGAGAGTGCATTTCAATCGCCGTAGCCTTGAGTTCATCTCACTGGAACTATTCAAACTGCATTTGCAACTGGCTAGTCACTTCACGTCTTTTTCCTGGTATTGGATTGATGGTGTTACTTCGCTTGCAGCCGATTCCGCCCATAAGAAGGCAACGGGACGTCAATCAGGTAAGTTCTCACGCCTCCTTGACAAACCATCTCTGCAGGTTCCATGCAAGACTGTCATCAGTCTGAGTGGCATGGAGTTGAGTGATGATGCGGTCTCAGTTTTGGATAAAGGGCTCAACTTTACTCCTACCCCCAAGTTCACACCGGTCGCGGAAATTATTAGTGCTGTTGAACAGGTTGCAGCTCGACTTCCGCCTGAATCGGCTGAGAAAATACGTCGTGAAACTTGTCGTGCATTGACGAAATCCAAGCTCATGAAGTCGAACATCACTAGTAAAGAGAGGGCGGCCATTCGTGACCTGAGGGAGCGCCCTGAAATTGTTGTCTTACCGGCTGACAAACGGAATGCTAGGGTTGTTGTCTCCCATAAGGACTACACTGAAAAGGTGCAGAGCCTGCTAAATGACGATTCCTACCGGAAGATCAGCGTTGACCCCACAAAGAAGGTGGAAAACAAGACGAGGGCGCTTCTCAAGGATGCGGATTTTCCGGAGGGTGTCGCCAAGAAACTGCTACCTCAAGGTCCGGTATCGCCAAGACTTTATGGACTCCCTAAGGTTCACAAAGATGGGGTGCCGTTACGTCCCATTGTCAGTAACATCAGTGCACCTACATATTTGTTGGCCAAATACTTGACGGGATTATTAAGTCCTTATGTGGGTAAATACCCTCCTCACATCCGTAATTCTGTGGATTTTGTTAAACGCCTTAACAGCTTCAGGCTGGATGAGTAAGATATCATGGTGAGTTTTGATGTCGTTTCGTTGTTTACGAGGGTGCCCCTTCGAGAGTCACTAGATCTGATTGGTCAGAAATTTGACGAGAAGACTACCGATCTTTTTAGGCATGTCTTGACCTCCACGTATTTTCTTTTCAATGGCGAATACTACGAACAAACGGAGGGAGTCACCATGGGTAGCCCACTCTCCCCTGTGGTCGCAAATTTGTACATGGAGAATTTCGAGGAGGAAGCCCTGGCATCATCTGAATGGAAACCTACTTGCTTTTTCCGTTATGTGGACGACACTTTCGTCATCTGGCCACATGGTATGGATAAACTCCTTGACTTCTTTACACATCTGAACTCCATACACCCCAACATCAAATTCACTATGGAGACTGAAACGGAGGGTAAATTGCCGTTCCTTGACGTCTTGGTCAAGAGAAGAGCTGTTGGCACCCTGGTTCATAGCGTATATCGGAAGACAACGCACACTGATCTGTATTTACACGCAGACAGCTGTCACCACCCTTCACAGAGGAATGGGGTACTTAAAACTCTAGTACATAGGGCACTATCTCCAACGCAGAGAGCCTACCCCAGGAATTGGAACACCTGAGAACTGTATTTCGAAAAAATTGGGTACTCAGAGTGGCAGATTCAGCGGGCTCTCCGCTCAACCACTACATCACAACCTGTGGAAACGGATGAAAACACGAGGGAGGATGTAGGCACTGCGTTCGTTCCATATACCGGCGCACTATCGGGGAAAGTCGCCCGCATTTTGAAAAAACACCAAGTTGGAACTGTTTTTTGTCCGCCGAATAAAATTCGTGCGCTGGTGGGGAGCGCCAAAGATGATCTCGGTTTGAGGAAGGCCGGCGTGTAACAGATTCCGTGTCAGTTTGGAAAGTCATATATTGGACAGACGATGCGTACCGTCGAGGATCGATGCGTTGAACACCAGAGGCACACACGATTGATGTATCCGAGCAAGTCGGCGGTCGCTGAACATTGTTTGTCGGAGAATCATGCGATGGAGTATGAACGCACTAAGATTCTGGTACACACGTCGAGATACAGGGACTGCGTCGTTAGAGAGGCCATTGAAAGTCGCACAAGTGACGACCTCATAAACCGTGACTGTGGCTATAATCTTAGCAAAGCTTGGGAACCAGCGATTGGGTTAATTAAGAGTAAATCTAGCAAACGCAACGAAGTGACGACCACGGCGGACAGAGCCCTCACACCGACGTCACCTCAGACGCCGGCGCAATCGTTTCCACTGCGGGGCCGCGGCGCGGGGCGCGGACCGCGGAGGGGTCGCTCCGCGAGCCGAGGGTATTTAAATGGCCCGCTACCGGGCTAGAACCCAGTTCCCTTCGAGCAGCCGTAGCGTGCGGATCTCCGTGCCTGCGCGTTTCCAGGAGCTCAATCCGTCAGTTCACCTGATGATCGCGACATGTATGATCGCCGAAATATTGTGCCCGTTGGACCGGCAGTACACCCGTGGATATTTTTATTATCAAATACGCCGGGAGAAACTGAAGAATCACATTTTTGAACCTATTTAGGGTTATTAAAAATTACAAAGAAATTAAAGCATTTTTTTTCCAAAATGCTTCCTCAAATTGAAGTGCCATTTAATCCTATGTTACACATTTGACGGAGAACAAACGTTTACAATATAAGTTTGACACGATGACTCATCTACCTATTTAATTCCACCTATTATGTACATTACAAAGGTAAAAAATATCAAATCTTACATTTTAATTTTTATGTTTTTTCTTCTAATAAAAATGTAATTTTTTTTTCTATAATCAAGTTGATTCTGCAATAAAGCTTACAGAAAAAAATTAGAGCAATGCTTGATAAACTTTAGGAAATATTTGTACCTGAATGCTGAAAAAAACAACTTATGGGAAACTGCGAATGAAGATGAGTCCCATTAATCTGTGCCTCAGAACATTCCTGAAGCGTAGTCTTCATCTTGCAGCATTTCATTATCTTTAAGCTTCGTCTTGGCTTTCGTTTTAGCACTTCTTGCTTCTTTAGTAACTTGAAGAGCGAATCTTTTAGCTTCATGCACCTGTTGTCTGTCACATGCAAGCAATTGATCTTCCATATTGGAGCCACATTTTATGCCTAAATTTCTCAGGCATTCCAGCCTTCCTATCACACCATCATTGAAATATATCACTGCATCTAGTACTCCAAATTTCAATGTATTTAGTCTTAGAAAAACATTCTTCGGTAATCTTTCCCATATGAAATGCATGAAACTTTCATTTGTATTCTGCGTGCCCTCATGAAGACATTTACTAAGCAAAACAGGATCACGTATCATGTATAAATGAAATCATCAAATACTTTAAGTGAATTGTCTTGACATTCATCTAAGGGTATAATTTCATCATTGCTACTAATAAATGATGCCAAAGAGTCACCTGTTGATACTTCTATTTTATTACATTTTCTAACCGATTCCTCATATTTTGGCAGATCTAAATTTTTAGAATAAACATATAAATGATTGATTTAAGAAAACTGCTCCAGTCACTGTTTCTTTAAATGATATTTATTCCAAGAACCGGTTTTCAAACCTTTTCAGGTTCATCATCAGATGGATCCTGTTACAATAACATTTTAAGCGTCATGTTGGAAGAAGGAAATTATTTTTCAAAATTTCCTTCTTCCCAACACAGAGCCAGCATACAACATGACGCTTAAAATGTTATTGTAACATGATCCATCTGATGATGAACCTGAAAAGGTTTCCAAACCGGTTCATGGAATAAATATCATTTAAAGAAAAAGTGACTGAAGCAATTTTCTTAAATCATTTGAAAATAAGTCACAGGTTCTGAAACATCCATAATGGATCATCTAAATATATGAAGAATTAATTTTATTTCACTTTAACCATCCTGGAGCTAGAATATAATTATCAGTCAGTAATGTTGTTCGACCACATCCCCTAGGTCCAATTATAGCAGATCTAATGGAATTAGATAAAAGTTTACCATGTTTATTTTTTGGTTTCTTTTCTGGAATTCGTATTTTGGTTCCCAATCTGTCTTCATTTAATTACTAATAAATGAATAGAATAATTCAGCTAAATGGTAATTAATCAGTACTCAAAAAAAATTACCTGTTCCTATAGAAATAGTTTTAAAAGTGTAGCATTCGTTGGAGTTTATACTACATTTTTAACCCAGAATGTTACAACAAAAATTAATAAATTATACTGTGATGGGAGATGAGGGGGACTTGGTTTTTCTGTGATCAACTGTGTCTATTGGAAATCTCCATCATTTATCTGGAGTAGGGGAGAGTCGAATTTCTAATTTCTCTGTTAACACAACAGATGGTGCTACATGCACTGTGGTATTGCTTCCTTAGCGTACTCTGCAGCCATACCTGTTTAACTAAAACCGCTTCATCATTTTGTTTTGTTGACAACAGAGGCTTGGAAGTTGATACTGTTTTCATAACTTATTTTTATTCAGTTTAAATAAGTTTCATATAACTAATACTTTTATTTTAATGAATAATAGTTGATTCCAAGCCTTATGGAATTACTGATGCTTTAATAATGGCTTAATGAATTTATTCCGTGAGACTTTGCCCATGTTGAAGTTTGCATCCAAAATGTTGAATGTAGTTAAGGTGACGAATTATGCGGAGGTTATAAGGAGATTACGTCTATTCGTCTTCACTGAATTCATCCAAATTCATGGTACATGTAGACTGTGGTGAGATATGAAAGTGCACCAAATGGGAATTCTAGATGACTAAGCGTTTAGGAAATAAAAGGAATTTTGATACAGATCTATCACCATATGCACCTTATCAACTGCCCCTGAAAGAGTCTGTTTAGAAAGCAGTGTTTGGTTCATCGGTAAACAATCGGATTTTTATTGAAAGGTCCACGGTTTCGAACCTGCCAGAAGGCAAATATTTTTTTGCATGCACTACTGACTTCACAATTAACTGGAACATCATATATGTTGTTTCTACAGTAGATGAGTATGTGGCAAAATATACAAATGTTATCATCACTTCTTCAAAATCCGGTAAACTGACAACAGATTTGCACAAAAAATATTTAATTGATGTGATGAAGCCGTATATGCAAGAGAAAAAATGTCTTCTGTTTATTGACTCATGGGGAGGACAAACAAATCCAGAAATATAAGACAAACTGTTCCAAGATGAAAACGGATTGCCATCATGCAATATTAAAATAATCCCCCCCAAATGTATGCCTCTAGTGCAACCATGCGATGTATATTTTTATCATCAGGTAAATAATTTAATTTAAAAAGTTTCAAAACTGCACTTACCTAATCTAGAAAGAAGAAGAAATCACTTCCCGAGAAGCTTGCATCAAACTACGTTCCATTACACGTTACCAGCTGTCCTTGTATTCAGCGACATGCTGCATTGGACTGTGCAATGAAAGAAGCTGTTTTCAGAATGTCAATCAAGTTTTTTTTCTATGGAGATATTAAAAAACCACGTAACTGCAAAAGGGCGGCGTTCACAACGTGCGCAAGATGCGGTCAAAATTATTGCTTCCTCTTTTACTTTGATGAATATCATCCCGGTACATGTAATTGACCAATTGCAAAAGCATGGAAGTATCGATTTACACATGACGTTCCCAAGTACACGTTAACTACAGTCCCTTTTTAAATGCTTGTAGTCCCAAATTTCATCCAATGCCCTTTCTTTTTTTACTTATATAAATTCATAAAACAACCTATACGATTTTGAGGTTAATTGTGACGGCAGTCTACATCTACATCAATACTTCGCAGACCACTGTAAAGTGCATGGCAGAGGGTACGTCTCACTGTACCAGTTATTAGGGTTTTTCGCCATTCCATTCACGTATTGAGCGTGGGAAGAATGACTGTGTAACTGCCTCCATGTGTGCTGTAATTAATGTAATTAAACTTTTAAGGGGCAGCCCTCAGTCGCAAAGTACGAAGATACTTGTAAACAGGTTTCAATGCCGCTATGGGCACCTTCTTCAGACGAAGATGAATATGTGAAAACTACATGTCAAGATCTAAATAATACAAAAAATATATCTGACATAATCAGATAGTTGTAGCCAGGCGGAGCAGTCACTAGGGGCTGCAGTGTCTCCGCTGCTAACGTCGACAGATAAAGACATTAGCAGCGGAGACACTGCAGCCCCTAGTGACTGCTCCGCCTGGCTACAACTATCTGATTATGTCAGATATATTTTTTGTATTATTTAGATCTTGACATGTAGTTTTCACATATTCATCTTCGTCTGAAGAAGGTGCCCATAGCGGCATGGAAACCTGCTTACAAGTATCTTCGTACTTTGCGACTGAGGGCTGCCCCTTAAAAGTTTAATTACATTGTAACAGTCGCTGATTCACAGCCATGCACAAAACTATTCGAATTAATGTAATCTTGTCCTCGCGATTTCTACGGGAATAATACGTAGGTGTATGCATTGCCAAGGAGCAGAAATAAATTTGCCGCCGGGTGGGGTTTAACACGCGACCTTCTCAATACGAATCCGATCTTTTACCACTGAGCCCAACACCGCTTGATAAGTTGCATGTGGTGATAGATCCGTATCAAAATTCCTTTTATCTCCTAAAGCTTAGCCATCTGGAGTTCCCACTTGGTGCACTTTAATACCTTAAATTTCATATGCTGAAATGCAAGGTTTCTTTATATAGAGTAAAATAATTAATTTTGTAGAACTAACTTTTGTACTAAATAAAGTGAGCGTTCAATAGTTGCCAATACTTTCCAGTTGTACAGTTGATTACAAGTAACCCACAACCTGCGTGTTCTTTGGAGTTCACAAGCTGGTGTGCAGTGCAACATTGATTACTTGGTGTTTTTATAGTGATCTTCCGCAGTTGACAGTAAGTGTGCACGATGAAAAGTTGAACACTCATAGCCATATACAAGTTGTTTCAACTGAGAAAAAATGTTTCTGATCTATCTTAGACACTGTACATCTACATACATACTCCGCAATTCAAAAAAATGTTCAAATATTTGTGAAGTTTATGGGACTTAACTACGGGGTCATCAGTCCCTAAAGTTACAAACTACTTATGAACTACCTTATACTAAAGACGGCACAAATATCCATGCCCGAGGGGGGATTCGAACCCCCGACCGTAGTGGCCGTGCAGACCGTGACTGAAGCGCCTCAGTCTCTCGGCCACCGCGGCCGGCCTCCGCAATTCACCGTAAGGTGCGTGGCGGAGGGTACATTGTACCGCTACTAGGCATTTCCTTTCCTATTCCACTCCCAAATGGAACGAGGAAAAAAAAAGAATGCCTATATGCCTCCGTTCGAGCCCTAATTTCTCTTATCTTGTCTTTGTGATCTTTACGCGAAATGTAAGTAGGCGGCAGCAAGATCGTACTACACTCAGCAAATTCCGGACCTCTAAATTTACTTAACAGAATTTCACGAAAAGAACGTCGTCTTTCTTCCAGCGATCCCCAATTGAGTTGCCGGAGCATTTCCGTGACACTCGCGCATTGGTCGAACCTACCGGTAACAAATCTAGCGGCTCACCTCTGAACCGCCTCTTGTACACAATTGTAGCCAGAGGGTCTGAAAGGGTTAAAATTTCTGTTTCTGGGCGCAATGGAACCGTGTTTAACCACGATTCGAAAGGCCACTAGAAGTCGCCACTCGATGCGACAAATTAATGTCATCTCTTGAGTTGGGCGTTCGCTGCAGTGGAACACGCCACTACAGGCAGGGAGGGCCAGAGACGGGCGACTAATTGTGCAGTGAATGGTGAGCCAGCCTGCGATGGCAGCGCCCATCGATCGCGCGGCGTGTTTTAATTTGACGTCCGGGGCGCCCCTCGAACATCGCGAGGGCCAGGCGGCCACTCGCCCGGCAGTCAAGAATTTTTAATATCACTCAAATGCGCCCTTCATTTAGCTTCCGGGCCATTTATTTAATCCAGAAGTAAGCGCGCCGCGATGAAATTAGTTTTCCGTCCGGTGCGGCACTGTAGCGACGCGATCCGGCTGCCGCTTAACAAAGACGGGTGATTAAAACACAGATCACAGGCGCCCCGATCCCGGGCGCGGGTCGCCGGTTCCTCCCGCCATGTTTGCGTTGAATTAATATTCCGTCTCCCGAGAGGGCCGCCCGAAAGCGATCTCTGGCAGGCCGTCGTACCTGTCCGCTCTTCACGTTTTCTTGCAGCACTCCACGAGCCGGAATTAATTCACAGGCAAAGTTCTGATAGCAGCTATGGCCCGTGGCGCTTAACGGTTTCTGGCACAGAAGAAAGAATACTGCAGCCGCGCGTACTATATCACACAGGTCACATCTGACAAGACAGCCTGCAGTGAAACAAATTTGCGAACTTGAAACATCTACCTACATCTATATGGATTACTCCGCAATCCGTACGAACCCTAATTTCTCTTGTCTTTTTTCGCGAAATATAAGTACGCGACAGGAAGATCGTTCTCAGCCTCAAATACTTGCCCTCTACATTTCCTCAACAGAATTTCTCGAAAAGAAAGTATTTCCTCCGGCGATCCCCAGTTAAGTTTCCGGAACATTTCCGTGACACTTGCGGATGGTCGAACCTACCAGTAACGAACCTAGCTGCTCGCCTCTGAACTGCTTCTATGTCTTCCTTTAAACTAATCTCCTACGGGTCCCAAACACTTGAGCAATACCCAAGACGTGGTCGTACAAGCGTTTTATACGCGGTCTCCTTTACACGTGAAGTACATCTTCCCAAAATTCTCCCAATAAACCGAAGTCGGCTCTCCGCCTTAGTCACAACTGTCCTTACATGCTCGTTCCATTTCATATCGCTCTGCAATGTTACGCCTAGATATTCGAACGACGTGACTGCATCAAGAATCTCACTACTGATGCTGTATTCGAACATTATGGGATTATTTTTCCTACTTGTGCGCATCGTCTTACACTTTTCTACATTGAGAGCTAGCAGCCATTCTTCGCACCAACTAGAAATTTTTTTAAGTAATCCTGTACGCTGTTACAGTCAATCAAATACGACACCCTCCCATATATATAGTTCCATTCTCTAATAACTCGAGGGATAAAGGAACACCTAAATCTTTCTGTTTTCGATCTGATTTCCTTATTTTATTATGATGGTCATGTATCCCTATGTATGTGAGCGCTAACAAGCTATGTTCGCCTTCTGAAGAGAATGTTGGTGAAAGAAATTTTGCAAATAGATCTCATCGCAACAAATAACGTCTTCCTTTTAATTATTTACTCCCCAATTCGTGCGTCATTTCTATGACATTCTCCCCCCCTATTTCGCGATAACACCAAACGAGTAGAATTGACGGCCTGTAGGTTTCATTGATTTATCGTGAAATGAAGTTTAACTGATTTCTTTTAGTGGTGATATGGATGACCTCACACTTATAGTTATTAAGTGTAAATTGCCATTTTTGCAGTTGCTTTTGATCTTCTCGTGATTTTACTAACCGTTAGATAATGGTAACAGTCTAAGAGAGCTACTGAGATTGTCTCCCAAGTCGTTTATAAAAGTAAGGAACAGTAGACGTGCTAAAACACCTCCCTGGGAAACACCAGATGTCACTTCTGTTCTACTCGATGACTTATCGTCAATTACAATGTACCGTGTCCTTTTAGCCATGAAATAACGAATCCAGTCGGACAACTGTGGCAATATTCCAATTTCGTTACAAGACGCTTGTGAGGTAAGTGTCAAAAGCCTTCCGGAAATCTAGAAATACGTGATCTATTTGACATTCCTTATCGATAGGACACATCACAACACGTGAATAAAGAGCTAGCTGTGTTTCACAAGAACGATACTTTCTGAATCCGTGTTGAGTATGGGATAATATTTGAGGAAAGTATACGTTCTAAAATCCTGCTGCAAACCGACGTCAATGATATAGGCCTGTAATTTTGCGGATCATTCCTATTGCCTTGAATATTGGAGTGACCTGCACAACCTTTCAGTCTTTCGGTACGGACGTTCGCTAATCGAGCGGTTGTAAATGATAGGTATGGGACTATTGGATCAGCATACTCTGAAAGGAACCTAATTTGTATACAGTCGGGACCGGGAGACTTACTGTTTTGTAAAGTGACGTTAGTTGTTTTATTACTTCTGGAATATTTACTTGTAAATTACGCTTGGTGGAAGCTGTTC
The DNA here is from genome assembly GCA_026315105.1 of Locusta migratoria. Lineage (NCBI taxonomy): Eukaryota > Metazoa > Arthropoda > Insecta > Orthoptera > Acrididae > Locusta > Locusta migratoria. Next base: position 34,249,064 of record CM048750.1, on the reverse strand, counting down.
TTGATAGGAATTCTGGAGTATTTGCTTCGTCTTCTCTAGTGCAGGAATTTCGGAAATCCGTGTTAAGCAATTCTCCTTTTTCAGAACTGTTATCACCATTTCTGTCGTGTAATGAAAGTATTGATCGTGTTTTGCTGCTAGTATATTTTACATACGAGCTTAGTTTCTTAGGATTTTCTACTAAATTACGTGACAGGTTTTCGTTGTATAGTCAGTGGTCTGGTGGGGGCTGAGGTCAATCACCGATCTGATATATATATATATATATATATATATATATATATATATATAAAGGGCGCGCTGGGCCTTTACTCATATTGGCAGGATTGAGCCCTTTCTTTTTTACTTTCCTCTGTCTCCCTCTCTCTGTAGGGGAGGCTACCGTCCGACAGCCCCCCACCTCTCCCTGGATACGCAACTGGTTATGATTAGTGTAAGCTTTTATCATTGAAATTCGAGCTAAATTTCTAGTTTCAGTACATTGGAGAATTATTATAATGATACACCAACAACACTGCTTTATACTTGTTGTTATTATTTATAAATCACAATGAGCTCATTTCGGCCTTTAGCCATCATCAGGTGCTCTGTAAATACATTTATAATGGTCTGAATATACATACAAGTATTGTAACTATAGATGGAAATGGTTTACAATTTCTTAGTTCTTACCTTATATGGAATATCGTATGTGTCACTGCTGTCTTTATTTTTCACCTAGATGTCGATTGGTGCCTCGTTTGTGTCTATGCTGTCTTTATTTTTTTACACCTGGATGTCAATTATAGTTATTATTGAAGTGTTTTGTGGAGAACGCTGTTGTAATTTGTTTGTTTTATTGGGTTTGGCTTTAATTAGGTCTCTTACTAGAATATCCGATAAATTTTGTTGATGTTTTTATGCTTTATTATTAGTAAATTTTTCATAATTATTTTGTTATATTTCGTTAGTGGTAACGTCTTCATTTTGTTATATCTCTGTAGCACACTGTTTTGGATATGCATTATTTAGTATCTCTGCTTCAATTTATCCGTTTTCTAATTTTATGATATCAATAAAGTTTTCTATATACTTTTTGTGTTTAAGGTCGGTTTTCTCATTCAGTAAATTTTAGGGTTTCTGTGTGTGTGTAAAAATATTTCTATTTCTTCGAGAACGGTCATGACTGCTCCTTTTTGCGTAATATGAAGGACTTTTAGTGCTTCGTTTATGGGTTTCACGTCGAGTTTTTCTGTTTTAAGATGTTGAAAGAATGTAGATGGGTTGTTTTCACTGTCTCTGTTCTGTTCTTTAAATCCAATGTTGAAATTTCTGTCGGTCTGTCCTATGTAGAATTTATGGCACGTGTTACACGAAATTTTGTAAATGCCAGGGTGGTTGTATATGGGAATTTTTGAGTTGTCGTTGTGTATTTTGTGTTTAAGGTTTTGTCTATTTTGATATGCAAACCCAATGAAACAAACAAATTACAACAGAGTTCTCCACAAAACACTTCAATAATAACTATGTAAACATGGAATATCGCAAATACACTGCCAACCAAGCTGTCAAGATCGAAATAACGTAAAAAGCTAACAGGCACCAATTGACATCCAGGTGTAAAAAATAAAGACAGCAGTGATACATACGATATTCCATGTAAGGTAAGAACTAAGAAATTGTAAACCATTTCCATCTATAGTTACAATACATATATGTATATTCAGACCATTACAAATGTATTTACACAGCACCTGATGATGGCTAAAGGCCGAAATGAGCTAATTGTGATTTATAAATAATAACAGCAAGTATAAAGCAGTGTTGTTGGTGTATCATTATAATAATCATGTCATTACAAGACATATTTTACACTGCGGGCCCCAAAGACCGAAAAATTGGAGAATTGGTTGACCGTCTGCCTCAATCCCTCAAGCGTGCCGCTGCCTTCTACCTGACAGCACCTGCAGCATTATACCCATTGCGCAAGTCCCAGTACTGCTGTAAATGCTACATCTAATGACGCAGTAGAAACAAATTCTGGAAAAATAGCGTTAACACTTGCAAGTATAAGGAATTAATAGGTTAAATCGCCTAAGCACAAAGAGTTTTGATCAATGTATAAAAACTTATTGCTTACAAGACTTTTTTTTACATTGAGAATGCTGAAAGCATTGTAGAATAAGTAAGATTTATCAATGATGGATGTTTTTAACAATTTTATATAACAGCCAACTGGTTGCGTAGTTTTAAGGTACTTGACCTAGGTTTCGTTGTCGCTAGGGACAGCTTCATCAGAAGAATAAAAAACAGTTAAATGAAACACATGACGTCAAAATTATTACGAGCAGAATTGCTCAAGTCTATTACAATAAAAAACTAGCATTCTTGCCATGCAAATAAAATCAGTGTGGTGTAAAGAAGTTCCTTCTTGCCCGTCACACCACACTGATTTTATTTGCATGGCAAGAATTCTAGTTTTTTATTGTAATAGACTTGAGCACTTCTGCTCGTAATGTTTTTTGACATCATGTGTTTCATGTAACTGTTTTTTATCTTCTGATGAAGTTGTCCCTAGCGACAACGAAACCTAGGTAAAGTACCTTAAAACTACGCAACCGGTTGGCTGTAATATAAAATTCTTAAAAATAATTAGATTACGGTTGCTGTTAACCAGCCATGTTCAAAGTTAATGATGGATGTGTTTGAACTCCGTGATTGTTCCTAATCAGGGTTGAAAATAAAATCCGCTACCAGTTACATTAAAGATCGTATTATATATGTATACACGACCGGTTTCGGGCTTGTGCCCATCTTCAGGTGCTTAAAACATTCAGAATTTTACATGTCTAGCATGTTGGTGGAGTTCGATTTAATACCGTATCCAAATCGCGATTGTCCATGTGACGCACTCTTTGCACACTTTTGCTACTATAATCTATAGGAGCGCACATTCTTGTAGCCAAAGGCATCTCTTCGAACGATGTTGGAAGTTCATTTCCAAGAAAGTGAAGATAACTGGTTCTGGTAAGACGATGCAGTAACACCATAGGCCTAATCAACATCGTTTATTAAACCTCACGACGCATTTACTGTGAAGCGTTCTTGAAAATTTGTCTCCTCCGTGGCATGTCGGTTTTACTTCGGACTACTGATGTGAATTACGAGTGGTCTGTTCTCTCGAACGTCATCCTGTTCAGCTCAACTACTGCTATGCCGTGACGAGTTAAAGTGAACAGTAGAAACCGGATAATATGACGATTTTTCAAGTATCCAACGACAAAATAGCCATTGTCTGTCTACTCAGAAATGTTTGTTAAGCTTAAGGGACTTAACTACGGGGTCATCAGTCCCTAAACTTACAAACTACTTATGAACTACTTACGAACTAGGACGGCACAAATATCCATGACCGAGGGGGGATTCGAACCCCCGACCGTAGTGGCCGTGCAGACCGTGACCGGAGCGCCTCAGTCACCTCGGCCACCGCGGCCGGCGTCTGTCTTCTACTCCAATGTGTTGATTTACATGTAAGTAACACATGGAATCCTTGTGTATGTCATGTCCATCATACTCTTGTATGGGCCATTCCATTTCAAATTGGACAGCAGGAAACCTTCCTCTTTTAGGGGGTTTCCCTCTAAAACACTCAAAACACTCCTTAAATTTCTCCAGATTCCATCTCCTTAATTTTCTACCTATTTGTAGTGTCTTAAGTTTTAACCTACAGTTCATAAATAGAAAGTTATGGTCAGTTTCTATATCTGCCCCTATATATGACTTACAGTACTTATGAACCAACTTATACTAAAGATCGTACAAACATCCGTGCCCGATGGGCGATACGAACCCCCGACGGGGAACGACCTCGCGCATCGTAGCATAGCGCCTGAATGCGCTCGGCCGCTCCGCCGTGGCTTGTGATTATTAAATTGTGCTCTGCGCAAAATTTTAGCAGGCGATCTCCTCTTTCTTTCCATTTCCCCATCCATTTTCACCTACTAAATTTCCTTCTCTTCCGTTTCCTACTACCGTGTTCCAGTGCCCCATCACAATTTTCTTCTCCTATAATGGTCTCAATAATTTCCTTTAGGTCCTCGTACATTTCTTCAATCTCCCCAACGTCAGCAGAGCTAGTTGGCATACAAACGTATACTACTATGGTCAGTGTTGCCTTTGTGTTTTTTTCTGCTACGATAATGCATTTAGTATGCTGTTCATAGTAACCCGCATTCCTCCTTTCTTATTCATTATCAGACTTACTCCTGCGTTACCTCCAATTGAATTTGTATTTATGACCATGTATTCAACTGACCAAAAATCCTGTTCATATTACCACCGAACTCTTGGCTCCCCTGCTACCTTCAGAATCTCAAAGTGTGTATTCCAGTCAACATTGTCAAAAGTTTTATCCAGGTCCAATATATGAATGGCATACGTCATCATATATACAGGGTGTTACAAAAAGGTACTGCCAAACTTTCAGGAAACATTCCTCACACACAAAGGAAGACATATCTACTGATCCCCTAATTCTTTTGAGCAGTGTATTTTAATGTGCTGATTATTAACTGCGGTTTGAACTTCACGTACCGTAAATAAAAAAGTCGCAAATATCCGATACTCGTGTGGTCCCGTTGTTAGTGTTTTATTCTTACCGCCCAGTATTATTCGTGCTGGTGACGCTAGCCCCCCGAATATACCGCCGCAGTCAAAGCCAGAGAAGTCTCTGCAGCTCAAGATCTTTGGAGTAGAACGTTATTCATTTCATTCTTGTTTTGTGCATGGTTCAGTGAAGAAAGGTTCTGTTCTTGTTTTCAAGTGTATCGAACATTTTTGTCGTTTCGTATTTCTTCGAGAAATGAGTTATTCGACATGTTACAACTTGAAAGTTAAAGTTTTTCTCCTCGTCCTGAAACCACTAGAAAACAGAAGATTTTTCAAACACATCTCAAATGTTGCAAACACGCAAATGATTAACCAGGAGTTATAGTAAAACACTCAACATATTCGCATTTAGGAAATGACACACAGAAAACAACATATCACTTTACTTTGAGAGTACACTATCATGTGTAAGAGAATTGTTAAAAAAAAAAGGATACTTTTGGTGAGTTATGGAATTGCTGAAGTTTTCTTACACTGAAATGATATATGAAAAGGACTACCAAATCATAAGTACCAGTACTGTACCTACTAATACGATACAGGCAAACTCATTTCGAGCATACATTGCCAGTAATACGGGTTAAAGAGCGAGTGTACTAATTTCACGTGACTTGCGATGGATTGATTTTTAGAAATTCCATTTCCATGTTTTTCAATTTGCCATAATATGTCTTGGATTTACGAGCATTTTTCTAACTTCTTGCTTGGGCTAAGAACAAAGATAGATATTTCTTTGTCACAAATCAGATGTAAAAAAAGAAAAATGACACCTAACATCTAGCATTAGGGTATTAAACTGCACTACCTTCTCAAATGATCTGTTCGAACTGAAACGAGAAAAATGAAATGTAAAACTAGTCTGTTTTGCCTAATTCTTACACAACCTTTGATTACATTTTTCTAAGCATAATAACAATTATTGTGACACTGAAGGAACGTACATATAAACTGAGGTTATTTTACAGGCGAGCTATACAGTTCTGAAGATCCTCCGTTTGTTTTCGTTTAACAGCTTTACCACAGTCTAAAACAGACAGTCGCGAAACTCGGGAAAAAAAATGCAACCATTTGACAGCTGAAGCGATACTAGCGCTCCAAGCGGCTGGGTAGCAAGCACAGTAGCAGAAAATGGCACTACCGAAACGAAGAATTTATTATTTATTATTGGTGTTGTTTGTATATTTGCTAGGCATTAAACGTGGTACTGTATTTCGTGACACAAATACGAAAACATTATTACACGAAAACCTCGTTTTCTGTTGTTGTCAGTTTGTAATAATAACATGCCAGTGCATTGAAATACATACGGCTCACACTAGCACGGTCGTAATCACAACATCCAAAAACGAATTAAGACAAGAAGCGAATTGTAACCTGGTGTGTTTAACTTCAAAATCAACTGATTTATGGTTATATAATGTACTGGTACGTAGTTACACGTTCCACATGTATTTTTTCTGCTGATTTTGAACATCTTAATACATTTGATACTGGTACTACACACGATTTTTACATTTTTAGAGACTAAGTGTAACGTCTTATAAAAGCCCTTTCACTTTATTCTTGCTCAGATGGCTTGCATGTGCCGTTCCCGTCATGTTTTTATCGTACCTACTCCCCAGGAATGTAAAGGAACTGTAAATCTTTAAGAATCGTTTCCTGCTAAAATCTCAGTTTGTCTGTACACGTTAAACTAGTTAGTTACGTTTTATTTTACATTTTATACAAACAAATCGCTGTTAACTTTCGACTATCATTGACCCATCACCAATTGTAGACTACTGTGCAAAAATTTGTTTTGACATCCACAAACCAATCAGTAGACTATCAAAAATAACTTTGAAGAAAAATACTAAGTTACCACTCTCACTCTGTGACAGATTCCATACACCCTTAAAAATTTAACGCACTTTATTCTATCCTACATTGTAAGAGCTTTTCATATTAGGGAAAATGCACATTATCTTCGTTTTTCTCCAACTACAATTTATCGCGCCGCAATAAGCTCCGAAATGCAGTCGCATTTTAAACGTGACGTTCGACTCCGTATCTAATCCACAATGGTTTCTCGACCCGGCCGCTTGGCAGCGCTGCAGTCGCCAGGTTGCAGAAAACTACCGGCAGTTTCCTGACTCTTTATGTTAGACTCTGGATGTACTGCAGATCACGCACAGACATATACTACTAGACTGGCAATGCCGTATACAGTATCATTGGTGTCAGTGAAGTCTCGCCGCCATATTTCTATACTATAAGGCCGGATCCACACATTGAACCCAACGTTGGCGCCAACAGTGTTTGTCCAATGTGTGGATCGGTGAAATAGCGTTGGAACCAACGTTGGTACGGATCCGTTGCTTGTCGGTATTTCGACCAAACATCAAAGGACGTTGGGCCAATATGGGTACGTCGTACACACCTTGGCGCCAACGTTTCATTCTGTCTTTGTCGTCTACTTATCTCGAAACTATTTCTTTCTTCGTCGCCGTTTTAAAGTTTCGATATCTGTTTGTAAATATTAGAACTGTATCAGAAAGTTATTCATTTGTGAAAGAAATCTCAAAAAACGAAATGCCACAGCAAACCTTAGGTACGAAATGTGAAATTAAAAACTTTTTAGACTTTCGACACACTCCACTTTTTAATTTAATTTTTAAAATTAACAGTACAGTACTTAATACTTCCTGTCAAGTTTTAAATATTGTTTTGCAAACTTCAAGCACTACTAGTGATATCAATCACATAGTTATTTTAAAAAGGAAGTGTAGACCTCTAAAACTGTCTTTTTTTTTTAAGTTTTAATAATGTGTATCGTTTACTTGTTGCATATTTTAAAAATTAAGGGTTTCGTACCGTAATTAATGTTCTGTAGGAAGTGATACAACACCCCATCATCTTTTACGCATGTTTCCTATTTTGGTTTACAATGAGAAAATGTAATTATTCACACTCAAAAGCGTTAACGCACTGGCCGCGATTTGTGCGTCAGATATCTACGTTGGCTCGAGACGAATTCGACTGAATATTGGCTCCAATGTGTGGGCTCTGTCTGAAAAATATTAGTCAATGTTGGCGTCAGCGTTGGTACCAATGTGTGGACGCGGGGAAAACGTATAAGCAGTCGTTTGCGTTATTATGGAAAACAGTTGAAAAATACCGATGAACTGACGTAACTATGCTGTCTTTAGACTTTTGACATATGGTAAATTCCAGTGTTGTATGTGGCTATAATTTTTTCAGATGGAGTAAGCTTTGACACATGCTGTAGAGCAATGAGTTGTATTGATTTGCTGTTATAAATCTCTACGAATTTCATTCAACTTCGGAGTTTCTTTCAGCAGTATGGTCATCAAAAAGTGTTGTTTTTTGTGGATAACTCGTAATCTCCTTTTGGGAGTTCTTACGAAATCTACAGTCTGCTTTGACACATACACTAATGATTCGCATTTCCTGTTTTTATTAACCAATTACTAGTTTCGATAAACTTTGGTTTTTTTAATAGAATGACCGTTATAAATGTGATATTTGTCATGGATAACACACATCTTTATTCTTCTGAGTGTTATTCAGATAAGTACAATTTGTTTTAACTGTACAGAACAGTAAAATTTTACTTACCATTCCAGTGGCCTCACATGATTATGTTGGCAATATCAACAAAACGGTAGAAAGCTCTCACCAAGGTGTTAATATTCTTTGAAATCCACACAGACTAACTTGATTAGAGTTTCGTACAGACTATGAAGTAAACAAATAATGCTGTTTCTGCTCTATGGTTGATAGGTTCTTGTATGTACTCTCGTTCACATAGTAAAACTAATGGCCCTCATAAACAAAGACTTCATGACAAAACATTAGAGTTGTTATGCGATTGGCTAATGCCAACGTCACATGATTGACAACATAATCACTCGAGACCGCCAGAACGCTAAGTAAAATTTAACCGTAAGTAACACATTCTTCTCATAACAAGATTCGACAGTGTACGCCTATGTATTAAACAAAATTATTACGGAAGTATTAGCCCAAACGCAAATCACGATCAAACCAATTGGTAAAGCTTACGACGTCATATCGTATGAGAAGATCATAGCAGTATCACAGACAAAAGCCTTCTGACGTGAGGTGAGGCAAGATGGCGGCGTCAGGTTTTAGCCACAGAGGGACGTTTGCCAGTCTAGTAATGTATGTCTCTGAAATCACGTGTTATAATGTATCTCTGGTTTGACATCTATCGGCATCACCAGGTACTTCTCATTTTTATCTCTGGACCTTTCCGGCGGTACATTCGGGGGGCTAGACGCATGTTTATTCGTGCTAACCTTCAAGTACCGGCTGAAGCGCCGTATAGGTTTGCAGCTGTTAGCTGGAATTACAACCGCGGGTCCGTCCACACACACACACACACACACACACACACACACACACACACACACACGCCGCCTTCTCCTTCGGTTTCCCGCCGCGCCGTATTTTCGGCGATCCCGCCGATAGCCGGTCTCTGGGCAAACACTCGCTCTGTTTCCATTGGGCCGCTGCTTTCATCAGCGCGCGCGTGCCTTCTGCCTCCTCTGCGCAGATGAGATTTCCTTTCACGCGCCGCCTCCCCCTCCCCCCACATTCAGAACTCAAAAGTGCAAAATCACAATTTGGTCCTCCTCTCATTTCGGAAGCGGACGCTCACTCCGCAGCGGACGTTCCCCGTTATTACGGCGATTTCTCCATAAAGAGATGAGTCAGCGCTCTCGGAAATTCTGACGCCGCTCTGTGGGACTTCTGAAGGAGAATCATAATATATACTTTTGAACAGACTGTGTAGTATAATTCGCTTATCGTCCATTTCATTTAACGGGTGGATGGAATTCTGTGGCTGCGCAGGAGTGGCCGTGCACCGTAAGGCGCCTTGCTGCGGAGTGAGCAGCTGCTACACGTCGGAGATTCGACTCCTCCCTCGGGCATGGATGTTGTCGTTAGTGTATGTTATGTTTAAGTAGTTTGTACGTCTAAGGAGTGATGACCACTGTAGTTTCGTCCTATAGCTTTACAAACGTTTTATGAAACCCTACGAGTGATTCCATACAGGGGGTTTCAGGAGGAATCAGTGGGGGCGCGTCCTATGTGTTCACTAGTTCAGTGGACCCCAGAATATCAGAATATATATATATATATATATATATATATATATATATATATATATATATATATATATATATAATAGAAAATGTGTTTAAACTATCATTCTTCGTTTAAATATATATTAAGAAACCCTGAGACGGTTTTTCGTCTTAAATATGTCCATGACATTGAAGATGAAGGGGAAGCATCTGGCTACTCGAGCTCTGGTGGAGCATGCATGGTCCTGAAGCAAAGGCATCACAAATTGTAATTCATTGCTTCACCTTCATCTTCAATGTCATGGACGTATTTGAGACGAAAAACCGTCTCAGGGTTTCTTACTTTATATTTAAATTTATATTTATATCATCTTAGCATCAATGTTCCACTATTACCATTACCGGGGTGCTATTCCGCTGCATGGAGAGCCTTGGCAGTAGTGGCAATTATCTATGGAACAAGGAAGCTGAATTAAAGTTTGTGACATGGAGGGAAGTCGTACTTAAACAATTCCGAGGCGCCTTAATCGTTAGTGGTGCGTTGTTCTAACGGTAAAACGTATGCCTGGAAATTTGGGTTCGGTTCCCAGCCTCATCACAAATTTTAATTCATTGCTTCACCTTCATCTTCAATTCTTTATTTAGTTCTTGTATTAGATCATTTTACATGCACATTGAAAGTATTTTTGTACCATGAGAAACGTTTTACGTCATGGAGACACCGCGTATACGAGTCGTAGCGTGGCCGCTTAATATAGACGGCAGTGGCCGCAGCAGTGCAATGCGCATGTGCGGCTGAGGTTGGAATTTTCTTCTGAATCCGCTGGAGGCAGCATATCGGCGCTCCAGCAGTAGGGAGGGGCGAGGGGAAACGTCGCTTTTAACACTGGCGTTGGAGCTGGTAGAGACACCAGCTCCTGGCTACTCTAGCTCTGGCGGAGCACGCATGGTCCCAAAGCAAGACACTGGAGCTACTGTGCACCTCGCCTTGCGCAGGGGCAAATCCTCCATGGAGGCAACATCCGCCCTTCATATTTGCTATTAGCGCATTGAAGATTCATAAAAAACACAAGATATTTGGTAAAATAACTATAAATTACTGCAATCAATTTTTATGAACCCAATCTTCTTTTTACCAGATTCGGGAAATGTATCGCGATTTTGAGGGTAAATGACATTTATACTCTTCGTTGTAACAAATATTTAACCGTTTGAAAAGATGTGGGGAAGAGCTGCGTTTGCGCATGTGTAGGGTTAGGGACGGGGAGGGGGGGCGGGTGCTGCTTACGTGACCTGAAGATAGCTTGTCTCTTCATAGTATCAGATTCATTTTTTTGCAGTCACTTAACAGTGTAAACAGTTACTTACTGTGTTTTACTGTTCATGGGCATATTCATATCGAAACACAACCACTGAATTATCTATCTGCGTGTTAATTTTTTTCTTTTTAATAATGATCAATGCCCTATGTTTATGTATCTTTGCCCCATATTTATAAACGTTTCCACCCGTGTGATCGAACTTGTGTGTTCATTTGAATGTGAATGTGTGTTCTTAATATTGACTGACTGCCGCACAATGGCTTACAGTCGCCGCCTCCCGCTTTAGGCCTCGTTTTGCTGTAGTTAAGAAAGCATGGCTTCGTTTGTCGTCTGCGCTGGCGTCTGCTGGCTGGCCAGAGACAAGCATACTTGCCAAGATGGCGAGATGGCCATGTTCTTAGTGTCGAACCAACCTAATCTTGGAAGAAATAGGTGACAGTAGACCTCTCTGGGAGCGGTTGTAGAGGGAATTGTCTTGGCCAGGTAGCAAGGGTTGATAAACACTAGTCTCTGAACGCACTCTGCGTCGCTTTTAGCGCGCTCTACATCTGGTGTATGTCGGGGGAAGGTTCTTCTGAGGACTTAGAGCTTTAGTCTTCACTCTTCATTCTGGTTCCAACGACTGAGGAAGTAAGTATTCCGGCGAATCATACTGAGAGAAAGGCATGCTATTAGGAGGTTGATTTATTTATGATCAGGCAGTCTCGATTTTTTAGTTGTTTTGAGTAATTCTTCCTCTATGAGAGGTGAAGTGTTTCTTAATTTACAGAACTCGAGTAAATTCAGTGTAGATTTATTTTTTGCATTTTCATTCTAGTGATGATTGTGTGTCTGGTTTTGCTCAAGTTAGTTCAACTGTTCAAATGTTTGTAGAGCTTATGAGACTTAACTATAGGATCATCAGTCCCTGAACTTACAAACTACTTATGAACTAGCTAATACTAAGGACAGTACAAGTATACATGCCTGAGTGGGGCTTCAAACCCCTGACCCCATGGTGGCTGTGCAGACCATAACTGGCATGCTGCAGACCGCTTGGCCACCGCGGCTGGCTTAAGTTAGTATACACGTGTGTGGCCTTCAGTCTTTGTGTAAACCTAGTATGTTTGAATTTCCTTTGTGTTTTTACCCAACATTTTCACGTTGTTTCTGTATCCACAAGTTTGCTAAATATTTCCCAGATTTTCTGATTTGATTCCGTCTTTCCTGTCTTGTATGACCGATTGCACCAGTTTTATCAATACTAACTTTCTTCTATACGAATTCTCACGTGTGTCCTACTCGCTTATTCTGAATTAATTTCCTTTGTAAATTTTATGTAATTCACCATGGGCACACAACATGTGGTACTTAAGAATAGTATCCTGCTGCCTTCCCACACATGAGTTCATTAGTGCACAGTATAATTTAAAATTTTGTGATCGAAACGCCTGCCATGTTTTCAAGATGCCACCTATGCTTCGTTTCGCTGCTGCTTTCATGTGTTCCAGGGTTGTAATGTACTGCCAAGCTTTATGTGTGTGTCTGTGAATGAATGAATGTGCTTTCAGCTACCCATTGTGTATTTGAAAATTTCCTCCCACATTACCTCCATATTCTTAAAGGGCAGAAACAAGTTAAATACAGGCAGTAATTATGTGTTTTAATTCACTTTTGTACATGGTGTGTGCTTAATCTGGTCTCCCCACATTTATTTGCTTGTTATTTTACTGAATAGATCATGATTTTAAAATATCAAACCTCTGCTTTATGATTTCATGCTCCCTGTCCCATGTTTAATTATGTATTCATTTATTCTTTTAACATTGAGTGAGCAGTTAGATAAATTTCCGTTGCGCATGTACTGTGGCCAATCATAAAGTAATTTACAGCAGCAGTGAGTATTTTAACTTACATTCACAGATGTCAACTGCCTGAGATTTTGCTTATTTTAATAACAGGTTACTTTCAATATGTTCTTGGTGTTTATTATCAAAGAAGAATGAACAACATTCAGTATCTTTTAGAAACAAGTTACTCAACTGGCACTGAAAGAAGTGAACCCCCCAATCATCTGAAGCACCAGCTGCCATTGTGAGGAATTGTAAATACGTTAGCAGATGGTATAACAGACGAATTTCCATAGAGATGTCACTGTCCATACTTTTGTTGCGTACAGAGATTGTCTTCAATGTTTTGCTACACCAAGTAACACATTCTTCGGTTTCCGTCCTTGTCAAGTGGTTACAACTCCACGAGGTTTCGGCCAAGCACTCCTTGGCCATTGCTATGCGGTATGGCTGCCAAGTGGCTGGACTTACATACACTAGCTGCAGGCCGTGACATCACTGGTACCCTGCAACGTCGCCATATATGGGCATGCATAGGCTTGGTGATCTGTGCGCTCACTTTAACTCTGCAATCGCTGGATCCCACAATGTGTTCAGCTGCAGGCTCTCTGTTAAGGATGTGGCCATTTGTAGTTCTAATGTTTATGCTTTCTTTAATTATGCAGTCCCGTGAGTAGTTAGTGAGAGCCATGATGGAGGTAACACTTCTCTAATCTTTCTTTTTTTAAAGTAATGCACCCATTTTCTATAATTTTATATGATGTTAATATTCGTGATATCAATTTATTTATTTAAATTTTTTTGAAAATTACGTTTTTTGAGGCTTTATTTGCATATTAATAAAAAGAGAAACATAATAATACTTCACGAACTGAACAAGCAAAAGGAACTGTCGCCAACTAACAGAGAAGCCAATAGGTACTGTAAAAGAAAGTCATTTGCGATTTCTTTTATCTTCAAACCAAAGTTAGTATCCTCCTTTCATTAAAAAAGAAAATTAAGAATAAACAAAAATACGTGCATTTTTCATTTAAAAATTACTATTATATATGTGTCAATTACATTAAATTTGAGACTTCAATGGCCGAAGTATTCCAATAAAAAAAGTAGGATTACAGTGTGATTGGAACCACCTAATTTATGTTAAGTGGGAAAATCTACAACGCTACCAAATAAGATGCAACGACTATTACGACAAATGACACCCTAACATGTATTTCAATGTGATTGCCACATTTAAAGGTCGCTGTTCTCAACAATTTATCAGTTGCTTCGAATGGCTTTGGCTGATTACTCTTTGAGGTTTCAATTCAAGAAATAAAAAAAATTCATAAATCCGATACCCATGTGGTAAGAGAAAACAGAGAGTAATAACAATAGACAGTCTATTTATTTACACCTTGCTGGGTGATTTGATAAATTTTCTGTAATTTACAGTCGAAGTTGTACAACTGTTTCATTCTGTTTTTAATTACTGATATCGATTTTCAAATCAATTAAATTTCACAAGAAATAAAATGAGTAGGCTCGCATTAATTTGAAAGAGGAAGAGGAGCAACGTGGTGGAAATGGAGTGTATATAATCAGCTCGTAAAATAATTAAGCAGCTTTCATGTTACTAGCCAGAGAGAAGGGTTTTGCCACGGTGGAGTAGCCGAGCGGTCTGAAGCATCTCGCTGTGGAGCGCGCGGTTGCTCGCCGTGGAGGTTCGAGTCCTCCCTGGGGCATGGGTGTGTGTGTTTGTCCTTAGGTTAGTTTACCTAGGTTTAAGTAGTTTGTAAGCTACGAACTGATAACCACGCAGTTTGGTCCCATAGATTTACAAACATTTGAACATTTTTAGAAGGGTCTTTACAGTTTAATTAACATGGTGCTCTATGTGTAAAAAATTAACTGAAGTAACACTATTGTTGTTCATAAGATTCCATCCAGTGGCGCCGCTGACCAGCTAAGCAGCGGGTCACAGCATATGAACAATCGGCTTCAAGCTTCAGCACAGCAGTAACAATAGCGGCAGCATCAAAGCTGGTCGTGGCGGCACACGTTCTCAATGGGGGCATCTAGTTGGCGACACATTGTCATGTTGGCTTGTGCTTGGCAAATTATAGTTACGTTGTGATTTGTTACATGTGTACTACTCCAAATATCCAGTGGCAATCTGCAAAAAAAAAAAAAAAATTCTTTAAGAGCTTCTGGGAGGGAGGCTTCAGCCCCATTAACCTGTCTATCTGTCTGTAAATCTATCGGACCAAACAGCGTGGTCATCAGTCCATAGCTTACAAACTACTTAAACCTAGGTAAACTAACCTACGGACAACACACACACTCATGCCCCAGGAAGGACTCGAACCTCCACGGCGAACAACCGCGCGCTCTGCAGTGCGCAGCTTTAGACATTAGCCTGTCCCCCGTCGCCCCGTCCCTGACCCCTGTGACTGTGCCACTGATCACAACTGTCAGTTACAGCTCGTTGATCTTGGTCAATGTACCTGAAGTAGCAGCAAAGTAAATGTTTTGTTTTCTATAACACCTTCAGTTATGCTGAACTTCTTTTTGTTGTATGGCGGTGTTCAAATGGAAAGGTACAGAATGACACTGTAGACATAATTCAAAAGTAATCGCCAGAGGCCTAAACTATCTCACTGTTTAATGAGTTGAGGGATTCCCTGTTCCCAGAATTCTTATGGCTGTAACAAGAGCCAGTCCTCTACTGTGTCCTTCAGTTAGTCATCCTATTTGAAGCGCTTGCCTTTGTTTTCTTAACGGAACAAACAGATGGAAGTCACAGGGCGACATGTCTGGGCTGTAGGATGGATGCTCGTGCTGCTCCCAGGTAAATTTCGTCAGTGCGCTATGTGTGACCCTGGAGATGTGTCGACGAGTATTATCAAAGAGCAGAACCGTTCCCTCCTTGAGGAGTCCAGGCCGTTCTAGATGGACTTGCCTAGGCTATGGAGTGTCTTACTGTTAATGATTTTCTATGCTCCAGGAATTTTAGTATCAGACTTCATATATCGAAAAAAGACAGTATCACCTTGCCTACTGCGGGATGTGACTATATGGAAATAATGTCCGTACAGTCGCGCAATTAGTGTAAGTAATGGTATTGTTTGGGAAGATAAAGGACCGACAGGGGACGCAGAAAGTGGGGAAGTGTCGGGATAAGCCGAGCAACAGGTCGGGGGTTCGTCCAGTCAGCGGATATGTAGGAAAGGCTGATGCTTTGTACTCAAAAGTAATGAGGTCTGTTAACCGAGTGACACTTAACGGGAAGGCTAGAGGACATTTGTGAGTTCCACAGCCACGGTGGAGCGGCCGAGTGCATCAAGGCGCTCTGCTACGATGTGTGAGGGCGTTCGCCATCGGGGGTTCGAATAGCCCCTAGCGCATGTATGTTTCTGCCGTCTTTAGTATAAGCTATTTCATAAGTAGTTTCTAAGTTTGAATTTGAATTTTTTGAGTTCCACACTTCAGTAAAAACCTATAAAATTATTTACCGTCAACATTCAAGACCTCTACGATGTCAGAATAATTATCCACATCTGATGAGTCTAAAATAGTTTCAATATCTCAAAAAGTACAAATGTTTATGACTACTAAATCAAAATATAGAAAAATCAATCTTAACCCATAACTGGTGGGGTGATAATTTTGCAACGCAACTGGTGAGGTCGGGTTATTTATATCCATTAATTTCCATGGCTGTCATACTTCAGTGGTAAAGGAGAAATGAAAAGTTTGTACTTAAATTTCAAAAGTGACCTTTATTGATATCACTGACAACTTTTGGCAGCAGAAAATTATTTAAAGTTAGCAGAGTAGACAACTTTTCAAATATATGTAAGGCCATAAAAAATTTGAAACGTTTTTCATAATCCAAATGTCAGCTAATTTTTTGTAAGCAATTACATCATATTTTAGTATTATAGTATAAAGAAACAACGAACCTTTGTAGAAACACACTATTCTTTTACAAATTATTACACGCACAAGAATTTGCGAGTCATTACCCTACGCAATCTCAAAATGTAGGCATTGCAGCTGTTACAGATGTCTTTTGTTTTCCTGTCAGAGGCTGGTAGCCACTTCTTACACCTCACTTGTTTGCCCAAGTCTCATCTGATTTCGTATGTAACAGGTATCTGGAGTTTTCTACTGAAGTTCAACCACAATTCACGGGGGAAATGGTTGATTAGAAGCCGTCGAATGAGGTGAGGCTTTACAAGTTCTTTGGCAAGATTTTTTTTATATATTCCAATCTGGTTAGCTCTGAATTGCATGGAATGCACGGTAGATAACATACGATAACTAGGCTAATGTTCATGAGAGTAAAAAATATGGTTAGGTAACTGATGTGTTTATCAATAAGCAGAGTTTCTAGTAATAACGAATCAAATAAACTCACTGCTTGGATGAGAACTGCGCCCAGGATTATTGGCTATCATAGGAAACCTGCCAGATGCCATACCACCTATAAAATAGTATACGAGAATGTTCCAAAAAAGTTCCGCGACAGGTGAGGTTGGGTTGAAAATACCCAGTAATTTAAAAAACCGCGTATAAGATCAAACAATTGACCAGTCTGTTAAGTACCGCGCAACAAACTGACTTGTAGATGTAGCAATCAACAATGATGTTCTCACAACAATCTGGTAATAACGTGGTTTTAAAGGTTTAGATGGGTATTTGACACTTTTGAATGAGTCATGAAATTTCAACTAACTCTTAGATGATAGCTTATTGTCTCTAGCTATCATTTTGACAGCTCCACACTTGTATATATTTATTTAATGACTGATTTGACAGATAGTGCAGACAGTATAGAACACACACGCAGTCGGGCTCAGCGACAGTACAGCTAGCCACTAAGCTGTTGCTTTCCAAATGTCCGAGGACACACATAGCGGAGCAGCAGCTGCCGGCAGACGCGCCACGCAGCCCGCAGAACTGTCCCGCGCGTCTACCGTGAGACACCCTGCAGATGCAGACAACCCCACAGCGAAACAAAGAAGACAGACGGCTTAACCAGTGAGCCAGCGAGGAAGGTGGCCGGCGTTTCCACGTATAGCCGTTCCTTCGGCCGCCGGACGGACAGAGCTGGTTTGTACCTGGTGAGGAAGGCCCGTGCAGTTCCACCGTCGAGTGCAGCAGAGGCCGGCCGGCGACTGCCAATTGTAGGGCTGGCTCATTAGCCGCCCTCCTTTGTTGGCGCCCGACAGTGGCGCTGCCGGCGGCCGGCCGCAGAACCAAAAGGCGCGCGCCCACAGGAAGGCCTTTCCTGCCACAGGTAGCCCGGCCTCTCATCACTGCTCGGTTCGTAATGAACTCCGCGCCTCTACCTCCGTCCTCTTCAGCGCTCTTACACCTGGCGGCAGAGCATACACCATCTACTCCCAACACATATTCTAGTGGCGTCAGTGGCATAACTAGGACTTGGCTTTGGGGGTGGGGGGGAATAGATCTGCTTGACGAGAAAAATTTTAGTCAGTACCACTCCACTCCCGTTGAAAGCTTATGCAAAACACCCCAAATTTCCAATCTTTACCTTTACCAGATTGCTGTTATAAGATTTCTTTCTTCTTCTTCTTTTTTTTTGGGGGGGGGGGTTCTGGGGGGGTTCTGGGGGGGGGGGTTCTATCCCCCCTTAGTTACGCCACTGAGTGGCGTATATAAAGGGAAGGGGCAGGTTGCCTAGCCACAGTGGAGTAGCCGAGGGGTCTAAAGCACCTCGCTGCGGAGCGCGCGGTTGCTCGCCATGGAGGTTCGAGTCCTCCCTGGGGCATGGGTGTGTGTGTTTGTCCCTAGGTTAGTTTACCTATGTTTAAGTAGTTTGTAAGCTACGGACTGATGACCACGCAGTTTGGTCCTATAGATTTACAGACATTTTTTTGCAACTTGCCTACCCAGCCATTCCTAACGGCAGGGTACGAAATTTACAGTCTCCAGTCGCCATTGGCGAGCGAAAATTAGCAGCTGGCGATCTGGGCTTGTATATAAATTTTATTCTTTGAAAACACTACAGCTGTATTTAGAATTGTCCGAAGAGATAAGCGGTAATGCAGGCCTACATTTCCAGTTAGAATGGCTTTTCGTGGCCTGGATATTCCCATGGGAGTTCACTTGCATTCTATTGACTCCACTTCAGTGAATTGCGTGTCGATGATGATGAAAGTGGTGATGAGGACAAACACACAGTGCCCAGTCCCATGATACTCTCCACGTAGGCCAACCTACGGTGTCATCTGCGAACAACCTACGAGAGCTGCTCAGAATTTCTCCCCAAACGTTTATGTAGTTAAGAAACTAAAGAGGACCAATAACACTACCCTGTGAAAGGAGGATATCACCTCAGTTTTAGTCGATGCCTTACCATCGATTGCTACAAACTTGTCCTCTCTGACAGGAAATCCCCTATCCAATCACAAATCTGGGGCGATATTCCATAACCACGCAATTTGATTAAAAGCCGTTTGTGTGGTTGTCTTTACCTTTGGGCAGAATGTGACCAACGGTATTGTGTGTATAAAATGGTGTTTTGAAATTTCTGGATTTTAGTTTCTTGGAAACATTCACAGAAATGTGTCCTAAATATGGGAATGTGCACCATTTACTATGGTCTTGGGATGTTTACGATATGTTAATGAAATAGGCAGATAGTTATTTGTGTTGTAGAGTTCAAGTATCATAAATGTTGTGGCGTAAAGTCAGCGCCACACACCAGAACTAAGAGAACGATCAACAAGCAGGCGCCGAGCATCCTGGAGGGAGTAACCGAAGATGCGCGCCCTCTACAAGCAGCTATATGTAGGCCGACATACGTCTGGACGCCCGTCAGTTACTATTCAGGAATACGTCAGTTACTAGTGAGAGCCCGGCAGCTACTATTAAGAACTCAGCTACGAAAGAACTAGGACAGTACTGAGATAGAACGCGGCTACGAACTTAGCAGTAATTAGGTTTCAGCGCAGCTAGCATCATATGGACGACGCCGCGAGAAGCAAAAAGAGAGAAGAAACAGATTTATGAAATTTCCTGGCAGATTAAAATTGTGTGCCGGAACCGGGACTCAACCTGGGACCTTTGCCTTTCGCGGGCAAGCGCACTACCGACTGTACTATCCCGACACGACTCACGATGCCGCCTCACAACTTTACTTCCGCCAGTACCTCGTCTCCTACTATCCAAACTTCACAGAAGCTCTCCTGCGAACCATGGAAGACTAGCACTCCTGGAAGAACGGATATGGTGGAGACATGGCTTAGCCACAGCCTAAGGGATGTTTCCAGAATGAAACTTTCATTCTGCACCGTAGTGTGCGCTGATATGAAACTTCCTGGCAGATTAAAATTGTGTGCCGGAACCGGGACTCGAACCTGGGACTTTTGCCTTTCGCGGGCAAGCGCACTACCGTAGGAGGCGAAGTACTGGCGGAAGTAAAGTTGTGAGGCGGCATCGTGAGTCTTGTCGGGATAGCACAGTCGGTAGTGCGCTTGCCCTCGGAAGGCAAAGGTCCCAGGTTCGAGTCCCGTTCCGGCACACAATTTTAATCTGCCAGGAAGTTTCATATCAGCGCACACTCCGCTGCAGAGTGAAAGTTTCATTCTGGAAACAGACTTATGTTCTTAAGTTGAGTATTGTAACTTTCAGTCCATAAATATCTTGTAATACTAACTATATCCCATAAATGTCTTGTAATACTAACTATATCAGTGTTTAAGATGTCAAAGGATCATGCACTAGTACCTTTATTGACAACCAGACCGGGGTCGAGAAACAACAAAAGGCGACGAGGTCACAACAATAAAATTAAAAAAAGAGAGAGAGAGAGAAAGAGGGAGAGAAAATCCTATACCCTTGTGGTCTGCTTATTAGACTTTCTGCTACAAAGAAACTGGAGAATGAGTCATACCTCACAGCATGTAGGCCAGCGCGTCATAATTACTCGGCCCCTCGTGTTTGTTCTCGTAAACGAGGAGCGACCGAGTGGCGTAGCGAGGGCAGCGGCTGGCTACAAAGGGTTGCAGCAGGCGCCCTGAGCGACCGCAGCCGCAGCCGCCAGAAGAGCCCTCCGCCACGCGCCGCGGGCAGCCTACCCCCCCCCCCCCCCCCTCTCCCCCTGGGCTGATGGTGGATCCACCACTAATCAAGCGCGCGGCCAGACCTAGCACGGACCCCGCGCCAGCGATTACAAGTCTCTCCCTGTGCGCGCCGCTCCTAATCCCCAGCAGCTCCACTCCTGCCAAGTGATCTCTCTGCGCTGCGCTGGGAGGGGCGGAGGGGTGGGGGGTGGAAGGGCTGCCGGCTACTGCTGCCGCTCACCCCTCTACTCGTTGAAACAAGCCTCCTGTCTTCCGCAAGTGATCAGGGAAAGCTGAAATATGGTCCGTGAAAGATATAAAATTACAAACTTGTAGTCATTATAATCATTAATCCTGTTACGACGCTCGCACGTTTGGGGAGTCTATATCTATAGTAGTGGTGAGTTTCCCCTGAGGCGGCGCTTTGATCTGCCACAAGGAAGTTAGTTTCGATGTGCCATCGCTGGCCGATGGCTAGCTGGAGGCGTGTGACGCACGCGAAGTCTGTGACGGATTGACTTTCGAATAGCGCTGGTCGCCTGGGTTCCTCCGGAGGTGTTGTACCCGACTTGTAGCCCGCCGCCAGCGTGGAGCGATGGAGTAACAGCTTGGCGTCCACCAAGTTCTAGTCGCCTGGGTAGCTGTCATGATGTTGTTACCGTCGTTGCGGGCCGACGTGAGCGCAGAACTTAGCGTTCCTAGAGGCGCAGTCTCTGTTTAGTCCTTAAGTATTTTGCAGGTGAATGTTTGGGCAGCGGGACAGGTAGCTGCAGATAAGTACTTAACGTGGGCGACGGCGTGCTGTGCCGCGTGTGTCACCTAGTCGAGCAAGTTCTCTTTCATCTGCTCCCGAGTGTAAGTGCTGTCCTGATAGACTTTGTACGAGCGACGGAAGGCTTTAATTCTCGGTGTCCTTCCGTGTCGGGCTCTGCTGTACACCTTGTGAACGTTGGTGCCCCAGGCTTCGTTGGTTATGCAATAGTCTGTTGTGTGCCTTTTGAACAGAAGTTCGTCGAGAGTAGGGTGTTTTTCTCCTAAACTTTGTTTTGAATTGTGGATTGTGTCTGATGTTTCTTATAGTTGTCCCGGCATTGGTGTCCGCCCCCATCTGAGTGTCGTTATTCTGATGGGCAGTCTTGTTCGATTCGATTGTGGAGGTCTGCACTGTGCGCCCTGGTGGTTCTGGAGCACCTCTGGCTTCGTGTTGGAACAACGTCGGCTCTGAGTCGTGGGAGAGGGTCGGTTAGAAAACTGTTACTGGGCTGATCTCTTACAGACAGTTGTGGTTTGGCATTTGACACTAAAGTGTGGTATTGATGTTTAAGCAATTGTTTCATGCCTTCAATTTTTTTTTACTAACCCTTACTGTTTCTGCAAAGAATACTTAAGTATTTGAATTTTGTACTAGCAGTACTACTGAATTGCTTAAAATCACACTCATTAAAACATAGTAAAATTTTAAAATTCGAATAAAGGCTAGTACAAAATTCAGTAGTTTTACAACTACTGAATTGCTTAAAATCTCACTCATTAAAACATAGTAAAATTTTAAAATTCGAATAAAGGCTAGTACAAAATTCAAATACTTAAGTATTCTTTGCAGAAACAGTAAGGGTTAGTAAAAAAAAAATTGAAGGCATGAAACAATTGCTTAAACATCAATACCACACTTTAGTGTCAAATGCCAAACCACAACTGTCTGTAAGAGATCAGCCCAGTAACAGTTTTCTAACCGACCCTCTCCCACGACTCAGAGCCGACGTTGTTCCAACACGAAGCCAGAGGTGCTCCAGAACCACCAGGGCGCACAGTGCAGACCTCCACAATCGAAACGAACAAGACTGCCCATCAGAATAACGACACTCAGATGGGGGCGGACACCAATGCCGGGACAACTATTTGTTATTTTAAAAGGATGGTACTTAACGTTTTCCCTTGGTTTAAATTGTTGAAGTGATTTCTTTAAAGAAGTCCTTTAGGGCTTTTATTATTGTTAATAAACCTGTGTGCATGAGATTTGTTGAGTTTACCATTCTGCCATCCTGTCCTTAGTTTCCTTATTTCCTGAACTGCTTTCAATGGTGCCCCCTTCATCTGCATCATAGCACATCCTGTCTCACATCGTTGTTGTTGTTAAGATGGTCTTCAGTCCACAGACTGATTTGACGCAGCTCTCTACGCTCCCCTGTCCTGTGCAAGTCTCTTCATCTGAGAATACGTTCGGCAACCTACATCCTTTTGAATCTGCTTACTGTATTCGTCTCTCGGTCTCCCTCTTCGAGTTTTACCCCACACACTTCCTTCTAACGCTAAGTTGACGATTACTTGATGTCTCAGGATGTGTCCCACTAACCTATCCCTTCTTTCAGTCAGGATATGCCAGAAGCTCCTTTTCTAAAAAAAAAAAAAAAAAAATGTTCAAATGTTTGTACAACTTATGGGACTTAACTACGGGGTCATCAGTCCCTAAGCTTACAAACCACTTATGAACTAGCTAAGACTAAAGACGGCACAAATATCCATGCCCGAGGGGGGATTCGAACCCCCGACCGTAGTGGCCGTGCTGACCGTGACTGGAGCGCCTCAGTCACCTCGGCCACCGCGGCCGGCTCTCCTTTTCTCCCTTATTCGGTTAAGCACCTCCTCATTAGTTACGTGATCTACCCACCTAATTTTCATCATTCGTCTGTAGCACCACATTTCAAAAGCTTCTATCATCTTTTTATCTGAACTCCTTATAGACCACGTTTCACTCCTATACAATGCTACACTCCAGACAAATGCTTTCAGGAAGGACTTCCTAATATTTAAATTAATATTAGATGTTAACAAGTTTCGCTTCTTAAGAAATGCTTTTCTTCCCATAGCCATTGTGCATTTTATATCTTCTCTACTTCGCCCATCAGAAGTTATTTTGCAACCCAAATAACAAAACTCATCTACAACTTTTATTGCCTCATTACCTAATATAATACCTACAGCATCACCTGATTTTCTGACATTACATTCCATTACCTTCGTTTTACCCTTGTTAATGTTCATCTTATATCTTCCTTTCAAGACTGTCCATTCCATTCAATTGCTCTTCCAGATCCATTGAAATATCTGACAAAATTACTATGTCGTCGGCAAACCGCAAACTTTTTATTTCTTCTCCCTGAACTTTAATTCCCTCTCCAAATTTCTCCTTCCATTCTTTCACTATTTGCTCAATGTATAGATTGAACAACACTGGGGAAAGCCTACAACCCTGTCTTACTCCCTTCCCAACCTCTGCGTCCCTTTCTTGCCCTTTGACTGTAATACCCGCTGTCTGGTTTTTGTAAAGGTTGAATATAACTCTTCGCTCCCTATATTTTACCTTCAGAATTTGGAAGAGTGTATTACAGTCGACATTGTCAAAAGCTTTCTGCAAATCTACAAATGCTAAAAATGTAGGTTTGTCTTTCCTTAGCCTATCTTCTAAGATAAGTCTCACATCATCAATTAAAAATTTAATTTACAAATTACATATCCCTCCAAATTCTTGGACATCACAAGCACTGTGTCGCCTACCATACCCACCTCCCATCCCTCACGTGGATTCTTCCCCCACTTCCTGCAGTTCCCTGAACACATCTTGTAATGATTTTGCCGCAGTTGGTAAAATTAAAATTCGTAGCACTAATTTGCTTGTTGTTCACCAGCCTTACGGTATCATTACGAAAATAAATATGAATCACTCCTTTCAATTAGGCAATTATCGATACAAAAATACTTGGTTTCAATTTTAGACAATTTCTTATCACTAGGGTAG
This sequence comes from Locusta migratoria, assembly GCA_026315105.1. Taxonomy (NCBI): domain Eukaryota; kingdom Metazoa; phylum Arthropoda; class Insecta; order Orthoptera; family Acrididae; genus Locusta; species Locusta migratoria. The sequence goes on along the minus strand of CM048750.1, from coordinate 34,224,278 downwards.
CTGGGATTCCTAATCCTAATAAATAAGAAATCGGAGGATTCAATGTTCAGTATAGTAATCTCTATCTACATAAAAGCGAAAGGACACTCATTCAGACACTTACTCACTCACTCACTGACTAAACACGAAATCTCGAAAACTACTTCACCTATGAAGCTGAAATTTATCAGGAATGTAGTTCATCGGTAGAAGACGTCAGCTAAGAAAGGATTTTGCGATAGGGCGGATAGTTCAGGAGATTTGACGTCATAAACGATGAAAACTTCCCCGTATTGCGGCACGTGATAGTGTAACTTTATCAGTCCACTATTTGAGAAGGAGAGGACTTAGCGACTTGCAACAAACTTCAAACATAATTTCAAACCTTTAAGAAACTTTTTTTCGCTGACAACCCCAGCAAAATGATGATAGAAAAAAAGTTTGTCGTTTACTACTTTTTCGGCGTTCATGAAGTAAAATTACGGCATTTGGCATGACGTTACAATTTATTACTCGTAAACTATTAATTTTATTCGCGAGAAATGTTACTGACAGTAACACATACCACTGAACGTTCGTTCGAAATTTTATCATAGTACGACACACAGTTCATGAGATATGGAGTAATAAACAATTACGTTAATGAAAACCCGCCACATCAAGCATGCCTTTTGATTTGTTACGTCTTTCCTACTAACTCTATTCACGACGTATTTTGCAAACGTTTTACATATGCACCACTCGATGTACCTTCGCAATAATATCATATTACGACATATAGTTCAGGTGCTATGACGTCAAACACATTGAAATACATGAAACTTCGCCTTAAAAAGCATGAGGTTGTAATTTACTACGTCTTTACTACCAAATGAAGTTACAACACATTTCGCAGGCAATTTCCTAATATTCCTCTCTAGCAACCTGGTAAATAATGTCTTTGTAGGACCCATAATTCAGGAGATATCTTTATATATATATATATAAGCTAAAGGTCACTCACTCACAGACGAAACACGAAATCTCTAAAACTACTGCACCTATGAAGCTGAAATTTTGCCAGTATGTAGTTTAAAGGTAGAAGATGTTATCTAAGAAAGTATTTACAATAGAAAATTGGATATAATTCGAACTGAAAATAGCACAATACAAGACTCAAGTTTTAACCACATACATGAACGCAGTTTCCATGAGCAGCTAGGCAGCAGAACGAGAGGTAAAATACTGAAAATGACAACGAAAATGTGAGACATTTTTTAAAATTCTTATTTAGCCTTGTGTTTCATAAAATATAATATTTTGCCTAAGTACAAAAAGCTAACGTGAAGGTATTGTGCTGATGTTTCTAAACATTCGTCTATGCCTGAAATAAAGGGAAAATAAAACTTGCTGTTATACATTTGCTATTGTAATATATTAATCAACATTTTTAACTACACACAAGGTACAATTTACACCATTTACCCATGGATTGCCGGCCGCGGTGGCCGAGGGGACTGAGGCGCTCCAGTCACGGTCTGCACGGCCACTACGGTCGGGGATTCGAATCCCCCCTCGGGCATGGATATTTGTGCCGTCCTTAGTCTTAGCTAGTTCATAAGTAGTTTGTAAGCTTAGGGACTGATGACCCCATAGTTAAGTCCCATAAGTTCTACAAACATTTGAAACATTTGAAACCCATGGATTTATTAAATCTAATTTCTGAAATCTTTCTCCGTAAAGTGGACTGGACATAATAAACAGATTTTATTGAAATGCTCTAGGCCATTCTTTTTCAAACTTTTATCCAAGTCAGATCTTGGCTTACAAATAACCCACTGCCCGTATCTATAAACTTATAAAATAAGTTAAATCAAAGCGTTAAAGACTCTGTTTATTGAAAGTGAGCGATCTCAGTAGGCCTAATAGTAGCCTACTTAAATTAACGTAGAATTCTCTATTTTTCGGGAGAAATATTTCGGAGTGCATCGCTGTTTATAGTTAGCGATATGTAGCACACACTCCCTCTTCCAACGTTTTACTACTTCTATAAAGTACACCGACGAATGATGTTAAGTGTTCTGAGTCTCACAGTGTTCATCGGCCGTTCACTCCCAGCTGTAGTTCACAATTCACGCCGCTAGGAGGTGCTCGGGAGCGCTTTCGCACGTTTCAGCGAAGAGTTTCCACTATTATATGTAAAATATATTTGGTTGTAGCTACCCCAGGTCGTGGGAGAACTTATAGCGAAGCTGTTTTTCTTCTTTCCCGATCCTCCGCACGTACGGTTTGAGTCGAGAGGGTAACTGCCATCATTCTAAAATTGTGTGTGTGTGTGTGTGTGTGTGTACTTACACTCTCTCTCTTTTTTTCTCTCTCCCACTCTCTTATAATTTTTTTTTTTTCAGGCTGTCTGGGGGTAGGCACGTGCCCCTGTGCCTCCCCTCCCCTAAATCCGCCCTTGGCACCTGCAGCAAATTTGTTCCTTGATGGATGCGCCGCAACAGCTAACGACCCCAGCAGTTGGTAATGAGTTCATCGTAAACCGATATTTCCTGGCCCGGCGCCCTGTCCGGTGGATAATGGCGTTTAAGTGTAGGGCGGACTCTCTCCGGCTGGCGGGAAGCGACCAACAGCAGCGCTGGAATCGCCAGCGCGCCAGTTGGGATCAACAAAGTGCCAGAAGCTACACAGCGTTGCCAGATCCTCGCCACATTTCACTTTCCCACCTCTCACCGGAGTCCTATGAACCTCAGAGTACTTCCTATCAGGGCCGGCGCAGGGCACGTGCGAAACGTGTAGCCGCACAGGGCGGCACTTTCCGAGGGGCGGCAAATACGCCAGCTCCCAATTTTTTATTTTTTTAGTACAAAACTCAACATTCATGCCCAAGAGGGGATTCTAAGCCAAACCTTGGAGGGAGCGGCTTCGGGAACTGTGGCTCGGCGCCTCGACTACCTGCCAGTCACCCCTGTTGAACAAGAGAGGAAGGGTAATTTCTTCCTCGCCACTGTGGCAGCGCCGTCGTGTTTACGCCGGAAGGGAAGCAGTCTGGCTTACACGCCGACGCCAGTATTCTTATTGGTGGAGCGCTGCCAGCCTGTTACGCGCCGTGCGTTAACTCACAACTAATTTTGCAGAAGACGAAATCTAATTTGGAAATTATCTGTTCACAAACATTGAAAAATGTTCATTTTTACGTCAACTGTTAAGTTCATGTCGCGCGGGATTAGCCGAGCGGTCTAGGCGCTGCAGTCATGGATTGTGTCGTCGGTCCCGACGGAGCTTCGAGTCCTCCCTCGGGCATTGGTGTGTGTGTGTGTGTGTGTGTGTGTGTGTGTGTGTGTGTGTATGTGTATGTGTGTGTGTGTGTTTTTTTTTTTTTTTTTTTTCCTTAGGATAATTTAGGTTGAGTGTGTGTAAGCTTAGGGACTGATGACCTTGGCAGTTAAGTACCATAAGATTTCACACACATTTGAACATTTCTTTTAATTCACAAGGCTTATTAAAATTAGCTAGATTTCTTCAGTCAGGTTTGACTCCATTTTTCAGCTGGTACCCAGCGACTCTTTTGTACAAATGTGAAGAGAATGTCACCAATCAGTCACAATTTTTTAATTTTCTAGATCTACATAGATTTTGTACACAGTGTGGCTATTCTCATTGCTTTGAGTTATGTTTACATCTATATAGTCATGCTGAATGTAACTGTCATCATGGTGGTTTAGAGGTGGTAAGCACATATTAAAAGCTTTCAGACTGGCCTCTCAGTGGCCGAAACCTAGGTAGATCTGGAAAGTAAAAACAAAAATTGCGATTGATTGATGACATTTCCTGCAGATTGGTTTAAATAAAATTCCACAAACCTTTTGTAAAACAAAACAAAAAAAAAGTGGGGGGCGTCAATTTAGCAGCTCGCGCGGGGCGGCACTTGGGCTTGCGCCGGCCCTGCTTCCTATTGTTTACTAGCTGAAACCTGGAGTCTCCCTGGTATATATTTATTCCAGTCTTAAGTTAGACCAGCTCTCCTTCCCCTTTGTCTCTCTGTCCGCCTTCTCTTTCCTTCTCTCTCTGCCCACCTCCTCTTCTGCCTCCCTCTCTCTCTGTTCCTATGCTGCTACCCTCTGACCACCTTCCCCTCTCTCTGCCATCACCTCCTCTTCTCTGTCCAACTGCTCCACCTCCTGTCCTGCTGCCTCCTTCTGCCAAAAGTTATATAACTCTGTCAACTATCATGGTGATCGGTGAAGTGGTTTCTAAGTACACTGCACGATACTCTCCGCCATGCAACGTAGGTAGATGTTTTCGTTCCTCTATTTTGGTGGTTAAAGGCCACTCACACTGATGCGGGACGGCGGGAGCGGAAATCCCGCCACAGTTGCGGGACGCGGTGCCGCAGGGCCCTCCACACCACAGCGGGAATGGGATGCGTTTTCTGGGATTCTTTCTGCGCACACAGTTTTTTTTTTTCTTTTGAGTCAATACAAGTTTGTGTTTTATATACTGTCTTCAGATGAAGAAGAGGCTCTAGCTTCGATTGGAAAGAACACAAAGAAAATATTGTAGGGAAGGCGAACCAAAGACTACGTTTCATTGGCAGGACACTTAGAAGATGCAACAGTTCTACTAAAGAAACTGCCTACACTACACTTGTGCGACCTATTTTGGAGTATTGCTGCGCATTGTGGGACTCACTATAGGTGGGACTGACGGACGATGTAGAAAAAGTTCGGATAAGGGAGGCTCGTTGTGTATTATCGCGATATAGGGGGAGATGCACGAGGTGGGGTGGAAATCAATAACAGACATGCGTTATTTGTTGCGAAATTTCTTTCACCAACTTTCACTTTATAATGCGAACATACCGGATGATCAAAAAGTCAGTATAAATTTGAAAGCTTAATAAATCAAGGAATAACATAGATAGAGAGGTGAAAATTGAGACACATGCTTGGAATGACATGGGGTTTTATTAGAACTAAAAAAAGACAAAGTTCAAAAAATTTCCGACAGATTCTGGTTTTGTAACTGCTACCGTGACGGGTGAGAAGTACGCCGATATGTTACAGAATCGCATCATCCCCTGCCTGGCTGATAAACACCTGCTGGAACATAAGATTTTTATGCTGGATGCCGCTCCACCCCATATTGCTACATGCTTGAAAAATCTCTTGCGCGCTTCGTTTGGTGATGATTGTGTGCTCAGACGCCACTTCCGTCATGCTTGGCCTGCCATGTCCCAAGACCTCAGTCCGTGCGATTATTGGCTTTGAGGTTACCTGAAGTCGCAAGGGTATCATGATCGACCGACATCTCTAGGGATGCTGAAATACAACATCCGACGCCAATGCCTCACCATAACTCATGTTCACAACATTATTCCTCGGCTACAGCTATTGTTGAGGAATAATAGTGAACATATTGAGCATTTCCTGTAAAGAACATCATATTTGCTTTGTCTTAATTTGTTATACTAATTATTGCTCTTGTGATCATATGAAGCGCCATCTGTCGGACATTTTTGAACTTTTTTTTTTCCTCTAATAAAATCCAATCATGTATGTCAATTTTTACCTCTCTATCTATATTATTCCTTGATTTATTAAGTTTTCAAATTTATACTGATTTTTTTGGCCACCCGGTATATTGTTAGCTCCCACCTACGTAGGGAGACATGACCATCATAATAAAATAAGAGAAATCATACCTAAAACAGAAAGATTTACGTGTTCCTTTTTTCCGCGAGCTATCAGAGAGTGGAACTATAGAGAAACATCGTAAAAGTGCTTCGATGAACCTTCTGCCATGCACTTCAATGTGATTTGCAGAGTATCCATGGAGATGTAGATATAGATGTAGATGAAGACGATCGTCGTAGTAAGTTATTAGAAAAATGCCAATGAAACTATCACTAGGATATACCATGTTTCTTATTAATTATATATTTTCAGGAAACAAAGAATATGCGTGCATGAAATCAATGCAAAACGTATAACTCATGGCGAATATCACACTTTGATGTCTGAACTTCCTAAAGATATTAAAAGATTTTACATTTACTTCAGAATGACACCTGACTGTTTTGATGAAATTTGTAGTTCCATTAAGGATGACAGTAAAAAAACAATATACGAAATATCGTCACCCAATGTGCCCTGAAGTTACTTTAAGGTATGTCAAAATACATATATTTCATTTACTGGCTTAAAGAAAATTTGTCATGGTAATTTACAGTCTCACAAGGAAAATGGATTGTAATTATTTACAAATGATCTCACTTCTGATTGTAGATTACATTGAGTTGTTAGTTCAGTATAAGTTGCCTTAGGAGATGGTAGAGATTGAGCAATGTGTGAAGAACTCGAGGAACTCCGAAATTATCTCACTTCTGCTGACTGAGTTTATTGCGTCGTTAGTTCAGCGAAAGTCGCTTCAGGAGATGGTAGAGACTGAGCGGCATGTGAAGATCTCGAACTCCGAAAAGATGAGCGTGAACCATCGGAAGAGAACATTTGTTCCTGCTGATGCAGCATTTCTTATTCGGCTATATTTTAACGTTCGCCGGCCTCTTGGGAGAAAATTGTTTCAGAGTCTGGGCATAGCCTTGAAAAATAATATCAATGGAATCTATACTTGGATCAGTTCTTTTATTTTTTTAGGTATTCTAGAACAGCATTGACCGACGACTTTTCTTCTGGTACGATCTGTTTTGTATTTCGCTTTCGCCTAGTATTATTTATTGGTAATGTGTCTTTCAGAGCCATTATTTCCACTCTGAGGTTCCGAAACTACGTTTTCAGCCAGTTGTTCTTCGTCTTGTTCCTCTTCATCAAAATGTGTGTGCAGTGAATATTCAGGCTCCATATGGTTGCTGTTATCGTCCTCAACATTCGACACGGTTTTGGCGAAAGCAAGAAACGGTCGAAATGGTTCCATGTGTGGGGTCCACTGCCATTTTGTGTAGTTTTCGTTTTTTAAGTCCATTCTACTGTCTCCATTCGTAACACATTTCGCAAAACGTTTCCTATTATTTTGTCGTACGTTTTTGAACAATCATGATTTCTTAATGCATATTATTCAGAAGTTACACATACCTACAAAAGAAATGAGCTGCCTGAACCTGAACTAAAGCTCGCAATTCGTTACGAATACGTGTGCAATAAACACAGAGCGGGGGCAGAAGGCGGTTGACGGGGAACAGATAAAACTGACTTGAGATGTTTCTCTCTACACTGTTTCTTGTGAACTTACATCAGCTCAATTTTGAAAATTAGATAAAGTGGAACATTAAAAGCGTACAGTATTTTATAATGACACGAAACTAGTGCCTTCCGCATCGTCTGTTACTTCGTAAACTTTGAAACACGTCCGCTGAATGTGTAGTCGTGTTCCATTTTTGAGTTATTCATTAACCTAAAGTGTTTCTGCACCAGTAATATTGTTTATTGGTATGTTAATTATTTTTATTCTGTCTATTAATGATCAATGTCCCATGTTTATATATGTTCCCACCCGTGTGATTGAACTTGAGTGTTCATGTGAATGTGGTAAATTGTTTTTAATATTGACTGACTGCCGCGCAATAGCTTACCGTTGCCGCCTCGCGCTTTAGGCCTCGCTATGCTGTAGTTAAGAACGCGTCGCTTCGTTCGTCGTCTGCGCTGGCGTCTGCTAGGTGGCCAGAGACAAGCTTACTTGGCCAGATGGCGAGCTGGCCGTGTTCTTAGTGTGGTGCCAACCTAATCTTGGACCAAAGAGGTGACAAGAGACCTCTCTGGGAGCCGTTGAAGAGGGTATTATCTTCCTCAGGTAGAAAGGGTTGGTAAGCACTAGTCTCTGAACGCGCTCTGTATGGGTTTTTAGCACGCCCTACACCCGATGTGTGGTGTGGAAGGTTTAGGTGTGGCTTAGGGCTTCACTCTTGCTGCGACTGTGGAAGTAAGTACTTCGTCGAATTATGCTGAGGGGAAGGCATGCTGTTAGAACTTTTCTTTCTTTGTGATCAGGCAGTCATGGTTTATTAGTGATAGTTTCGTTGAATAATTCTTTCACTATGCGAGGCACAATGTTTCTTAATTTATGGAACTCGAGTAATTCAGTGTAAATTTAGTATTTGCTTTTTCATTCCAGTGATGATTTTGTGTCCGGTTTTCTCAAGTTATAATTCATATGTCTGGCCTTCAGCCTTTGTGTAAACTTAGAATGTTAAAATTTTCTTGTTTTTTTTATTTTTTTATTTATTTATTTTTTTAGCTAACGTTGTTGCGTCGTGTCTGTATCCGAAAGTATGCTAAACATTTCTCAGATTTTTTAGTCTTATTCCGTCTTTCCTGTCTTGTAGGACCAATTGCATCATGTGCTTTTGTAACGGTCATTACTTCGGCCTTCAGCCATGCTTTTATTAATACTAGCTTCCTTCTATATGAATCCTTGAGTGTACTTTACTTGAATATCTTAAATTAATTTCTTTTTGTAAATTCTATTTGCCGTAGTCTCACACCACGTGTTACTTAAGAGTAGTATGCCGCTGCCTCTCTGAACATGAGTTGGTTTAGTGCAAAGTGATTTTAAATTCGTGCTTCAAGACACCCGCCATCTCATCAAAAACGCCGCTGCCACTTCGTTTGTCGCTGCCATCAAGTGATCCCCTATGAGTAACGTCTCACAAGCATTATGCACATGTCTGTGAATGAATGAGTGTGCTTTCCTCTTCCCATTGTGTATTTGCAAAATTCCTCCCATGTACCTCAATATTCATAAAGAGCAGAAACAATTTTATTACAGGCAGTAACTTTATTATTTAATTCACTTTTGTACAATGTGTGTGCTTTATTGTGCTTAATTTGGTCTCCACACATTTATTTGCTTGTTCATTTTATTGAATAGATGATGATTTAAAGTATCATACCTCTGTTTTATAATTTCATGCTACCCGTCCCATGTTTAATTATATTGCTTAAATAATTTAACAGACTACTTTCAACTTCATACTGAAGTAAATGTATTTCGCAAATCTCATGCCCCAGAAACATGAACGCCACATAAAGCATAAACAATTGATGGAGCCTCTGGGTTAAACTAGGGGGAGCAGATTTGCAAAATAAAAATATGGGACACATATGGGTACTTATGTGTGTGACACTAAAAGTTACCTTCAACCTTTACCTGTAGCATTAATGCATACATAAACACAGGAATTGATGCACACACAGTTGACAAAACCGGTTTTTCCTGCCACCCCCCCTCCCTACTGCTCCTGCTACCCAAGCTAAAGTGTCGTATTCGGTGGTTCTCGTATTTACATTTTTTTCGAAATCACTAATACTACGACAGGAAAAGTATTTAACAGATTAAAGAACATGAAAGCAACAGGACAAGCAACGGAATTACGGAATTTTGGGTCGGGACAAACTACATATAATGTAATCTCAGTAACTAAGACATACCAAACCAGTTGCTAATACAAAAATTAGCCAAACACAGCTACTCGCCACTGTGGAGTGGTCGAGTGTTCTAAGGCGCCTTGCTGCGGAGAGCGCGGTTGCTCGCCGTTGGAGGTTAGAATCCTTCCTCGGCCATGGGTGTGTGTTGTATGTAGAGTAAGTTTATAAGTCTAGGGACTGGTGACCATAGCGATTTGGTCCAATAGGTTTACAAAACATTTAAACATTTTGAACAGGACTACTCGCACAACTAAAGCCAAATAAATTGCATTACTAAGTAAAGAAATATTTTTTCTTTTATAGTTATCACATGCAGACAAGCAAGGAAGACAGTTATGATTACTTACGCACTTTACGTATTTTTCTGTGAATTATATTTTGCAGAAGAATGTGTGTCATTGTGGAGGTCGGTGTTTCACATAATGAACACCAAACGAAGTATTGTGTAAATGAGTTCTTATTATAATACCTTCCTTCACAGTTTTGTACACTAAATATGTTGTTTTCGCAGTCCATGAAGTATTTTTGACGGAGGACACTGAGTGCACATCAGCATTTGCACCAGATATCTTCAAATGTAAATGAGTTGAAAATGAGAGACTAGGTTTTACCAACTCGCTACACAGTTTCAATTAATAAATTTATCTTTACACGTATGTTTTGAAGATGGTTCACTTTCTCAATAAGCTGTTTTTTTTTCAGATTTTTCTTGTAACATATTTTCAACAAACTAAGGTAAATTTTTAATTCTCTACTGAACAAACTACCATGGAAGGTGATATCTGAGCTGAGACAAATGCGTAAGCCCATTTCGCGATATAATTAGTTAATGTCTCGTGAAATGAACTTAAAATGCCCATGAAATAAGACTCTTCCAGTACGCTAGCTTCTTGCAATGAATTCATTAACTTAATCACTGAATTTGTATAGTTGGTCGACTTGCATACGCCGTGTGAAAGCATTACTTCAAAAAAAGCAAATAATCATATATTGCTCGTGAAGGCCTTAAAATTACATATTTTTGGAAACATTTTTGTTTCTCTATTTTTGGGTTAACAGCACTCTATTTAAATTTATTAATAAAGAACAGTCTAGAATGCACTAATTTATTTCATTCAACTAGTTTCAGTCTAAAGTGACCACCTAAGGCAATATACATACAAATTTAAGATCATTCTGACCACCCTCAACTTGGATAAATATCTTCATTGTATTTCATTTTTACTATTAAGAAACAGTTACGTAGTTTGCTCAATGACGCCATTTGAATTGTATCCATTATGTTTTTGACATTTTATTCCTAATATTTTACAATGTTACAGCACACTATATTATTTTTTAATTTTTAATGACAACCTAAAGCATCACACAAGAAATCAAGAACTTTTCATGTATATACAATATATATACCCTGTGCTTTAATTCTATTATAACAACACTTTAATTAAGTAAGATCAACCCATTTTTGTATATTACAACGAAAACATTAGCTTTACATAAATTACAATGACAAACGAACCATACATTTTTGTAAGGTTTTATATCTTGATTTGTTTTTTTGTATATTAAATTAAAAAAATTTTACAGTTAAAATTTTTGATGCCAGTAACTTACATACTGTAGAACCACTTATATAATATCTTTGGAAATACTGAAAATAATGTGATGCAATTCATGTCAGTATTTTAATGCTTTAATCTTTATTTTAAATACCACTAAGACGACTATAATTATTTTATTTTAGACATTAACCAAGAAATGTGTTACTAATTATAATTTTATATATTCATCTATTTAATCTTTTTATTGGCTGTCAAAGATGGGTGGAGCTGGCAAAGGGGCGGAGCCTCAGGTATTTAAGAGCAGCAAACCTTGCTCAAGCCAGCAGTGACGCACTGGAAGGCTCCCAGCTACCTGCCAGCTCCACAACATCGAAGGGTATAACATCGCTTATGTTATTTTGTTCTATTTCTCTTTATTAACCTAGTTTAGCTTTGACAGTAATGCATATTGCTCCAAACTCCTCTAAATGTAACTGTGATATATTTCAGAGACAAATTCCTGAAGGTGGTCTACATAAGACTGAAACTAGTTGAATGAAATAAATTAGTGCATTCTAGACTGTTCTTTATTCATAGCCTTAAAATTAATTTAGCGATTTTGCGCACCCTATGCTTTTTTGCGTTTAAAATTTGAAAAAGTTCGCCCCCAAAGTTTGAAATATTGGAAATATATGAAAGAAATACGTCAAAAATCGTGAATCATTCCCTTTCTAGCTGAAGCCTATTTCCTTCATTGCTTATGACTGCATTTGTTCACCGTTTGATTACGCTAACATTACTTTAAAAGATGTTAATTCAAAATATACGGGACAATATACGTCGGGACAACGGAAACTGAGGCGAAATAAGGGACGATAGCGTAAAATACGCGTCGTGTGGTCACCCTACGTTAAACCCTCCACTCAGTATCAAAATAAAGAATACGGTCCTCGGTGGGCGCTGCAAGTGGTCAGCTGTGTGGAGACGTGAGGGAGTCTAGTTGCCGCCGGCTTCCGGAAATACCTGAGAATGGACTCAGATCCCAGGAGACAGATGCCGCCATAAGCGACGATCCGCCGCCGACTGCAAGCAGTGTTGCCAACTGCTCCCAGGATGGCCTCTTCCTGCAGGCTGCAACGACTGCTCCGGGATACACACCGACTTCGCGCTGCATTATTTCCCACCCCGTTCTGGTCCCCTGTGACGCTTCAGATGCCGGCCTCTCTCTACCAACAGCCCGTTCTTTCCCCTTTGTGGCTGCCGCGATCTCGATAAAAGAGAGTTTAAAACGGTCACCTCTAAGAACAATGGCGGCGCTAGGCGTCGGCGACGTCGGCAACCGCCTCGCAAAACATTGTTAAAATTTTAGTTTCCTATATAAATGCGCTTTTCAACTGCTAGGTTATGTAGCGACGACCTACATCTAGCTTAACCATAAGACGAATACAAGATCTGTACCAAAGGGTGGGATTTGACCCCCGACGGGAGCGATCTCGCTCACCGTGGTATGACGCCTTAGTGCCCTCGGCTATTTCCGGCCGGCAGCTATTTAGTTGTCCGTATTTATTTCCGTATGAGTGCAGCGTTGATGCAATTTTTAGTTAAATTCTTGTAAAACAACTTCTTCAGTGCATTTTAGAAAACAATTTGGAAGAAGTATATCCAAATGTTTATATAACAATAAGACTCATGCTCACAGTTCCAGTCAGTACAGCTTCTCAAAGTTAAAATTGATAAAGACTTGCTCGAGAAGCACAATGAGCCAAGAAAGACTATCTGCGTTGTCAGTACTGTCAATCGAAGCCGAAATAGTGGCTAGTAGTAATTATGATGTGATCTTAAAACAATTCAGTGAGGCGAAAAACCGAAAAGTTCGTCTATTTTAATTTGTGTTTGTTTATTGTAATTTTTGTCACTGCAATGATACTTGTATATTATACTAATAAAATTTTAGTATAGCCTAATGATTATTGATGTATAATTCAGCTCATTTTATTTAACATTTCCTTTCTGACTGAAAAAATGAAAGGGTCTCGCAAAGACGAGTTCGCCGACGCCCAGCTTTCGTCTAGCGTCGCCGCTGTCTAAGAAGTTCCATCTGACCACCCTATAGCGTTGATCTCCTACCGAAATCAGAAAACCCGTGACGAAGCCTTATTTTTCAGATTAGAATAGCAGAATAATTGAGGGGCATAGTGCGAGAGGGAGCTATGGCACTTTGAGGAGAAATGGAAATAAACTGAGTTTTCTAAAGCGTTGCATTATTATAAGTATAATAAAGGGGTTTCTTTTTCGTTTTAACGTATTTTTCAGAAAATTATGCAACAGGAAAAATATAAATTTTAATGTGATAATGACCTTCAAGGCTTTAATTAATACAACAATATTAAAAAACTACAAGTCTTATACACATATCAAGAAGTTTTACCCTGGTTGAAACACTGTTACGCAAGTGAATGTAATGAGGCGGTCTTAATATATATTAATGACTTGCCATTCTACATACACGTAGATGCTAAGCTAGTACTTTTTGCTGATGATACAAGTATAGCTATCACACCTGATAAACGGGAATTAACTGATGAAATTGTAAATTATATCTTCCAGAAAGTCATTAAGTGGTTCTCTACAAATGGACTCTCATCAAACTTTGATAAAACCCAGTATATACAGTTTCATACAGTAAATGGCATGACACCATTAATAAATTTAGACTTTGAACATAAATCTGTAGCTAAGGTAGAATATTCAAAATTTTTAGGTGTTTGCATTGACGAGGGACTGAATTGGAAGAAACATAGTGAAGATCTCCTGAAACGTCTGAGTTCAGCTACTTATGCTATCAGAGTCATTGCAAAATTTGGTGATATAAATCTCAGTAAATTAGCTTACTACGCCTATTTTCATTCACTGCTTTTATATGGGATCATATTCTGGGGCAATTCAACATTGAGTAAAAATGTATTCATTGCACAAAAGGGTGTAATCAGAATAATTGCTGGAGCCCACCGAAGAGCATCCTGCAGACATTTATTTAGGGATCTAGGGATACTCACTGTAGCTTCACAATATATATATTCACTCATGAAATTTGTTATTAACAATCCGACCCAATTCAAAAGTAATAGCAGTGTGCATAGCTACAACACTAGGAGAAAGGATGATATTCACTATTCAAGGTTAAATCTAAGTTTGGCTCAGAAAGGGGTGAATTATGCTGCCACAAAAGTCTTTGGTCACTTACCAAGTAACATCAAAAGTCTGACAGATAGACACCTAGTATTTAAAAAGAAATTAAAGGAATTTCTAAATGGCAACTCCTTGTACAATGTAGATGAATTTTTAGATAAAACTTAAATAAATAAATAAAAATAAAAATAAAACAAATCTTAAAATATAGATTGTCAAGTATAGACAAAATTTACTAAACTGACACGTTCCACATCATTACGAAATGTCGTATACATGATCTAAGGAACAAGTATTAATCTAATCTAATCTAGTTCCAAAACTCAACATGTCCAAAAAATCGAAAATCGAGATATTGCTTGTTCCAGAATATTTGTAACATTCTTTGCAATATGGTAAAAGAGTTTCTTCCAAAACTTCTCAAGTTCCGTGGATATTAAGCACTGAAATTCGTATTTTGTACCGAAACATTCTATGTCCAATGCATGCTGTGTTCCGAAACTTTCTACAATGTGAATTTCAAAGTTTCTTAAATAAATGTTTATCTGTTACGTCTGTAATGAATGTACTAGAGCAAAGTACGTAACAAGCGGTCGTATTAGAGTGTTAAACGATTCATTATATTTATTTAACTCCTAGAAGACTGTGTTATTTCAACAGTAAGCTTCAGGACGAAACAGAGCTATACTGATGATGTTTATAACCACATAACAACCATAAAGTAGGTACCTGAGAACAATCTGTATAAAAAATTCAAACGCTTTAACAACAATGCATTTGTACACTGGGTTTCGCCCAATGGACAACATGCAGTATTGTTGAGCGCAGTGCTTGTAAAGATGCAGAGCAAAATTGATGGCGAAGAGGCTTTTTTTTACTGCCACTGACTTTGGACGCAGTACTAAAAGGAAACAAGATGTCGCTACATGGAAGAAAACCCAAGAGAGACGATCAAGGTAAGAATAGTTCTGAAACATTCCTAACTTTATTCCTGCAAAGGTTACCTGTAGTTTATGCATAGGGACAGATTTTTTGAATTAAATCCTAAATCTTCTTGAAACTATGAATTACTCTTGAGTTAATATCCGTTCCAAACCTCATTGTGTCCTTGTTTGTTGGTTACAAAACTAAACAAGTTCTCTCGTGCTTTCCAAAAGTCAGCATGTCCATTAAACATTTGCAGTTATTTATGAAATTTTGTAATGTATTTTATAGCAACCACCACATTTAATAATTCCCCGCATTTAATTCCTCTTTTTACAGATTTTTAATTTCAGTATAAAGTAATGGTTTTTTCCACTTTTCTCCGTTTCCCTTCACATAGGCATGTTGAGTTTTGTAATTGATACCTTTTTATCATGTAATTTGGATTACACACCAACTTCAAACAACCATATCAACTTCATATCTCTTCTGGAGTAACCTCATTGTTCAGTGTTTCTGTGGATTTCAGAGTTTGGTAAAGACCATGAAAAATTGAAGGAATATATGGCATTAACTTCGTGGCAGCTGCAGGTCTTCTGTGTGAACAGAGCAGTGGTATTTTCTCAAGAAGTGTAATAAACGAATGATCAGCCACAGGGTCTCTCCTGTTTTTGGAGCGACAACATGGTACTTTCTTGAAGAGGGATATGGAAGCAACAATTACATTTTTGAAAATACGTTCTTCCCTTCTAACTGATAAACCAATCTGTAGCACTTCAGTGTTGGTAGGCCTACGTCTGCAACTGAAATAGGGGACAACATCGGTAAGTGGCATAGCTCCCCCTCTCACCCAACATGATCACAAGGGAGCATTCAATAACTTAAAACTACTGCTCCAGAAAGAGCGGGAGCTATGCCATGTGGTTCTAAATCACAGGATAGTCGCAACCATACTGAAAATGGCCAAAGCTCAATATTTCATGGTATGTGGCGTATCCCCTCTCTCTGACTATACCCCTCAATTGTTATCATTAATACTCATCTGACTTTTGTTGACGAATTCGACAATTCCGAAATGAAATCTGCTCATTTAGCGGAATAATCAGCATGTGCGGAATGCGTATTTGTTCAATGACGTACACAAACACGAGGTGCTACTCTGCTGAATTCCATTCAGAGTGGCACAGATTTCAGGCGAACACTCGATCAGATATTTTAGGTGGAGACAGACGCAGCTGGCGTCTATTTATTTTGCATCGACAGTAGCAGTATTACATTCTATCTTCTGTAGTTGTTACAAATTGAAGTCATAATTACAATTTTTATAGTTAAGAAAAAGTATTCAAATATTCGGATACAGTAAAATTAGTTGATAATTATCAAATAATAATCACAGTTGCTTGGATATATTCACATACATAAATTATTACTTGTCTCTTCAAATAATATCATTGTAATACTATAGATATGCACAAAAATTAAGTAATGCTTTTCCTTACGAACATTTCCACACTATTCAGACTTCAAGTACAACTGATTAACAAAGACAGTTAAAAAAATTGAAATTTACAACTCTCTTAATGTAGAAAGTAGAATCTTTTAGAAACTGAGCTTTCGTATTCAAATATTGTAGTATATTACATTCGTCATTTTGACGTTAAAAGCGAAACTGTAACACTGTAGGAAATGTGAACTGTATTCTATTAAAAAATTTTATGTGTTTGTAACACTATGGGACCAGACTACGTTGGTCATTAGTCCCTAGTCTTACAAACTACTTAAACTAAGTTAAACTAACCTAAGGACAACACACACACACACACACACACTCATTTCCGAGGGAGGACTCGAACCTCTGACGGCGAACAACCGCGCACTCCGCAGCAAGGCGCCTTGGACCGCTCGGTCACTAAGCCGCGGTACTTTCAACCTTTGGTTTAATTACGAACAATACTTAAATCCATGTTTTACAGTGCTGGCATTTGGCATAGGATATTAGAATCTAGGAATGGTATCGCATAACTATTCTCCCAGCCTGCCTTGTCACGCTACAACCCGTAGCATGTGTTGGCATTATTGGGTTTGAGGATAGGTCAGGTTGTAACTTCCTATGCCTGAACGTCAGCAAGTACGAATGTTCCAAACCAGTACGATAGTAAAAACCCTCTTTAATAGGCAAATCAGTGTGGAAACAATCGTTTGCTCGATCACTGTTGGTGGAAGTTAACTGGATGTATCTAAACGTTTATTGTGACGCAAAAACAATTTCAGTTGTCACCCATTCACTGAAAATATTGATAAACTATTTATACAGCCGCCAGTGATACCATGTACACACAAATGGTGAATTAGTCCTACATGTTTGCGAAGTATCAGCACTTTGTAGAGCAACGACGATTTAATGTGTTTACATTGTTCGAAGATCATACCGCCGGCCGCGGTGGCCGAGGGGACTGAGGCGCTTCAGTCACGGTCTGCACGGCCACTACGGTCGAGGGTTCGAATCCGCCCTCGGGCATGGATATTTGTGCCGTCCTTAGTATTAGCTAGTTCATAAGTAGTTTGTAAGTTTAGGGACTGATGACCCCGTAGTTAAGTCCCATAAGCTATACAAACATTTGAACATTTTTGAAGATCATACCGAACTACATCATTCACAGTAACAAGGTTGAGGTAATTTCATTCATTTCTGTGTTTTAGGACAGCTCACAATTCTTCTCTACACTACGCCACAATGCTATATTCTTGTCAATTCTCAGCAGCCGAAAATAAACGCTAGCTTCACCAAGGCATCTTTACATACACGACACGCTCTGTTTGTTGTTAATGGCATTGTGATAAATCAATTCTTTTACCAAAGAAGAATCTAAATTCTATAAAACAACAGAAAATTTATTCTTTTATGTATTCATTTAAAGAACAACTATTTATGAAAGTGAATATATTACAAACACTCTTCTGTGACATAGCTATTAGAAAATACGGCCATATGTATTTGAAGAGAAAATCAAATGCATAGCTTAATTGCAATATAACTTACACTCATTAGGTAGAAGTAAACAAACAAAATACTAAGCATAATTTTCACATCAATAAAATCTTGTAGCAATTACCGTTTTGTGGTGCACTGTGATAGATTATTATTAATTTGTGGTTATTCTCTGAATGCAGCATTGCAGCACACAAAATACGACATTCTACATCTACATCTACATGCATTCTCCGCAATCCACCGTAAGGATGGACCTCCTACTATTTGTTTGATATTAGAAGTTACAGTTATCAATAAAAAGTTGTTCATATATTACTTTTACTGATTAGTTATTATAAAAAATGTTACATAGATATCAGAATCATATTCTGTGGCCAAAAATGTAATAATCACAAAAAATTGTTTTCTTTTGTAACACGTAGTTCATGAGCTGTTGTCAATAAAGATTTCCCTATAAATATTTGTATATTTCTCAGCCTCTTCAAAAACCTTTTCACTGAAGTATTCATAGAAATACTTAGCAAGAGCTCCAATTAGTGAAGGACTCTAGAATTAAAAAGATGATATTTTAGTAAACAAAATGGGAATGATACATGAAATAGGTAACTCAGATCGCAACTTTCTGCCACTGACCTTAACAGCAATGTAATTAATTTTTGGTGGATGAAACTTCTGAACACAATTTGATCTCCGAAAAAGCAGCGGTCTGACGCAATGAAATTGTATGAACGCCTGTGCTCTTCAGGAACTTCTTCGGCACTCAGATCATCATCAGACGAGTTGTCTGCCTGCTTAGTATTTGAAGGGGAAGAAACAAACTCTCGTCTTCATCTGAGGAAATGCCACTCAAATCCGAATCATCTAATGGAGAACGAATTTGGTTGTCTGATAACCTTCATACATTCAAAACTGTATGAAATGCCGCTCAATCGTGCCAGTACAAATTCAACGCACAATTACTGTGCAAAGATATCAAGTTACTAATAGTTATCAATACAAGAACGTTGTACACACTATTACAAATAACCAGATCCAGCAAATCTCCGAAACAATTCAACTTAATTATGACCTACTAACCTGGCGTCGTCATAATGCTCACTTCTCGATCAACTTAAACAACATGTGTGCAATCTATTGGCGCCGAATGACAACATAAACGTTGTAGGTAGGTTAGAAGCAAGACAAGAGATTCAGTATGTCGTAAAACATAAATAAATAAATCAAAACCGAACCCGCACGATCATATGAGCTCAGGTGGAAAGGGTTATAATTGGGAAACGTAGTGTCAAAAAATCACAAAATGTTTATTATATTTGTCATATTAAAGAAAGGGGTATCTAAATACTTTCCGGCATTGGATTACAACGTTGGGTGAAAAATTGAAAGCAATCGGCGAAAACATTTGGTCATAACGTTCCGCAGTTATTTTAGATACATCTTACACATATATCAGATGCCCTTTGAGTGTGTAGTGTGCGAAATCAAATTAAACATTGTGGCAAAATTTCAAGGCAATCTGTGAAGAATTTTCTGGGATCTGAGATTTTGATTAAATGAATCTTTACCTTTGTACTTACATAGAAAATGTACATGTCCCAAATAGCAATTCTGCGAAAGTTGTTGGCAGAATATTTTGAGATGCGAATGTTTTTTATATACGTGTAACATTAGAAATATATTATATGAAATTATGTAAATTTTATAGTGCGTAAACGTTGTAACAAAACCTAGTAAAAAGTTACACACACACTCATAAAGAAATAGGTATCTAACCTGCCTGTATTAGAATGCAACGTTGTGTCGAAATTTGGAAGCACTGGTCAAGAACTTCCGTAGATTAACGGTTTTGCACAAACATTTTCATATTCATTAATGTAGACTTCTGTTATTAAAATGAAGGAAAATACTCATACTGCTTTCTTGGGGCAGAACATTCCCTATAGAATCGAACATCAAAAAACTGTACTAATTTTCTCGCACT
This sequence comes from Locusta migratoria, assembly GCA_026315105.1. Classification (NCBI taxonomy): domain Eukaryota; kingdom Metazoa; phylum Arthropoda; class Insecta; order Orthoptera; family Acrididae; genus Locusta; species Locusta migratoria. The sequence goes on along the minus strand of CM048750.1, from coordinate 34,204,250 downwards.
GACATCTTACTTATTATTAAATAATGGTGAAGCAGGTTTCGTTGTATGTACTTCCGACCTGGCGCAAAGTCCAAGTCCTTATACGCGTACATGCCACTAGCATTCATCTCGGGCCAAATCGGGATTTTGAACATACAGTTCACTAATTACTACATTGTTCTCGAGTCATGACTTTCCTGCAGAGCAGGCAATATGAACGAGTGCTCTTTCAATCAAGCTAATGCACAGCGCTTGTTCCCCTCCAACAGCGAGTAAGCTGGCAGAAGTCTCTCATCACTCTCCTCCATGAGACAGTCGTTCACAGCAACGAGATCCTTATGTCCTTTGCACGACAACGATGACGGAACATTGATTGCTCCAAATACTACTTCTCTTGCAGACTTCAAAGAAGCCAGAAAACGTAAACATTCTCATGATTCCTCCTATTCCGCCCAATATTTATTGATTTATTTATCTTGCCAAACTGGAGCCAACACTTTCTCTCGAACATCCAGCCATACTTTCTATATATACCATCTTCATTATGACATAAATTTTGTAAAATGTCTTATGTTTACTATTACACACACATCATTTCCAAATAAATGTGCATAATTATTATGAAAACAGTTTTACTACATTTAGTGATAACAGTGTGAAACAATCCCAGAAGACTTGCTCAGATATCAAGGTAAACTCATGCACATTATAATTCTGTATGAATAACAGAGCAATGAATTTTCTTGTATGAAGATCCCGTAATGATTCGTTTACCCAAAGTATCATAATATAATAATAATACTGAAAGGTGGAAGGAGTATATAACAGGCCTATAGAAAGGAAATAAGCTTCATGGCACTATTCTAGAAATGGAAGACGAAGTACAAGAAGATGAGAGAGAAGATACTATACTGCGAGAAAAATTTGACACAGTACTGAAAGACTTTAGTAGAAACAAGGCCCCTGGGGTAGATGATGTTTTGTCTGAACTGCTATTATCGTTAGGAGAGCCAGTCATGAGCAAATTGTTCCACCTCGTATGCAAGATGTATGAGACCGAGGAAATACCCTCAGACTTCAAGAAGAATATAGTGATTCCAATTCCTAAGAAAACAAGTGCAGAAAAATAGCTAAATTATAGAACTATCAGTCATGGTTGCAAAATACTAACTCGAATTATTAACAGACGAATGGAAAAAACTGGTGGAATCCGACCTTGGGGAAGATCAATATGGATTTCAAATGTTTGTAGAACCTATGGGACTTAACTACGGCGTCATCAGTCCCTGCGAGAGTGAAGGTTGGGGTGAGAGTTTAAAATTGGGAAAGATTAATTTTTAAAGCTCACAACCACCAACTGCGAACCAAATTCCTAAACATGCAAAAACACTGGATCTGTGATTGCTTCTGTTTGACTCGTTTTCTAGGGGATGATATCACACGTTCGCAGCTTTCCTTCCCTGCATATTAACAAAAAAATTCATAATAAAGTCAAGTTCATGAGAGAAAAGGGTGTATTAACTACTATTTTTCAAAACACGTAAAAGTTCACTTTATGTTGTTTATTTCACAATATTAGAACCCTGTGGCTGATACGTCTGTACGTCGACACATTTATCAAATAAAGTTATAGCTCGTGAGCCCCCAGACAAAATGAATATTTGTCGCAAATTGTTTTCACACCATGTAGCTGTCTCAAACACCGTTTATGTTCATGCCTATGCGACGACACGTGTTACATTAACAAATCACAGTCACTTTAATTCAATGCAATGCACACCTTGTTCCACCGGCTAAATATTCACAAACACACAGTAGCACTCGATTCAATTTGGTGCAGTCTACGACGAGCAACCACACGTGGAAATTGCCACACACAAATCTATAGTCTCCAACTGGAGATACACATGCCGACTGATGCAGAGCGACGCCGCCCGGCCAGCTACCCCATGTGCTCCCGACTCATCACTTCCTGGCCTCGCGCATGCGCGCGCCAAAAGCTCAACTGCCAGGGTTTTTTCCCCTACGTCATCAACTTTCCCATGTGAGCTGTTCTAACCGATTTGCCAACGTACAGCGCTCAGCCAATACATTTCTAAAACTCTACGTAAAATCAAAATAATTACACTACACATTAAATAAATGTATTCTTAGGTTTTTATATTGGTATAAACATCCTTTGTACTATTTATCATAATCGTGCAATTTCTTATGTCACAGACAAGTGATTTAACTGAATACTTCAAGATAAAATACACAAGATTAATTGAAAATAAAATTAGAAATAGTTAATATATTATTTTTATAAACAAACATTGCCATGCTAGTTGTGTAACTGTCTAGTATTCATTGGTAATTTATTACTTTTCATTGTCAATTAAACATATTACGCCAGATGTGACTATATCAGCTAATGTATTGTTTATTTATCAACAGGCTATTTTGTATTGAGGGCCTTAAAGGTTCCTAACTGCATCGTATTACTTCAAATGCAAGTAGTATTAGAATATTTTATTTCAAGCTGTGCACTGCACTCCACCTGGCACTCGCCATTGTCCCTCTCCCCTCACCGGAAACGAAAACTGGAAAATCCTAAGCTGGAACAAGCCACCAACGTCGGCCTGCTCGCTGGCCTCCCGTCAGCTACAAGCGCACAGCAAATCTCAACGCAGAGAATTTCTACCTATGGCCTAACTATAAATGTTGTCACCCAACTGCGTACATACATTGCTACCATAATTAATAAGAATAAAATTGTGTAACATTTAGTGCATTGGCATAGTCAATGTTTTCAGTAAACTTCATACTGTTTAATTATCAAATGCTTTTAATTTACCAGTATTTCTATTGGGCGGTAATCTCACATCCCTAAGCTTACAAACTACTTATGAACTAGCTAAGACTAAGGACGGGAGAAATATCCATGCCCGAGGGGGGATTCTAACCCCCGACCGTAGTGGCCGTGCAGACCGTGACTGGAGTTCCTCAGTCCCCTCGGCCACCGCGGCCGGCAATTTGGATTTAGAAGAAATGTAGGAACACGCGTGGCAATACATTATGACTAATCTTAGATGATAGATTAAGGAAAGGGAAACCTACGTTTTTAGAATTTGTGGATCTGGGAAAAGCTTTTGACGATGTTGACTGGAATACACTCTTCCAAATTCTGAAGATGAAATATAGGGAGCGGAGAGCTATATTCAACCTGTATAAAAACCAGCCACTCCCATGAACCACAGACATTGCCGAGGTGGGGTGGCTTGCGTGCCTCGACGATACAGATAGCCGTACCGTAGGTGCAACCACAGCGGAGGGGTATCTGTGGAGAGGCCAGACAAACGTGTGGTTCCTGAAGAGGGCAGCAGTCTTTTCAGTAGTTACAGGGGCAACAATATGGATGATTGACACAGTTACTGCCAATGGCTGAAAGCAACGGGAAACTACAGCCGTTACTCTTCACGAGGACATGCAGCTCTACTGTATGAAAATATGATAATGGCATCCTCTCGGGTAAAATATTCCGGAGGTAAAATAGCCCCCCATTCGGGTCTGAGGTGGGGACTACTCAGGAGGATGTGATCATCAGGAAAGACAACACTGGCATTCTACGGATCGGTGTGTGGAATGTAGGGAAGCTAGAAAATAAAAAGAGAAATGGATAGGTTGAAGTTATATATAGTGGGATTTAGTGAAGTTCGGTGGAAAGAGGAACAGGATTTCTGGTCAGGCGAGTACAGGATTATAAATACAAAATCAGCTGGGGGCATTACAGGAGTAGGTCTGATAATGAATAAGAAAATAGGAATGCGGGTAAACTACTATGGGCAACCCAGTGATCGCATTATCGTAATCAAGATAGATAAGAAGCCAACACCGACCACAGTAGTACATGTTTATATGCCAACTAGGTCTGCCAATGATGAGGAGATCGAAGAAATATACGAGGAGCAAAAGGAAATTATTCAGACAGTTAAGGGAGAGGAAAATTTAGTTGTTATGGAAGACTGGAATTCGGTAGTAGGACAAGGAAGGGAAGGGAAGGTGAATATGGTCTGGGCAAAAGGAATAAAAGAGGAAGCCGCCTGGTAAAATTTTACACAGAACATAATTTAGTTATAACAAACACCTGGTTTAAGAATCACGAAAGAAGGTTGTATACGTGGAAGAGACCAGGAGACACTGGCAGATACCAGATAGATTTTATAATGTTAAGACATAGATGTCGGAACCAGGTTTTAATATGTAACACATACCCAGTATCAGATATAAACTCATTCTTAGACATCAAGGAATTGTGAATTTAGCGTTGAAGGGAAGTGTATGGGGTAAAAACCGCAGAGGAAGACCAAGCGATGGATACAATAAACAGATTAAGACAGATGTAGGTTGCCGTTCTTATATGGAGTTGAAGAGGCTTGTTCAGGATAGGGTATTGTGGAGAGCTGCATCAAACCAGTCTCTGGACTGAAGACCAGAACAACAACATAAAAACCAGACAGCAATTATTAGACTTGAAGGGCATGAAAGGATCGCAGTGATTGGGAAGGGAGTAAGAGAGGGTTGTAGCCTTTCCCTAATGTTGTTCAATCAGCACACTAAGCAAGCTGTGGAAGAATGTAAGGAGAAATTTGGAGTAATAATTAAAGTTCAGTGAGAGGGAATTAAATCCTTGCGGTTTGTTTGTTGATGACATAGTAATTCTGCCAGAGATAGCAATGGATCTGGAAGAGCAATTCAACGGAATGGTCGGTGTCTTGAAAAGAAGGTATAAGATGAACATTAACAAGAGTAAAACGAGGGTAATGGAATGTAATGTCAGAAAATCAGACGGTGCTCAAGGAATTAGATTCGGTAATGAAGCAATAAAAGTAGTAGATGAGTTTTGTTATTTGGTAGGAAGATGACTTCCGATGGCCAAAGTAAAGAAGATATATAATGCAAAATGGCTATGGGAAGAAAAGCGTTTCTGAAAAAGCGAAATTTGTTGACATTCAATATTAGTTTGAATGTTAAACAGTTCTTTCTAAAAGCATTTGTTGGAATGTAGCATTGTATGGGAGTGAAACGTGGACGATAAGGATTTCAGACGAAAAGAGGATAGAAGCTTTCGAAATGATGAAAATTAGATTAGTAGACCATATAAATAATGAGTAGGTGCTTAGCCCAGTTGGGGAGAAATGGATTTTCTGACATACGCTTACAAAGAGAAGGGACACATTCTGAGACATCAAATGTTCAAATGTTTGTAAAGCTTATGGGACTTAACTACGGGGTCATCAGTCCCTAAACTTACAAACTACTTATGAACTACTTATGAAGTAGGACATCACAAATATCCATGCCCGAGGGGGGATTCGAACCCCCGACCGTAGTGGCCGTGCAGACCGTGACTGAAGCGGCTCAGTCCCCTCGGCCACCGCGGCCGTCTCTGAGACATCAAGGATTGGTCAACTTAGCATTAGAAGGAAGCGTGTGGGGTAAATATTGTAGAGGGAGACCTAGGGACGAACAGTAAGCAGATTCAAAAGGATGTATGTTGGCGTAGATATTCCCAAATGAACAGGCTTGTACAGGACAGGGTAGCGTGGAAAGCTGCACCAAACCAGTCTGCGGGCTGAAGACCACAACAACAAAAATCGGCGCGCTTCATTTATTTCAAGTGTCAAATTCTCTTCATAATATCTGGGTATGTAACTGCCATATAGCGATTCTTTTTGTGATTTTTCATGCCATTTACTGCTTAAAAATAATACGGGGAGTCCATTTAAAAAAGTTCATACCCGTGAAATTCGTTCTCCACATATGGATGTGGAAAAATAAACGTGGTTAAAGTAAATATGTTTCTACAGCTGTGTGGCCAAGTATAGTTTTCCAACCATGACTGGCAAAATAACATTACAGTCTTGGTGTTGTTCGCCGTTTTGCGGCCGAATTACGTCGTTCTGCTGACACGATATTTCAGCGGTCCACCTGGCAGCCATCTTCAGGTGCGACTGGTGCACAATCACGCCGGAACTGAGGACTCATCAGATACGGCGGCTCCTTTATGCTGCGGGAACAGGCCAGTGCGCGCGTGCGAGAAACGGGAGGAAAGGCGTCTGGGAAGCGAAGAGTGTTGCAGCGCCACCAGCGGTAGAGGTTGGACAAAGCGAGCAGTCGAACATTAAGGAAGAGCTGGTCGAAAACTAGACCGTTGTTATTTAATGTCTGACAAAGCAGAATTCGACGTTTTACTTAACGTAAATCCTTTTTCCCTTTTAATAAGGCGATCTGATCATCCTATTTCGATTGATTCCCCAAGTACGCAATCCCAATGATGTGAGGCTGGAGCAATAATTTAGCCATTTTGCCTGAAAATAACCTTAAGATGATCCAATTCTTGCGTCAAATAATCGGAATCAGAAATGGCATAAGCATACCATTTGTCATTCTGATTATTTGACGCAAGAATTGGATCATCTTAAGGTTTCAGACAAAATGGCTAAATTATTGCTCCAGCCTTCCATTATTGGGATTTTATACTTAAGGAATCTTGGCGAGTGTACGTGGAACTCCCAACCGTTAATGTTGTATATGACAACTGGTAGCGTGGAGGTAGCGGTCCGTATGCGTATGCGTGGGTTTACGGTACACGCTGTGTCACAAAGTCCCATTTTCTTTTTTATCAACTGAAACATCCAGAAAAGGCAATTTGCCATCCTTTTCAATTTCCATCAAAAACTTTATGCGTGGATGAAAACAGTTAAAACGATGTAAAACCGATGAAGGGCTTCTATTCCAAAGGGCCAGACAATAAAATTATCATCCACGTATGCTTATTGCTTATTGCAAATTACGAATTGATCCTACAGACCGGATAAAGCGAAAAACCACCTCTCTTATTAAGAACAGCTCTCTGTCTTAGGATATCATTAAAAAACTTCATCCAAGGGCGGCGGTACCACGCTGATTGTATGGTTTACCAAAGGTCCTTAAACTTGGAACTCCTCTTAAGCCTATTGTTTGCAACATGGGTGCACCCACTTATAATTTGGCCAAATATCTTGCATCAGTTCTCAGTCTTTATTTTGGGAAGTGTAAGCATCATGTACCTAACTCCACTGATTTTATTCAACGTTTGAAGTCTCCACGTCGGAACATATGACCTCCTTGTAAGTTTTTATGTTGATTCACTTTTTACTCAGGTAGAAGGAAGTGTTGGGGTAAAAAATGTAGAGTGAGATCGATGGAGGAATACAGTAAGCAAATTCAAAAGTATGTAGGTTGCCGAACGTATTTTCAAATGAAGAGACTTGCGCAGGACATGGTAGCGTTGAGACCTGCATCAAACCAGTCTGCGGACTACAACAACAACAACAACTACTACTACTACTACTACTACTACTACTACTACAACTACATGCTTTTGAGATACGTGGATGATATTTTTATTGTCTGGCCACATGGAATGGAAGCCCTTCATCGGTTTCTAGATCATTTTAACCATCCACGCATAAAGTTTTTGATGGTAATTGAAAAGGATGGCAAATTGCCATTTTTTGGATGTTTCAGTTCATAAAAAAGAAAATGATACTTTGTGGCACAGCATGTACCGTAAACCCTCGCATACGCATACGGAACGCTACCTCCATGCTACCAGTTGTCATCCACAACATCAACGGTTGGGAATTCCACGTACACTCGTAAAGAGAGCTTATGCCATTTCTGATTCTGATTATTTGACGAAAGACTTGGATCATCTTAAGGTTATTTTCAGGCACAATGGCTAAATAACTTTTTTCCTTTCATCATTTTACTATGGTTGCCAGCGAGAAAAAGTTTAATAAAGGTTTGAAATTATATTTAAAGTTTGTTGCAAGTCGCTAAGTACTGTCTTTCTCATACAGAGTATTTCGAAAGTCTCGCCGCATTATATGGCATTTTTTGCATTTTCTATTGGTTATGACGTAATATCTTTTGAGCCATGTGCCGTATGTGATTCTTGTTACCTGACGGTAAGGAATGTGTGTACCAAATTTGGTTGAAATCGGTCCAATGGTTTAGGAGAAAATAAGCAGCATTGTCGCAAAATGCAGCAGTTTTTCGCGCATCTCATTGTTTATGACGTCATATCTCGTGAACTATATATCGTATGTGATTCTTGCACTTACGGCGACCGTCCTCATGGATTGAAGCTTATGTGTACAAAATTTCATACAGATTGGAACAAAACTGTAGATTTGTATGCAACACGTACAAATATACAAACTCTGCTTTTTATATTAGACTACATACTGCAGTTTGGATGTCCAAAGGTACAGAAAAAATACGTATTATAAGCTACACCGCAAGATTTTTTTTAATTCGTTAATAAGAAGAAACTCGTCTGGAGAAACAGGCAAATTCCCTATGGGTCTAGAAAATATTGACAGCCAATTCAAATCTGGGCGCCAGCGGTTATTCTCGTCCACTATTTTCGGAAAAATTGCAAGTTAACTCAACAAGGCCAGTTGGTAAGCTTTCAACTATAATAAACTTTTCAACGTATATAAACTGTTATTATTAGCATCTCATCCGATACGGGGTAATAATAAAGACGAAAGGCAAAGTTTTACCAACAGGTGTCCTAAAACACAGGACGAAACGAAAAGGAAATTTTTTGTAGTACCCGTTTCCTTTAAAGCTGTACGGCCACGTTTATTACGCTTAAAGCTATGTATGTCGATGTAAATTATTTCGATTGCAATGGGGAAAGCTACAGAAATAGTCGGATGGCACGTATTTCTGCCGTTAGTAGGCTCCTGGTTTCATTTAATTAATCTGTTTTAGTTCCAGTACTGTTTATTTTTAGCATCATCATTTTCGTCTGAGATTTGACTAATGCCCTCGCGTCTAAAATAAAACAATCATATCGTAAATTTCGTAGAAAAGGGTGAGAAAATAAAGTGGCGTCTAAACGATGCATATGACCTTAACAGGCGGCTCCCATGCTCACCGCTTGGAGTGCCAGTGTCACTTCAGCTGTTAGACGGTAACACATTTTACACCAGTGGGCGTCGTGACTGGTATGTTAGACTATGGTATAAAGGAGCCGCCGTAACTGTTGTGTCCTTACGACACCGCCTTCCTAGCCCTCGCCACCTCCCTTGCCCGTTCCCAGTTTTTGCTCCAGCCTAGAGCTCCTGAATACCCAGGCTGAATCGTCCGCCATGTTTTCCCCAACATGGTTGGAATTGCGCTGCACTAACAGCGTAGAGGCGCATGCCTTACCATCTTTCACAAATGATTTCGCAAAAACTAATTGGTAGAAGTATTTAATTTTTCCGCTACTTAAATCTTTATATGTCAGTACTGTGACGAAATGCTCATCATTTTGTTAAAAAATCAAATGTTTGTATAGTCTATGCGACTTAACTACAGGGTCATCAGTCCCTAAACTTACAAACTACTTATGAACTACTTACGAACTAGGACGGCACAAATATCCATGCCCGAGGGGGGATTCGAACCCCCAACCGTAGTGGCCGTGCAGACCGTGACTGGAGCGCCTTAGTCCCCTCGGCCACCGCGGCCGGCCATTTTGTTAATAGTCATAGTTCATAAGATATTGGTTTCGAAATAAGAGACTGCGGTACGCTAGGAAAAGTATGCAGTAAAAAATATAGGCTGCTATGATATTCCCTTTGGTGCATGTTGCACCATATGTTGCTGCGGATAAAACTTTCCTAATGGATTGAATTTTATTTTTGACTTGGGAGGAGATCTTTACCTTTCACTCATAACGCTTAACTTTTTTTTTAATTTAGCACACTCATTTCAGATGGCGATAAGGCCAGAATGAATCATTCCGTATCTCATACACGGTTAGAGGTATCTAAATAATATTTTGACAAATGATAACATGTAAAGAAGGGAGTATTTTGCCAAATGGTTACTACGCAAAACTTCATTAACTGTCGCGTTATTCGAGGAAATACATAGTTGTAGATTAAGAAAGAGTAAAGTTCGTGATTTATTACTCGATTTGCAGACATTCCTTCGTCACTAACAAATGTTTATTTCTTTGCTTCTTGTCTAATGTGTTTCAGAGCCACTACTCCATTTCCAAAACCTAATAGGAGTTACATTTCCTTCAGTTTAGCGTCTAGCAGTAACAGAACGGAAGTTACTAGATCTAATGAGGATTTTATGTGAGAATACTTGAAAATGACAGATAGCAAGGATCTCTTCACTAGCTAACGAACTGACTTGTTCTCATTTCCTCACATAATAAAGCACTCTGTACTGAGAAATTTAGAAAGGAAGGAAGGAAGCTTGGTGTTTTACGTCCCGTCGAGAGCGTGGTCATTAGAGACGGAGAAATTTAGAATATCCTTTTCATATAACAAAAAATTGAAATTGAATATTACATAGAAACACAGCAGTTTTGTAGTCTGCAACTATTAAATTTAATGGGTTAAAAGAAGTCAGTACCAGTATCTTCCAGTATGGATGTTATGCAGTAACAACATGTGCCTAATTATTAGGACCTTTAATACGGAAGACATGTTACTACTAGACAGGCGGGCGGATCCCAATGCGTCATATTTAACTGGCATTATCTCAAGTCATACATTTCTCATAGAGTTTCTGTTTGGAGAGGATTCAAGTTTGATGTATTTTGAACATTTCATTCGCTTAATGTGTTCACCTTACTCCAACAGAAAAAAGTTCCTAGCATGTCGAAAATTCCGTAACGTCATCAGAAAGTGCATGTTCGTAAACTATCAGTATATGCTGTTTATATATTGTTGTCATAAATAAAAATAAAATGAAAATGTAATGTAGTTCTTAACGAAGAAATTGATGAAAATTCCACGTTCTTACAGTGAGTATTTTGCAAGTGTGAGCGAGTTTAATGAAACGCGAGGTAACGCGTGAGCTCGTCCAGAACGTGGCAACTCCTACAGCTTGGGGAAAAAATGGCGGAAAGTTCAGCTCGGGTTTATAGGAGTCTTACTCCAGTCCCACCTCACCGAGTTCGCCTCATGGTGTAACCCGTGGCTCCTCTCCGTCAATCCTGACAAATCCCAGGCAATCTTCATAGGTCGTACCACCCGCTCCTTCCCACTCCATGATTTCTACCTCACCCTCCACAACCGACCCATCCGCCACATCCCCACTCTAAAATACCTTGGCCTTATCCTCGACCGTAAACTATCCTGGACCCCATACCTCAAATCCCTCCGTGAAAAAGCACTGTCCCGCCTAAACCTTCTCAAACTGAAACTTCCTGGCAGATTAAAATTGTGTACCGGAACCGAGACTCGAACCTGGGACCTTTGCCTTTCGCGGGCAAGCGCACTCCTCGCCGGCCGGACATGGGGACTCAACCCTTCCACTATCCTTTACACATATAAATCTATCATGCGTCCCGTCCTTTGCTCATTCCACCCCACCTGGCTATTCGCCCCTCCCATCTTCTACAAAACCCTGCAAATTCTGGAGCGCCACGCCCTCCGCCTCGCGTACCGTATCCGACTTCCTTCACCCACACGGAACCTCTATGACCTAATCCCCTTCCCTCCCCTCATACAACACCTCGAACATCTCAGAATCCTCTACACTACCCGCGAAATAGATTCCCGAAACCCCAAACCCGGACATTTGCCACGCCTCCACCGCAATATCCCTCCCGGCCTTCACCTATACACGCTCGATATCCTTTCCCACGGCAACTTCCAAACCCTTCCCTTACCGGATAACGATCTTCGTCCCGATATCTACCCTTCCTACCAATCCTGATCCCTTCCCCGTAGCATCAGCGCCCCTCCCCTCTCCCCAAACCCCTCCTTTCCTCCCGCTTGGCTGCCCCTATCCCACCCCCAGAGTCTAACCAACCCCTCTTTCCCCTTCCTCCCCTCCCTCTCCAATCCCCTCCCCCCTCCCCTGCTCTTCCCCCATTCCCATCCCATCCCTTCCCCCTCCTCCCCACACCCACCCCTCGGGGGCGTCTCAACCATTTTAAACAGTGCGCCAGTGCCAGTGTCAGTGATTAGTGACTTCCGTGTGTTTTAACAAGTGCCTCACCGACCACTATCTACGATTTTTACCGTGTGAACCGTCAACTGTCTCCGATATGTGTGTGTGTGTGTGTAATGTAATTTTAACCGTCACCATGGGTCTGAACAGTTTTATGAGTATGTGTGTTTTTTTACCGACGCTTGCTGGAACTGTCTGTCCTCCGAAATCTCACCTTGTCTTTGTTTTTAATTCCCCAATTTTAATTCTACTTTTCATGCTCATTACTACTAGACGTACTATGTATTTCACAAGGCTGAAGAGCAGTCAACGTAGCTTCTGCCAGCTTACTAACTGTATGTAGGTTAGCTTTAAAATATCAATAAAGGAAAAAAATGTTGTGTCCTCAGTTTCGGCGTGACTGTGCACCAGTCGCACCTGAAGATGGCGGCCAGGTGGACCGCTGAATTATCATGTAAGCAGCACGACGAAATACGGCAGCAAACCCGTGAAAAACACCAACAATGATTACGCCGGGAAAATCTAAGAAATTATAACAGTACAGTGTAGATGTTGTTGTTGTTGTTGTGGTCTTCAGTCCGGAGACTGGTTTGATGCAGCTCTCCACAATACCCTATCCTGAGCAAGCCTCTTCATCTCCACATAAGAACGACAACCTACATCTGTCTGAATCTGCTTACTGTATCCATCTCTTGGTCTTCCTCTGCGGTTTTTTCGCCATACACTTCCCTCCAACGCTAAATTCACAATTCCTTGATGTCTAAGAATGTGTCCTACCAATTTATCCCTTCTTTTAGTCAAGGTATGCCAGAAATTCCTTTTCTCCCCTATTCTGTTCAGTACCTCCTCATTAGTTACGCGATCCACCCACCTAATCTTCAGCATTCTTCTGTAGCACCATATTTCAAAAGCCTCAATCCTCTTCCTGTCCGCACTGTTTATCGTCCATGTCTCACTCCCATACAAGGCAACACTCCATACAAATGCCTTCAGAAAGGACTTCCTTACGTTTAAATCAATATTCGATGTTAACAAATTTCTCTTTTTCAAGAACGCTTTTCTACCCATTGCCATTCTAAATTTTATATCCTCTGGACTGCGACCATCATTTGTTATTTTACTGCCCAACTAACAAAACTCATCTACCTCCTTTATTGCTTCGTATCCCAATCTAATTCCTTCAGCATCAACTGATTTTCTTACACTGCACTCCATTACCCTAGTTTTGCTCTTGTTAATGTTCATCTTATATGCATCTTTCAGCACCCTGTCCATTCCGTTCAATTGCTCTTCCAGGTCCTTTGCTGTCTCTGACAGATTTACAATGTCATCGGCAAAACGCAGTGTTTTTATTTCTTCACCCTGAACTTTAATTCCTTCTCCAGATTTCTCCTTGCTTTCCTTTATAGCTTGCTCAATGTACAAATTGAACAACATTGGAGAAAGGCTACAACCCTGTCTTACACCCTTCCCAGCCTCTGCATCTCTTTCGTGCCCTTCAACTCTGATAACTGCTGTCTGGTTTTTGTACAAGTTGTAAATAACTTTCCGTTCCCTATATTTTACTCCTGCTGATTTCAAGGTCTGAAAGAGTGTATTCCAATCAACATTATCAAAAGCTTTCTCCAAATCTACAAAAGCTAGAAATGTAGGTTTGCCTTTTCTTAATCTGTCTTCTAAGATAAGCCGTAAAGTCAGGATTGCCTCCCGAGTTCCTACATTTCTCATGAATCCAAACTGATCTTCCACAAGGTCGGCTTCTACCAACTTTTCCTTCCTTCTGTAAATAATTCGTGTTAATATTATGCAAGCATGACTTATTAAACAGACGGTTCTGTAGTTTTCACACCAGCCTGCACCTGCTTTCTTTGGAATGGGGATTATTACGTTTTTCTTAAAGTCTGAGGGTATTTCCCCTGTCTCATACATCTTACGCACCAGGTGAAATTTCTCATGGCTGGCTCTCTCAGAGACTTAAGTAGTTCTGCGGGAATGTCGTCCACTGCAGGGGCCTTGTTTCAACTTAGGTCTTTCAGTGCTCTGTCAAATTCTTCTCTCAGTATAATATCTCCTATTTCATCTTCAAATTACATCCTCTTCCCTTCCTACAATATTGTCTCGAAGTTCCTTTCCTTTGTATAGTCCTTCCACATACTCTTTTCACCTTTCAACTGGTTTTCCATCTGAGTTCTTTATATTCACACAGCTTGTCGTGTCCTACATAGGAAAGAGGGAAGAGGTAGCAACGTCAGTCTGCATATCCCGAGCGGAAAGGAGTGATTTCAGAGAGACAGTACAGGCATCTAGTAGAGATGCGGATTTCGGGACTCGAGAGGATACTTGTTTAGGAAACTTTATAGAACTCCTAGGTACATGGCATTGAATTTATTGCATCCCATACTAAGTCTACTACACTGGGGTTAGTTATTTAATAAAGCAAGAAGTATAAATCGTTTGCCACAACAGAAGCCAGTAATTACGTTCCCTAGCAGCATCGCCTAGACAGACGCACTCCCCGCGAGAAACAGACTTCATGGAGCACCCCGAGGCCGACGGCGATAGTCACGGGCTGGCGCCCGACTCGTCTGACTGAGAACTCCCCCCTTGATCCAAAAAACCGGGGGTTTTTAACGGCCGGTGTGGGCGCACCTCTTTTCCCCACTTTCCGACAGTTAACAATTTCCTATTGGCCGCTGCTTGGTTCAACGAATCTAAATTGTGGCTTGCCCTCTCTCTGAGTCCTCTAGCGAACCACGTTTCAGCCCTGTCCCTTCTGCCATTCCCCGGGTGGGGAGATGGCTTGTTTGTGCACTAACAAAATCCATACTTGGTAGCAACATTGTTCAGCTGAAAGTAAAACGTCACAACGCTACCCAATATGGGCAACAACAACAATGTTTTACGTCAGTTGGCCACGCCTTAGGCTCCGCCTTAGGCCACGCCTCAGGGGAGCTGATAACTTGCAGATTTCTTCTTTACCCTCTCACTCAAGCCTCGTGAAACCACTGACATTGCTGTTCCAAAGTGACTGGTATCAACTTTGCTACGTACATTAAAATGTGCCTGTTGGCCACCAAGTACTAATGTAACGTCTTACAACAGCGTCTAGACGCTATATGAAGTTACGCCCATCTTCTCCGAAAGGTAACCTCCACCCTGGGACGGTGGCTGAGGACATCAGCAGTTCGCTAGGAGATTTCTTTAGTGCCTACATCCCGTAAGATATACGTGTCTGTTTTAGCCTGTTATCTGCAATGGTCTCTATTTCTCAGCCTGGAGTGCGTCTCTGTGTCTCACACAGCCTCTCAACAATTCCAACAGTAAAATCGATATATGACAAGCTGCGTTTGTCCTTAGAAACATAAAAGAGACGTTCTCACAACCGCGTTAGCTGGAAGGCCATTCGATAACGAGAAAGTTGGGGAGAACGTTTCAAGGTTGTGTGCTGGACAAGATGGATGGCCGATGCGGAGCGCTGACAGCCGGAAGATAAGACGTCCGCAGATAGGGGCTGCTGGCGACGGCAGCAGAAGACCACCCTGCCGAAGACCGGGCCTGACCTGACAACACCCCCCCCCCCCCTCCTGCCGTAACCCACAGCCGGCGGAGCGCTGTGGTTGCCTTACTAACACCACTCTCTGCTGCCCGATCATTGAATGGACTCTACCTTCAACAGCAGAGGCAGTGTAAATCACTACGTTTACATGCAACACATCTACCGGAAGACGAAAACCGATTTTCGTAAACCGTTTTTCGGCATCGGGTTTACATGGCATAGCCTGAATCGGATTTCCTAATCCACTTAACATGGCGGCTGAAAAACAGCTGATTCAGTTCCTGATTTAGTCAGCACAATCGCTATTTTTCTTTATTTACATACACAGATTTATGTTCACGCTAATATTTATACTTTTATTTCACATTAGAAAATATCACTGTATCCCTATGCGCCGAAAATTCTTAACAAGAAAACACAATCTGACAAGCCAAGAACGCTTCAAAAACGGTTGCGTTTACATGGGCACGAAAATCGATTGTGGAACTGGAAAACCGCTTTAGGAAAGCGGATTTCCAGAATCGATTTTGGAGTGTTTACATGACCATCCAAAAGCGGAATTGGAAAATCGGTTTACGAAATCCGGTTTTGGGAACTCATGTAAACGGGGTGAATGTGATGCTGGAACACACATTGTCCGCGACATTATGAAGTACGGCGAAGGAAACTGTCTTATCGACACACGGATTCGGATTCAGAAAATGTCATACGGAATATGATGTGATCTTCTAGATCTGTAGATTTTATAATTTGTCTACTAGTATATTCATCAGAAGGTGAAAACCAATTCCAAAACAGTATTTATTTATTATACCTTGTTTTTTAGGGTTCACAAGAATTGGGGAGAAAAGGAATTTCTGGAATACCTTGCAACTAAAAGAAGGGATCAATTAATAGGACACATTCTTAGACATCAATGAATTGTGAATTTAGCATTGGAGGGAAGTGTGGGGTAAACCATCGCAGAGGCAGACCAAGAGATGAATACAGTAAGCAAATTCAAATGCATGTAGTTTGCCGTTCTTATGAAGAGATGAAGCGGCTTGCTCTGGATAGAGTAGCGTGGAGAGCTGCATCAAACCAGTCTCCGGACTGAAGACCACAACAACAACTTTTTTCACTGCCGGTACACAGAAGTACTGTCAGGCTCCATGGACAGAATCACAACATGCCCAGAAAAATGCTCCAATTTGTAAAACTACGTTATTCTACATCAAAATTAAACCCAATTACATTAGAAAATTAGTTATAAAGTAATATAATATTTATGCATTTTTCTGTAAATTTCACATTAAATTTTGCTTCTAGAGCAACTTTTTGACAGTATGTCATTTACATATGTATCACATATTTAGTCATCTCTCATGAAGTTGTAAGAAACAGTTCGGTGTAGCCAGACATGATGGTTGTATGTGTGTATAGTTGTCTGAGCGATTGCGTGAGCTGAACGTATGTGTTTCTTTTTCTGACGAAGACCACAGCCGAAATATTAAGTTGTGTGAATGTGATTATCTATTTTGTGTCTGTCAGTAGCTCAGCGATTCTCTTTACGGTGAGTTGTTATCTATCAGTGGCGTAGCTATGTCACCAAGGGCCCCGGGGCAAAAATGTCATTGGGGCCCTCTTTACACTAATACTGTACAGATGCAAAATTGCTTCATCAGCTCCTTACCGCACATTGGAAGACATAATAAGGACATACTAAGGAAATTATTACGTGTCACGCAGCAGATAATATTTAATCGTACTCTCTAATAAAATTGGGAAAGTTTGTTTGTTATACTTTCACCCAAAAATTACTAGGTGATTTGGATGAAATTTTTCAGGGGGATAGAGATAGAGTTGGACCTGGGTAGGACATACAGATGCAAATGCCCCGTGGGATATTTTTCGTCAGCGGTGACAGCAGGCGGACTTTTGTCAGTGCCGACAACTCACTCTCTCGAAACTACTGCGCTGTTAGCTCATTTCATTGATAGCCCAGTCAAAGAAAGGAAAATAGGGGAAATATTCGTGTAGGATGGTTTCATCAAAAGAAAGTTTCCGGATTTTGTTAAATGAAACACTTTGGATTGAGCCGTGCCCCTACAAGGCTTCTTGAAGTATATGTTAGAGTCTGGCCAGGAAAAAAGTAATCAGTAAAGTAACTAAGTCGATATCTTCGCTTATTATCGTGACAGTGGGATAGAGGGCAGCATCTTGATGCTCAATACACTATTGAGACAAAGTAATTACTAAATGAAACTTCTGATTCATGAATGTAATTAAACCTTTAAATGGCAGAATAAACAAATAGTGTGTGGGTAGAAACGTACCTTAAAATATTGCGTGAAGTGCTGAATTCTCACCATTACTTTAAAACACAATGAAGTTGTTTGTTTTTCACATAGAAGAACTGAGCAGAATGCGGCGGAGGGTATAGTGTTAGTATGAACATAAATTGAAGAGCGAATAGTTCTTATGGTATGGGAAGGCGCCGTTCCCAAAAAAAAAAGCCACAGAATGCCGAATCCATTTCCCGCCTTCCATTCCAAGGTATTGTGTAGAAAGGTGTGTAGAGTCTGTTCGGTATTCCTTTCAGTATTAACACATTTGTGGAAAATAAACATGCCTGTTTCCTGGCGCACGCATTTTGTGGTTAATGCACACTCTCCAGGTCTGTCTGCGCACTACGTAATCTGTGATTTATGAGGTGCACTGTGGAAGGGTTGGTATAACTTTGTAAAACGCCTTGTTATTTCCTTTTGCGACGTAATGGGGTAGACAGGGGGGGGGGGGGGGCTCGCTTTCTCGCCACCTCTTCCTGCTGTCACCTGTCACATCCCCGCAACAAATCATATGCCCAATACTGTTCTACTGTACTTAAATATGCTGTATAATTTACTATTTTGTCTTAGTCCATCCTGTTTAACAATAACTATATTAACATATTGGCTGCCAAAGGTATACTTGGGTTACCGTCCCCCAGGAACCATTTAGTTTTTTTTTCCATATTCTGCTGTAAGCTATTTAAGTACAAATAAGTTGGAACACGGGAGGCAATACTCACTTTACGGCTTATCCTAGAAGATAGATTAAGGAAAGGCAAACCTACATTTCTAGCTTTTGTAGATTTGGAGAAGGCTTTTGACAATGTTGACTGGAATAAACTCTTTAAAGTTCTGAAGCAAGCAGGAGTAAAATATAGGGAGCGTAAGGTTATTTACAACTTGTACAAAAACCAGACAGCGGTTCTCAGAGTTGAACGGCATGAAAGGGATGCAGTGGTTTGAAAGGGCGTAATACAGGGTTGTAGCCTTTCTCCATTGCTATTCAATTTGTACATTGAGCTAGCTGTAAAGGAAAGCAAGGAGAAATTTGGAGAAGGAATTAAAGTTCAGGGTGAAGAATTAAAGACATTTCATTTTGCCGATGACATAGTAATTCTGTCAGATACAGCAAAAGACCTGGAAGAGTAATTGAACGGAATGGACAGTGTGCTGAAAGGTGCATATAAGATGAACATTAACAAGGGCAAAACTAGGGTAACGGAGTGCAGTGTAAGAAAATCAGATGATGCTGAAGGAATTAGATTGGGAAACGAAGCAATAAAGGAGGTAGATAAGTTTTGTTACTTGGGCAGTAAAATAACAAATGATGGTCGCAGTACAGAGGATATAAAATGCAGAATGGCAATGGGTAGAAAAGCGTACTTGAAAAAGAGAGATTTGTTATCATCGAATATTGATTTAAGCCTAAGGAAGGCCTTTCTGAAGGCATTTGTATGGAGTGTTGCCTTGTATGGGAGTGAGACATGGACGATAAACAGTGCGGATAGGAAGAGGATTGAGGCTTTTGAAATATGGTGCTACAGAAGAATGCTGAAGAATAGGTGGGTGGATCGCGTAACTAATGAGGAGGTACTGAACAGAATTGGGGAGAAAAGAAATTTCTGGCATACCTTGACTAAAAGAAGGGATAGATTGGTAGGACACATTCTTAGACATGAAGGAATTGTGAATTTAGCGTTGGAGGGAAGTGTGTGGGAAAAAAAATCGCAGAGGAAGACCAAGAGATGGATACAGTAAGCAGATTCAGACAGATGTAGGTTGCCGTTCTTATGTGGAGATGAAGAGGCTTGCTCAGGATAGGGTATTGTGGAGAGCTACATCAAACCAGTCTCCGGACTGAAGACCACAACAACAACAACAAGTTGAAAATATAGCAATTTAGTGCCTTAGTTTATGTTTTTTGTGTGAGTTACATGTGACTTTCTTGGCGGCAGAATAAAGTGCCAGGTGTGTCATTTGCTATGTCGCTGATAATTTTGGGTCGGTATTCCTGTAAGTCTTTCATTCCCAACATTATTTGCGTACAGTTCCATTATTATTTTTTCTAGATTGTTACTAGGCCTACAGTCTTTATTCAGTGTTGTTTGCTCCGTAACACAGGGATATTGTAGCAGGAGAAAGTGTCTCGCAGAAGTTATGTAGATGAACAAAGGCATGTACACAAGCTTTAAGATGAAGTTAAGGACACAAGTGAAGAAGATGAAGATACTACTGAAACGGAAAAATAAGAGGAATTTGTTGATGCTGAGTACTGTTCATGGAGAGGAAGAAGTTGAAGTTCAAACCAAGAGGGGTTTTAGTTCGTGTTTTCTCACGCACCACTCAGAATGAAAGAATACCTACTGGAGTAATACAATGCTTCAAACTGTTAGATTGCAGATGTTGGAAAAGATATGATTTCTGATTGGTAGACTAATTATCGGTAAGCGTTTTAGTGACTGCAGTATATTTATAGAAATTATATGGGTACATAATTGAAAAGTAGTTAATTATTTCCTGGCTTTGGTTTTTGCAAAATCATCAATAAGGTCTATTAAATCTAGACTTGATGCAGCCTTGTTTCGATTGCTATGAGCACCAAATGTCTGAGTCGAGCTTGAGTCATACTGTAACTCAGATGCGTTTTGATAATTTTTAATTTGCTGAACGATCTTTCGGCTGCTGCAGAAGAATAAAACTGCGGTAAATACTTCCGTAACCTCACTTTATAATAATGCATATTTTTTAAATAATTTCCTTATATAACTAGCGAACTTACCATGTTGGGATCAATTTCGGCAGGAGCAATTAAAAGTCGAAATTCCTTCATTCAACTAAAATATTATATAGTGTATAACGTCTATTATCCGAAGTAATTTGGGGACATGGATATTCGGAAAACCGGTTTATTCGGATATTCGAACTGTACACTTCTATTTGCCAATAAGAAGTACTGACAGTAACTGTATTTATACTATATTTGGAGGAGCGCGATCCTTCACATTGCGCCGAGCAGGCACGCCGCAACACTTGGAAGACGCAGCTGTTGCTGTGAGCAGCTTTGACACTGCCGCTACGTCTGCCGACAGAAGTGTGCCGATTGTTGGACACATTGACTGGCAGCTTTGCCTGTCGGCAGCGACACATAGTGGCGTCTTGTGAAGGCCCAAATAGAAGCATTGTTCCGCCAGCCGGTGGCCCAATGCGGCTACTGTGGGAAACTTGGTTTGAGGGGAAGGGGAAATGATGGACGATAGGGTCGGAGGGTAAGAAAAATTAAATAAAAAATTCGACGCTCTACTGTAACTTTTTTCGATCGTCGCTCACGAAGGCCGAGGGGCCCCTGGAGGTCGGGGGCCCCGGGGCACTGCCCCGCCTAGCCCTATGATAGCTACGCCACTGTTATCTATCCTGCATTATTGACATTCTTATCGGATTTTCCGTTGTTCAAATACGCTTTACATGCACTGCACTGTGAATGTGATGTCGACTGAATTTTATTTTTTGCATACATTCCACATTTTCCTCTTTTACGACTGTAAACTACAAACTTGTTTCCTCTGTTTCCGAGAGGAATATCTTTAGGGACAGAAAAATTATCTTTCATTCTCTTTCGGGGAGTTATTTCATCTTTACTCGAGTTTCTCTTTTTGAGATTTGGCACTTGCTGCTCACTCATTAGCCATAGTGTCACAGCACACCTAAATTCCAGCACTGTCAGTGCTCCATGTTAATCACTGAAAATGACATAAGCATTGACAAAAGCAATTTCAATTGCCCCCCCCCCCCCCCCCAGAAAAGATGGTGCCACCATTTCTTTGATCGCCTGCTAAGACCATAAGTTTATCGTAATCTGTCTGCATGATCCACCCCAACCATGTTTTTATTGTAATCGCATACGATAACTGGTCATTGTATAGTCATACAGTCCTATCTTTCTGCTTTCCCGACACTACACTCTTTTTAGTCGCATGGAAGTTTGACGTAAAATACAGGTAACTACTTTATTGTCCTTCCATGTCAGTATCTTCCGAAAATCAGAGTGAATGGCCTCATACAAAATTGCTTCAATCTCTGAATCAGTCGGAGGCCGAAAATAGCCACCAGTTTTCCGATTTTCGTCCATCTGTGTGATAAAAAGTGGACCGAACAACTAGAGAGAGTAACGCACTGTAACTTTGTTCGCACAACCTGACGTTACTAATAAGTCCACTTTATAACTTCCACTTTATCTCACTTGCTTGTAATGTAATGCTTCAAACTATTATCAAAAAAACAAAAAGGGTATGTACTAACAATGGAAAACCCAACGAAGGTTTCAATAAATTGCGGACAAATCCAGGCAACAGCTTGGAAACAAACACACACAATCTTTTGCTTTCAGAGCAGCGCGAGAGAAACAATTATAAGTTGTGGCTGCTAGAGAGGTCTATGTCACAGACATATATTACTAGACTGGCACTGCCGTATACATAATCATCGGTCTCAGTGATGTCTCGCCGCCATATTTCTATACTATAAACTTGTAAGCAGTCGTCTGCGTTATTACGGAAAACAGTTGAAAAATACCGATGAACTGACGTAACTACTCTGTCTTTAGACTTTTGACATATGGTAAATTCGTGTGTTGTATGTGGCTGTAATTTTTCCAGCTGGAGTAAGCTTTGACACATGCCGTAAAGTAATTAGTTGTATTGATTTGCTGTTATTATTAATCTGTACCAATTTCATTCAACTTCGGATTTTTTTCAGTAGTATGGTCATCAAAAAGTGTTGTTTATTGTGGATAACACGTATTCTTCTTCTTTTGCGAGTTCTTACGAAATCTACAGTCTGCTTTGACACATAAATTAATGTGCCGCATTTCCTGTTTTCATTAATCGGTTATTAGTTTCGATCAACTTCCGTTTTTTTTTAATAGTATGTCCGTTTTAAATGTGAAATTTGTCGTGGATGACACATCTTTATTCTTCTGAGTGTTTTTCAGATAAGTGCAGTCTGCTTTAACTGTACGAAACAGTAAAATTTTACTTAGCGTCCCAGCGGCCTCACATGATTATGTTGGCAACATCAACAAAACGGTAGAAAGCCCTCACCAAGATGTTAATATTCTTAGAAAGCCACACAGACTAACTTGATTAGTATTTCGTGCAGACTTTGAAGTGAATAAATAATGCTGTTTCTGCTCTATGGTTGACAGGTTCTTGTATGTACCCTCGTTCACTCAGTAAAACTAATTGCCCTCGTAAACGAACACTTCATGACAAAACATTTGCGTTGTTATGCGATTGGCTAACGCCAACGTCACATGATTGACAACATAAGCACTCAAGGCCGCCAGGACGCTAAGTAAAATTTAACCGTACAGTACGTAACACATCCTCTTACAACAAGATTCGACAATATACGCCTATGTGTTAAACTAAATTATTGCGGAAGTATTAGCCCAAACGCAAATCATGTTCAAACCAATTAGTAAAGCTTAGAACGTCATATCGTATTAGAAGATTATAGTAGTATCGTACGAAAGCTTTTTGACGTGAGGTGAGGCAAGATGGCGGCGTCAGGCTTCAGTCACAGAGGGACGTTTGCCAGTCTGGTAATGTATGTCTGTGATCTATGTATCGTGCAGTAACATCTCTGAAACCACAGAGCAGAGGTACTGCTATGTTCCGATAGTATTGATCTCTATACTATCTGGATGTTGAACTTCAGTTATCTTAGCGTGCCAGCCATAGATATTATTATTTAGTTTCTTTCCAAATTCAAACATGGCTGCTATGTAGCATTTGAAGAAAAAGAGAAGAAAATATGTTTCGATTCCGTTCCCATATCAGCCTACAACATTGAATATTGAATTAAATTCCAAGTCAGTAGGTAAGCAAGCAATTCTTTGTTATGTAATTACTCATGGAAACTCGTTTGCCAAATTTAAACATGGCGGACAATGCGAAATTGTGTTTGAAACATATGAATGTGCACGCACGCTGCAATTCAATGCTCAGACACCAGAGTTATACAACCAGTTTGTATAGAGATCTCTGCCCAACAGGCTCTCAGATCACGAAACTAAAGCATAAGAAAATAATGAGAATCAGAACTTACTGGTACTTTTAAGTACCGTCAGGCAACAAAGGGTTAAGGCAATATCTGGTGACCACGCCAGGATCTAATACGAGGCGAGAAACACAGTTGGTGGTAAAGCGCAGCGCAATGCAAAGTTCAGTGTCCTGTGATGTATAATTCACAGCCGCTCGCGCAGAGCAGAGCCGGGGTTGCGGGGCTTCCAGAGAAGTGCGCGCGTGCAGGGACACCAACTGCGCATGCGCGGGCGCTGTTTGCTGTGCTGCGTAGTCTGTTATCGCTGGCGCCTGAGTGTTTGTTATTGCACGCCTCGTCCTGAGCGCGTCCACCTCGCGCTGACAGCTCAATCGATGGGACTGCGACAAAGGACGGGGCGGACGCGACAGGTGCTAACGATGTGCCATTATAGTCGCCAGCGCCCTTACACGTGTCACTAGTAGCGGCGAGCCTCAGAATAAACCGTCAGACCGCGCGACAGGGTAGACAAAACTGTGAACCGGTCGGGCAACGCGGTAATTCATTTGACATTTCCACCCGCAACATTTCTCGAGCACAGAAAGGCTACCATTTACTTGTCCCCAGGTTGCTCACCCCGTTTACTGCAGCTGCCAGGTGTGGTTGAACTTACAGAATCCGAGAACTACATCACTGTTCGTGAAAATTGCAACACCTTAAACGAGCCACTTGTTGTTACTTCTTTTAGCAGTGGCGTAACTAGGACTTGGCTTTTGGGGGGGGGGGGGGGGGGGGGAATAGATCTGCTTGACGAGCAAAATTTTAGTCAGTTTCCAGACAAACTACTATCTACCACTCCCGATGAAGAAACTAATTCACTCCCATCCAATGAAAGCTTATGATAAAACACCCCAAGTTTCCAATCTTTACCTTTACCAGATTGCTGTTATACGATTGCTTTTTTTTCTGTTTCTGGGGGGGGGGGGTTCTATCTCCCTCATCCCCCCCCCCCCCCCATAGTTACGCCACTGTCTTTTAAACTGAAAGTCTTGTTAGAGGTATGCAACCGTCATGATAAAATTTATTTAAATGATTGTAAAATTAAGATTACCTGACATAGTCGGGTCTGGATGCGATCTAATCGTTGTATAGTTTTCAAAATGACAAGCCAAGATCGCACACTAACAATTTATTAAATGACGACCTATTTCGGTGGACTGTGTCACAATCATCTGGTCACAAATACAGGGTGTTTCATTAAGTGTGTTTGCCTCTGTAACTTATAAAATAATATGTTACGGGAAATGTTAATGCGCTAGGTCAACACAAGAAATGTTACACTTTCTGCGGAGCTATGAACATAGTTTATTGTATCATTTTCCAAAGAGTTACAGCACAAATATATAATTTTTTAAATGGAACAATAGTTTTTTATATCGTGTATTGGATTCGTTTAAACCAGCTGCGTCCAAACCAATTCAAACTACATTCCTATCACTGTTAGTTTGGGAGCTACAACCCTTCAAAGTTTAGGGAGCGGAGGCTACAACAGCGTAGCTAACTGGCTGGTGGTCATGAGACAGTGGGCCGTGCCCCAGGGGCTAGCCACTCGGCCAGTCAGCTACGCTATCGCAGCCTCCGGCCCCGGAACTGTGAAGGGTTGTAGCTCCCAAACTAACAGTGATGGGAATGTAGTTTGAATTGGTTTGGACGCAGCTGGTTTAAACGAATCCAATACACGATATAAAAAACTATTGTTCCATTTAAAAACTTACATCTTTGTGGTGTAACTCTTTGGAAAATAATACAATAAACTATGTTCATAGCTCCGCAGAAAGTGTAACATTTCTTGTGTTGACCTACCGCATTAAAATTTTCCGTCACTTATTATTTTATAAGTTACAGAGGCAAACACACTTAGTGAAACACCATGTATGTTATAATCTGGTCATCTTGTTAAAAAAAATGGGTATAAAATAACAAGTGCAACATTGCACTTAGTCACTATATAAAAAATACATAAATTAGAACCATGACAGCTTACAAAATACTGACAGCACTGAAAATGCTAGTTTTCAGAGCTGTCAGTATTTTGTAAGCTGCCATGTTTTTAACTTATGTATTTTTTATATATAGTGACTAAGTGCAATGTTGCACTTGTTATTTTATACCCAATTTTTTTTTAACAAGATGACCAGATTATAACGTATATGTGACCATATGATGGTGACACAGTGCACCGAAACCGGTCGTCATTTAATAAATTGTTAGTGTGCGATCTTGGCTTGTCATTTTAAAAACTATAGATTGTAAAATTGCTTAGTGGTTGCTAGAATAATCACTTAGTTGTTGTTGGTAGATTATTTATTATCGAAACACACCATGTTTCGGGCTTAGACCATCACCTGGTGACCTGTCAGTAAGATACATATACAGCAAATAAGTATATTCAGAAAATTATTTGCAATTTTAATTAAATTATTAAATATTTTTATGTTTAGTAAATATTATTACATAATTTGTAATTACATACCGTTATAATATATATTGAGCTTTGTTGCATTCAAATATGTTATTTAAAATACTGTTGTTATGTTTTGCCAAACAAGAGTAAACATCAATTGTGATTAAGAGGTGTCTAACAGGCCTATTTCTTCATTAAGCTGCCGACACTTGTTCTCACGTAGTGCAAAGTTGTCCACAGTTTCCTTGGAAAACTGAATTATTCGATCTTTTTGTTGGGGTCGTCCACCAAATTGCAGTTCTTGAGTGCACTTGTAGCCCATAGCTCTTTCCAGACTGTTTTCGAGTTGAAGTCTTGAAGCTCTTCGCCGGTTTTCCAAAAATCTGTCTTGGATTTAAGCCTGTTTGTAGCTCCTAGATCTTAATGGATAGGTAGGTCCAGGTTGCCTAGGATTTTTTGGGATGTTCTTATGGATATCTGTGATCGCCTGATTTTAGGGGCTCTATGTTGGCAAGGACAGGGAGCCAAGCACGGGGCGTGGCCCTGAGTGTACCTGAGATTATTCGCATAGTCTCCCTCAGCTGGACGTCCACCTTAGCTACATGTGCGCTTCTCATCCAGACTGGCGAGCAGTATTCAGATACGCTGTAGACAACAGCTAGTTGTGCTCGCTCCACATCCCCAAGTCGTCCCGCTAGTTTGGATAGGATAGCATTGCGGGATTTTAGTTTCTCTTTTGTGCCCTCTAGATGTGAGTTGTATGATAGAGTGCGATCTAATTTCACACCACAGTATTTATGCTTATTCTCATGTCTGATCTGCAGACCATTCATAGAGAGCTGTAATTTTGTATGTACTTCTATGCTGTTAAGTTGCATTATGGTGCTGGTTGTTTTGTTGGGATTTGGGTGTAGGTGCCACTTGGAGTAATATATGTTCAGGATTTTGAGGTCTGCATTCAATGTTTCATCGAGATCGTTGAAATTTTTACTTTGATACACATTATGCCTATCGCGTGTTCTGTTGGTGCCATTATTGTGTCCTCAGGATTTCATTCTTCACTAGGGTGGCCATGTTTGTCGTGGGCAATGTAGCTCATATTGCTGAATCTCGGTATTTCGAGTCGGTCGATAGTGTCAGTGTGAGGTGGGTCCCTTGTAGAAGTACGACACTTACTTGTTCTCTAGTTAAAAAAAATTCAATTGTCCTTGTGTAGCCTTCTATGTTGAAATGACATACATTCAGTCTCTTCATGTTAAAGTTCCCTGCTTGCTCCCTTTGTCTTTGAGTGGACCGGGAGGCATTTGAGCGTCCGGCCGCCGTAGTTGTGTAGGCTTTTTTGCTGTCCCATGTTAAAGCGCCCAAGGTACACCATCGGGGAGGTTGTCTACACGTCGTACCCCAATAAAGATTAAATATACATAAGAATATTTTAGAAAATAAAGATTCTATGGCAGCGAAAAATTCTTCGTTTTTGTGTGGCCAGAATGTCCGTAGTTGCTTTCATAATTATGAATAGCAGTGTCTTCCCGTTGAAACATTTTAATATATTTTTAGTAATTACAGTTTATTCTACCGATACTCATCTTTTCAACATTTCGATGTATGGGGGTTCTGCTCGGTGCAACATTATTCTCCTGGGGCGTCGTGGTAGAAATAAATACTCGATATGTACAATTTCTTCTTTAATTTAAATCAAAACTTCTTCTCCGCCAAAACATTACAACTTCATAACAAAGCATCTGAACTTCGCTGACAGAACTTCCATTATAAAACAACAGACTGACATAGATTCCAAAGTACTCGACAAAAGACACAACTCGAACTCTCCCACGCAAGGCGATAAGGCAAGTATATAACCTTGACAATAATGACGTTACATTAAGCATTGTTCATAACAATTGAATATACTGATTTACAATTAACAAACATAACAGAAAAACATTTCATGTACACAAAAATAATCACAATATAAAATGAAAACTCTACATACAATAATTTTAGATGGCACATGTATTTTTAAGACGAAATTTCCGATCTTTCTGTTGACAACAAAGTGCCATGTTAAATATCAATTAATTAGTTAGCGAGTACATTATACCTGTTCCTAACATATATTGAGCTATCAATTATCTTGGCAATTCTCAAACTAGATTCTAAATCTCGCGTCAGTCAATATATACAAAGAATTCAATATTGATAATTAATGTAATAGTCAAAATAACACAATTAGCTGATCAACATACTTGTTTATGAGCCTAACATATATACAATGCTATTATTTTTCATTTCTTTTTTTTTTTTTTTTTTTTTATAAAAGATTTTACAATTCGTCTGTTTAAGTCTTGAAATAACATACAATGACGCAACTATCGTTTATAGAATTGTCTGGAAAGAAAATATGTGAATCTCTTAATAAATGAAATCTATCACTTGTTTTAATCACAGTATCACCGAGACACTGTCCTAAACTGATTCGTAGGCTGGCTATTTCGTTTTGAACTAACTTCACACGCAACTTTTATCACTATTGAACCACACGATTCCGGATCCGAACCAGACTGAGATGAGGGGGTCAGCAGTATCATCACACCGTCTTTGCAACTACAATAAAAATGCGATTTTTCTCACCAGACGCGTTTCGTTTTAATGACAGTAAAACATCTTCAGTGGTCTGTAATAATAGAAAGCTATAGTTTCTTTTGTTTTTAGATCGAAAACAATTCATTAACGGAACATGAAAAGTAGGCCAAACGTTTTGTTACGGAAATTTTGTCTTCTTATCGCTTCACATCATGGAATGCCGGTCTGTTTCATGCAGTACCGCTGGTTCTGCATGCTGTGTCGTTTTTTCCACTACTTCCACTGTCGCTTTTGCACTGCCAATAATTATTGTTTTCCCAGATCAGATGTGTTTGTTTTTGTTTTTACTGAGTCTGCACAGTGTGTTATTGAAGTTTTGCCAACATCTAAGAAAAAGAACTACATTCGTGATGTTGGTAACACTCCAATAACACACTAAGCAGACTCAGTCAAAACAAAAACAAACACATCTGATCTGGGAAAACAATTATGGGCAGTGCAAAAGTGACAGTGGAAGTAGTGAAAAAACTACACAGCATGCAGAACCAGCGGTACTGCATGAAACAGACCGGCATTCCATGATGTGTAGCGAAAACAAAACAAAATTTCCGTAAGTAACAAAACGTTAGCCCTAATTTTCATGTTTCGTTAACGAACTGTTTTCGATCTAAAAACAAATCAAACTGTAGATTTCTATTATTACAGACCACTGAAGATGTTTCACTGTCATTAAATCGAAACGCGTCTGGTGAGAAAAATCGCATTTTTATTGTAGTTGCAAAGACGGAGAGACACTGGTATTCATAATTCTATGGCACATTATCATGTGAGTAACAAGGAAGTTAGAGTAGAGGCCGAACTTTATTTCGCAAATGTGATATTTATTTCAGATATTTGTTTAAAATGATGTAGATTAGGCCATTTTATTTTGTCCTTGTATCTTGAATAAATATGGCAACTGTTCGGGCTCTATTCTATTATTGTTCTTTGGTCGAGAAGCATCGATTTCAATAAACGCTATGGTTAGGTGATTTAAAGCAGAGTAGTTAACTTCGATACGATGTGCGTTTAATCGTTTGTTCAGTCTCTAAAGGATTGCTCTTGGCATTCGATAACATTTTTGGTGCTGTATTATTTCGAAATGGTCTAGACTATTTTTCGTTGTTAGTTGTAAGGATTAGATACATATAGGAAAAGAGCGTGTTGTTGATTTGGATCATTCCTTATTAGCTGTTCTGTGTGTGTCAGTCATTTTTCCGATGTAATTGGGTGTGTTACAGATTTTTATTGGGAGTATTGATTTGTTAGAAGGGGTAATATGATGACTGTTTGTGCTCGAGTGGTTGTTAAACGTACGAGGTATATGGTCTAGTGAATGACAGAAGTTTCAGAAATACTATCTGGTGGAGTATACAATGCAAAAAGATGCATGATCAATCGGTTAGATGTTCGAGAGGGCTCCAAAACGACACAGGGGCACCAGGACTGTCGTTTGCTAGTTATTTTAAAACTTCAATAAAAAAGAGCTGGGATGGCTAAATCAGTTTGTTGTAGGTTAGTTCTGATTGCAGTTGTAGTTCGGTCGCTGGGTTGGAGATGGTTGTTTTAACAAGGGCTTACATAAAGTGCCGCAGAATAGTTGGGATAGAACTTAAGTAAAAAGTGCTTGAAATACTCTAAAATATGCGACGCAGTGTCTGTTTCCAATTGTGGATGAAGTTGTGTTGCGATAGAGCTCTAACGAAGTCGATTTAGGATTATGTTCTTGTGGTTGTAAAAACTTTGCGCTGTTTACATTACGAGGTATTGCCCGTTTTATCTTGAGTCAGTGGTGTTTACATTACGACTGGTGCCATTTATGTAGTGCAGGTGATTGCGGTGGTAAATTATTGCTGATCTTTTAACTTATGCAAGCATAGTAAATTCGACAAGTTCGTCATTGTAAGCCAAGGAGATAAGGTAAAGTTACAATTTCTCCTAAGTGGCGGCGGCGTTGTGAGAGCACTAGGAATACTGGAGAAACTCGGCAAGGTAGCACTGGAGAACATCTCGAGGAAATATGCAAATCCTGAGGCTGTACCTTATAAAGTGAGTCTAGCCGATGTTAAACTAGATGTTGTAATGGAGGAGCTCCCATCTATATTACAAGAGCTCGTTTAGGTGGCCTTTATCTCCAGGATTTGGGCATCCCACAAGATTTCGCAAGAATGTTTAACAAACTAGTCATGTGCGAGTACCTAGTATCCACCCATGACTTTCGCTTGGAAGGATGCTGTGTAGGGAACAGAAACGTTATTGTCGACATTGATAGGGTAACTGGAATCGATTGTTTAATGTGGTTGACGTCGAATTGCCGAGTAAAAAATATATAATACATTTATTTGTCGAATCACGAGTTACGGTGTCAATAAAATTACCGGTAATCACCTTATCGATTTTATAAAGTATCCTGGCAGGTGTTTGCGGGATACTTTTACTTCTTTGTTTGGTTGAGAATGAAAAACTTTCCACTTTAGTGGAATGAAAAAAGAAATCGTAGTTAACACAGGAAAGGAGCTTGATTTGTGTTTGGTGTAATAATTTTTGTCCGTATTTTGGGTAAAGGGCAGGTCGATCTTGCTTTACAGAACTGAAAATCTGTTGTATGTGTGTTCCATCGGGCAGGTAAAGTATTACCATTATGACCGCACGGTTCCATGGTTGCTGTATTGGCGAGTATCATTTCGAGAAATCATGTTGTTAGGTCAGTGCTTTCGAAAAACAAGTTTTACGGTAGACGGTCGTAAATCGGTAAACTGTTGATCTTAAATTATTTCACGAATTTTTTAAAAAAATGTTTATTATTACACTCCACGGAAAAACTGTTGCACAATATGGTTTAGTTTTGTTTAAAAGAACAATTTTAAATGTCTCCTGGGCTGCTCGATTATCGGTATTTACAAGTTTGACCTTTGTCAGATTAATGTTGTAAAGACTTGGAGCATTTCGAGAAGAATCGTTTGCAGTGTTTAATATTGTAACAGGGTATTGTCGATAGGCAAGATGGGTTTACGCGAGAAGATGTATACTGCTTTAACATTCGCCTTATAAAGGAAATAGATATAATTAAGCAACCCGAATTCTTTCGTCTAGAAGAATTATCGGAAGGCGCATAAAACCGTAAAACTGGTGGATTACAGGAAGACATGGAGGTCGAAAACTTACCTGTCGAAATACTGGTTGGGAGGAGGAACTAGAAGACAGTGATACCCTCGATCTAAGGAAATGTTGTAAAGAGGTGATACAATTCAAAAATAACTGTGTGCAGTCTAATATTGTAACAGGGCATGTTTGTTAGAGGGGAAGTATTAAATTTCGGAACTTGATAATTTTGTTTTAAGAGCCACCACGAAGTGCGGCTGGTATGATTTGTGCAACAGAGTTGGTTGTCGTTAGGCTGTCTTTCTGTCTGAGTTCAGCCAGGAAGGCTGACATGATGTCCTTGTCGATTTTCGCTATTTCGCCAGTAAATACGATTTTTTTTATAAGCAATATGCCTCTTCTGTTGTTGTGTTGCCAGAAGATTGTTTGTTAATGTGAACACACACAGGTTTGTGGCGATCGTTACAGTTACATCCTGTTTTTTTATCTAACGTGCACTATTTTTAACACGTCTGCCTATTGTTTTGCGCATAGTCTAAACGAAGAGCGTGGAGACAAAATGCGTAAAATAATTAAACTTTATGATATTTTGCTTAAAAATTTGGCATATGTTTATAGATATGAGTGTAATAATTGTTTTATGTAGCTAACCTAGAGAACACTTTGTGTGTGTGTGTGTGTGTGTTTGCAATTGCAATGGAGATCGAGCTGTATTCACGTTACTGGTAGAATGTTTGTTAAGATGGACACAAATACGTGTCGATCGTTACCTCCACATTCCCCTTATTAGCTAACGTGCGCTAATTTTTTTTTTTTTTTTTTTTTTTTTTTTAACACGTGCGTCGGCTGTTGCACTCATTGTCTATACGAAGAGATACATTTATTTTGCCCAGTCACCCTAGGAGGTGGGCAGACGGTAATTTCTTTTGTTTTTTATTGTCCTAAAAGTTTGGTTAGAATTGTTTTTAAATAATTGTCGAAAAATGTACAACACCCACCCGTAGCATTACACCGAATTTCTTTATGCTGTGTCTATATTTACCTGCAAAATTGCGAGGTTCAGTGTATTAGGCTACTTAAACTGTATGTACCGATTCTGAGAAAGCGTAATGTTCTAAATGTTGATGCAAAAACATAGGATGTCACAATTAATATGCAAATTAGGAATAAAAAAATTAATTGGGAACGGTGGTGCATGGCCTGCAGGCTGCCGGGGGCGGTAGTGATTAGTTGTGGAGGTGTTCAATTTGTTTAAACAAAATTCTATTCATAAGTACATGTACATGTTTGATGTTATTCCAGGTAATTGTAATGTCCAGAGTATGGAATAATGGGCTCCTTTTTTCCAATGTTGGTGTAGGACAGAATAATACAACCTGTACGTCTATAAGTAATAACTTTTATGATTTTTTTTTTTTTTTTCGTGTGTAGGAGCGGGTCGTGGGGGGTGGCAGTCTTTAGGACTGTCAGTGGGGTGGAGGTGGGGGCGGGTTTTCCCTAGAGGCGGCAGGGATGGGTTATCCCAGCCGCCATCTTGAATTTTGGTGTGGGCTTGCCCCCGGAGGCGGTGGAGGTGGAGGTGGGTTTTCGCCGGCCATCTTGAATTTTGGAGTGGGCCCCCTAAAGCATATCTACTACCATTAGTGGTACTCATTGTTGAATATTCCCTAACACTTCTGCAGTTAATTGAACATGTTTCTAAAACCAGTGGCATACAGTTAATGGGATCTTCAAAAAATGTTCAAATTTTTGTAAAGCTTATAGGACTTACCTGCAGGGTCATCAGTCCCTAAACTTCCAAACTACTTATGAACTAAATATCAACAAAATTACTAAATACCAACAAATAATACAATTCCTTGAGACAACATTGTCTCGTTATACCAAAGGTATTAAACATAAGGAGAAGCATTGAATTAAAATTTATGCTATGGCTGGGATTCGCCCCTGAGATCTCCTACTAATTAGGTAGGCGCTTTAGACCACTCAGCTAACAAAGCATTGCAGCCAAAGCGACTACACGGACTGTCTTAAAGCACTTCTTCCTCCACACCATATACTTTATTTCTACCTCATGTTCCCTATGAAATGCGTATCAAATTGCCCGGGCTCTCCTATATTGGAATAGCACCCCAGCAAAGAACACGAATGGGAACTATTCCGCCTTGTTCCTCAGTCCGAGGAATTGTATTATTTGTTGATATTTACATCACCTCAGATATATATATATAGCAAAGACGGCTTATAGTAAAGACGGCACAAACATCCATGGCCGAGGGGGGATTCGAATCCCAGACCGCAGCGGCCGTGCAGACCGTGACTGGCATGCCGCAGAACGCTCGGCCACTGCGGCCGGCTATCAACTAAGCTGCAACGACAGATAAGACAACTGTTTTCATTATTGGTAGTTACGTGTACTTTGCAAAACTTCGAAGTCGATTTTCTCGAAAATGTTTGAGAGTTACTTTGAATGACTTTGCCTGATTGTTATTTGAGTTCTGAATGTCACATACCATAAATATCAAAAAAATCTAAAATCGGGTACCCATGTGGTCTCCTTTAAGACAAAATATACAGAAAAATGCTTACATTTTCAATGGCTTGTCGAGGCATAATGGGCCTGTTGCACAGGAGCAAGAAGTTTCATCCCCAACACTTTTTTTTTTTTTTTTTTTTACTAACATTTGACATATGAAATTCGTGACAGAGGGACATAATTCACGTAAACACAAGTAAATTCGATCGTACTCAAGGAGGTTAGTATGCACTGAAAAAGTAAAGCCTGCCTCCGCCATGTTGGTAAGTTTTGGAGAAGTGTTCATATTGTAGAGCTAATGTTTTATGTCACTTAAAACAGGAATAAAACGTGCGACGGGTTTGCCGTGGCGTACAGCGTGTTAAATGAGTGCAAATTATCCGTTAATATTAAGTTTTGAAATACATTAGGATGAGTATCTATTACTATTTATTGAAGAAAGTATATTGTTTGGAAGTACATACTTTGCAGTGACTGTCAGTTCAATAAATTAACAGTAAGAGGGTCAACTTAACGCATAGTTTCAACGGAGAAATAGCAATCCAAAACTGACCAAGATGGGGGACAGGCTTTAACGGAGGTACGTGCTCGGCATAGATAATGCCATCTCCCTTTATTCTAACCTGCTTGATCGTACTTATCACTCGAAAAATTAAAATTATTACGGCAAGTATCCCTTGCTGGGGTGCGTGCATCTTAAATTTTTAATAGAATGTAGTGTCATCATGCACGACTCGAGAAATGCAATATTTACACAAGAGCGAATACGGCAAGGTTTTTTTATTATTATTATTTATTTAAATATTTCTGACGCTGGAAGATAATTCGGGAAGCTAGTTCTGCTCTTTTAGATATTAGACTCGGGGCACGACATGTGCAATGACACTAGCATTTTTCATTCCGGTTTATTAATGGACGGAGTGTGTTTCGAAGATGAATATTACGCTGGTTAATCTATTCTCTTACGATGTACATCCCGCGGAGACTGTAAATTTTGACCAAATCCTGTCGTGGAAAACTGATGAGAAGCAGGGCGATATGAACTGCGGCACAGGGCTGGAGCGAATGGAGGCGAGTGCTTTTGACAGCCGCCCCCTCCCCTTCCACCGCAGCTCTCGCGTAGGCCGGCTCGCTGCTCTCGACTGAGACGCCTTGGAAATTAACAACGCACGCAGACGGCGGGAGGAAACTGCGTCAGCGCTCGAAGGAGCGGGCGACAGAGCCGCGTGGGTGCGACAGGCTGCCGAACAAAAGCCCGGCTGTTGATCAGAAGGTAATGCGCCAGCCACTGGAAGAGCTAGCCAACTGTGTGGACCATTAAAAAGGCGGATACCGGCATCTTGACTTTGTGAGTAACAGTGGCGTATGCTGGCTTTGTAACTTGGGCTATCACTACTACATCACTTTCTATGGTTGTACCGAGAAAGAAATGCTAAGAAAAAAAATCGCACAGACGTGTTATACGGCTCACTTTAGATTCGTAGTTTTATAAGTTTTTGCAAACATTTTGGATCGAAATAATAATCTAAACAATAAAAAATTAATTAATAAGAGTGTCTGAAACCCTTTTAGGAAAAAAAATTACGTAATGACGGTTTCCGAACCACCGACCTTTCGCATCACAGTCTAACGCCTTGCCCACTACGCTACGGCTATCAATCAGAAGATGAGTCCTATAATCTCATACTGTTGATGTCCGTTGTCAACTGCTGCTAATATGGTATTTGTAGAAACTAGATTATCATTTATCGTACGAAAAACGATTTTTTTTTTTTTTTTTTTTTTTTTTTTTTTAATTCTTCAGTGCTCCATTGCTTTGAAATGACAACGTGTAAATTACAATAAGAAAATCATCAAATACGCGCAAGATGGCTATGTCACAGAGAGTTCTGCGCGAGGAATGTCACGTGACATCTCCGAACGGCTGGTTTTCGTTAATTCAATAGAGGGTGTCAAATCTCCGTTATTTTTGCAAATATGTCTCAAACGATACGAGATATGAAAAAAACATAAGGGAGCTAAGTTGTAGAGAATTTTCTCCTCTACCAATTAGGTCATTCAATTTTCGTATCAGATGAACGGTTCGTTTGCAATTACAATAATATTACAAACCGCTTTATACAACACTAGGAGAAAGGACGATATTCACTATTCAAGGTTAAATCTAACTTTGGCTCAGAAAGGGGTGAATTATGCTGCCACAAAAGTCTTTGGTGACTTACCAAGTAGCATCAAAAGTTTGACAGATAGCCACCTAGTATTTAAAAAGAAATTAAAGGAATTTCTGAATGGCAACTCCTTCTACAATGTAGATGAATTTTTAGATAAAACTTAAAAGTAAATAAATAAAAATAAAAAATCCTTAAAATACTGATTGTCAAGTATAGACAACATTTACTAAACTGACACTTTCCACATCATTACGAAATGTCGTATATATGATCTATGGAACAAGTATTAATCTAATCTAATCTAACAAACACAGGCTCTTTGTTGCTGATGCGGAGTTCGCCAAAAGCGAGTCGCGTCCGTTCGGCACATTTCGGAAGCATGTTACGATTCATAGGAACTTTTAATATTAGTAACGTAAAAAAAATCGCGCAGATATTCGCGTGTTTTACGTGAACTGTAACTACCGCAGTTATCTGTATGGGTTAAACTTACCTTAAACTGGACATAAATGTTAAGTATATTTTTGTAACCGGAAATCACAGCCAAGGCATGTATGAGATTGACGTTTGTTTTGATTTGTCATAAGAACTGTGCCAAAGATAAGAGACGATCTTATCAGCATTTGTACGTAGTGATTGTAACTTGCTACTAAAATGTTATTTTGTATAAAAGCCATTAGTAGGCACAAAGAATCAAATAATAATGCAATTACATAAATATCTGTTATTTAAAAATTAAAATATTTGTTTGTACCTTTAAAAGAAAAGTGCGTAGCAGTCGTAACTATTACTTTCAGTTTCATTTGTATAAAAAATCTTTACTAAACACTAAAAAATAATTTATATTGTAATTTTAAGTATATTTTCTATTTAAAAATCTAAAATAATCTTAATAGAAACTTTTAAGTGAAAATTGAACGTCACGTGATGTCACATGACGTGACCTAGCCGCCTTATTGAATGGTATTTAAACCCTGTTGGCAGATGCCAAAGGCTGAAAGAAAATGTGTGCTGTATTGGTAGTACCGGTGGTAGTAGCAGCAGTGAAACCAAGCTATATAAGTTGTATGGTGTGAGTATACACAGTGTAAAAGAAGTGTAAGTGCAAGTGACTTTTGTGTTTTTGACTGTGGTTCAAATAAATTTGTTTGTCTTCTCAACAACGTAGTGATCTGTGTAGAGAACCTGTTAGACTACCCTGTTAATTTGGACTTATGTATGGACAAATTTCTGAGGATTTGCAGTGAAGTGTCGTTTTGAGTGCTTAACGTAGATATTGAACACCTCTGCGACATATCAAACACTCGTGCTTGTGTTGCGACGAGGGATTCCGAAGCTTTGGCTCGCTGTCGGCCGCACTACCCCAACCCACCCCTCCTTTCTCTTGACCTTAGCAAAGGCTGCGGCAGTGAGCGTCCGAAGCTCTGTTCCCCCACTGTTGGGATGAAGCGAATGACACATATTCCACGCTACGCGCTAATTCTTCATGACGGAAACTGGCTTCTATTGCCATTTTTGTTAATACTGGTTCTTAATTACTGGTTTGCTTCACATATGGGCTTCGGTGATAGCTTTGATAGCCCTCAATATACGCCACTGGTGAGTAACGATTTCCTCCGCTCCCACCCACCCTCCTTCCCGCTCCCCCTACAATCCTCTTCCCCTTCTCTCTACGCGAGAGGATATAAAGAAATCTTGTATATAATAATTGTTTCATGCTTCTGTTAATGTACCCGAGTTCGGTTAATAAATAAAAATAACAAAGAACATTGTCCAGAGACGTATTTTGTCTCGATATCTGTTAAAGATATTAAACTGAATTAGAGGCATTGAATTAAAATTAATGCCGTATTTATTTATTTATTTATTTGATACGTATTTATAGGGGAACAAGAGGCAGTATTGAAATTTATGTAGTGGGTAGGGTGTGCCTTAAGCCTATCCGTAAGTGTAAACATTAAGGCTCGGTGCCCTCATGGTAATGTCGTCTGCCTAGTAAGTAAAAAGTTCCGGGTTCGAATCCAGGCCGTGGCATAAATTTTAATTCAATGCCTCTAATTCAGTTTAATATCCTTAACAACAAAACAATAACAAAAGTACACAAAAAATTTGCCCGCCAAGTGGCAGGATCCGCTGTGAGGATTCGTTGTCTCCATTCCATTCGGTCTTGAAACTAATCTAGATTTAGGTTGTTCAATGTGCTTGACTGTTGTCGAAGTATTCTGTTAGGTGATAATTAGATAGCTAATAATTTATGTACATTATCAATAAGA
The DNA here is from genome assembly GCA_026315105.1 of Locusta migratoria. Classification (NCBI taxonomy): domain Eukaryota; kingdom Metazoa; phylum Arthropoda; class Insecta; order Orthoptera; family Acrididae; genus Locusta; species Locusta migratoria. The sequence continues at coordinate 34,165,199 of CM048750.1, read as the reverse complement.
AATAGAGCCACTACATATGTGCCCTGATATACCTCAGCAAAATGTCAGTATGGTCTTTTCAGCATCACCTGGGGATCATAGGTCTGTACAGTACTAGCAGCGACGAAACGGAGTGAATCAGCTGTGCTTCACTTCCGTAATTTAGAAAAATCTTTGCAACGTTGAAAGAACAAAAAGAAATAAATTTTCCTCCCCTGTAGATGTCTAGCAGGATTATTTGGATCCTTCCAGAAACTTTCCGGGCACGGAGTTAAAAGAGGATAATATATTCCTTTTATTTCATGGAGAGTGGATCGAAAAAGCTTACGTGATACTGAGTGTCGGCATTAATGCAGATGCCCTGGAATCGTAAATATTTAATTCTGCCCTGCGTCTATAATTAATGCAATCAGACGCTTTCTGCGTCCTGGTGTCCTGCAGGGCGGGCAGAGAAGAACGAAGGACCGTTTCATAAATGATTGAAAAGGCCATTTACTGGCACAAGTTCACCGATACTAACGGAATTCTTACAATTTATCATCAGATATAGTTCGAGTAGAATAAAAAAAGTATTTAAGAATCTAAAAGTTCACTGTTTCCAATAATACTGTAAAATTTATTTTAACAGAATCTTATGACACTGCAACATGCATTTTACGCTTACTACACTGCTGGAAAATGAAAAAGAACACCATGAATTCGTCGACCCAGCAGAGGGAAATTTTATTGACACATTCTTGAGACTGTATCATACTGTAACATACGATCACGCAGTCAGAACCATACGCATACGCAGCAGAGGGAAATTTTATTGACACATTCTTGAGACTGTATCATACTGTAACATACGATCACGCAGTCAGAACCATACGCATACGCAGCAGAGGGAAATTTTATTGACACATTCTTGAGACTGTATCATACTGTAACATACGATCACGCAGTCAGAACCATACGCATACGCAGCAGAGGGAAATTTTATTGACACATTCTTGAGACTGTATCATACTGTAACATACGATCACGCAGTCAGAACCATACGCATACGCAGCAGAGGGAAATTTTATTGACACATTCTTGAGACTGTATCATACTGTAACATATGATCACGCAGTCAGAACCATACGCATACGCAGCAGAGGGAAATTTTATTGACACATTCTTGAGACTGTATCATACTGTAACATACGATCACGCAGTCAGAACCATACGCATACGCAGCAGAGGGAAATTTTATTGACACATTCTTGAGACTGTATCATACTGTAACATACGATCACGCAGTCAGAACCATACGCATACGCAGCAGAGGGAAATTTTATTGACACATTCTTGAGACTGTATCATACTGTAACATACGATCACGCAGTCAGAACCATACGCATACGCAGCAGAGGGAAATTTTATTGACACATTCTTGAGACTGTATCATACTGTAACATACGATCACGCAGTCAGAACCATACGCATACGCAGCAGAGGGAAATTTTATTGACACATTCTTGAGACTGTATCATACTGTAACATACGATCACGCAGTCAGAACCATACGCATACGCAGCAGAGGGAAATTTTATTGACACATTCTTGAGACTGTATCATACTGTAACATACGATCACGCAGTCAGAACCATACGCATACGCAGCAGAGGGAAATTTTATTGACATATTCTTGAGACTGTATCATACTGTAACATACGATCACGCAGTCAGAACCATACGCATACGCAGCAGAGGGAAATTTTATTGACACATTCTTGAGACTGTATCATACTGTAACATACGATCACGCAGTCAGAACCATACGCATACGCAGCAGAGGGAAATTTTATTGACACATTCTTGAGACTGTATCATACTGTAACATACGATCACGCAGTCAGAACCATACGCATACGCAGCAGAGGGAAATTTTATTGACACATTCTTGAGACTGTATCATACTGTAACATACGATCACGCAGTCAGAACCATACGCATACGCAGCAGAGGGAAATTTTATTGACACATTCTTGAGACTGTATCATACTGTAACATACGATCACGCAGTCAGAACCATACGCATACGCAGCAGAGGGAAATTTTATTGACACATTCTTGAGACTGTATCATACTGTAACATACGATCACGCAGTCAGAACCATACGCATACGCAGCAGAGGGAAATTTTATTGACACATTCTTGAGACTGTATCATACTGTAACATACGATCACGCAGTCAGAACCATACGCATACGCAGCAGAGGGAAATTTTATTGACACATTCTTGAGACTGTATCATACTGTAACATACGATCACGCAGTCAGAACCATACGCATACGCAGCAGAGGGAAATTTTATTGACACATTCTTGAGACTGTATCATACTGTAACATACGATCATGCAGTCAGAACCATACGCATACGCAGCAGAGGGAAATTTTATTGACACATTCTTGAGACTGTATCATACTGTAACATACGATCACGCAGTCAGAACCATACGCATACGCAGCAGAGGGAAATTTTATTGACACATTCTTGAGACTGTATCATACTGTAACATACGATCACGCAGTCAGAACCATACGCATACGCAGCAGAGGGAAATTTTATTGACACATTCTTGAGACTGTATCATACTGTAACATACGATCACGCAGTCAGAACCATACGCATACGCAGCAGAGGGAAATTTTATTGACACATTCTTGAGACTGTATCATACTGTAACATACGATCACGCAGTCAGAACCATACGCATACGCAGCAGAGGGAAATTTTATTGACACATTCTTGAGACTGTATCATACTGTAACATACGATCACGCAGTCAGAACCATACGCATACGCAGCAGAGGGAAATTTTATTGACACATTCTTGAGACTGTATCATACTGTAACATACGATCACGCAGTCAGAACCATACGCATACGCAGCAGAGGGATATTTTATTGACACATTCTTGAGACTGTATCATACTGTAACATACGATCACGCAGTCAGAACCATACGCACGTGAGTACAGTCACCAGAACGTGCGCAGTGTCGGCGTTAGTAGCATGTACATCCTCCTTTTGCAGTTATACAAGCTGTAATTCTCCCATGGAGACGATCGCAGAGGTGCCGAAAGTGGTCCTGTGGAATAGCCTGCCATGCAGTTTCCACCTGGTGCCGCAGTTGGGCCAGATTTCGTGCCGCTCATGCAGACCGCCCAACATGACGTCTCATGCGGTCCCAAACGTGCTCAATGGGGGACAGATCTGGGGTTCATGACGGCTTGGGTAGGTGACTTAAACCTTGAAGAGCGCGTACAGTGGTACGGGATACATGTGGATGTGTATTGTCCTGATGGAAAAGCTTATCGCCTTCGGGTGCATGAGTGATAGCAGGACGAGTTGAATGGTGCTTTCAGTGTACCGTGCACTGTTCAGTGTCCTCTAGACAATCACTGGGAGAGAACAGTCAGTTCAGGATATGGCTCCCCACATGATGCATGCCATTAACGTGTCCTCCTCTCACGTCCCAAACATCGTTTAGCCTGCCTCCAATAGTGTCAAGGTAAGCGCTTGTGAAGAGACGAATAGAGACGTGTCGTCTTCGATGATGAGAGTGTCGCCGCCTTGGTGCCAATGATAGTCGTACGCATGGGTGGTGTCATGCAGGGTAGTACAAAAATCTGGAGTGTACCCGACAGAGGCAAACGGGGCCGACACCTGGCATCATGGTGTGGGGAGCCATATCCTACACTGGCCGTTATCCTCTGGTGACCGTCGAGGGAACATTGAACAGTACACGGTACAGTGAAACCCTCATTGAAACCGTTTTGTCACCGTTCATCCACCAACAAGGCGATGTGCTTTTCCAAGAGGACAAAGCACGTCCACGCGTATCCCATACAATCCATCGTGCTGTTCTAGGTGTACGTCAACTACCCTGCCCATCATTATCCTCAGCTATGTCCCCCATTGAGAATGTCTGGGACCAGGTGGAACGTCATGTTTGGCGGCGTGCATGAGGAGCACGAGATCTGGTCCAGTTGAGGCACCAGATGGAAGCTGCATACCAGCGATTCCTCAAGACTACATTCGGCACCTCTACGACATTCTCCACGGCAGAATTAAGGCTTGTGTTAATGCAAAAGTAGGATATATACGCTACTAGCGTCGACATTGCGCTTGCTCTGGTTGCTGTACTGATGTGCGTATGGCTCTGCCTGTGTGATCGCGTGTTGTATACAACCTCAAGAATGCGTCAATAAAATTTCCTTCTGCTGGATTAACGAACTCATGGTGTTTTTTTTTTTTTTATTTTTCCAGGAAAACTGACAAATGTAATATCATTGAAAAATACACATGACTTTAGAATCATGAAATCCAGGGTATCTGTCACATTTCATTAAAAAAATTTTTTTTAGTTTCATCATTAAAAATTAGCAGTCACATCTACACCATGTACCTTAGTGCTGTTGGATATTAATGAATGCATAATCTCTCATGAACTTAATTACTAGCACATACAATTGAAATATTTTCCGGACGAAGTATCCATAGGTCTCTCTGCCTTTCTCAGGAAACTGTTGAAAGTTTTGTTTAATTTTTCCAATGCTACACGTCAGGGCAACAAGGTGCAAACATTATTGGCAAACATGTCGTTCAGAAAAATTAATGAAATAAGTCGCAATTTGCGATCAGTTATGGCTTCACTGTACTAGGTTTAGATGAAATACCAGATTGCGGCGAATGAAAATTTGTGCCTGGCCGGAATTCGAAGCCTGGATCTCCTGCTTCCTAGGCAGACGCGTTGACCACTCCGCCACTGAGAACACATTGACCAACTCCACTGCAGAGGACTCTTCCCTGCACGTCTCCCGCCACACCCAAATCTCCATTCGCCACGCTGTCTCTTTCCTTAACCACAGCCTATTTTGTTCTGTAATGCTCGCAGCCACAATACTGTATTCCCGCATCAGGAAGAACAGACCTTGAGGTATCGAGACAAAATTAATTGTCGTCAGGATCCCAGCCCCAGCTTGAATACAATTATATATTTTTTCGACGACGTTACAGCGTTCAATGAATGAAATAAATCGCAATTTGGGTATGGCGGGAGATGTGCAGGGAAGAGTCTTCTGCAGTGGGACTGGTCACTGTGTCCTCAGTGGCGGAGTGGTTAACGAGTCTGCCTAGTAAGCAGGAGATCCTGGGTTCGAATCCCGGCAGGGCACAAATTTTCATTCGCCGCAGTTTGGTATTTCATCTAAACCTAGTACAGTGAAGCCATAACTGATCGCAAATTGCGACTTATTTCATTAATTTGAACGCTGTAATGTCGTCAAAAATATATAAATGTCGTTCAGAGACTAATCGCCAAATGACCTGAGCTTAAAATACAGAAATGGTTTGTTCTGAATTGTCTCTTTGGGCGCTGAGTAGTGGAGAAGGGGCGCCACTATCAAGTTTGTTAAGCTCGTGGGACTTAACGGTGTGGTCATCAGTTCCTAAATTTACAAACTACTTATAAACTAGCTTATACTAAAGACAGCACAAACATCCATGCCCGAGGGGAGATTCTAAGCCCCGACGGGGAACGGCCTCGCACATCGGAGCGTAGCGCCCAATGCGCTCGGCCACTCCGCCGCCGTCCACTATCAAGATCCGTCACTGAAAGACTTGAACCCCAGCCGCCACTGACCAACACGTTACTGAATTCCAGCATTACTGAGGGCGCAGCGAATGTTTAAGCCAGGCGTCCGGATACATTTGTTTGTATAGATTATGGGACGCAACTACGGGGTTATCAGTCCCTAAACTTACAAACTACTTACGAACTAGCTAACACTAAGGACGGTACAAATATCCATGCCCGAGTGGGGATTCGAACCTCCGACCGTAGTGGCCATGAAGACCGTGACTGGAGCGCCTCAGTCCCCTCGGCCACCGCGGCCGTCCCGGATACTTTTGATCACATAGTGTGCCATTATATAAGTACGCTAACACGAAAATTGTGGTAGAGATTACTAATTTATTCGTACAAGAATGCCAATGAAATTTACATAATTCAAAAGATTGTTTGTCGTAGTTTTCACGAATATAAATATTATGTGTGCATTTAGCCATTAAAAGTGGTAAAAGGAAGTAGAAATTTTTTCTATCTGCAGCTTGGATCAAGTTCTACATTCTCCAACAATCAGCTCAGTGATTGGCTATTCGCCTCGACCAAAGTCGCTATAATGCAGTGCATCTGCAGTATTAAAATAAGTGAATCTCGAAACATGAAGTGCTCCCAACTCACTTTCTTGTTCCGTTCAAATTTTCGCAGTGATTAAGAGTGGTTAAAGGAAATGGATGTTTTCATATGAATGCCGATATAAAGGATGATGCGCCGGGAGAGGCATCTAGCGGTGCTCGGGTGGAATAACAAAGTCGAGAATTCCGATATAAATGATGATGCGCCGGGAGAGGCATGTAGCGGTGCACGGGTGGAACTACGAAGTCGACATGTTGTCATCTCTGGAATTCTGAATATCGTAGTATGGAAATAAGATTATTTCTTGGCGTTGTATAAATATATGAACACCGAAATTGTAGTTCCATTTCAAATATTAGGCTAATGAAAGTTATATAATTCGAAAATGGCATGAGAAGTATATACTTCCGTTTTTATTTGTTGTTATTGTGTCAGGCATTTTCCTTAACCCCCTCATGCGTCGCGTCCTCAAATGAGGACACTTAAATTTTGTCTCATTTCTGTCACCTTTTACATCTGTGGTGACGGTAAAAGCACTGGTACCTCATATGAGGACTAATAATGAATGCTAGAATGTCTCCTAGACGGCAGTGTTAGTCGTTAGTCTAACAAAGAAATGGAAAACAGAGACTACTAGAAATAGTAGAGGCAGGCCTTCAGATGAATGCACATTGGTGTCTGTACATCGAACATAAAGAAATCCTGTCATTCGGAACCCGATGAATTACGCTTTGATGGGCTATAACACTGGCCAGCCAAGACAGATGACCCCAATGCCGAAAGGTGTCATGATCGGGAGTGCCGACGCAAGACACGTTACATTTCAGAAAAGTGTAAACTTGCTGTGTGCCTGAAACAGTTTCATTGTACGAAAAATAAAAAAATAGTGTACACTCATCATGTAGTCTTTGATAGTATCAATAGATCTTCCATGTAAAATGTTGCAGTTTTCGCTCTCACTGTCCTCATTTGAGGACACCTTCCTATTGATCTATGAAACTACTTTTTTTTTATAAATTGTGATGAATTCTGCACAAGATAAGCCTTAAGTTACCAAAGAATGTATGAGAAATTTTATTTATTTTAGGGTTGATAATTCGTGCATGAAAGGGTTAACATGTACAAGATACCTGTCACCCATAAAGCAGGAACAGCATTGTGATTCTTCAGTTTCTCCCGGCGTATTTGAAAATCAAAATATCCACGGGTGTACTGCCGGTCTATAGTGTCCAACGGGCACAATATTTCGGCGATCATACATGTCGCCATCATCAGGTGAACTGACGGACTGAGCTCCTGGAAACGCGCCGGCACGGAGATCCGCACGCTACAGCTGCTCGAAGGGAACTGGGTTCTAGCCCGGTAGCGGGCCATTTAAATACCCTCGGCTCGCGGAGCGACCCCTCCGCGGTCCGCGCCCCGCGCCGCGGCCGCGCAGTGGAACCGATTGCGCCGGCGTCTGAGTTGACGTCGGTGTGAGGGCTCTGTCCGCCGTGGTCGTCACTTCGTTGCGTTTGCTAGATTTACTCTTAATTAACCCAATCGTTGGTTCCCAAGCTTTGCTAAGATTATAGCCACAGTCACGGTTTATGAGGTCGTCACTTGCGCGAATTTCAATGGCCTCTGTAACGACGCAGTCCCAGTATCTCGACGTCTGTACCAGGATCCTAGTGCCTTCATAGTCCATCGCATGATTCTCCGCAATGTTCAGCGACCGCCGACTTGCTTGGATACATCAATCGTGTGTGCCTCTGGTATTCAACGCATCGATCCTCGACGGTACGCTTCGTCTGTCCAATATTGTGCCCGTTGGACACTATAGACCGGCAGTACACCCGTGGATATTTTGAGGAACAGCATTATTTGTTTACTTCATGGTCTGTACGATACACTAATCGAGTCATTCTATGTGGCTGAAACAAATGGGCAAAGATTTTCTATAGTGTTGTTGATGTTGCCAACATAATCACGCGAGGCCGCCGACATGATACGTAAAATTTTACCCCCAGTGACCATTGTGTAAACACAATTGGTCGATTTTCGAGCACAGGCAATACTAGTTTGTATAAAGACAAGTCATGACAAAATATGACAAAGAGGCAGGGTTTTAGAAATTAAGGAAGAAAAGCGAATGAATTTACAAAGAACTGGGGAGGTGCTGGAAGAGGAAAGTGAATAAGAGGAACGGCCGGCAAGGGTCGCGGCCGACGCGGGCCAGCTTCCCCTGCCGGACGCGGCGGATGAATTGCCCAGGATGGATGGGCCGTCGGATTTTATGCGTGCCGCAAGTTATGTACTAAAAACTTCCCGCAGGAAGCGGCGGCGCTCAAACTCGATTCCCCCCGGCCGCTGCAAAGATTGCCGCTCTCTTCCGATAGCCGGCGCACATAAATAACAATCGTCGTCGGTATCGGCGGCAGAAGTGGGGGAGTGGGGGGGGGGGAAGGAGGGGGCCGTAAATCGCCAGAGAGGGGGGGGGGGGGAAGGTGCACGGCCAAACACTTTGCCTGCGTCACCGCTGGCTGCTCGCCAAGTCCACCGCGCGAGCATTACTGCCCACAAACAGAAAGCACCGTACACATCTCCACACTTGTTGTAGTAGTCCTTCAAACCGTCTTGATTGCAAATTTTTTATTAGTTAATGACGCAGGGCAACTTCATATTATTTGCGTGACAGAATTTACACAAAACTAAAGGCGGAATTACAGACGGTTATAATGGTACATGGGCTTATTTTGTGTTAAGAAGACAGTACAAATGGTAAACAAAGCTTACAATGCGCTCTCCGTGGTGTGACACCGTAAGCTGTTATTGCGGTGTTTCTATTTTCCTGGAATGCTTTTTGGATTTCCTTGTGGCCCTACAAATTTTCGGGTAACAACGAATTACAGTTGGAACATACTCGGTAAAGATGTGAGAAACATACAACCGATTTTTAAGATTACCTTAATCGAAGCGGATCAGAGACCACCGCTTCGATTAAGGTAATCTTAAAAATCGGTTTTATGTTTCTCACATCTTTACCGAGTATGTTCCAACTGTAATTCGTTGTTACCCGAACATTTGTAGGGCCAAAAAACAAAAACAAAAAAACAAAAAACATTCCAGGAAAATAGAAACACCACAATAACAACTTACGGTGTCAAACCACGGAGAGCGCATTGTAAGCTTTCTTTACCATTTATACTGTCTTCTTAACACAAAATAAGCCCATGTACCATTATAACCGTTTGTAATTCCGTCTTGTAATTTTGTGTAAATTCTGTCACGCAGATAATCTGAAGATGCCCTGCTAAAGGGCGAAACGCGTCATTAACTAATATAAAATTTGCAATCAATACGGTTTGAAGGAATATTTATTCTAACTAATTGCTGTTGTACACCATGGATTAGAAATTATTTCACTTGTTGTAGTTGTTGTTGGATTTTTGAAGGGACTAAACAGCAACAGTTATCAGTCCCTTGTTCCGGTCTGAGAGATAAAACATTGTGTTAAGCGTTCCTAGCCGGCCGCGGTGGCCGAGGAGACTGAGACGCTCCAGTCACGGTCTGCACGACCACTACGGTCGGGGTTCGAATTCCCCCTCGGGCATGGATATTTATGCCGACTTTAGTATAAGGTAGTTGATAAGTAGTTTGTAAGTTTAGGGACTGATAAGCCCGTAGTTAGGTCCCATAAGCTTAACAAACATTTCAAGCGTTCCTAAGAAAATGCTTTAACAAATCAAAGAGTAAAAATCACTAGTAACTACGAGGAAAGGATACAAGTAAAAACGAAGAAGAAAAAACACCACCATTAAATCACGTGATAAAAACCAGCTGCGCGAATAAAATCTAAAACACGTTCAACCATAGCGGCATCGTCTCCTAGCGTAAAAGAAAGCGCATCTGGCAGATTGTCGCAAGGCAACTAAAAGTGGACAGTCCACCAGCATGTGGACCACTGTCAAGGGGGGCGCCACAGACACTGTGGTGCGTCCTCCCGCCGAAGAAAGTGGCCATGCGTCAGCCACGTGTGGCCGATTCGTAGGCGGCGGAGAACAACAGATTCCCTACGAGACGACCGCAGTGAGGACTTCCATGTGACCGTAGGTAGCTTCACTGCACGAAGCTTGTTGGGTTGAGCAGAGTTAGCCCACTCGTACTCCCACAGGCCACGGATCTTCCGATGGAACTCCAGTCGGAGATCGCTCTCTGGAAGACCAATAGCCAATGGACTGGAGGAAGTAGCCTGCTTAGCCAGCTGATCCACACGTTCGTTTCCAGGAATGCCGATGTGGCCTGGGGTCCAAACAAAGACCACAGAGCGACCAGACCGAACAAGCCTGGAAACAAGACTCCTGTATGTCAGAACAGATGACCAGAGACTCCCCACGTATGGTACCAACGGAATTTGATGGGTCGTAGGTATGCTGTGAGGGAATTCCTCCAGACGATCAAGCTAAAAGGATTTGTTCCAATGGGCCTTGATTTCTAAGAAAGGTAAAAAAGGTAAAGCAGTCAACAATCCATGCAGCCGACCTGGGTTCATGTCCGACATGGGTCAATTACTTTTCACATCTGTCCGATGATTTTGCATAATTGTGTATATTTATAATCATTCTTATGTAAACGTTTGCAGTAAATGGTCAGGATAAAAACGTGTAACATTCGCTCAATATGTTAGGTATTGCGCGACGAAGCACGCTTTTAAGGCGATTGAAGCATATTTCGAAATCAGTAGTCTTTTGTTAATACCTATAATATTTGGGCAACATTTAATACCTAAGTTTTCCAGTATCGCTGATGAAAACACCTTGCGCCTGTAAAGCAGTAGCATTTATTAGATGTGCGTGGTGCTACAATGTTCTGTGTTTTCTGTGCTTCTATGACAATTATCACGCAGAATTTTGTACAGGTGTTAAAGATAGTGACGATGGTGAGTAAATAACACTGCGCAATAAGTGAAATAATCAGTTGCTATTGTTTTATTTTCTATTATCCTGACTGTTTACTCAAGCTGTAACATAGTAGTGGGTATAAAGGCATATAATTATACACAATAAAAGAAGAGAAATGAAGAAAAGTGAAAGATTTTTTATTTTCTTTGTTATTTTTGTAATCGTTTGACTTTTCATTATTTTTGTTTTTCTTTCTTTATATCTTTTTCTTTGTTTAATTTTTTTTTTTGATTTTTTTAATATAAAAGTAGCAATTACAATTTTCAAAAATTGTTCTGCCGGTAGGTATCAAACCCGGGCCTCCTGCATGGGAGCCTAACACCTTGCCGATTACACCACGCTGTCTCGCTGAGCGGTAATCGCCATGTATACGTATATACGTTACGCGTGGTAATTTGCTGCGAATTTGATCTAGATTTTCTTAGAAATCAAGGCCCATTGGAATAAATCCTTTTAGGTTGATGGTCTGGAGGAATTCCCTCACAACATACCTGCGACCCATCAAAATCCGTTGGTACCATACTTGGTGTTCCCCTTGTAAGAGAAATCACGAGTAATCAGGTACAAATGTCATTCACAATAAATACGCACTATGAACGATTTTAACTACTTGCTTTAAAGATACCTCTCCTGAACGCAGGAATTAATGAGTGAACAAAAACGACATTGCACATCTTGAGGGATGATCTGCTTTGATAGAGAAATGATGCCAAAGATCGCTTTTTTCTGGTGTTGATGTTGTGTATCATCTGTGGCGCAGCCATGGTGGAGGGGGGGGGGGACTAATGGGGCTGAAGGCTCCCCAACACCTCCCAAAGATTTTTTTAATTTTTTTATTTTTTAACAGGTTGGCACCGGAAATTATAAATAGTACACATGTAATACGTCACAATGTAACTATAATTTTCCAAGGACAACTGAACGTGACAGCGGGTCGCTAACGTGATGCCGCCGCTGAGAACGTGTGAGTAGGGATGCAAACGATACATCGATGTTTTGAAAACATCGATGTTTCGTTCATAAACATCGATGTTTTAAACAGCGATGTATCGCCAATGCATCGACGACAGGAGTCCAAATCTATCGACATCTTTCAACAATTGATTGGCAACTCCATTATTACTCTATTAGTTGCTCAGCCAGCGTCAGCTCAAGTGTGGTGGTCCTGCTGTCGTCGCTCGTCGCTGTTTTCATACTTTTTAAATAGTAGGTAAGTCAAATATGAAACAACCTGATGATGAATCTATGTTTGTCCAACACGGGCTGCTGGCATTGCTGAAATTTCACCCTCCAACATCAGTGGAATCGAATCTTTGACAGTGTTGCCCAGTCAGACTTATATCGTACTGTCAAAACGTCAGTTAAAACATCAAACAAAAGTCGATGAAAAATCCGAGACAAAAGCCAACAAACCAAGTATAACATAGATTTTCATTTCAGCAAGGTACATGATTTGATAAACGTCATTGATGAATATTCATTTTAAAAATACAGTATTAAGTAATAACTGAAAGATGCATAATGTTTAATTTTCTCCGCGTCTACAGCTAAGAAAAATGCAATACGTCAACAAACACAAGTTATTTCGTATGTAATGAACAAATCGATGTAAATCCCAAGTGAAATCAGCGCAACAGAAAGCGAAACCTTATTCCTAACATTTTCATTCTAGAATGAAACTTTCACTCTGCAGCGGAGTGTGCGCTGATATGAAACTTCCTGGCAGATTAAAATTGTGTGCCGGAACCGGGACTCGAACCTGGGACCTTTGCCTTTCGCGGGCTCAGTGGTAGAGCGCTTGCCCGCGAAAGGCAAAGGTCCCAGGTTCGAGTCCCGGTTCCGGCACACAATTTTAATCTGCCAGGAAGTTTCATTTTCATTCTAATCTGCCATTTCGCTGTGTATTCGTAGCCTAGTGAAAGAACATAAATAAGGCAGATACTTTCTGGCAACACAGCTTCATTTCAGTGTGTTTTTCCTAATATTTCTTAAGCGTATTCAAACATCGGAAAAACAGCTATGTATCGTTTTTCCCACTCCCATGAACCACAGACATTGCCGAGGTGGGGTGGCTTGCATGCCTCAACGATACAGATAGCCGTACCGTAGGTGCAACCACAGCGGAGGGGTATCTGTGGAGAGGCCAGACAAACGTGTGGTTCCTGAAGAGGGGCAGCAGCCTTTTCAGTAGTTACAGGGGCAACAGTCTGGATGATTGACTGAGCTGGCCTTGTAACATCAGCTAATGTGGCTTTGCCACACAGCTACTGCGAACGGCTGAAAGCAAGGGGAAACTACAGCCGTTACCTTTCCCGAGGACATGCAGCTCTACTGTGTGAACATATGATGATGGCATCCTCTCGGGTAAAATATTCCGGAGGTAAAATAGTCCCCCATTCGGATCTCCGGGCGGGGACTACTCAGGAGGATGTGATCATCAGGAAAGACAATACTGGCATTCTACGGGTCGGAGCGTGGAATGTTAGATCCCTTAATCGAGTAGGAAAATTAGAAAATTTAAAAAGTGAAATGGATAGGTTGAAGTTAGATATAGTGGGGATTAGTGAAGTTCGGTGGCAGGATGAACAGGATTTCTGGTCAGGCGAGTACAGGATTATAAATACAAAATCAGTTGGGGGTATCACAGGAGTAGGATTGATAATGAATAAGAAAATAGGAATGCGGGTAAACTACTATGACCAGCACAGCGATCGCATTATCATTGTCAAGATAGATACGAAGCCAACACCGACAACAGTAGTACAGGTTTATATGCCAACTAGCTCTGCCGATGATGAGGAGATCGAAGAAATATATGAAGAGCTAAACGAAATTATTCAGACAATTAAGGGAGAGGAAAACTTAATTGTTATGGGAGACTGGAATTCGGTAGTAGGACAAGGAAGGGAAGGGAAGATAGTGGGTGAATATGGTCTGGGCAAAAGGAATGAAAGAGGAAGCCGCCTGGTAGAATTTTGCACGGAACATAATTTAGTTATAACAAACACCTGGTTTAAGAATCACAAAAGAAGGTTGTATACGTGGAAGAGACCAGGAGACACCGGGAGATACCAGATAGATTTTATAATGGTAAGACATAGATTTCGGAACCAGGTTTTGAAGTGTAGGACATACCCAGGGGCAGACATAGACTCTGACCATAACTTGTTGGTTATGAACTGTAGACTGAAACTGAAGAAACTACAGAAAGGTAGGATAATAAGGAGATGGGACCTAGATAAATTGAAGGAACCTGAAGTTCTTAAGAATTTCAGAGGGAGCTTCAGGCAACAATTGACAGAAACAGGGGAAAATAAAACAGTTGAGGAGGAATGGGTAAAATTGAGAGATGAAATAGTGAAGGCAGCAGAGGACAAAATAGGTAGGAAGGCAAGACCTACAAAGAATCCTTGGATATCACAGGAGATACTAAATTTAATCGATCAAAGGAGAAAATATAAAAATGCAATAAATGAAACAGGCAAAATAGAGTACAGACGACTAAGAAATGAGATTGACAGGAAGTGCAAAATGGCTAAGCAGGAATGGCTAGAAGGCAAATGCAAGGATGTAGAAGAATGTATAAATAGGGGAAAAATAGATACAGCCTACCGGAAAATAAAAGAAACATTTGGCGATAAGAAAAACAGCTCTATGAATATCAAGGACACTGATGGAAAACCAGTTCTCAGCAAAGAAGGGAAAGCTGAAAGGTGGAAAGAGTATATAGAGGGGCTCTACAAAGGAAATGAACTTCGAGACACTATTGTAGGAAGGGAAGAGGATGTAGATGATGATGAAATAGGAGATACTATACTGAGAGATGAATTTGACAGAGCACTGAAAGATCTAAGTCGAAACAAGGCCCCTGGAGTAGATGATATCCCGTCAGAGTTACTGAAGTCTCTGGGAGAACCAGCCATGACAAAATTGTTTCACATTGTGTGTAAGATGTATGAGACAGGCGAAGTACCCTCAGACTTTAAGAAAAATGTTATAATCCCCATTCCAAAGAAAGCGGGTGCAGACAGGTGTGAAAACTACAGAACCATCAGTTTAATAAGTCATGGTTGTAAAATATTAACACGAATTATATACAGAAGGATGGAAAAACTGGTAGAAGCAGACCTCGGGGAAGATCAGTTTGGGTTCAGGAGAAATGTAGGAACACGGGAGGCAATACTCACTTTACGGCTTATCCTAGAAGATAGATTAAGAAAAGGCAAACCAACATTTCTAGCTTTTGTAGATTTGGAGAAGGCTTTTGACAATGTTGATTGGAATAAACTCTTTCAAGTTCTGAAGCAAGCAGGAGTAAAATACAGGGAGCGTAAGGTTATTTGCAACTTGTACAAAAATCAGACAGCGGTTGTCAGAGTTGAAGGGCATGAAAGGGTTGCAGTGGTTTGAAAGGGAGTAAGACAGGGTTGTAGCCTTTCCCCAGTGTTGTTCAATTTGTACATTGAGCAAGCTATAAAGGAAAGCAAGGAGAAATTTGGAGAAGGAATTAAAGTTCAGGGTGAAGAATTAAAAACATTGCGTTTTGCCGACGACATAGTAATTCTGTCAGATACAGCAAAGGACCTGGAAGAGCAATTGAACGGAATGGACAGTGTGCTGAAAGGTGCATATAAGATGAATATTAACAAGGGTAAAACTAGGGTAATGGAGTGCAGTGTAAGAAAATCAGGTGATGCTGAAGGAATTAGATTGGGAAACGAAGCAATAAAGGAGGTAGATGAGTTTTGTTACTTGGGCAGTAAAATAACAAATGATGGTCGCAGTACAGATGATATAAAATGCAGAATGGCAATGGGTAGAAAGGCGTTTTTGAAAAAGAGAAATTTGTTAACATCGAATATTGATTTAAGCCTAAGGAAGTCCTTTCTGAAGGCATTTGTATGGAGTGTTGCCTTGTATGGGAGTGAAACATGGACGATAAGCAGTGTGGACAGAAAGAGGATAGAGGCTTTTGAAATGTGGTGCTACAGAAGAATGTTGAAGATTAGGTGGGTGGATCGCGTAACTAATGAGGAGGTACTGAACCGAATTGGGGAGAAAAGAAATTTCTGGCATACATTGACTAAAAGAAGGAATAGATTGGTAGGACACATTCTTAGACATCAAGGAATTGTGAATTTAGCGTTGGAGGGAAGTGTGTGGGGTAAAAATCGCAGAGGGAGACCAAGAGACGCGTATAGTAAGCAGATTCAAGTGGATGTGGGTTGTCGTTCTTATGAGGAGATGAAAAGGCTTGCTCAGGATAGAGTAGGGTGGAGAGCTGCATCAAACCAGTCTCTGGACTGAAGACCACAACAACAACAACAACAACAACAACAACATCGTTTTTCAGGAGCGATGTTTTTTTAACATCGATATTTTACCGCAGGAACATCGATGTCTTAACATCGATGTTTTTATCAAAGATGTTGCACCCCTACGTGTGAGCGGTTTTAATGCAGCCGCGTCCAGCTTTGATGCCGCCGCTATTGTTACTGCTACGCTGAAGTTACGAGCCCATTGTTCATACACGGCGACCCGCTGCTTAGCAGACCAGCGGCGCCACCGAGTGGATCTTATGAACAATAGTGTTAAACATGCTGGTAGATTAAAATTGTGTGCCGGAACCGGGACTCGAACCTGGGACCTTTGCCTTTCGCGGGCAAGCGCACTACCGACTGTGCTATCCCGACACGACTCACGATGCCGCCTCACAACTTTACTTCCGCCAGTACCTCGCCTCCTACTTTCCGGTTCCGGCACACAATTTTAATCTGCCAGGAAGTTTCATATCAGCGCACACTCCGCTGCAGAGTGAAAGTTTCATTCTGGGAACAATAGTGTTATTATAGTTCAATTTTTACACACATAGTCTCATGTTAATT
This sequence comes from Locusta migratoria, assembly GCA_026315105.1. Taxonomy (NCBI): domain Eukaryota; kingdom Metazoa; phylum Arthropoda; class Insecta; order Orthoptera; family Acrididae; genus Locusta; species Locusta migratoria. The sequence goes on along the minus strand of CM048750.1, from coordinate 34,148,164 downwards.
AACTGTAGGATCTTTCTCTTTGGCTAGTAACAAAGAAGCTGCTTAATTATTTTACGACCTGATTGCATACACTCCATTTCCACCACGTTGCTCCTCTTCCACTTTCAAATTAATGCGAGCCTGTGTATTTGTCTTCCCGTATAATGAAACCACAATGCTATTTTTCTCCAATCATTCAGTTCACTTTCTTTCCTATAATCTTCTTTTGGAATATCACTCAAATCACTTTATTTGTAAATCGTAAAAAATACGTACGTTAATTAAACACTGTTGTTAGGGTTACCATATGTTCATCATCAGAAAAGAGGACAGTTCATATAAAAAAAAGAGGACACTTTATAGATAATAATGTAATTTACAACTTTATTAACGAACCATGTAAAACTACTACAGAATAAAACAGTAACCTTGTGTGGTTATTGTAAAACAAAATATTACAAATCTTGACAGTTTATTCATCACTACACTCAATTGTTTCATTCTTCTCGTTTTCACTTTTGAACCAACTATATTTGGAGGACGACGAAATCCCTCTCTAGAGCTTGTTGTTTTTCAACAAGTGATGATAAAAGCTCATACATTTCAAATGTTTCAAATTATACTGTACACATACAATAGCTTTTCTATTTTAAATCTATTCCTGTCGTTTGTCCACTGTGTTTTCACAAGATAAAACGCACGTTATGTGTTTGCATTATGTCTAGCTATTTTGAAGCAAAAGAATACTTACGATGTCGAACACACGATACAGCTTTAACCTAAACCACAAAATTTATCAAAAGAAACATCAATGAACATAATGCAGAAGGCAGAATACACTTGTTGAATACAGGATAGACAACCGGGTTCCTTCGCAGAGAAGATCCGAATCGTTTGCAACTGTCAGACTGATGCGAAGAGCAAAATTGTGAACGACAATTTCGGTATGTGTAAGCGCGTGATAGTTGCGAACAGTTTGGAACTGAAGTGTGAACGAACCCGTTGTTGCCAAGGACACAAAAATATTTTTTCTTTCTCGGAACCCAAAAAAAGAGGACATTTTGTAAAATTTCATAAATTCCGGCCGGACACATTTTCTTACCTCAAAAAGAGGACGTGTCCGGGAAAAAGATGACGTATGGTAACCCTAACTGTTGTCAACTTATCCACTACAAGTTACCTACAAATTAACATACGTTGCATTTGACGCATTGGGGTGAGAATTGCTCAAAAATAGTTTTTGTGTAATCTGCAAGTACAGTTCGCCGCACAGCACACGTGCAGACATGCAGAGGTTAACTGAAAAGAGTAGCCGAGTTCCATGAGAACATCCTCTCCGCTGCCTTTACGTTTCTGTTCCGTTATGCGACTTTAATATATGAAACTCGCGCTCCAGAATATTTCCTCCGCTTCTCCCGCTCTTGTGCTCTCTAAATCCGGCGTTTCCTTCATTCAGGATGTAATTTCTGCTGCCTTTCACAAAGTCACAGGAACGAAATCCTTTTCAGTTGGCACAATTTCTCTGCTACACTCCGGCCACTTTTTGCGTTTCTAGCCCTCCTTCTACAGGTCCAGCCTTCATTAGCCGAACACTGTGGTGTTCATCTCTTCATTTAGAATTCAAATTCGTCTCAATATCAATCACAAAAGAGTATACACTTTCATCTCATTACACATGGGTATTTCTGTAAAAGCGTGCAAAAATTTTACACGGCATAGAGAATGCTCCAGTGAACCATTTGAGGTAGGGGGCCTGGGATCAAGAAGTCAGCTTAACGAGAGGTGGAAGGAAACTTGTCTACCGCTTTGTCACGCATTAATGTTTTTATCTACAAATAACATGTGTACAAGATTACTCGAAGAGGACCGGAAGAGGGAGCACGTCATTCCCGTTTAGAAGGGTCGTCGATCAGTTGCGTGAAACTATAGACCTATATCCCTGACATCGGCCATGTTGCGGAATTTTGGGACACATTTTTTGCCCGAATATTATGTCATTTCTTGAAACCGGAAATGTCCTTTGTAGGAATTAACATGGTTTCCGAAAGCATGTGACGAGTCTGATTTTATATCTTTATTGGTTTAATAATAGTATTGAGAGTTTTCGAATCTTAGTTGGGGCTTGTAAATTTTTATAGAAGCCAAGTAGCTGGCTGGTGTAGGCAAAGTACTAAAACCAACACTTCGAGGCAGTCTTACCAACTCACTATAACTTTTTCTGTCACACCAACACTCAAAAATCCGTCAACATTCGTCAGAATTGGATATCTCTGTATTTTCTTGCAAAATAAAGAAAAAATTAAATTAATTTTGAAAATTTGGACCCGTTACTTTGGTTACACGTCGGTAAAATATTGAAAAATCTGTCAAAATTAGACATTCCCAATTTTCTTTTAAAACTGAACAACGAACAATGTCAGAGCAGCTACAGCAGCTGCGCGTTCATTCGTCTGTTTGACAGACTGAAATGGCAGTGTTGACTGTCGTGAATATGAAAATGATTTTTCCTTTTTCCATGAACAGGTAAATCTGAGAAGCGCAAATTCAGGTTGCATTGGCAATATTTGCACCGTGCGCTACTAGCGTCTCCTGGCATCTCTAACAACCAATCCTTTAATTGGTGGTCATTTAACCACACTTTTCAAAAACGTCATACATACCGCTTAACAATCTTTCCTGGTATATTGATTAAGTCGTTTAAAAAGAGAAACACGAAACAACGAACTACAATACTTAAACACTACACCAACGTACTAAGCTCTTTATCCAGAATTCCACGAACTAGCTCGTAAAGCAAAGCACTCCGTTGTTAGCGTGCTTCTGCTACTACTAAGGCATGAATCCTACCTTTGTGTCCAGAGAAATTAGAGCCATATGCCACCGTAATGTTCATTTTACTTAGTTTTCAAGTCATTTGAGATGTTTGTTACTGCGTTTTAATGCAAAAATTCGTTATTACACTGTACTATTGTCATGCAGTCGCAGGAGGATTTGCATCTATAACAGATTTTTCAAAGAAAATGTTATATTTTTTCCTAGATTGTATTAATCGAGCGATATAAAAAAATGTAAATTTCTAACAATATCCGTCAAAAATTCAGCCAACCGTCAAAGCTAAATTTTGTCCGTCATACAACGCGAATTTCCGTCAAATAGAAATCCGTTAAGTTGGAATGGTTGCTTCGAGGGAAGCAAATAAGCTAATGACAAAACTGTTCGGTGTTACCTTCAACAATACATCAGAAAAATCAGCAATGAAATAGCATTTAACATTCATAAAAGCGTACAAAATAATCATTGTAGCTCAGAAATCCACACGTGCTGGACTTCGCCTTTTCTGTCCGCGTTTCGGATGCACTTTTCTCCGTTATACCATATTTTAAACTACCTATAACTCAGTCACCAAACCAATTACATTCATTCAAGTTCACCCAACTTAAAATATATCTGATGAACTTCAAAATAATACCAATAACTCATGGAAAACGCCTACGAAAAGAACGGACTGGATGAAGGGACATTTGTTGAGACATAATGCAATATCCTTCACTGTATTAGAAGTAGTTGCAGTCTGTAAAAATTGTAGGGGAAAGTAAAAGTTGAAACATCCAGCAAAAAAGAAAAAAAAAACTTTTTTTTTTTTTTTTGATAATGTATGAGGTCACGAGGAAAGCTCCATATTTCTGTGATCTTAAAATAATGTACATAAGCATCATAATTTTCTTGTTCACATGCAAGGTAAGTGGTTCATTCAGGTTATACAAAGAATTCCTCGTAGTTACTTGTACATTTGACTCCCAAATTTCCTTTCTTTGAACAGTTAGTGCAATACGGTTTGTTGTTGTTGTTGTTGTTGTGGTCTTCAGTCCGCAGACTGGTTTGATGCAGCTCTCCACGCTACCCTGTCCTGTGCAAGTCTCTTCATCTGAAAATACGTTCGGCAACCTACATCCTTTTGAATCTGCTTACTGTATTCGTCCCTCGGTCTCCCTCTACGACTTTTACCCCACACGCTTCCTTCTGATGCTCCAATTCCTTTATGTCTCAGAATGTGTCCGACCAATCTATCCCTTCTCTTAGTCAGAATATGCCAGAAACTCGTTTTCTCCCCGATTCGATTAAGCACCTCCTCATTGTTACGTGATCTACACATCTAATTTTCATCATTCGTCTGTAGCACCACATTTCAAAAGCTTCTATCATCTTTTTATCTGAACTCCTTATCGACCACGTTTCACTGCCAAACGATGTTACACTCCAGACAAATGCTTTCAGAAAGGACTTTCTAACATTTAAATTAATACGGTTTATTCAGTGCTAAATCCAGCTACTCGCTTCCCTATGTTAACTAGCGGTATCTTCTAAGTTGTTGTCAAGATATCAGAAATCTTACTGAGAAATGCGCAGCAGTCGGAAAAGCGGGAATCGCTGCCTCCAGCTACTGGCTTCGTTTCCTGGGAAAGCAGCGCTTAACTGGATGTAAACTGTAATTCCAATAAGCCCGCAATCTCACGGCAGAGCTTGCGACCGAGACTTGCAGAGCGCGGAACACAGCCTGGAATACGATTCCCATTTAATTAAGAAACTCCAGCGCTGGTACACTTCTCCGTACACCGCGTGATTTCAGGTTTTGCCGGCGTACTGAAATCTTGAATATTTCTTGGGCGTTAGGCCAAGTAGCGTCGTCCAAGAGGCGCCTTATTTCGGCGAACTTCTTTTCCTGAAGACAAGAGAGCTTGAAAATGGAAACAAGTACGCTTGTCGGACAGTTAGCCCCTTTTGAACGACGTCGCTCGACTTAATATTAGATAAGTATACAAATGTTCTGTACACTACTAAAATATGACAAAAATGATACATTCTCTGATTAGATTAATACTTGTTCCATAGATCATGAATGTGAGATTTCGTAATCTACATCTACATGGGATACTCTGCAAATCACATTTAAGTGCCCGGCAGAGAGTTAATCGAGCCACCATTAAACTATTTATCTCCTATTCCATTCTCGAATAGCACGCGGGAAGAAAGAACTGAATCTCTCCGTTCGAGCTCTGATTTCTTGTATTTTATTCTGATGATCATTTCTACCTTTGTAAGTGGGAGTCAAAAATATATTTTCGTATTCGGACGAGAATGTTGGCGATTTGAGTTTCGTTAGTAGCCCACGCCTCAACGGCAAGCGCCGTTGCTGTAATGATTCCCATCCCAGATCCTGTATCATTTCCGTAACGCTGTATCGTGACAATACGAAACGATCTGCCCTTCTTTGAACTCTTTCGATATCCTCCGTCAAACCCACCTGATAAGGATCCCACACTGGGCAGCAATACTCCAAAACGGACGGACAAGCGTAGTGTATGCAGTTTCTTTTGTAGTTCTGTTGCATGTTGTAAGGGTTCTGCCAATAAAACGCAGTCTCTGATTCGCCTTTTCCACGACATTATCTACGGGTTCTTTCCAATTCAAGTCTGAAGTAATAGTAATTCCTAGGTATTGTGTGGAGTTTACGGACTTCACTTTTGATTGATTTATCTTGTAAACAAATTGTAACGGATTTCTTTCCGTACTCATGTAGACGACATCACAGTTCTCATCATTTAGAGTCAATTGCCAATTTTTACACCATACTGATATCTTACTCAAATCGTTTTGCAGTTGGTTTTGATCTTCAGATGATTTTACTAGACGGTAAATGACGGCATCCGCAAACAATCTAAGACAGCTACTTAGATTTTCCCCTAAATCGTTTATGTAAATAAGGAACAGCAGAGGACCAATAACACTACCCTGTGGAACGCCCGATATCACCTCTGTTTTAGTCGATGCCTTACCATCGATTACTACGAACTGGTCCTCTCTGACAGGAAATCCTCTATCCAATCGGAAATTTGGAGCGATATACCATAACCACACTATTTGATTAAAAGCCGTTTGTAAGGTACGGTGTCAAAAGCCTTCTTGAAATCAAGAAATACGGAATCGATTTGCGAACCCTTGTCGATAGCATCCATCACTTCGTTTGAATAAAGAGCTACATGTGTTTCGCATGAACGATATTTTCTAAATCCTAGTTGAATGAGCAAATCAACATGTCCAAAATATATTATCAACTTGGATGGAAACAAACGAAACTTCAAAATGGTTTGAAGGGCTGAGGTTTGTGTAAGCAATGGAAAATAAGGCTTATAGTGAAGGGATCAGATATTCGGCATATTAAGCCATGTTTGCGGTTGAAAATGGGCATTGCGACCTCAGTTGTTCCACGCGATTTAATAAAAAAAAAACATAAACACTGGAGAAGATGTGGAAACAATGTTAAACAGCACTTCAGTTAGTTGAAAATGGCCAAGGAATTGATGCCAGTGAATTAAGAAATGGAACAGAAGGACCGGAGGTAGAAACTGCGGCTGCAGCAAGTGAAGAAGCGCAGAATTTGACGACAGTTGATGGTTGTGACGAGACGCTGGAAACTTCCAGCAGTGTTCATAAATAAAGCACTCGTCACTAGGACAGTCGCAGTGCAGAAATACAATAGTAAAAGATCTCCAGAAAATGCACAGGCTTTGAACGAAACACGAAAAAATTATCAGACAAGCGAAGAACAAATTCACGAAAAAACTGTTGGAGTCCATAGAGGTCAATTTCTGTAACTAAAAAACAAGAGATTTCTACTGGACGTTTGCAGGGCAAATGCCTGGATACACACCACCGAACAAAAATCAAATGATCAAATGTTTATTAAGCTTAAGGGACTTAACTGTGGGGTCATCAGTCACTGAACTTACAAACTACTTATGAACTACCTTATACTAAAGACGAAAGAAACATCCATGCCCGAGGGAGGATTCGAACCCCCAACGGGGAACGGCCTCGCGCATCGCAGCATGGCGCCTCAATACGCTATGTCGCTCCGCCGCGGCCACCACCGAACCTCTGCTTCAGGAAAACTGGCGCTGACGAATAAAGATAGCTGCAAAGTGCTGGTACAGTATTTCTCGGAACTTATGAATTGCCCAGCTTCCTAGAGGAGTAAAGCAGCTGAGGAGTATACAGCTGACAGTTCTCAGTGTTCACCAGTGAGTTGGTTTTATTAATATTTCAGAGTAGAGGACGCATCTTGCAGCCGTCTCATAGAATGGTAAATTGCGTAGTTGGCACGCATTTTAGTTCTAATCAATTTAGCTTCCCCATACTGCTAGTACTAGCATCAGCAGATTCTTACCTCGTTACAATTATAACCATAAGATCTAGTACAAACTTGGAATATCATGCATATGCCAGGATTATGATAACAGTAATATAATATTAACGTGTTGGCTCTTTGTGTGTCAAAATGCAATTTTCATTTTGTGTTTCCTTTTCCTGTTATATCAAAATATTTTCCATTCATTACTTGCATTTCAAATTTAAAATAATAAATGTATTGTTCAGCCGAAACCCCTTTTACTGCGATAACCCACTTTTGTACAAGGTGTGGTCCCATAGCTGACCAACTATTTTTATTATTGTGTTGCTACAGGGGTTGTGGGTCAGTTCACTTGAAGCAGCGGCTAAGAATTTCTTGTTGTCTGCAATTGAAACATACTCATCCTTCTGCTATCTAGCCTTACGTGTTGCGGTAGATCTTTTTAACCGTGCAGAGCCGACTTTTTTGGCTACAATTTAATCCAGATAAATCCGTGCGTGTAATCCAAGATGAGAAAGACCGATGGGACATGGTATGTTTAAGTGTGAACAAGCTTCAGTGCTTTATTACTACAATCTAACGAACGAGCCCCGTACGTGATACCCAAAGAATTTTTTGCTAGTTTGATAGTGTTTTGTGTTTGAAAGTAAAGTATCCTGGCGACCCTAACATACAGTCTTTGAGAAACAGAAAGTGCCAAATAGGTGTAGGTTAGTGAAGCCTGTGAACAGCACAGCAGACTATCTCAGGGGCAAGTTGTTTAGAAAGTAACATGGCGGTAGGCCAGTCGGCCCCAGGCAGCAGACATACCTATAAACACGTCAGGCATGCAAGTTGCCTACATCCAACGGCGCAGGTCCGCAACCAAAGCTGAGCCCACACACGAATGGTTTGGCTATCCCGTAGAATAGAAATGCATGCGTCTAGTTCTAAAATAATACGGACTATGTTTTCTAGGTAGAGCTGGCTAATAAAACACGGCCTTCCACTGTCACCTGATTGGTCATAGCTGCCTTTTTAAGACACCAACGCAGTGCAGAAAATCAGTCCGCCTCGAGTACTAATACTACATTTTAATGGAACTACTGGCTGTTCTCCGCCAGGACTGTTGCTACACTCATGGGTTACTTACTTAAGTAGGTATTCTCTACAGGGACTGGATATGCAAATGTGGGTCTCCCCTTATGAATAATTCATGAGTTACCCCACCCTCCTTCTCCCTAGAAGTCAGTGACTCCTGTCCTCCTTCCTAGAGGTCAGCGTCATTGTTCTTATGAATAATTAAAATTGACATGACTTATGACCCTAATTAAAAATTGACACGATTTATAACACTAATTAAAATTTAAACATGATTTATGACCCTAGTTTGTTTTTAAAAAATGCATGATTTATGATTTCTGCAAGCTCCCCTTCTCCTCCCATCACTCGTTGAAGAACGAGCGGGAACGAGCTAGAGTACATGTTCCAGGGATCTAACCAGAGACCTCTCATCTCGGAATCCCCTCCACAGCATTTGTTTAGAGTTTTTTATTCTGTAATCGATACTCCCCTACCCCCCCCCCCCCCCACACACACACCCAAGGTTATAAAGTACATATCCCCCATCACATCCCTTTCTCTATTGACCCGACACTCCTTTTTCGAGCTTGTATATAAGCTGTAACAGCACTACTGTAGCCCAGTACTCAGCCATCAAGCAGCAGCAGCAACAGACATCAGATGCTGCACTTCAACGTAATAAGAAAAGTACGGAAAATAAGTCTTAATGTAAGTGTAATTAGTGAATATATATATATATATATATATATATATATATATATATATATATATATATATATATATATATATATATATCAATTTCCTCTACCTGTAGGTTTGCTTGTTTATAAAAAAGATAATACTCATGTTTTTTTTCTTTTTCATATAGGTAGGAAAAGTGGATGCAGTGCCTTTCAGCTACTACTTTCAACTACTTTCAAGGTCACACAACTACATAGGTTCCACGATTGAAATATATGTTTGTAGATCACCCTAGACATGGTTATTATTTTCTGTAATTACCATCGTCGAGATTGTTCGGTAGATTTTAATTTTACAATTTATTACCTGCATAATACAACTACACTCTTGGCCATTAAAATTGCTACAACATGAAGATGACGTGCTACAGGCGCGAAATTTACCCGACAGCAAGAAGATGCTGTGATATGCAAATGATTAGCTTTCCAGAGCATTCACATAAGGTTGGCGCCGGTGACTAAAACATGCTGACATGAGTAAAGTTTCCAACCGATTTCTCATACACAAACAGCAGTTGACCGGCGTTGCCTGGTGAAACGTTGTTGTGATGCTTCGTGTAAGGAGGAGAAATGCATACCATCACATTTCCGGCTTTGATGAAGCTCGGATTGTAGCCTATCGCAACAATGCTGCTCGCGTTGGTCGCGATCCAATGACTGTTAGCAGAATATGTAATCGGTGGGTTCAGAAGGGCAATACGGAACGCCTTGCTGGATCCCAACAGCCTCGTGTCACTATCAGTCGAGATGACAGGCATCTTATTCACATGGCTGTAACGGATCGTGCAGCCACGTCTCGATCCCTGAGTCAACAAATGGGGAGGTTTGCAAGATAACAACCATGTGCACGAACAGTTCGACGACGTTTTCAGCAGCATGGACTATCAGCTTGGAGACCATGACTGCGGTTACCCTTGACACTGCATCACAGACAGGAGCGACTGTGATGGTGTACACAACAACGAACCTGGGTGCACGAATGGCAAAATGTCATTCTTTTGGTTGAATACAGGTTCTGTTTATAACATCATGATGGTCGCATCCGTGTTTGGCGACATTGCGGTGAACGCACATTGGTAGCGTGTATTCGTCATGGCCATACTGGCGTATCACCCGGCGTGATGGTATGGGGTGCCATTGGTTACACGTCTCGGTCACCTCTTGTTCGCATCAATGGCTCTTTGAACAGTGGCCATTACATTTGAGATGTTTTACGACCCGTGGCTCTACCGTTCATTCAATCCCCACAAAATCCTACATTTCAGCAGGATAATGCACGACCGCATGTTGCAGGTCCTGTATGGGCCTTTCTGGATACGGAAAATGTTTGACTGCTGCCCTGGCCAGATCTCTCACCAACTGAAAACGTGTGGTCAATGGTGGCCGAGCAACTGGCTCGTCACAATACGCCAGTTACTACTCTTGATGAACCGCGGTATCGTGTTGAAGTTGCAGGGGCATATGTACCTGTACACGCCGTCCAAGCTCTGTTTGACTCAATGCCCAAGCGTATCAACGCCGTTATTACGGCCAGAGGTGGTTGTGCTGCGTACTGATTTCTCAGGATCTGTGCACCCAAATTGCATGAAAATGTAATCATGTAATCACAGGTCAGTTCTAGTATATCGTATTTGTGCAATGAATACCCGTTTATCATCTGCATTTATTCTTGGTGTAGCAATTTAATGGCCAGTAGTGTATTAAAACTATTTTACACCACACCACTGTGGTTGTTCTGTATAGACTTCAAGTTTAGAAGTTCCGCAAACGAGTGTTTATTCCACTCCAATATATCCACGTAAATCACAGTAAATCTGGCATTTCTTAGGGTTTTTTGGTATATTAGTAAATAAACACATAAATATTAGTCTTCCACTGCCGTCAGGTGTTCCCTGATGATTGCTGCGCTTCTCCCCTCAGTATATATATATATATATATAGGCATGTTAGAAGAGAGGTGCCGTGAACATAAACGCCAAACCGAACAAGTCCAGAAAACGAAATCAACCATGACCAATCATAGTAAAAGAACTGGCGATACTATGGTTTAGGGAAACACCAGAATAGAAAGGCAATCCTCAGAGGCGTCCACCTCCACCCCTTGACCAATCACCTCCCCCCCCCCCCCATACTGCGACCAACCCCCCTCCACCCACACTCGAAATATTTAGATTCCTAGTTTATGACCTAATAAATATGGTTTAGCCATTTAATATTGAAATTAAATATCTTTTATTTCACGTTTTTTAAATTGTTTTATAAATCCTCCCCCCCCCCCCCCCACACACACACAAACAAAAATTTCAATGACGCAGTTTGCATCATGACACTTCCCCCCTGTGGGTACCTCTGGCAAACCTCCTCCTTCTGGGATTGCATAATCAAAGAGGCCATCGAAACCAGAGTACAAGATAATTTGATTAATAAAGACTGTGGCCTACAGCTAAGTCAGGCATGGAATCCTGCGCTGGACCAAGTAAGGAAGAAGATGGAGACGAGGGCACTGCAAGGGGCCCCTCCCCCCCCCCCCCCACCACCACCACCGCCGCTAAGCGTTATGTCAGCCGCGCTAACCGCCAGCGCGCTGAAGTGGTGGAGGGGGTAACGCCTATATACAGTGGAGTCTCGATAGTTCGAGCCTCAAAAAATAATAATAATGAAATAAAATCAAAATATTGGCACTATCTCCTAATTTTTTTTAATTTTATTTTATGATAAATAACTACATTACAAAAGGTAGATTGGAAGAGACCAGCTCAGTGACAAAGGAGACAACACTGCAATATACACCGACGATTAGGTGGCTGCTTTGCAGCACGAACGTGTGTTTCCAGTATGGCACGAAATTCCCGACTGCTGCCGGCTGCCAGCGATCGAAACTGGGGAGTTCTTACGCTGCTGTAGTTCCCAACGCAGTAGTGCCTGTACAGTACAGTGTTGTTTCGTTTTGTTTGTTGGCTGTGTGCTGCATTTTACCCCTTACGAATATGAGTGCTGCAACAAAAAAGAAGGAACGAGTGCCATTGCTTATAAAATTAGAAGCACTAAGGCAACTTGACAAAGGAGAAATAAGAAACTTGATCTGGAATGTGGTGTCGGCGAAGTTTCTATTGGTGACTGTCGAAAAAGCAGACTTAATTGGAACAGTTTTCTATACAGAAATGCTCTCACGAATCTCTCAGTCGAAGAAGTATAAGGAAGTCAAAATTCTAAAAAACAAGTTAGGCAATTGTTCATGTGGTTTACCAACAGAGACATAAGTGTCCTCAGATTTATGGCCAAATCTTTGAACAAAACGTTTTGTTTCTCGAAAACCAGCTGCGGGTAGGAGATGACAATTTCGCTGCTAGTGTGGGCTGGCTCGACAAGTGGAAGAAGACGTATAGAGTGCGTCAACTAGACGTATGTGGAGAAAAACTCTCTGGTGACGCTCAGGCCGTTCCAAAACTTATCGTCAAGTTTAAGAAAATAGTAACTAACGAAAATTTGTCCAATGAACAAATATATAACTGTGACGAAAGTGGGCTAAATTTTGAAATGTTACCACCAGCGAGAACACTTGCTGCTCCTCAAGAAAAAAGTATTCCTGGGCAAAAACAAAAATAAAAAAATCAACGAGCGGCTCACAGTTATGGCAGCTTCAAATGCAACTGGAAACGGCAAACTGAAACTGGTTGTGACTGGGAAGTTTGACAAGCCAAGAGCATTCAAGAATGTAATCATCTCAGTTCTTCCGGTTATCGTCACGCATAAGAATAATCCCTGGATGAATCAGGAAGTCTTCAAGAACTGTTTTTAAGTCAATTTGTACCTGACTGCTACAATGTTTTAAAAGAAATGGGACTGCCAAGCAAAGCAATTTCGCTCATGGATAATGCGTCCTCACATCCAAGAACTGCAGTGTGGCGGTATCCGCGCCTTGTTTCTCCCACCAAACCTTATCTGTCTGATTCAGCCCATGGATCAGGGCGTTCTGGAATGCCTAAAAAAGTAACGACGGCGGGTGCTACAGTCAATCCTACACTCGGAAGATAACGAAAGCATTGTAGGAGCTTCGAAAAAGTTGCTTTCAAGGACATCTTGTACTGGATTAGCGAATCTAAGTCATGGAGGGAAATTCTACAAGAAATTGAAGATTTCGCATATGAGAACAATCTACCGTTGTGTAATTTAATCAGAACACTGCCAGGATGTGAAGAGGTGGAAGTACGTGAGTGGTTAAATTCTGCCCAACTCCTGAGGCCGTGGCGTGATATTGCCGCGAGGAAACATTGCAACTTCGCCAAACAAAAGACAAAAAAAATGTTTAAATGTTTGTAAATCTATCGGACCAAACTGCGTGGTCATCAGTCCGTAGCTTACATACTACTTAAACCTAGGTAAACTAACCTAAGGACAAACACAGACACCCATGCCTCAGGGAGGACTCGAACCTCCGACGCCGAGCAACCGCGCGCTCCGCAGCGAGGCGCCTTTGACCGCTCGGCTACTCCACCGCGGCAACAAAAGACACTTCACGATTACTTCTCTAAATAAACAACTATTGTTATTCTGCCATTAATGAAGGTCATATTTTGGCCTGTATTACTAACAAGTTTCTTTTTCCCATTTAAATTTCGATAGTTCGACTTTTCGACAGTTCGAGGTAGTTCCGGACCCGCCACCTCGAACAATCGAGACTCTACTCATGTGTATGACACCAAGGGGAGAAGCGCAGTATTCATCAGGAACCACTTGAAAATGGCAACGTGTCGGTTGGGTGAAATATCGTGGAGAAATTACGACGTGAACCGGCCAAACATACGAGAAATCTTTGAATTACAAAATATTTGTAAATAGACTTGTACAATTGTTGCACAGTTTACTGTTGCTGGACAGACCTTTAGTTGTATGTGTGAGAAAGCTGCACAGGCAGATAATAGTACCTCTATAGACAGCCGGGAGCTTTTCATATATTTTACCACTTTCCTGATTGTGTAATCGTTGCGCTAAGCCACTACAACATACGAGTTGTCGAGCGTGGAGACCTATCACTCGATTTCTTATTTAGAAAGCTAATATCGGAGAGTGGTTGCAATAAGAAGACTGCAGAGGGCAGGTCATGTTCTCTGATGACAGAGTTCCCTCCCTGAGGTAGGCACCTGAGAGATAGCCCGGCAACTAGGTGGAAAGAGGCTGGAGACTCTAGAAGGAGAAGAGGCTGCCCAAAACTGTAATAAATATCTAATTAATTTTTGTGATATTAAGACTCCGTAATTAGTCGTGTCAGGTCTTTCCATGCATTTCAACTGTTAAAAATGCATGTGTGTGAGCCCCCTGGACTTGAAACTGCACTGAGTACGTTGGTTCAAAATGAACGAAATCGATATGTTGTATTTTTCAATAAAAGTTTTTTATCATAGCCAAAAAGCGTTTTTTTTTTCTTTTTTTTTTTCTTTTTTTTTGTAATTTTTCTGATGTTAAAATTCTGTTTGCTCATGATCTTTGGGCTTGATGTATTGATCTACATCTACATCTACATGGGATACTCTGCAAATCACATTTAAGTGCCTGGCAGAGGGTTCATCGAACCAGCCGTTATATACTATTTTACCTCCCATTCCATTCTCGAATAGCGCGTGGGAAGAATGAACACCTGAATCTCTTCGTTCGGCCTCTGATTTCTCGTATTTCATTCTGATGATCATTTCTACCTATGTAAGTGGGAGTCAACAATATATTTTCGCATTCGGGGGTAGTTTCGCAAGTAGCCCACGTCGTAGCGATAAGCGCCGTTGTTGTAATGATTCCCATCCCAGATCCTGTATCATTTCCGTAACGCTGTCTCCCCTGTATCGTGACAATACGAATTGAGCTGCCCTTCTTTGGACTGTTTCGATGTCCTCCGTCAAACCCACCTGATAAGGATACCACACTGGGCAGCAATACTCCAAAAATGGACGGACAAGCGTAGTGTACACAGTTTCTTTAGTAATTCTGTTGCATCTTTTAAGGGTTCTGCGAATAAAACGCAGTCAGAAGTATTGTAATTCCTAGGTATTTTGTGGAGTTTACGGCCTTGATTGATTTATCATGTAAACAAATTTTAACGAATTTCTTTTCGTACTCTTGTGGACGATTTCACACTTCTCTTTATTTAGAGTCAACTCCAATTCTTACACCATACTGATGTCTTATTCAAATCGTTCTGTAGTTGGTTTTGATCTTCAGATGATTTTACTAGTCGGTAAATGACGGCGTCGTCTGCAAACAACCTAAGAGAGCTACTTAGATTTACATTACGTAATGTTTAATATTTGGTTATTAGTATTTTTTTTCTGGCAGGAGCTTGAATGATATGTTTATGTGCAATAAATTATGATGCTACTGACGAAGTCGGCACACATGTATTAATTGAACTTGAACTAAAAAACACTACTTTAATACCGAACTTACACCTCACGTTCGTTTTCTCTCGTCACATGCTATTCTTCTCCTTTTTTTTTTTTTTTTTTTTTTTTTTTTTTTTTTTTTTTTTTTTTTTGACAAAGTTTAACGTCATCATGAAGAATACGCTTTGACAGCTAAGTCCCAAGAATAACAATACCAACAAAAAAAATCTTTGCAAGTTCAGAGGTTTTTAGGTGCGTGAACAATTGAAATGCCTTGTGAAAACTTTTATTCTAACCCTCTACTGCATAACAATAATTGACTATAAACTGTCTAGTCTATATATTTTAGAAAATATCACTCCATATATTCAAATATACACTTCAAAAATACAAATGTTGTAAGTACTTACATATTAGTTAGCAGAAGGTACTAAATTTTTGGGAACCAGCGTTCAAAATTCATGATACATCAGACTATAAAGTAAAATGTATTTGAAACGTTGGGTGTACATCAGATGTCACTGCTTTGCAATTACATACTTCCCTAATTTATACATTTTGAAAATTCTAAAAACAACTTCTATGTGGTACAAGAAACAAATACGTATCAAATTTTGTTCACATTACTTGTGTTATTTTTTGACATTTATTATATTTACATATGGCAGATTTTCCACAGTGGTTAGGCCAGTGATCGATTCGGTCCTTCCTGATATCAGCAGTTGCTGTAGTTGGCTGCCTTCTCTTCTTTGTGCTAAGTGCTCTTCTTCTCAAAAAGTGGACTGATAAAGTAACACTACAATGTACCGCAAGACGGGGAAGTTTTTCATTGTTTATGAACGTCGTATCTCCTGAACTATAAACCCTATTGCAAAATCTTTTCTTAGTTGAAGACCTCTACCTATAACCTACATTCCTGCCTAATTTCAGCTTCATAGGTGAAGTAGTTTTCGAGATTTCGTGTTTAGTCGGTGAGTGAGTGTCCTTTCGCTTTTATATTGAAACGATACTGTAGTATCATTCCATTAAATCCTTGTATACTACAGTGTACGTTACTTTCATCTAATTATCATTTCGTAAAAGTGTGCTTGGCCTTTAGTGCCACTATAATGGGGGATGTATTAGGTGGAGGCAAGAATGCTTTATTATTTATTAAAATTGTTATTGCAGGACAAATAAGTGAGCGCCGCTCACATAAGGAGCTTTGCTCCACAGTACCCAACTCCTCTTATACCCTATGTGATTGTGTGTCTGAGGGTCTGTAAGTGTGCATGAAGCCGCGGCTGGGAAGGCAGAGATGCAGAACACTCGGTAGGTTTGCCAACTTTAGTTTTGGGGTGTGGCAGAGAGGTTTCCTTGGGGATGAGGTGGTCAAGTGGCTGCGACTTGCGAGTTCCTTCAGAATTCGGAGGTTGGCAGAAGATCCCGTTAGATTCACAAGCCAATGAGGGCGCGGCTACTGGCGAACTGGAACGGGAGGATCAGTTAGGACGGGGAGCGGCCACTAAAGAGAGAACGTTTCCGGCTGTCGAAGAGGAAGGATGTGAGTATGGTGGCCTCCGTGGTAAAGTATCAGGAACTGTGTTGGTTATGTTAATTCTGTCTCTATTTCAGCGGGGAAATGATTTTGTATAATGGGAATGTTGTGCATAGCTACGTGGGTGCAGTATGAGAGACTAAAGAATGTACGGTATGAATGTAAGGTTACGATCCTTGTCTCAATCCATTGGTGATACATTTAGTGAATGAATATTTTGTATTTTTGGCTTTAAAATGATGATAGGGAGATGTACAGTGAATTTAATAAACTTGTGTAAATAGTTAAACATTTCGTCTCTAGTTGTTTTTATGAAATTCTGAGTCCCATTTATGCTTAATGATTAAAAGGAAAGTGAGAATATTTAATTGGGAACTGCGAGAATATAAATGGGGGAATTTCATCTAGTAAGGGAACTGCCACCGGTATGCTATCAGTTGCTGCAGTCTTTTGTGTGTAAAACGTCGTTATCCGTTGCAATACAATTTTATCAGGGCAATAACATCTGCTTTTAACAGCGTAAATAATCACTGAGCAAGGCGGCAACTGGTAGGAAGCGGAGGGTGGTTAACTTACAATATAGATAGATATATCTAAACAGATCACCTTTGTTTATATTTTCACAACACGCATATTTGCAGGTTTTACTTTCGCGGCCATATGCTCTGCTTATTTTCGTATTTTGTAATGAAATACTATTTGTTTTGTATTCCTAGTAATGAATTGGTCTTGTCTTATAAATTACTTTATTTAGAAATCGTGTATCTTATTCTACACCGAGCGAGGTGGATGGACTCGCATTCGGGAGGACGGTGGTGCCTCCCAGATTCAAGTTTTCCGTGATTTCCCTAAATCACTACAGGCAAATGCCGAGGTGTTTCAAAGGGCACGGCCGATTTCCTTCCCCCATCTTTATCCAGAAATCCGAGCGTGAGATCCGTCTGTAATGGCCACGCTGTCGACGGGACGTGAAACTAGGGTGACCAGACGTCCCATATTTTACGGTATCGTCCCCTACTTAGCCCCAGTGTCCCGTTGTCCCCACAAAGTAAATATGGGACGCATATTGTCCCGTTTTTCTGACCGTCCCATCTATTCTGAAATAACGTGTTTACTTAAGAACAGCGAAACCAAATGGAGAACAAATGTCATCATGATCAAACAATAAAGTAAATAGACATTAACTCAAAGTGAATAAGGCACAATTTTGTAATTTCTTTGGTTGGAACTACGGAATGCTTTCACTTGACATGCGCAGATAGCTCCACCTGGCACTAATGGTGCTGTAGAAAGACCGTTCTCCACAGTGGCGTAACTATGGGGGGGATGAGGAGGATAGAACCCCCCCAGAACCCGAAAAGAAAGAGAGAGAGAGGGGGGAAAAAAGAAAAAGAAAAGAAATCGTATAACAGCAATCTGGTAAAGGTAAAGATTTGAAACCTGTGTTTTTACCATAAGCTTTCATTGGAAAGGAGTGAATTAGTTTCTTCAACGGGAGTGGTAGATGGTATTCTGTCTGGAAACTGCCTAAAATTTTTCTCGTCAAGCAGATCTATCTCCCCCCCCCCCCCCCAAAGCCAAGTCCTGGTTCTCAATCACAAGTAGTTCAAGGACCACGAAAGCATTTTTAGTGTGCAAACCGCAAGAGGAATAATTATATGGAGAACTCATTTTCTAAATACGTCTTTTGTTGCTTATTTTAAAAATCTACGTGAAAACGCCGAACTCTTGAATGGCATATATTCTAATGCAAAATACGAGGTACGTCCAGAAATTTAAGTTCCGTTTGGTTATATAAAACAAACGTATACAGATTCAGAAAAAAAATATTTATTGTACAAAAATCTACAACTGTTAAACTACTTTTCTACATATCTGCCGAAATTTTATAGGCACTTGTCATAGCGTGGCACAAGTTTCTGTATGCCTTCTTCATAAAAGGTTGCCGCCTGTGTATTCAGCCATGTGGTAGCATGTTCCTTCAGCTCGTCATCATCGTTGAAATGTTGACCACCAAGGACAGATTTTTAGGTGTAAGAAGAGGTGAAAGTGGCTAGGAGCGAGGCCCGGGCTGTTCGTGGGATGATCAAACATGTCCCAGTGAAATTCCCGTAAAAGTTGTTTGGTCACATTCGCCACATGAGGTCGGACACTATCGTTGAAACAAAGACCACCTTTTGATGGAAATCCTCTTCTTCCACCTAAAATTTGTACTGTCAACACTTCAACGATGACGAGCTGAAAGAACATGCTACCACATGGCTGAATACACAGGCGGCAACCTTCTATGAAGAAGGCATACAGAAACTTGTGCCGCGTTATGACAAGGGCCTGCAAAATTTCGGCAGCTATGTAGAAAAGTAATTTAACAGTTGGAGTTTTTTGTACAATAAATTTTTTTCTGTATCTGTACACGTTTGTTTTATATAACCAAACGGAACTTACTTTGTGGACGTACCTCGTATCATTAAAGAGAAATACGCAAACCGCGTAACTAATAACAACTATCTTTCTTATTTGTTTGCATCTGAGAATAAAATAATAAAGTATTTCTTTAATTAGTAATACAATTTCTTTTGATATTTCTTGTGCCAATATGTCTCAATTATTGAGTTATATGTATTTTTCCCCGTCTCAAAACTCCTAATTATTATACTTGTCCTGTTGGTTTCATGTTCTTTCAGCAATTAAATAATTTTCCAGTTGTGGTAATTATTTCATACTCGAAACTCACATCTTCTGCAAGCAACATACCGAACTGAAGAAGAAGTGCTTTTGATAGAAGAAAATGTAGGTAAAGACGAGAACTACCAAATTCAACACGTTAGCTTTCGTGGGCGGTGGGGGCGGGGGGGCAGTAGCTTTGTTTCTTTCTCTACTGTGTGTGCATCAACTCGTTTGTTTATTTCTGCGTTAATAAATAACAGCAAGGTCGTCATACTGTATGAGCTTTAAGGGATGACAGCCATAGTGATGACGCCGTAGCTAAGGCAACATTTGGTTTCGCAATCTTCGGTACCTAACAGTGTCCCGTATTTTCATTTCAACAATCTGGTAGCCGGCCGCGGTGGCCGAAGGGACTGAGGCGCATCAGTCACGGTCTGCACGGCCACTACGGTCGTGGGATCTAATCCCCCCTCGGGCATGGATATTTGTGCCGTCCTAGTTCGTAAGTAGTTCATAAGTAGTTTGTACAGCTTATGGGGCTTAACTACGGGGTCATCAGTCCCTAAACTTACAAACATTTTAACATCTGACAATCTGGTCACCCTAGTGTACAGGTACAGATGCCCATGCAGCTTCAACAGGACACCACAGTATATCAAGAGTGGTGACTGGCGTATCGTGACGAGCCAGTTGCTCGGCCACCATTGGCCATACGTTTCCAGTTGGTGAGAGATCTGGAGAAGCTTTTCCGGTGCGAGCGGCAGGCAGTATCGCCTTTCCGCCGCGGCAGAGCGCGCTCACTTCTCTCAAGGTCGCGCCGCTCCAGTTTCGCTCTTCGTGGAACAACCCGACGCCGCAGCCGAGGTCTCTAACACGCTTGTATGTTAACTGCTGACTGGCAGGTAGTCACTCTGGATTCTGATGCTGGAAGGCGCTTTTATCCACAGTATTAATACGCAGTTATTCCTAAGGTGGAAGCAGGGGCGCTGACTCTGTGGGTGCTCCGGGGCTCGTGCACCCACCAAGAATTTTTTGGGGGTGCTGAGCGCCCACACAAAATTGAGGTGGAAAATAAAATTGAATATTTTTTTTTTTAAATCTCAGAAAAATCAAAACCTACCTTATGACTCAAGAGTCGATGCAAAACGTGACCGTGGCGAGAGACGATATTTCATACTTGAAAGATATGGCCAGTTTTGTAAGCGGGTCCCTAAGCGAGTAGTAATGAGTGTCCGTGTTTTACCCACTATGCTAGCTTTATTCATCCTGAAGCACGTCGGTCCTTTTGACCTTTCAGATGTACGTATTTATGAACATTCAATTGTGTTCTTTCAGAAATTTAGCTTGAAGAATCTGATGCTGATACCAAAGTTAATCGTTTTTCATTTACCTTTGTCACTTCCCTTGTTATTAAAATTATAGATTCAGTTGAAATTTGTTATGCTTTTCTCTCAGGCTTAAAAAAACCTTGGACTATATTAATACTGTCAGAGATGTCATAAAGTTATCTCGAAGTGATGAAAGTTTCAATGAAGTATACAGCTCTTGCTTGGAACTGACCAAAAAAAATTGACAATTATATATACATAGATATAAAAATTTGATGTCGGACTTCAAAAACTCAAAATATTTCAAAGATTTCATTAAACCTTGGTGACGGTGGTCTACCAGAAAGAATAGCCTCGCACAAAATGTATTAGGTTAGTGTACAGTGAAAAATTATTGCATTGCTCGTGTAGACGTTTTGGGGTGTTACTTATATCGAAATATCCACTTCGGCCAATTAGACCGCTGTATTGTAGTGTCCTAATGCAGCCATGCTTTCCTCTTCTAACTCTTCCTTCTTCCTTCTATCTTGAAAAGGCCAGACAACTGCCTATTTACTTTTATCAAGTATTGCTCATTCAAAAATGCATGAACATGATTTTCAGGAGGGTTGGTTTCGAACATTTGTGAACCGTGATGTAGAGCACCCACACTGATTTTCAAAAGTCGGCGCCTCTGGGTGGAAGGAATACTTAGAGGGGCTGTATAAAGTAAATAAACTTGAAGGCAGTATTCTAGAAATGGAAGACGAAGTAGAGGAAGTTGAGACAGGAGACTGCGAGAAGAATTTGACAGAGCACTAAAAGATTTGAGTAGAAACAAGGCCCCTGGAGTAGATAGTGTTCCGTCTGAACTGCTATTATTGTTAGGAGAGTCAGTCATGAAGAAATTGTTCCACCTGGTATACAAGATGTATGAGACACGGGAAATACCCTCATACTTCAAGAAGAATATAGTGATTCCAATTCCGAAGAAAGCAAGCGTAGACAAATGTGAAAATAACAGAACTATCAGACTAGCAAGTTCATCATCATCGTCATAATCATCTCGGACAGTTTCCAGCCTCTGACCGGGTCTGCTTCTAACATAAGCCTCTCCATCGTCTTTTGTCCTCCCAACATCTCTCCGTCTTCACCTTGGTCCAGTCTCCTCCTTTCTTCTTTACGCCTTCCCCCACTCCTTTCAGCCCTCTGTCTCTCAGTCTTCCTCTTGGTCTCTTTCCTTCCAGTTTCATCTCTTGCATCCTCCTGGGTATCCTCCTCTCCTCCATTCAAGTAATACGCCCATACCATTTCAGCTTTGATTTCTCTATCTTCTCTCGTAATTGTTCCACCTCCATCACATCTCTCTCCCATTTCGTAACCTGTCTATCTTCGTCACTCCAATACTGTTCCTCAAGATTTTCATCTCACTAGCTTGTAATTTTCTTTTCTCTCTTCCCTTCATAACCCAGGTTTCAGATTCATATGTCAGGATCGGGACATAGTATGAACGGAATATTTTTTACTTCTTAGGCGTACATCCCTGTTTCATATCAGGTTTCTGACACTCTTCCGAAATGCTTCTGCTTTTCTCCCTCGCTCGTTTATTTCTCTGTCGTTTTTCCCATCTTCCTGTTTCAGGCTTCCTAGGTACTTGAAACTCTCCACTCTCCTCAATCGTTCCCCACGGACTGTTACTCCAGTTGTTCCTCTCTCTTTTCCTCTTGATGTGATAATCACCTTGTGGTGTCGCACAAGTACTAAGTGCGCGCCACCTACTTTCGCCGCGCGCCGCCATGCACGCACGGCGCGGCGTTCTTACGACGACAGCCACGAGCGCCCTCTGCTGCAACTCCGCTCGTGTCCGCCACTGAACGACATCGTTCACTTGGGACTGAGATAGGAACCAGTTAACACTTCAGAATCAGATAGGCACCAGTGAAGACTTGGCTATCGGATAGGCACTGGGCAGGCCTCTAGCTCAACTCTGTATCTGCAGTACTGATCTATGTAAAAGTTAAGTATTGTATAAATTCTGTTCAATATATATCTCGTTCTAATTTACTCTAGTGTTTCTAGTTTCTGGTTGCTCCCCTCCGTACCTGCACCAGCGTGCTATCTTTATTCCTGTGTCGGTCTCATTCCACTCGGCCACCGACACCTACGACGACGGAAACGAGCCACAAAAGCGGCGACGAGGCAAGGGACACGAAACACCTCACTCTTGCTTATACTAAACTAGCGTTGCCCGTGTATTTATTTATTTATCCCTACCATTTTTCAGGTATTTATTCATTTGTATAAGGGCTGTATGTCTGTAAAAATCTTTTGGGAATACAATTAGTAGTAAAGAAGTAATAGATTAAAACCTGGTGCGTGATGGCGCGGTTTTCCATTATCGTTACTGCTTATGTGCTCATAACTCATGAACTACGTGTCGTACTGTGATACAATTTAGAAGGTACACTCACCTATATACGTCTAAACTGTCTGTAAAATTTCCTGCGGCTCCGATTTGTAGTGTACAATTTATAAATTGTAACGTCATACCGAATATCGTAGTTTTAGTCCACAAACAGCGGAAAAGTAGTAACCGAGAACCTTTTTTCCTTTCATCATTTTGCTATGGGTGTCCGCGAGAAAAAGTTTAATAAAGTTTTGAAATTATGTCTAAAGCTTGTTGCAAGTCGTTAAGTACTGTTGTTGTTGTTGTTTGTTATGGTCTTCAGTCCGGAGACTGGTTTGATGCAGCTCTCCACCCTACTCTATCCTGAGCAAGCCTTTTCATTTCCTCATAAGAACGGCAACCCACATCCACTTGAATCTGCTTACTATACGCGTCTCTTGGTCTCCCTCTGCGATTTTTACCCCACACACTTCCCTCCAATGCTAAATTTACGATTCCCCGATGTCTAAGAATGTGTCCTACCAAGCAATCCCTTCTTTTAGTCAGGGTATGCCAAAAATTCCTTTTCTCACCAATTCTGTTCAGTACCTCTTC
This sequence comes from Locusta migratoria, assembly GCA_026315105.1. Lineage (NCBI taxonomy): Eukaryota > Metazoa > Arthropoda > Insecta > Orthoptera > Acrididae > Locusta > Locusta migratoria. The sequence goes on along the minus strand of CM048750.1, from coordinate 34,124,311 downwards.
ATTAGTTATGCGATCTACCCACCTAATCTTCAGCATTCTTCTGTAGCACCACATTTCAAAAGCCTCTATTCTCTTCCTGTCCGCACTGCTTATCGTCCATGTTTCACTCCCGTACGAGGCAACACTCCACACAAATGCCTTCAGAAAAGACTTCCTTACCCTTAAATTAATATTCGATGTTAGCAAATTTCTCTTTTTCAAAAATGCTTTTCTTCCCATTGCCATTCTGCATTTTATATCCTCTGTACTGCGACCATCGCATGTTATTTTACTACCCAAGTAACAAAACTCATCTACCACCTTCATTGTTTCGTTACCTAATCTAATTCCTTCAGCATCGCCTGATTTTCTAAGACCGCATTCCATTATTTTTGTTTTGCTCTGGTTAATGTTCATTTTATACGCTCTCTTCAACACGCTGTCCATTCCGTTCAACTGCTCTTCCAGGTCCTTTGCTGTCTCTGACAGAATTACAATGTCATCAGCAAAATGCAATGTTTTTATTTCTTCCCCCTGAACTTTAATCCCTATTCCAAATTTTTCCTTGCTTTCCTTCACCGCCTGCTCGATGTACAAATTGAATAACATTGGAGAAAGGCTACAACCCTGTCTTACTCCCTTCCCAACTGATGCTTCCCTTTCATGTCCTTCGAGTCTAATAACTGCGGTCTGGCTTTTGTACAAGTTGTAAATAACTCTCCTTTCCCTGTATTTTATCCCTGCTGACTTCAGAATTTGAAAGAGTGTATTCCAGTCAACATTGTCAAATGCTTTCTCCAAATCTACAAAAGCTAAAAATGTAGGTTTGCCTTTTCTTAATCTATCTTCTAAGATAAGACGTAAAGTGAGTATTGCCTCCCGAGTTCCTACATTTCTCCTGAACCCAAACTGATCTTCCCCGAGGTCGGCTTCTACCAGTTTTTCCATCCTTCTGTATATAATTCGTGTTAATATTTTGCAACCATGACTTATTAAACTGATGGTTCTGTAGTTTTCACACCTGTCTGCGCCTGATTTCTTTGGAATGGGGATTATTACATTTTTCTTAAAGTCTGAGGGCATTTCGCCGGTCTCATACATCCTACACACCAGTTCAAATAGTCTTGTCATGGCTGGCTCTCCCAGATACTTTAGTAGCTCTGAGGGTATGTTATCTACTCCTGGGGCCTTGTTCCGACCTAGGTCTTTCAAGGCTCTTTCAAATTCATCTCTCAGTATAGTATCTCCTATTTCATCTTGATCGACTTCCTCTTCCGTTCCTACAACATCGTCTCTAAGTTCATTTCCTTTGTAGAGCTGCTCTATGTACTCTTTCCACCTTTCAGCTTTCCCTTCTTTGCGGAGAACTGGTTTCTCATCTGAGTTCTTGATATTCGTAGAGCTGTTTTTCTTATCTCCAAATGTTTCTTTTATTTTCCTGTAGGCGGTATCTACTTTTCCCCTTGCTATACAGTCTTCTACAGATTTACATTTGGCTTCTAGCCACTCCTGCTTAGCCGTTTTGCACTTCCTGTCAATCTCATTTTTTAGTCGTCTGTACTCCATTTTGCCTGTTTCATTTACTGCATTTTTATATTTTCTCCTTTCATCAATTAACTGTAGTATTTCCTGTGATATCCATGGATTTTTTGTAGGTCTTGCCTTTCTACCTATTTTGTCCTCCGCTGCCTTCATTATTTCATCCTTCAATGCTACCCATTCCTCTTCTACTGTTTTATTTCCCCCTGTTTCTGTCAATTGTTGCCTAAATCTCCCTCTGAATTTCTCCAGAACTTCACTTTCCTTCAATCTATCTAAGTCCCATCTCCTTATTTTCCTACCTTTCTGCAGTTTTTTCAGCTTCAGCCTACAGCTCATGACTAACAAGTTATGGTCAGAGTCTATATCTGCCCCTGGGTATGTCCTGCAGTTTATAACCTGGTTCCGGTACCTATGTCGTACCATTATAAAATCTATCTGATACCTTCCGGTGTCTCCTGGTCTCTTCCACGTATACAACCTTCTTTTGTGATTCTTAAACCACGTGTTTGTTACGATTAAATCATGTTCCGTGCAAAATTCTACCAGGCGACTTCCTCTTTCATTCCTCCTGCCCAGTCCATATTCACCTACTATTTTTCCTTCTCTTCCTTTTCCTACTACCGAATTCCAGTCTCCCATCACAATTAAGTTTTCCTCTCCCTTAACTGTCTGAATAATTTCCTTTAGCTCCTCATATATTTCTTCGATCTCCTCATCATCGGCAGAGCTAGTTGGCATATAAACCTGTACTACTGTTGTCGGTGTTGGCTTCGTATCTATCTTGACAATGATAATGCGATCACTGTGCTGCTCATAGTAGTTTACCCGCATTCCTATTTTCTTATTCATTATCAGTCCTACTCCTGTGATACCCCCAACTGATTTTGTATTTATAATCCTGTACTCACCTGACCAGAAATCCTGTTCATCCTGCCACCGAACTTCACTAATCCCCACTATATCTAACTTCAACCTATCCATTTCCCTTTTTAAATTTTCTAATTTTCCTACTCGATTAAGGGATCTAACATTCCACGCTCCGACCCGTAGAATGCCAGTATTGTCTTTCCTGATGATCACATCCTCCTGGGTAGTCCCCGCCCGGAGATCCGAATGGGGGACTATTTTACCTCCGGAATATTTTACCCGAGAGGATGCCATCATCATATGTTCATACAGTAGAGCTGCATGTCCTCGGGAAAAGTAACGGCTGTAGTTTCCCCTTGCTTTCAGCCGTTCGCAGTAGCTGTGTGGCAAAGCCACATTAGCTGATGTTACAAGGCCAGCTCAGTCAATCATCCAGACTGTTGCCCCTGTAACTACTGAAAAGGCTGCTGCCCCTCTTCAGGAACCACACGTTTGTCTGGCCTCTCCACAGATACCCCTCCGCTGTGGTTGCACCTACGGTGCGGCTATCTGCATCGTTGAGGCACGCAAGCCACCCCACCTCGGCAATGTCTGTGGTTCATGGGGGTGGCGTTAAGTACTATTATTCTCATATAGCGTATTTATAAAGTCTCGCCGCATTATGTGGCAGTTTTCTGCGAGTCCTATTGTTTACGACGTTATATCTCCTGAACCATGTGTCGTATGTGGTTCGTACTCGTGCGGCAATTGTTATCTCACGTAAGGAATATGTGTACCAAATTTGGTTGAAATCGGTCCAGTGGTATAGGAGAAATTGAGCAGCATTGTCGCTAAATGCAGCAGTTTTAGACACATTTCATTGTTTATAACGTCATATCTCGTGAACTATATATCGTATGTGATTCTTACACTTAAGGCGACCGTCCTCATGGATTGAAGCTTACGTGTACAAACTTTCATAAAGATTGGAACAAAACTGTAGATTTGTATGCAACACGTGCAAATATACGGACACTCTGCTTTATATATTAGATTTCATGCCATATTCTTGTACTTTTGTTCACATACATCCAAATGCTCTTGCACTTCCTCTTCCTTATTCCCCCAAATCATCAGATCGTCCGCGAACACCATAGCTTTCATCTTTCCATCACCAATTACTTGTGCTACTGACTCATATCATCCATCACTACAATAAACAGTAATGGTGAAAGTGCACTTTCCTGCCTCAAGCCATGCTTCTATTCAATCCAAGCTGATCTCTCTCCTCCCACTTTCACAAAGCCGTGATACATTTCCCTTATCTTCCAAATAGTTTGTTTTGCTATCCCTCTCTTCTCTAGGGCTCTCCACACTTTACTTCTATATACACTATCATATGTTTTTTCAATGTCCAGGAAAGTCTAACAAGTTATGATTGCAAAATACTAACATGAATTATTTACAGAAGAATCGAAAAACCGACATTGGGGAAGATAAACTTGTATTTAGGAGACATTTAGGAACACGTGAGGCTATACTCACACTACGACGTATTTTGGGAGATAGGTTAAGAGAATTTGCTTATATGGAGAAAGCTTTTGACATTGTTGACTGGAATAGACTCTTTCAAACTCTCAAGGTAGCAGGGGTAAAATAGAAGGAGCGAAGAGTTTGTTCAACTTGTACAAAAACGAGAAAGCAGTTATTAGACTGCATGAACGGGTGGTAGCAGGAAACTCCATCCCCTGGATGCTGGTTACTGATTGGCTGTTGCCTTCCAATCAGACATAAGATATTGCCTACCAATCACTCACTGGCTGGCAAACGTAAGAGCCTGCTGATACGCTACTGCCAGCCAATCACCATCTTAGATGCATGACGTCGGTATTAGATAACCGAAAAATTCACTGTATATAAAGGTGTACATTCAGCAGCATCCAAAAGTTAACTGCCCTGAAGAGGACCACTGCAGAGTGGTCGAAACATCGGCAATTCATTGCTAAGTGTTTTAAAAAATGACGCGGCCTAACACCCAGAATTGTTTTCTTCAAAATGACACCGGCCGTGGAATCCTACGAAATTATATAAGAACTGAATATATTTACATAAAAAGCATGATAAATTTAATATTAATTGTGTAATTATATTTCGACGGCGGCAGTATATTTGAACTGTGAGACGCTACCTGACGAAAGAGCTTCAGCCTCAACCGTTTTTAGTATTGTTAAATGTAAACAAAATTTGTAGGGAGGTTGTCAAAGCATTTCATTCTGTGATATTTAAATGTATAACATTTTGGAAGGGAAATTATATTTTAAAGATGAGGCGTTAGGACGCGCGGAAGGATACAATTTGGGAGCAGAGAGAGCACGCTTTCTAACGCTTGGGAAGGGCCTCGTAACTTGGATGTGGTGGTAGGTTGTGACGCTGGGCGGTCTGAAGCCGCGTTACGAAATTGTGATTTGTAAAGATAGGCATGTGTGACTTGCAAGGGAATGGTCAGACTTGTCATGTCGAAACCTGTGTTGCTATTTTTACCACTGTGAGATAACATTGAAGGAAGTCTGTATGCGGACTGTTAGCTGTTGACATGCTCTGGAAGTCTGTAAAAACTTGTATAAAGTATGACATTATTGTCTCATGGGCTCCGCGCTTATAACTGCCTGTTGTACAACCCTGACCTCTCTCGCTACGGTATACCAACGCCATCTAGGGACAAGGTAGCGTTAGCTACGCGCCGCTCTCCTGCCACAGCAGTGACAGAGCTGATTCGCCCAGTGAAAACGATCGTACGATAATTAATAATACGATAATAATAAATTCGTTGACAAATGTCGCTAATACGTTATCTACAACATTCTTTCCCAACAGCTATGAAATAGACACAAATACACATGCGGTTTAGAACATGTCAAACTTTTATTTCTTGTAATGACCGCAAAAATGCGAAATACTGATACAATGTTCAAAACATAGGTTTTTTCTGCACCAAAAACATACACACAATAACGGTATATGACAGCCCTGCGAATCACAGATGTTGTTAGACGTCCGTAGACAAAACTCGGCCGGTGTTAGGAAGGAATCAGGCCTAATATCAGTATATTTCGAGGCGTGCCACGCATATTTAATCACATTTTGAAACCTTGGGGAGGAAAAATGAAAATGTACGATTGATTGCAACTTGATAATATTGTCACGGTGATAGACAGGAAAATTCGGTGATTTGCATACAGTAATTGTTCTGTTAGTTTTCTGTAAAATGCTTTCCACTGGCGGAAAAATACTCTGCCTAACGTTTGAATTACGTTCGTCGTGCCGGGTGTAATCTGAAGTATCTCTACTTCTTTGTCAGGGAGAGCTCGAAATACAGCTTTTAATGAATAAGAACCTTTATGACCTGACCACGAATCTAGAAGGAGAAGAGATTTGTTCCCGCAGAAGGGAAGAAAAGCATGGCGCATGTAAAGTGTAGCGTTATCATTTCCAATTTCTCCAAACTTCGATGGGTCTACCACAAGATTGTCTGCGTAGAACATTGTTTGTTTGACAAGTAGTCCAAAACGTCCAGTTGGTTCTTGAAGACACACATATAGTTTAGGCAGCAATGAACTATCCAGACTAATCATGGGCATTATAGTGTATGAATGGGTGAGTGCAGTCGTGGACTGCGCAATTGCCTCAATATGTTTTTCCCCTATGAATGACAGTGTTCTTTTCGCATGCATTTCTTTTTGAAAACCTGACTGATCTGCAATGTAAACGTAAGATTCATTAAAACTGTCGTAAGAAAAGCTTCTATCATTTCCATTTGAGTCACTTCATTTTCCGTCCTGTTTCTCGATAAAAATTTTGTTATTTTTCGTGCCATAGTTTTATGTGATCTTTTGAAGCGACTAATCCAACTTTGAGACGCTGCAAATTCTTTAGCGCCTATCTTGTTGGCAATCTCTAACGCCCAATCACGCAAAGTTGTGTCGCTTACACTCAATGACTGTCTTCTGGCATCGGTAAATTGATCAAAAAGTCGCGCATTTATCTCCGTCGCAATTTCCAGTCGACTCTTACGTCGTCCAGCGACTTCCTTTTTCCATCTACACAACTCACGTTCAGAACGGACAAAGCGATGCCTATATTGAACAGTACTGCCACGCAGGCGTTTCTTACCACTTTCGTTCAACCAATACTTCACCGCTTTTTCTTTGGCTGATAATGTAATTGCTGTTGTTGCTTTCGGAGATAACTGATGATGGTACGTGGCACTATCACTCGAAGAGTCTTCATGTATGCAACTTTCTTCCGTTTCTTCACCGTCTGTAGATTCAAAGTCTGCAATATCGAGTGTTCAGTCGTTTCTAGCCACATCTCTGGGCTATTTACATGCTCGTCTAGAAGTGCAACTATAATGTCGCACATTACATATTCTTCACGCGTGTTTTCTGTTGGTTGCTTCATTTGGTGTCTGTGGTATATCTCCATGGCAAGCAGCAAAACTTTTACAGGGTTTGTCATCACCTGTGAGGGTAGATTGAATTTTCACCGTAAAGTGGCTTGCGGATTATAGCTGTAGATGTACAGAAAATCTTTCATATCTCTAACCAGTTTCAGGACGGTATGTTTCGAAATACGTACCAGAAATGAATAGGAAGTGCATGCCACAGAAACGAATATTCGTTTCCCCTTTCCACCAAAATCGTGCAACGATATTCCTCTTTAGTGAACGCTGCGATAAGACGGCCGCACCTCCCGACCATGCGCACAACGCTCACCATAACAACAGCTCGCGACTCGCCATTTCCAGGGGTGGCCAGCCGTCACCGCAAGCGTCAAGCAGGAAAAACAGCCATTTTCGTGATTTTTTAAGATGACTTCCAGGTCATGTCAGCAGCTAACATTCTGCATACAGACGTCCTTCAATGTTAATAACAGCGCTAAAAAATCAATACATGTTTCAGCATGACAAGTCTGACCATTCCCTTGTTAGAAAATTTACGGGACTGTGACTGCAGAACTTAGTCTCTGGTGAGAAGTGGTAAACTATGCACGGTAGTAGGGCTGTGGAACTGTGATAAATGAGCAATCTTGTACACGTGTGATGACAAACTGTGTTTTATAACAAACACTGTAATCGCGGATTAATTTAGAACTGTAGAGTTCGATTGACTTCACTAATTTACGAGTGATAATTTGGAACTTTCGAGTGCGTGTGATACTTATAGCGCCTCTCATGAACAATAATTGGGGAAATATTCAGTCATTTACCGATGTGTAAAGTAGGACCACCGCTGCATTTTCATGTCCAGAAAGAGAAATAAACTCTATTTCTAAAGAATTATTTCGTGGGTGAATCACTTCTTTATCTTCGAATCCATTTTGTTGGTTATTCATAGATTTAATTTATGTTTGTTTAGATATATTTTCACGTCATCATATGCAGACTGATAGGCTGGCTAAAGTACAGATTAATTATTGATCTTGTTTAAACAGATTGGGTAGCTGCTTAGGGCATAGAATCTGACATACATAACTCACCCCTATGAACAGGGACAACGAGCCATAAACTTTTTACTTCCCTGAGTTATGTACTGCTCAATTCTTATTGGAGAGTACCGATAGGAAGGTCGCAAGTCGATAGTGAAGTTTTAATCTCTGACACGGATTATCTCTGGTAATCACCTGCGACCTCAAACACGCCCCTATTTCTACACTATATACGTCACTCTCCGTCGTCCGACCCGTCAGTCGACAAGACTCAGCGGAAGAGGAGCGCCTCTGAGGATGTCCAACGCAGACTTGGACGAAACGTCAGGAACAGAAGAGTTTCATAGGCCACGGCCATACTACCCGGAAAGTTTACTAAAGGCTTTCTCACAATGCTTAGTTCAATAATGAAGACATAAATAGTTTCAGTGGGTATGCGCCTTTCTGCTTTCGTCTTGATCGCGAGAACATATAATCAAGAACACTATAATGATCAAGATGTTTCTAAATATACTTCAGAAAGTATACAGTTATCTGCATACGCCTTAATCCAGACACATTATAAAAGTTTCTTTTAATAATGTACATCAGAACAATCGCGTTTCCAGCCCTAGCTGCGGGCAGTTGGAAAAATTTCCATGGCGTTCACTAGTCGCGAAACGTCGCAAACGGGCGTTTCAGGGCTGACTTTGGACTTCCGCCAGGCATCTGAGATTCTCCTGAAGAATAGGGCGGCACTCGGTTGCGTCCCACTTCTTTTCTCCCCCCTCCCCCCCCTCCCCCCCCCCCCCCGTTCTTGCAGGACGCCAGTTGTTCTGCGGGAAGAGAGAAAAATTGCGAACGTAAAATTCTGTATCTGGCACCGAAGCATGGATTCAGAGCGTCGATGGTTGTCAGAAGTGAGCATCAAGGAAGAGCCTAAATTACGCTATCTTCTGAGTGAGAGGTATTGCAAAAGAGGCCCTCGAAATGCATTAGTGGAGAAGTTCCATTCACATGTTGCCCCATTTTCCCTTGGTTGTTGAACGTCGTGGTATTCGCTAAGTATCACATACTAGGATCCTTTATTTGTGTATTTCTTTCAGATTTAAAAAAAATGTTCAAATGTTTGTATAGCTTATGGGACTTAACTACGGGGTCATCAGCCCCTAAAATTACAAACTACTTATGAACTACTTAACACTAAGGACGGCACAAATTTCGATGCCCGAGGGGGGATTCGAACCCCCGACCGTAGTGCCCGTGCAGACCGTGACTGGAGCGCCTCAGTCGGCCACCGCGGCCGGCTTCAGATTTTATGCACACAGTTATTGAATGTTGGGACAAGACCAGCTTCTTCTATAACAAAAAATGTATTGTAATTTGGTTACAGATGTATTATGTTACCTGGCGACCAGTTTCGATCTGTAACGTTTATCAAGAGTGACCTGGTGCAACCAGGATTTGGTTCTGGGGGGGGGGGTAATGTTTTAAAAATAGCCTATCGAATTTATTAATCTATGTGTTATTTTTACACTTTTTATAATTTAACCAATTATACTACGAAAACAATTTTACAAGAAATAAAATGAGTAGGCTCGCATTAATTTGAAAGTGGAGGAGCAACGTGGTGGAAATGGAGTGTATATAATCAGCTCGTAAAATAATGAAGCAGCTTCTATTTTACTAGCCAAAGCGAAATGTCTTTACAGTTTAATTAACATGAGACTATGTGTAAAAATTGAACTAAAATAACACTATTGTTGTTCATAAAATTACACTCGGTGGCGCCGTTGACCGCGTATGAACAATCGGCTCGTAACTTCAGCATAGCAGTAACAGTAGTTACAGCATCAAAGCTGGTGGCGGCGGCATTAAAACCTCTCACACTAACAGCGGCACACTTTTTCAGTGGCGGCATCAAGTTGGGGACCCATTGTCACGCTCACTCGTGTTTGGGAAATTATAGTTACGTTGTAATTTGTTGTTGAAAAGGATAAAAAAATGAAAACAATAAAAAATAATTAAAAAATATTAAAAATACAGTCACATTAACGCCAAATCAACCCAACAATGTAGAAATGCTAACATAGCGAGTTTAGACAAGTCTGATTTTTCATTTGGCACTGCTTCATTAGGGATAACTGCCAACGACACACCCGTAATACCTTCTGAAAAAGTAACATACTTATGCTCACAAGGTCATTCTGCTATCTCTCTCTCTCTCTCTCTCTCTCTCTCTCTCTCTCTCTCACACACTCACACATACACACACATTTTCTCTTTCGTAGATACTCCTTTTGTTTACCACGTTCGGAGTCTCTACAGCATTTTGTACAACTTCTGTTAAAAGAACGTAGTTTAGTGTAGCCCGAATATAGAAATGTCTTGAGGAAGGCAACTATAAACAAATGCCGACAAAAAAAAATAAAAGAGACTTTTGGGGATAAGAAAGACATTCGTATGAATATTAACAGCTCAGATGGGAAACCAGTACTGAGCAAAGGGAAATGAAGGCAGTATTGTGTAAAAGAAGGAGGAAGTAGATGAAGATGCAGTAGGAGATACGATACTGCGAGAAGACGTCGATAGAGAACTGACAGATATAGTCGCAACAAGGGCCTTGAAGTAGATGGTACTGAAGGGGAGACATACCTGGCACTCTTGAGAGCAGTGTATGAACATTTACAAGAGCAGACCAAGGCTAATGGAACGTTGTCTATGAAAATCAGGCGATGCTGAGGGAATTAGAGCACTAGACAATGTAGGTGGTTGATGAGTTTTGTTATTTGTGTAATAAGATATGCTTCCGATATAGAGGAAATATACAGAATGGGTATAGGAAATAGTATATTAATTTAAATGTTAGGAAGTCTTTTATGAAGGCATGTGTCTGGAATGTAGCATTGTATGGGGGTGAAACATGGACGATAAGATGTACAGGCAAAACAATGCCTGCTACAGGAGAATGCTGACGTTTAGATTGGTGGATAGCGTAATTAATGAGGAGGAACTGGGGAGAAAATAAATTTCTCGCCTATCTTGACTAAAAGAAGGGATCGCTTGGTAGCAAACATTTCGAGACATCGAGGAATCGTGAATTTAGCAATGGAGGTTGTAACTATGCATCTTGGGATCTATTCCCATCTGCTTGCATTACTTAACCTTCCGATATCAGTGTTGCATAATAATGGGTATGAATGTAATTAGTCTATTATCATTTTATTTTCCAAAACTTTTGTTATTCTTTTTTCTAACGTGACTAGCTGAAGTTATTTTCTATTATTTGACGTCGAAGAAGTTTCTTTAATTAGCAAATATTAATTGGTACATGCAAGATGTTCATTGTTGTAGGTCATATATTACGCTAATTAGTATATCTGATAAGATTAATTATATTCTTTTCTCATAATATTAAAGTAGGTATTATTGTGGTTCACAATTAAGGTTAGGAAAGTCGTGCCCTCATTAGTTTCTGTATAATTACCGTTTATTACGAAGTAATTGTTTAAGAACCTATTTAAATGTATTTGAAGGGGAGGAACATAAATTTAACCGAGATTTGTATAGTAAGTTACTCAGTACTATTTACGCAACCTTTTGCCACAGCCAGTTGAATGTAATTGTTAACTTTTTCATTATAATTAATTTAATGTACATAATTAACAATACGTAATTTTCAGTGTCATTGTTCGGATGATATAAATAGGATGCTTTCGCGCCATTTAAAGGAGTATTGTTTCATCTATGAGCGAAGGCACAATCTGCGCCATTCAGGAGTATTGTTTGAAGTCGTGTAACATGATATATCTGAGACACAATCCATGTCTTCCTGAACTCAAACAATTATGTAAAAGTTTTCCATTTTATTTGTGTGGAAAGTGTTTCTATTTTAATGATTAAAAGCTAAATTCTTCCACGCCACACTATACACATTGGACTTTAGTATTCCACACACACGAACTGTGTAAATTATTGACGTGTGGAATATGCATACTGAATTGTGGCAATTGTTATCAATGAGACTTGTACGCTGGGAGGGAACAAGTGGGCACTAATAATTTATTAAAGTGTCCATGAACTGCAATTATACGTGTCGCCTACATTATTTGTAGCAGACTAGTTTTGCCCCTTCGAATTTCAGCCAGTCGTGACTGAGAGCGCAGATCTATGAGAACTTCGAGGGGCAACGAGCTACGACCCTGTACGTCACATGTTAAGTTTGTGGGGTAAAAATCGCAGACGGAGACCGAAAGACGAATACAGAAATCAGGTTCAAAAGGATGTAGTAGGTTATTCAAAGTGGGTTGCACAGCATAGGGTAGCCGGAGAGCTGCATCAAACCAGTCTTCGGATTGAAGACCACAACAAAAGACTGTCTACACTGTCCTGTTCCCAAGTGTTGCTGCTCAGTGTGGGATTCTTACCACACGGGACAGACGAAACTGAAAATTCATAGATGACTACTCGTTTTGCGTTATCTCGAAGAAGGAGGGATTGCCACTTACCTGATACCTAAGTAAAAGAAAAGCGCTTGTGGTGAGATGTCGACACGAAATTTAATTCATTAACTTTCTCTATCAATTCCGAAAACATTTTCTTATCTTCCACCTACATACTTTGAAATCACCGACGTAAACAAAAATGGAACAAAAACTGGAGTATAGAGATCACAGATATACATAGAGATGGTGGTCCCAAGTCACTATATCGATACCACAAACGTGTGTGTATTGATCTCTATACAATCTTGATGCGTAAATCTGATGCATAGAACTGCAGCGTGCCTAGATATTCATATCTTTTGCACACGATTTTGCGTTGTTCGCCATGCTGTTATTCGGTAACATTCATCAGTTTGTAACAAACAAAGAAATGTTTGTTTACTTCTTGTTTTGAATTCTTTGTCAATATGAGATGTAATTGGCTAGTATGGGCGGAGTGTGCGCTGATATGAAACTTCCTGGCAGATTAAAATTGTGTGCCGGAACCGGAACTCGAACCTGAAGTGAAGTTTTGGGGCGGCATCGTGAGTCGTGTCGGGATAGCTCAGTCGGTAGAGCGCTTGCCCGCGAAAGACAAAGGTTCTAGGTTTGAGTCCCGGTTCCGGCACACAATTTTAATCTGCCAGTAAGTTTCATTTCAGCGCACACATCGCTGCAGAGTGAAACTTTCATTCTATAAATTATCATTCTTCAAAAACGCTTTGCACGTGTCAAATCCCCACCCGCTAAATCTTGATAACATATCTGAATAAACGAAAACAGGCAACAGTTTCATTGCACATTTAACAAACAAAATGTATGCAGCGTTAGGGCACAGAAACCAATGAAATGAGAAAAATCTCAGGTATATATACCATGTTGAACATATCTCCCTTCGACGAATTTATTTATCATCATAGATGTTAAAATTTCATTCAGAATGAATTATAAACAGAAGCTGGGGCAGAAGCATAAAATTGATATAGGGGAGTAATGGATGGCAAAAACAGGACTTCATGAAATAAAGTGTCAAGATTATGAAATTATGTGGGGCAAAATGGCAGAAACTTCATATTTAGTTTAAAGAGCGAACTTAACGGACAGGATGAGCATATTGCATTTTGAGGAGAAGAGTGGTTGGTGTTAACATTTATAGGAAGGGTTTTTTTTTTTTTTTTTTTTTTTTTTTTTGTACATTAAGACGGTAAGACGACACCATGTTAAATGAAAAGACAGAAGTGTAGACGATGCCTTCAGAAATAGTCACTTAGTCTGTTTAGAAGCGTCGGTTTGTTTTTTACAGGTCATTCGATATGGATACCAACATTACAACATAGCGGCAACTCTTCTTTTCAGTATTTGCAAGGACGTGACCTCATATATTGCTAGACTGGCAATGCCCTATACAGTCTGATTGGTGTCAATGAAGTCTCGCCGCCATATTTCTATACTATAAACGTGCGAACAGTCCTTTAGACTTCTGACATAATGGCCAATCGTGTGTTGTATATAGCTACAATTTTTCGTACAGAAAACAGAAGATACATGCAGTAATGAGTTCATTGATTTGCCGTTTTTATTAATCTGTTACGAATTTCATTTCACTCCGGCTTTTCTGTAAGTAGCCATCTGCCGTGGATAACACGATTCTTTATTCTTTTGAGTATTCTTATGAAAATCACAGTCTACTTTCATACATACGGTATTGAGCCCCGTTAATTTGCAGGATACCAGTTTCGATCAACTTCGGGCTTTTCTATCAATAGTATGACCGTTAAAAATGTAGCGCTTGTCGTGGAAATCACATATATTTATTCTTCTCAGTGTTTTTCCGATAACTACAGTCTGCTTATGTAACGTGTCCTTCTCATAACACGATTGATACAATGTATATGTTAAATTCAACTGCTATGGAAATATTAGCTCAGATGCAAAGCGTGTTTAAACTAACAACTAAAGGTTGCAACGTCATTTCGTGTCAAATGGTCGTAGTAGTAGGATACGAAAACTTCTTGACGTGAGGTAAAGCAAGATGGCGGTGACAGGCAGCAGTCACAGATGCATGTTTGTCAGTCTAGTAATGTATGTCTGTGTACGTGACGTAGTGGTTCAAAGATTTCCCGACAGATAATAGTATTGTTGGTACCAAACCTCCTCGGTTAGTACCACAGTCTAAAATATACAATCACGACACTCCCATTGATTTTTGTTATATTCCACGACCATAGCGCTCCAAACGGTTGGAAAGGTGCATTTCTGAATGCGATATAGGATGAGTGAATAGTACCGTTTAAATCAATTTTAACATACTTTTCACATCAGGGAAGGTACGCAGTATTACCATAAAAATCGATAACAACTAGAAAATAACTGCACATTTGTCTTTATTAGGTTTCCTAAGAACTATGGAAAAGTATGAAACGATACATTGTTGGACAGTTTATTTAAGGATTCTCTTGAAATATATGACTTTTTAATGAAGAATTTAATTTTCTATTTGGAACAAAAAATGACTAATAAACAACAGAAAAAGCAACCTTCTGCAGAAAGACGTCGGTTTGAACGGGGAGAATCTTCAAGACATTCGATTTTATAAGGAATAGTAGTTATACTCAAAAGTGTATGTGTTTATAACAAACCGACGAGTGAAGTAGAAAAATGTTCGAATCCTTAGACACCATATCGAATTTTTACACAACAAATAAAGTGCCTGTCATATAAGAGCAGACCACAATAGGAATTAATGTTTCACGTCCGTTTATATCCTATTACTTTCAGCGGTGTATGCTACAAAATATATTCATCATCACGGAATCGGGAAAATAATGCTCTTTTTTACATTTATTTCACGATTATTTATGTCTATCGTTATTTTACTACTGCGTGGAATGCAAAAATTGCAGAAACTATTTGGTTAATTACGTAGAAAAATAATTATAAACAAACGTTACTCTTAAAGCGCCTTGCCCACCACTTGGAGCGCTAGTGTCATTGTAACTGTCAGTTGGTAACAACTTTCACAGCAGTGAGTGTCGCGACTGTGTATGTTAGACTGTGGTTAGCACATTTGAATAGGCGTTACAGGAGAGTACTATATTTGTTAGTTGAAGGCAAGTGCCATCAGGAAATTTTTTATCTATAATTTTTATTTTTGACGATGCCTAATGGCATATAATTTTAAAAAGTGTATTATAGTGTGGGACTATGTATATTATTTACCCGTCAGTTTGCGTTGCACTGATTAGGTTTCTTTGTTTTACAGCACTTGCAAATGGCATGACGTAATCCCGAAACGTGTGGTAAACCACACGCGTTTAACAATTGGTGCTAATATTCACGGCACTGATTCAAATGACAATTGAAGGACAGTGTCACAATAGATAAACTGTTCTGTAATTCACGGAGAGAATGATTTGTCGTGTTGTTCCTTTCGTGTCTGATAAATGTATAAATATTTTCTGGCGTTAAACGAGATACTGAAAGTCATAGGTCGTAAAGGCAGATCCGTCTTGTTTACTCTAAGCGCGGTTATCTCAGTAATGTGGAAGCTAAGAAAATTATTGTATCCGCCAAGTCGTCACGAAGGCCAAGGTTTTTTTAAGTCAGCTGTTAATAATGCGTGATTCGCCAACCAAGCCCACTCCGATACGAGCAAGCTGTTTGAACGGCAGTGCCCGTAGTAACGACAAAAAGTTACGTATCGAACACAATGCAAAAGCCACACCAATCGTCTCTTGTGACAAATTCCTACCGCATCAGTTTCGCCCAAACTGAATCAACTCTCATACAAAGGAACGTGAGCGAAACCGGTTCCGCTAGCGAGGAAAGCCGTGTGTCGCAATGATCTTTGTTCTCAGAGTTCCTCTTCCCGCTGACTGGGATGACGCACTGTCTGTCTCTCGGAAAGCCCAGCTAATCGTGTCGCGACGTCCTGCAGTATTCTTCCGCGTACTGACTGTTGACTTCCACAGCTTTGAAGCTGAACATCAGAACAACGTCATGCAACTGGGGACCGTCTCACAGCAGTACGCACTTAGCTGTTTTGACGTTTGCGTATGTATCCACGCAACTAGCGACGCAAATAATTTATTAAACGATCAAACCGATTTTAAACACAAAAAGTTCATGGATAACTATATTGATATTTTAACGTTGGACAAAGGATAATGGAGCTTACATAAATCAGAGATCGTACTATAATGTTAAAATCAACCAAAGGCGGAAATAAAGACAACCATGTCAAATATAAATGTATAATCTATAATATCCTCCAAAATTTCTAATAAAAAAATTAACCGTAATCTCTAATAACAACATAGACAGAAATAATAAAGAAAATTATGCCATATCTATTACCTTCTATATTTTCTCTCTGAGAGAAAAAATTGTAAATATTTGTAAACGTATAGTATTCTGAGGTATTGACAGATGCTGTAACTGGCTACAATTCGTAAATCAAATGTAAAACATCACCTAATAAATAGTCAGTTGAAGCACTTACAACCTCTAAATACCGTATGTACTGCACACTTCCTAAGTGAAATTTGTAAAATTTTATTTACGTTAATTTATTTATGTAGCACTTGGATACATACTGATATAAGAAAATATTTTTGCAGAAACACCTGACGATGGCATTTAATGCCGAAAGATATCTTGTGTGATATATAAATAAATAATTAATTACAGTGTTTTGGACTATCCTTTCGCATTATGTCAATATACGACATTTCTAACACCGTGGGCCCGAGATATAACAAGTTATCAAAAATATAGTTAGGAAATCTATCATTTTCAAAGGACGCTCAGAAGAAAGAGAACGGCGAAGTGAAACGATTGAGTAATGAATGTACATTTGGAGTGAAGCAGAACGTTCAAAATACCTTCGTATTTATGAGGTTTTGTAACGTTATAAATTGTAGCAACTATCAAAAATATAGTTAGGAAATCTATCATTTGCTCAGAAGAAAGAGAATATGTTGCGAATAACAAGTGTTCGTTTACGGCGGTTAGTTATACTTTTAAGCATAGAAGTAAATCTTTAACAATTCATTCACATCCAAACTTCTCCTCTTAATAAAAAATCGCAAATACCTGACCACAATTTCATAATATTGCAGCTGTATAAAAGTAATGTCTGAATGCTTCCAGCAGTAGTTAATCAGCTATTTCACTAGAGCCTGTTTAGTGTCGTACCTCAGTTTCACAAAAATTATAAGCCTGTATTCCAACATATTTTCGCGGTTACCTACGCCTACTAGTTTGATAAAGTGAATGCGTAGCTACAAAAAAATAATATGTCCATATACAAACTGTTAATATCACCACGTCACATTCTTGAAGATATTTAGTTTGATACCTGCCAAGTAGCTAAAAATATGATAGGTACACGAAAGGCACAGAAGCAAGGACAAGGTGAAAAGAGGGTTTATAAGGCGATGTGGAATCTAGTCTCTTACAATGTAAAAATCGGGTGTAGTTTTGAAAATATTACAGTGTCCGAAATCCTTTAATACAAAACTCGTGCAACATGTCGGTACACACCGAGTACGCGAACATAATCATAATCAGTTTCTTTTATAGCTGAGAACATCAAGTTTCAAACAGTTTTGGACGATATGAATACGACTCGGGTATTGTGAATTTATGAATTACACTGCAGTGACAATTTGTTATTATAGACTGCCATTAACAGGAGCAATGATATTAACTTTAATCGTGTTTTCATATTTGTATTAGAAAGTTCACAGCAGCGTTCAGTGACTAGGAAATATGAAAGTAACAGCATTAAAAACAGAAACTTCTCAGTTTGTATCAAGCCATATCCTCTGTTACTTACTACTGGCCGCTTGGAACGCTAGTGTCCCCCTAGAGAGTTTCGTGACTATCTGTGATAGACTATGGTTCAACTGTATTTCGTTTTTACTACATTGCTGCTTTTGTAATACGTTGTCGTTGTTTTGTTATTTCGTTGTTGTCTTTCGGTGAATATCAGTGATTCGTGTAAAACGTTCCAAAAGTGTGAGGAATGCAGTTCCGGATTCGAAATGCGGAAGAAGTTCATGAAATAGAAAACTTTCGTGTGTCAAAAAATGGAAAAGGCAGTGTCCACCGTGCGGAATTGCATTATCAAGATGCAGTTTATTAAAACGGCAGCAAATAAAATTTTGACCCACTAGGCCTATGCTCAATTCGAGTAACTTCCTAACCTATAATTCTGTGACATCTAATTATTTGAAATAAAACTGTATTGCACAATGAAATAGTGTCATTTGTCTGCATAGGTTTGGTATAGCATCTGAATGAATAAAAGATGACAAGGTAATGGAATTTCTCTCATGTTGTTAATGTAATGCATGAAAACCAAAAACGGAAAATTCGATGTCAGATTACGGAATTTCCGTGTAAAAAAAATCCGATGAAATGTTCTGATATTTTCATTGTTTGGCTGTTAAGTTTATTATGTCAAAATATCAAAAGCAGAGCATAATTTTTTTGGAATCTGATTCGTATTTGTGCATTTAGAATATTAATAGTTTTATTTTATTACGTTCAGTCACTATATGTACGAATTGACTCATTTTGTATGAAATAGAAGTCCTTAGGCACAACTGAAAACAGTTACCAACATATTTTCGCGGTTACCTACGCCTACTAGTTTGATAAAGTGAATGCGTAGCTACAAATAAATAATACGTCCATATTAATATCAGCACGTCACATTCTTGAAGATATTCAGTTTGATACCTACCAAGTAGCTAAAAAATATGATAGGTACACGAAAGGCACGACAAGGCGAAAAGAGGGTTTATAAGGCGATGTGGAATCTAGCCTCCTACAATGTAAAAATCGGGTGTAGTTTTGAAAATGTGACATAACATTTCCTGGGTGTTGCACCGCATCATATTGTAGAGATGGTTATATCTTTATAATACAGCGCGGCATAACCGCCAGAAAACGTTTGTCAAAACGAACTGGCCATTACATTTTCACATTACAGTAATAAATTGAACTCATATTCCCGACTGCGCATAAAACTTCTTGTACAACGTTTTATTGTCATTAAGATGAGATCCTATAATCGAATTGCGCGAGTCTGAAATGATTTATTATCTGATCATCGGCCACCATTGCGAAAGGTTTTTTTATTTATTTTATTTTTATTTTATTTTTTTAATTTTTTTTTTTTTTTTTTTTTTTTTTTTTTTTTAACGTGGTCCTTCTGCAGCATCCTCAGAATCTAGTAGTTGCGACTGCAACCCGTGATGTCTATGTTATGACAAGTACTGCCCAGAACAATATGGGAAAGCAAGTCATATGGGAGGGGTGCGGTGCTGCGGACACGGTGCCGAGAATGATAGTGAGGCATGGAAGAAAGAGGCTGAGGATCATGTGCTCAGTAGGGTCATTAAGAAGGCTTTGTGGTCAAATGGGTGGTGGCAGAGGCGGCAACTCGTGCAAGGGGAGGGGGGTCATCTGTACGATGGAGGAGGTAGGGAGCGGTACTGATAGGACAACAGGGTTGAAGGAATGTTTAGTTTAAAAGAAAGGCATACATGCGGTATTGGTGTGAATAAAAGGTGTTTGTTGGCTGAGAGGGAGCACATGTTGTGGTAGAGGAAGGTATAGGATGGACGTGACATGGGTCTGTGGGGAGAGGGGGAGGAGAGGAGACGAATGGGTAGATGGAAAAAAGATTGGTGCATGTTGAGACTAGGGTAACTACCTGGGAGAAGGTGAAGTGTGAGAGGGCACAGGAGAAGGCGGCATAGGTCTCAATTTGGAAGACAGAACAGGCAACATGGGCGATCTATTGCAAGGTATGGGGTCGTTGAAAAGGATGTATGTTCAGTAGGATGGTGGTGACGAAACAGATGATGTCATCAAGGCACAAGGAGTTGTTGGGATGCATGGGGGGATACACTGGATGGATGGAACAGTGAGTTCAGGTCGGGCTGGTGACGGATTTGCACTTATAGGAATAGGTGGGATGGGGCCATCACAGGTGTTGCAGGTAAGGGGGAGGCGAGGTTAGGAGAATGCTTATGGAGGGGCCTCCCGGCTTCTGATCTCCGTTCATTGTTGCGCCAGCGAGTACGTCAGCTGTGGGATACTGAGTGTCGTAGCCTGAGCATGCCCAACAAGCTCCGGGTGGTAAAGGAGACTACGGCTGCATGGCGTTCCTCCATGCGTGGTTCACGACGGGACTCAGTGGTCTTGTGTCGCCTCCGCATTGGGCATACGTGGCTCACCCATGGACATCTCCTTCGGGGTGAGGACCCAGCCCAATGTCGGTGTGGCTCCAATTTGACAGTCGTCCACATATTGTTGGACTGCCCCCTTTTAGCCGCCTTGCGAGGACATTTTAACCTCCCTGCTGTTTTATCGGAAGTTTTAGGTGACGATGCCACAATGGCAGATACCGTTTTACGTTTTATTCGAGCAGGGGGATTTTATCGTTCCCTCTAACTGGAGATTTCTTTGTGAAACCGAGTGGTTGACTTTTCCTTTTTTATTCTTCTGGTCGGTCAACCACAGACATCGGCTTCTTTGTTGTCAGATGTCCTTGAGTGATCGTGTCTTTACGTTTTGTGTCTTGTCCATTTTTATTATGTTTTATGGACTCAGTGGGACTCCTCTCTCACTTCGACATTTTAACCTCTGGGCGTATCTCTTTAACGTCCATGGAGCTACTTTTGACGCCTAGGGATGGAATGGGGGACTGATGACCATTGTAGTTTAGTCCCCCTTAAACAACCCAACAACAACAACAACAACAACAAGCTAATGGAGGTGGGGATGATTTGCAGTGAGGACAGTAGAGAGGGTTATGGCGGTTCTATGTCAGGTGGTCATTATAAATGAGTCATGTAGTACAGTGGTTGGACAGGGGTTGGAAATGGGATGGTTCCATCTTGTGCTGGCAGTCATATATCAGTGCCCCCTCAAGGAGGAGGCAGTCAGTAGATGATGTGGATTCAGCAAAAATCCGCCTCAAGTAGGTGGGGCCAGTGGCGTTGTGAATCTGCTTGCGAATCAGATGGAGATGTTGGGATGGGAACTGATTTGGCCCAACACTTCCTCCTCCATGACCACCAGACTAAATTTGATGATTACAGAGGTGAGGCTGGGCGTGCAGCTGGGAAGAGTGGTTGGTGGGAAGAGGTGTAGTATGGGGGAGCTGAGGTGGATATGGGGAAGACGTTGTAGGAAGCAAAATTGGAAGGAGGGACTGGGAAACTTTATCAGGACAGAGTCCCTACTGGGAATAATCTGGGTGATAGGAGTGGAAGGGAAGTATTTATGTAGTTCAAGGGACAGGGTTTTGTTGGTGAGGAAATGTGGATCAGGGTGGGAGAGGACAAAGGTTTCGTGGTCAGATTGGGAAGGGGCAGTGTCCATAGTGTTGGAAGGTGATTGATGAGGGGGGAGGGGGAGGTGTCTTCTTGGTTGAGGCAGGAGGGGGTTCTGCACCTGCGTTTCGTGGATTTCTTCTTGACACCTGCAGACGAGGAGGAGGGGAGAGGAACCGTTTCAAGGGAGATGTGGCAGTGGGCAGGGTCATGTTGCGGTGAATGTAGTTGTGGGGGTGACTGGGGAGTATCCACCATCGTGACACGCTGAATTTCGATGCGGATAGGGGTGATCGGCAGGAACTCGTGGGGAGAGGTGATGGGAAGGTAGAGGGAGGAGGAGGAGGAAGGTCCTGAGAAGCGGAGGTGGTGGAGATAATGCCTTGGGACGGCTGGATGTAGGCGGTGCTCCATGTTTTATTACAGAGGGCGTTCAGCCCTTTGACTAGGCATGGCGAGCCACGGCGCCTGGCAACCAATTAGGCTCTGCAGGCGTGCTTCCCTTCCTGCCGATATTCTCAACTTACAACGTACTATGATGTCTATTAGTTCCTCTTCTGATACAATCAATTTCTTGGTATCCAGGATAGGCTGCGAGGAAGAGGAAATAATGGCTAGGGGGCACTACCATTGCAGTGTGTTTTAAGTTGCTTACATTTGCCCCCAAACTGCAGGTGCCGCTTTTTGATGAGGTGGTTAGAACAAGAGGAAGTGACATAGTATCTTTTTCATCGTCATTTGTCTTTGTGATTTACAATCAGTTTTCTGACTCAAAAGCATAAGCGTATTTTGGAGTATGCTTACCATCCTTTCAAAATGATATTATTGTGCCTTATGATAAAGTAATGCATGTATGTGACAGTGATTTTAGAATATTAAAGCGTGCTTTTGGCAAAGTATTTACACTGTTCTCTTCCATTTTGATTTAACCACTTCGTCGAAATATCACACTTGCACTTAGATGATTAATATCAGCACTGTCAGGTGCGTAGGATATGTATTGTGCTTTATAATTACGTTAAGCAATAGCATTTTGCCATTAATGATCTGACGTGCAGTTACTATGCTGTTGTGATTTTTATACTACTCTTCCATCTATTTGTAGTGCGAATGGACAAACCTGACCATATAATGTACCCGAGGCTCCTGAAAGGAAGACATCAACACCATGGCACACAAAATTCAGAGAGATGATCCTTGTCTACCTAAAAACGGTGAAACCTTATCACTTATGCGAAAATAGACATAAATGACATCTCCTGTAAGAAAACTCTTAAAATTAACAAAGTGTAACTCGTGAGGATCAGTTTGGAAACTAAAGTGATGTCGCTAGTTATTGAGAAAAAAAACTGATTGAAAATTCGTGTTCATTAACGTTTTTAAAGAAATCTCGAATTATTAAAGAAACAAATTAAAATTTTACTTTCCAAGTACTGCATTTTAGGACTGCATTCCATTGTCTTTGTTTTCCTCTTGTTAATGTTCATCTTATATGCTCCTTTCAACAAACTGTCCATCCCGTTCAATTGCTCCTCCAGGTCCTTTGCTGTCTCTGACAGAATTACAATTTCATCAGCAAAACGCAATGTTTTTATTTCTTCACCCTGAATTTTAATTCTCCAAATTTCTCCTTGCTTTCCTTTATAGCTTGCTCAATGTACAAATTGAATAACATCAGGGATAGGCTTCAACTCTTACACCCTTCCCAACCTCTGCATCCCTTTCCAGCCCTTCAACTCTGATAACTGCTGTCTGGTTTTTGTATAAGTTGTAAATAACCTTCCGTACCCTATATTTTACTCCTGCTGATTTCAGAATTTGAAAGAGTGTATTCCAATGAACATTATCAAAAGCTTATCCAAATCTACAAAAGCTAGAAATTTAGGTTTTCCTTTCCATAATCTATCTTCTAGGCTAAGCCGTAAAGTGAGGATTGCCACCCGTGTTCCTACATTTCTCGTTAATCCAAACTGGTCTTCCTCAAGGTCGGACTCTGCCAATTTTTCCATCCTTCTGTAAATAATTCGTGTTAAAATTTTGCAACCATGACTTACTAAACTGATGGTTCTGTAATTTTCACATCTGTCTGCGCTTGCTTTCTTTGGAATGGGGATTATTACATTTCTCTTAAATTCTGAGGGTATTTCCCTTGTTTCATACATCTTACGCACCAGGTGAAATAGTTTTGTCGTGGCTGGCTCTCCCAGAGACTTCAGTAGTTCTGAGGGAATGTCGTCCACTCCAGGGGTCTTATTTCGACTTAGGTCTTTCAGTGCTCTCTCAAATTCTTCTCTCAGTATAGTAGCTCCTATTTCATCTTCATCTACATCCTCTCCCATTTGTGGGGCCCCTCTATATACTCTTTCCACCTTTCAGCTTTCCCTTCTTTGCTGAGAACTGGTTTTCCATCAAGTTCTTTATATTCATACAGCTGTTTTTCTTGTCTCCGAATATTTCTTTTATTTTCCTGTAGGCGGTATTTATTTTTGCCCTATTTATACATTCTTCTACAGACTTGCATTTGCCTTCTAGCCACTCCTGCTTAGCTATTTTGCACTTCCTGTCACTCTCATATCTTCGTTGTCTGTACTTCCTTTTGCCTGTTTCATTTCCTGCATTTTTATATTTCTCCTTTCAGCAATTAAATTTAGTATTTCTTATGATAGCCAAGGATTTTGGTAGGTCTTGCCTTTCTACCTATTTTTTCCTCTGCTACCTTCACTATTTCATTTCTCAATGCTACCCATTCTTCTTCTGCTGTTTTATTTCCCCCTATTTCTGTCAATTGTTGCCTAAAGCTCCCTCTGAAATTCTCAAAAACTTCAGGTTCCTTCAATTTATGCAGGTCCCATCTCCTTATATTCCTACCTTTTTTCAGTTTTTTCAGTTTCAGCCTACAGTTCATAACCAACAAGTTATGGTCAGAGTCTATATCTGTCCCTGGGTATGTTTAAAACCAGGTTCCGAAATC
The DNA here is from genome assembly GCA_026315105.1 of Locusta migratoria. Taxonomy (NCBI): domain Eukaryota; kingdom Metazoa; phylum Arthropoda; class Insecta; order Orthoptera; family Acrididae; genus Locusta; species Locusta migratoria. The sequence goes on along the minus strand of CM048750.1, from coordinate 34,099,673 downwards.
TATGTCTTACCATTATAAAATCTATCTGGTACCTCCCGGTGTCTACTGGTCTCTTCTTTGTATACCTCTGAAAACAGCCTTCCAACTTCTTGGTAGTGATGAGAGTTTGGGACGATTACAGGGAGGAAAACTGCAACCTCACAGCCTACCCTACGTAGGACCTACAAGGAATGAGTCTTTCCAGGAGGGGAATGGGCTTTGCTAAACCCGTTCCGTACTTGTGTTGGCCGGTGCAATTACTGGAAACTTCCGTGGGAACAAGGAAATGATCACTCCTGTGACTGTGTGGCGGATATTCAAACAATGAACAACATCCTATCCTATCTGAATGTCCACTGCTCCATTTTCCAGGTGATATGTCTGAGCTAAATTTAATTAGTGAGAGAGCCCGTCAATGTTTAAAGGAGATGGACCTGGCTATATGACATATAATTATTCTAACACACAGACGTTAAAGAGATGTTTTTACGGATAACAAAGAATTTTATTTTTATGTAGCTGACATTATACCGCAGCATGAGCGGTGACACGTGCACGCAGCGTTATGCCATCAGTTTCCTCAGCCGTGACCTGAAGTCATACCTCATTAGCATTTTATGTTCAAGGAGGACGAAACTGTGATCGTATATATTATGTTTGTTGTATCTACATAGCTGTTTAATATTGTTCGTACCGAAAAATGAGTGGTTAAAGTGTTATCATACCGAACGTTTTTCGTCTAGAGACCACATCATACATCTTCCCCTCCCCCACTCTCTCTCTCTCTCTCTTCTCTCTCTCTCTCTCTCTCTCTCTCTCTCTCTCTCTCTCTCTCTCTCTCTCTCTCTGCGTGTGTGTGTGTGTGTGTGTGTGTGTGTGTGTGTGTGTGTGTGTGTGTGTGTGTGTGTGTTCACTGACGACTGTAGAACACTGCGAACCACTGTTTCCATTTGATCAACGAAAAGAAAATACCGTAGAATGGTCAAATACATTGTTTCCCAAGATAACAGTTCTGAAGAGGGCAAACTAACAATACGCGCTTGTTTTAATGTCACTTAAGGACACAGAACGCCAAGATACATACACAACCCAGCGATGGCACAAAAAGGTAGAACCGCAGTCAAATGAAACTCCGTCGGCCATTTTAGAAAACCGTATTTAATAGGTTTCTGAAGAATTGTGTGCTCTATAACGCGGAAAAACACAAGTTGCGACTGATATACGACTGCATGAATAAAATGTTTTTGTTAAATTATAAATATAAGACAAATTTCAGTTCAGCGAAGAAACTGTTTTTTCTCCATTGTCGCAATATGAAAACTAAATTCATAAACATATTTTCACAACAAGAGTTCACAACGTGGTACCATGCATTAAATACGCATAATGCTTTACATAGATTTAACAACTAAGTATAATAAATACGAAGAGGAGACAAGCTATTAACAATTAGAGCATCAAAAGTTCAAAGACTGTGTAACTAAGGCACTAACTGTTGAGAGCGTCGGATCCCTAGACTTAACACACTAAGGTAGGTGGTCCAAATAAGGCCATAGTCCTCAATAAGGCCACCCCCATTATTTCAGAAACTTCCATTCAAATCCGTCGGATGGCAGCACCTACATGTCCGGAAACGGCGTCCTTGTAACAAATGAAAAACAAGAAACGAGCTTTCCGTTATTCAGCCGCATTGTATCTTCGGTTTTGGAGGTTTTTGTTAAGCTACTGAGGTAAGTTTTTGATAATCTGTGGAGTAATTAATTTTTGTGGCTGCTTTATGAACTGGTGATTCTTTTGAATCATTTTGAGATTAGCTTGTTAGAAATTGCAGAAATATGCTCGGGATGAGCAAAAAAATGCGTGTGGACCAATAAGGCTTTATTGGGCTCTCACACCTGTTTTCTATTGTCTTCCAAGCAACACAACCCTTGCCCTCCAGCCAATGGATAGGTCTGTGTTCAAACCCTTTGAATGGTTTTGGGATGAAGAAGTCTTTAGATACTGGGGAAAATAACCCTGACAGAAAAATAACGAAAGTATCAGTCGGAAAACTTTCCCCAAAAGTGTGGCCAAGAACTTTGACATCAAGCAACGTAACTGCATCGTTTCGGAGCACAGAAATCTACCCCTTTGACCTGAATGTCATTACTCCTGAATTTTTTAGTCCCAGTGAAATCACTGAGAAAGATATGCCGGAACGTACGCAGATCCTCGGCGTGGAAGATTTCATGACAAGGGTAATGACGGCATAGATGGCGATGAAAACGCTACTGGTCTAGCTGACACATCCACGATGCAAGCTATGCCTTCATTGGAACCTGGTGAAACCGATATAGCTGATGAGTGAAAGAGAACAAACCGACCTCACAAGACAAATGTGAAACGCCTCCTGAAACTGAACTCTCAGCTCACCTTTCATCACCTGCTGGGGGATCCTTCACTGATATCTTGAAAACCCCTAAAATGAAGGAGTGTCGCACCCACAGAAGAAAAAGTTCGAATTACGTAAGGAACAAAGTAACACGAAGTTTATTCCAAGAGACGCTTCAAACATCAGCACGGAGACGACTTCAAAAACTTTGAAGGAAAGCGCTCTCAAGCACCGCCCCCCCCCCCCCCCAGCTCCTCAAAAACCGATGTGTCTTCTTCTTGGTATTGTTTTATTTGCAATAATGACTTGGTAGAAGATATGATTCGCAGCTTATTCTGTGGACTATACGTTCATGAGCTTCGTGCCGGGATCGACAAGAGAGATACCGTTTAAATTTTTTTTTGTCCTAACTGTGAAATAGAATAATTAGTTTCTGTCTGAATGATTCTTTTTGCTTTTCTTGTAATACGTAATAATTTTTTGACTGTATATTCAGCATTTCACTGTCCCAAACCCCTCCTTTTCTAGATATGGCCTTGTTGGGGTACATGGGGTGGCGCTATTGGGAACCCCGTGTATCCCAATAAAGCCATTTGCTACGTTTCTTAAATTTCAGTTTACAACATACGTTCACTGCTTTGAATGATCAGAATTTTTTTCTTTGTAGCTTAAAGGCTATTTCTAAGAAATGTGAAGCTTTAAGTTAATCGGCTGACTAGTTTGGCGGTGAAAAATTGCCAAACCTTAAGGTGGCCATATTTGGCGCATCTACCTTACTTATGCAAAGGACTCATGCCCGAGGGAGGATTCGAACCTCCAGCGGGAGCGTCCGTGCGTTCGTGACATGGCGCCTCACACCGTTTGGCCATCCGCACGCGGCATTAGAGCTTCAGGCGTTAATATGCTTTTCTTTATTTATGAGACGGAAACATAGCTACGACAACTGGTAACACTATGGGCTATTTTCACGACGGAAAATCAAATAAATATATATTCTTCTTAAACTGATTTCCTCGCGGAAATGGCCACGAGGTGTAAGGTATGATGATATGTATCCGGCACGTATGAGAACCAACGGCAATGGGGAACGATTGGTGGATCTGTATAGGACTTTCGGGTTGGTCATGAAGTCTACAGCTTTCAAACACCTGCCAAGGAAGCAAAAGACTTGGGTTTCACCTAACACCAACTTAGGAATTTCAGATAGATCATGTCGGCATTACAAGAAAATATCAAAAGGAAATACAAAAAGTGAAGGTTTTAAGAAGTGCTAATCTGGACTCATACCACTTCCTCTCAAAGATCAAAATGAGAGCCCAGCCTAGAAATACTAGAGTACACAGAACCCCTAGATTGCCTAAGATTTGACGTAGAGCGACTTAAGAACAGATAAGAAATAAGTCAGAGACTGAAAAGTACAGTTTTCAATAGCTGGACCAACTAAAGATGGCTATTGTGAAGACAGCCAATGAACTCGCCGCCCTCACTAGAGGAAGGAAGCATCCATGATAGAATAAAGACTATGACAATGAAATAGCCCAAAGACACTCTGTGGAAAGTGGAATTTTATGAAAACGAAGAAAAATTGAGATAACTTTATGGAACAAAGAAGGCTTACAGCTAAGACAATTCTAGGAACCAAACGGACGTTCACACAAAACCAACAAATCCAATACGAAGAGAGCTTTGCTAAGAATAACTCCAGAGATTTCTATAGAACTTTCAAGCAGACACTTAGAAAATACAATCCGCCAAGCCTCCACTTCAGAGACTCGCAGGGCAAATTGGTTTTTAACCTAACCTCAAAGCTTAATACTTTAAAAACCTACTCAACTGTGATCCACCAAGCGAAGACTTCGACAACAACAAAAACCGCACCAAACCTGTACTCATTACCTCTTTCATTGGAACAAGTTGGTCAAATCATTCAACTTCTAAATAATAATAAGGCAACTGGCGAGGACTCTATCGTTGCTGAACTCTGGAAATAAGCTGGAAGCAATGCTGTGGGCAAGCTCACTGAGATCATCCAGGAGAAACAGAGAAACACTGCTCTTATCCAACCTCTATACAAAAAGATAGATTTTACTGATCTGAACGACTACCGTGGAATTTCTCTCGTTCTGGTGACATACAAGAGTCTCTCAAAGGCATTACTAACAAAGGCGGAATATCGATTGGATAATCAACCGGGAAAATATCAGGGAGACTTCAGGAGGACCTGATTCTGTGCTGATGTGTAGAACGTCATTCCAATACACCGTCAATCATATTTGACGGTGTATTGGAATGACGTTCTACACATGTATCCAAACGAATGTGTTTGCTTATGTGCATTACTGCCTGCACTTAAGGTACAGACCATGTGAGCCATCGGCTACCACGATATGATGGGTTTGCTAAGGTTTTGGATACATGTGATTAATCTTCAACGGCATAATGACAACCGTCCAATACCAACAGCATTTGATTTATTTTATGCTTTGACTAGACAAGATTTTAAATTTTAACTGATGGAATTGCCAATTTTATGTTCTGACAGGACATGATTTTTAAATATTTTTCAAGTGATGGAACTGCTAATTTTTGACCGCTTAGTTTCAGTCCTTTGTCACGGTCTCACTCAAAGAACAGTGGTTCGATAATGATCGAAAGGTCGAAACTAGTCACCACTATATGATATTATAAAAAAAAAAAAAAATAAATAAATAAAATAAAAAAAACACTTTACACTTTGCGGTCTAGGTCAATTTTATTTATTTTAAATAATTTTGAATAAATTGTTTAAAATTCTTAACCATTTTATATAAATTTTTGTTACCGTGCTATTTAATGCGGAAGGAAATGTTGCTAGCTGAAGCGACAATTTTTGCTACTATTATTGCTACATTTGATAGGAAAAGTCGCGTAGGTTATTTGTGGTAAATACTTCCACCACAAAAGAATTCATTTTTCCCTGTGCGAAGTATTTGTATACCATGCTCGCTGTTTCTCGTGTCATTACGTTGAACATGACATGTGCGTGTTAGTAGCAGAGAAACTTACTAAATTTATTATAAAATAGGCCGCTGTGGTGTGGCCGATCGTTCCAAGGCGCCTAGCTGTGGAGCGCGCCGCTGTTCGCCGTCGGAGGTTCGAGTCCTCCCTCTGGAATGCGAGTATTTGTTGTCCTTAGAATAAGTTAATTTAAGTATTTTGGAAGCCTAGGAACTTATGACCAGAGTAGTTAAGTCCTATAGATTTGCAAACAATATAAAATAGAACTTTCTAAAAACCTATAAAAGCCTACAACTGCACAATTTTAGCGAATTAATATTTAAAATATTACCTACAAGAAATCTGAAATATCGACATATACTGTATCTTAAATATTGTACTAGAGGACCCGTGCGAATACTTCGCACCGTTAGTGGAATGACAAAAAAGTTGGGAAAAATTGAACTAAAGTTGAATGTTCACGCACAGCTTTCTTCAGAATCAATCAATGCAAGTGTTTAAAAGCGCAAATGAAATAGCTCGATCCGCTTGAGTGTTGTTAGGTCAAGAAGAACTGCGTAACTTATTCAGAACCGACGATATCGTAAAATAAACCGGTTACAGTATTCAGTGCTAGGACAAAAGGATGCCGCGTTTGAATAAAAATAAAGGATAGAGAGACTTAAGTTAATTCAGATACTTGATGACAAATCTGCGAAAAAAAATATCTTTCGTTTAAAGCAGAAATGAAGGAAATCGGTCGGATAGAACGGCCTGGCCGACTGACTTTAGTGTACAGCAAGGTCATCCCCATAAGAAATATACAGATGGAAATCGCGTTTGAATATAGAAAAAGGAAGGCGAGAGTTATATAAATTCTGATACTTGATGACAAATCTGTGGATGAATATCTTTCGTTTGAAACAAAAATGAAGGATATCGGCCGGGTAGTTTGGTCTGACCGATTGACTTTAGTTTTCGTAGATTCTTTTAATGTGTAAGATTGCTTTTATTTGGCGATGTAAACAGCAAGCTGAAACTGCACAGACCGCTGGAGTCCGCAACACTCGTGCTTATGGATTGCGCAATGCGTTGTTCATGGACTTTTAACTATCCGGCCCAGATAATCTTTTTGTCCCCCCATTGTACACGCCGAATATGAGTAAGGGTATAGATCTGTACTTATGTTGACTTGCAGAGTTCATTGCAGGTGAAAAAATACACGTAATGCAACTGAAGTCACTAATCGACACGGCATCAGTTGCGACTGGGATATTATCACAAGCCGAGCGGTCTGCGGCGTGCCAGTCACGGTCTGCACGGCCACTGCGGTCGGGGGTTCCAATCCCCCCTCGGGCATGGATGTTTGTTCCGCCTTTAGTATAAGCCAGTTCATAAGCAAAATGAAAATTTCACTCTGCAGCGGAGTGTGCGCTGATATGAAACATCCTGGCAGATTAAAATTGTGTGCCGGAACCGGTATTCGAAACTGGGACCTTTGCCTTTCGCGGGCAAGCGCTCTACCGACTGAGCTATCCCAACACAACTCACGATGCCGCCTCACAACTTTACTTCCGCCAGTACCTCGCCTCCTACTTTCCAAACCTCACAGAAGCTCTGCTGCGAACCTTGCAAGACTAGCACTCCTGGAAGAAAGGATATGGTGGAGACATGGCTCAGCGACAGCCTAAGGGATGTTTGCAGAATGAAGCTTTCACTCTGCAGCGGAGTGTGCGCTGATATGAAACTTCCTGTGTGCCGGAACCGAGATTCGAACCTGGGACGTTTGCCTTTTGCGGGCAAGCGCTCTACCGACTGAGCTATCCCAACACGACTCACGATGCCGCCTCACAACTTTACTTCCGCCAGTACCTCGCCTCCTACTTTCCAAACCTCACAGAAGCTCTGCTGCGAACCTTGCAAGACTAGCACTCCTGGAAGAAAGGATATGGTGGAGACATGGCTCAGCGACAGCCTAAGGGATGTTTGCAGAATGAAGCTTTCACTCTGCAGCGGAGTGTGCGCTGATATGAAACTTCCTGTGTGCCGGAACCGAGATTCGAACCTGGGACGTTTGCCTTTTGCGGGCAAGCGCTCTACCGACTGAGCTATCCCAACACGACTCACGATGCCGCCTCACAACTTTACTTCCGCCAGTACCTCGCCTCCTACTTTCCAAACCTCACAGAAGCTCTGCTGCGAACCTTGCAAGACTAGTACTCCTGGAAGAAAGGATATGGTGGAGACATGACTTAGCCACAGCCTAAGGGATGTTTCCAGAATGAAACTATCACTCTGCAGCGGAGTGTGCGCTGATATGAAACTTCCTGGCAGATTAAAATTGTGTGCCGGAACCGGGACTCGATCCTGGGACATTTGCATTTCGCGGCAATCGCTCTACAGCAGTTTGTAACTTTCATAAGCTGTTTGTAACTTTAAGGGCTGATGACCCCGTAGTTACGTCCCACAAACATTTGAACACTTGGCGTGATCACATGGCGTCTCCGTCCACACGGTTTATTTGTGTCAGTGTAGACTGCCAACAACGACAGCTGGAGAATCGCCGACCAACGACATATGAGGACCGTCGGAACAAATCCCGATGAATCCACTTTTGCTGTATTCGGCTGTTTCAGTTGCAGGGGGAGGGGGAAACATATGGGGGTAATACACGCTGCCACAAAATAATTTTCAGCACGACGCGACATCAGGTGTTTATATCGCCCGGTGAAAAACGCAACTGAATCAAAATCCGATAACTGTCGGGACTCACTTATTTGACGCTCGGAAAAAACGCTTAACTCTGGGGTTGCATGAGTGCTGAATGTCCTTTTAAACCAAAATATAGGAGCAGACAGTACGATGTAGAAGATTATAGTCCCTTCAATAGATGTTTATGCGACACCCAGGGCATTCAGTGAAAACATATGGATATGTCTGGTTTTCATCCGACCATTCGGGCTTTGACCTGATGTTTGTTTGTTGTTTGTTTGATAAGCTTATGGGACTTAACTACGGGGTCATCAGTCCTAAACTTACAAACTACTTATGAACTACTTACGAACTAGGACGGCACAAATATCCATGCCCGAGGGGGGATTCGAACCCCCGACCGTAGTGGCCGTGCAGACCGTGACTGGAGCGCCTCAGTCCCCTCGGCCACCGCGGCCGGCAGCATTTTAATTGTAATAATGTTTTTGCCTGTCTGTTTAGTCCTTTTCTTGAAGTTACATCATTTTATGTATTTTGTAAGACATAGTCCTGTCCTAAAGTTCGTACAATACCATGCTCCTTGTATATTACTGTCTGGATGTTTGCCTCACTTCTATACTCGCAGTACGATTGTATCGAACTACGCTGCCTACACAAATCCGATATATCCCATTCCGATAACTCCAAGTGATCGGAGCACAGCCAGATAAGACCCTTTAGTTGTTTTTAATATCTGGGTAACAGAAAGAGTAATCTGGTAATCAACTGGACACTTATAGCATGACAGCTACCCAAAACAATAAGTAAACAGATGTCCAGTTGTGCTCGTCCTGTCAGAGCCACGACAAAGATGGCACAATTAACATTTATGGTAGCGAAATGCTATAACATCTCAGCAGCTTCCAGATGAAATAAAAGTTGAGTTGGTCTCGTTGTCTTCGTAATATGACTCCGCATGGGAAAAGGTCCAGATTTTAAACATAGAACAATGTTTGAGTAATAGCCACGAAAAATATGACCTTATTTCACTTTAACTTCGATGCACAAAATAAACACTTTGATATAGCTCCGCCATACTGGCTCACAGAATTACAAGTATACAGTCTTCACCTTCTTAAGTGCTTTAGAATTTGTATTTGCTAACGCTGTGTGTCAACAATACTGTGTCAAAACGTCAACTGGCCCAGAATTCAGGCACACTTTGCTTTTATAGAAATACCAAAATCATACATTGTCATCTTTGGATTTGGACTAAATTACATATACAAACATTAAATTTTAACATAAATCAGCTAATATGACCTTTAGAATCATTTAAACCTTATGACATTGGGAGTTACGTCTGTAAACAGTCTAATATGTGAATTTGACAAGTTAAAACGCATGTTTACAAATTCGTGATAGAATTTATTTTGGATTATGTGGTAGTTTTTTAAAATTATAATATAAACTTCAAATACTCTAAAATATAATTAAATTACTTCAAATGAGTGACAAAATCGGCCTTAATTCATATCAGGCCTCTTAGTGTAATAATAGGTTTTAAAATCTTTTACCTAATGAATCAGATTACACAAAGTGTGTTATGACCAATTTACAAGGATATATCCTCTTTTCACAACTATTTATGGAAGATTCCAATATCAAACATTTGTCAAGATACTGTAAGTAATATCCTGTTATATATATTACGTGTGAATAAGCTGTCTTAAGGTTATATCAGTGTATTGCTGTTAAACTGCGTTTCACAGGCGAAAATTAAGTATTTGGTGTTTCAAGTTATCGATATCGAACAATTCAATTTACTTTCATGGTATCGGGATCTTTATACAGAGTGTTACAAAAAGGTACGGCCAAACTTTCAGGAAACATTCCTCATACACAAAGAAAGAAAATATGTTATGTGGACATGTGTCCGGAAACGCATAATTTCCATGTTAGAGCTTATTTTATTACTTCTCTTCAAATCACATTAATCATGGAATGGAAACACACAGCAACAGAACGTACCAGCATGACTTCAAACACTTTGTTACAGGAAATGTTCAAAATGTTCTCCGTTAGCGAGGATACATGCATCCACCCCTCGCCGCATGGAATCCCTGATGCGCTGATGCAGCCCTGGAGAATGGCGTATTGTATCACAGCCGTCCACAATACGAGCACGAAGAGTCTCTACATTTGGTACCGGGGTTGCGTAGACAAGAGCTTTCAAATGCCCCCATAAATGAAAGTCAAGAGGGTTGAGGTCAGGAGAGCGTGGAGGCCATGGAATTGGTCCGCCTCTACCAATCCATCGGTCACCGGATCTGTTGTTGAGAAGCGTACGAACACGGCAAATGGACATCTGCCAACTCCGCATTTGTAAACATTGCACTGACTGCAAAACCACGTTCGTGATGAACACTAGCCAGTTGATGCTACGTACTGATATGCTTGATGCTAGTACTGTAGAGCAATGAGTCGCTGAGTCACTGAAGTCAACATTACCTTCCTTCAATTGGGCCAACTGACGGTGAATCGAGGAAGTACAGTACATACTAACGAAACAATTGGGTATTTTGACAATTGTCTGCACGAATTATTTCAATTTACATTTAAAGAGAAATACTAAAATGAGCTCTAACATGCAAATTAAGCTTTTCCGGACGCATGTCCACATAACATATTTTCTTTCTTTGTGTGTGAGGAATGTTTCCTGAAAGTTTGGCCGTACCTTTTTGTAACACCAGGTTACTTGTTGTGCTATACACTCTGAATAGTGCTTCCTGTTACTGCATCATGGTGTGTTTCTTCTTTCACTGTTTGTGCAACCACTCAGAGGTCACTATTTGTTACTCCCTGTATTAACAGCAAATGTGGATTTATCGGATTTTGCTCCGGCGCTCCTCATTGCACATCATTGCAACACATCACTCATAACAAAGAGGTTGTGCGATAGTGTCACCCGTCAATCCTTCCAGAAGGCTTGCCTATCAGTGCCCGCTTATATTCGTGCGTCACATCTTCTGTCCCAGACATTTAAACGGGCACTCGCTGCAACAGCCCGGAAGTCGCTATCTCAGCCAAGCAGGACGCGGTCCCGAGATAACAGCGTACAGAGACTGCGCTGCCTTGTTCCTGATGCAGCTGCCCAACAGTCCGTGCGATATGGAGGGTATTTTGGGTTACCAGCACTCGCGTAACAGTCACGTTTGCCAGACGGCCTGATTAACAAGAGACAGTCCAGCTTTATAGCATTGCAAACTGTTGACCATTCTCTCCACTTCCTCAAATGTGATCCTGTTTGAGGAAGTGGAGAGAATGGTCAACAGTTTGCAATGCTATAAAGCAGCTGGAGTGGATGAAGGTAAGCCGGAACTCGTCCAACACAGTGGAATGTCAGGTCTCAAATGGTTACACAGAATAACCGAAAAGGAATGGGAGTCAGGACAGGTTCCGTCTGACTGGACAAAACCAGTAATCACGTCCATTTTCCAACAAGAAAACACTAAAGATTGTATATATACATGTGGCGTCTGTTCCGAAAGAACAGACGTCACTTCTGATCCTGCAATTGTTATTGTTTAATATTCACAGAATATATGACATCAACTGCGATTGGGCAAAGCTGAAAAAGTGTACCCAGCCGGGATTCGAACCCGGGTCTCCTGCTTTCTAGGCAGCTGCGCTGACCCCTACACCACTGGGGACACAGTTATCACCGCACTTGCAAGGACTACCGAAGGACGCCTCCCGTCAGATACAAATTCCGAGCTTCGCCCTGCCCACAGTACTCAAACTCGTAGTTATGAAACCAATTCCCGTAAGAGTAAGGGCTTCAAACTACCTAGTGCTCTTTACTTCCGCCAGTAAAGTTGTGAGGCGGCATCGTGAGTCGTGTCGGGATAGCACAGTCGGTAGTGCGCTTGCCCGCGAAAGGCAAAGGTCCCAGGTTCGAGTCCCGGTTCCGGTACACAATTTTAATCTACCAGGAAGTTTCATATCAGCGCACACTCCGCTGCAGAGTGAAGTTTCATTCTGGATTCTCAGGTATTGTTGGAAGGAGAGTGCGAGTATTAGTGGAAAACAAGATGGATGAAAATCGTGGGTTTAGGCCTCTTAGAGGCTGCCAGGACCAGATCTTTAGCTTATGGCAGATAATGGAGAAGTGCTATGAGTGGAATGAAGAATTGTATCTATGTTTTATAGATCTAGAAAAGGCTTATGACCGTGTTCCTAGGAGGAAGCTGTTGACAGTTCTACAAGATTATGGAATAGGAGGCAAACATCTTCAGGCAATTAAAGGTCTTTACGTAGCATGCAGCAGTCAGAGTAGACGACAAATTAAGTTCATAGTTTTGGGTAGTTTCAGGGGTGAGACAAGGCTGTAACCTGTCACCAATATTTTTCGTACTATACATGGATCATATGTTGAAATCAGTGGACTGGTAGGGCGGGATTAAAATACGTGAAAACAAAATAAGCAGTCTTGCATATGCAAATGACTTTGTTGTGATGACAGATTCGATTGAAAGGTTGCAATATAGTACTTCAGAGCTCGATCAGAGGTGTAGGGGTTTTGATATGAGGATCAGCATCTCCAAACCAAAAGTAATGTCCGTGAGAAAGAGATTTAAACGGATTGCGTGCCAAATAGGAGGGACAAAGTTAGAACAGATAGACAGTTTCAAGTACCTAGGATGTATTTTCTCACAGGATGGCAACGTAGTGAAAGAACTTGAATCAAGGTGTAGCAAAGCTAATGCAGTGAGTGCTCAGCAGAGACTTACTCTATTCTGAAAGAAAGAAGTCAGTACCAAGACTAAGTTAGCGGTGCACCGCTCTATTTTTCGACCAACTTTGTTGTATGGGAGTGAAAGTTGGGTGGATACAGGTTACATTATTCATAATGTTGAGGTTACAGATATGAAAGTAGCAAGAATGATTTCAGGTATTAATAGATGGGAACAATGGCAGGAGGGCGTCCATAATGAGTAAATCAAAGAAACACGCGAGTGAACACCATACATGAAGCAGAGCGAACAAATTGTGATGCATGGGAGAAGTAAGGATACGTAAGAAATTCATAAGAGGGTAGAGGAGTCGAGGTAGACCAAGGAGAAAGTACTTAAATTCGGTGAAGAATGATTTTCAAGTACAAGGTGCAGACGAGGCACTGAACAGGGGATCATGGAGGAATTTTGTTAGGGGGAATATGCTCCAGACTGAACGCTGAAACGCATAATCACTCTCTAATGACGATGATGATGATGTGTCCCGCATCTCATGAAATCGTCCCGTGTCTCGTCAGTAGCGGTTCCGGGACGCGATTTGTCACGTGTTTTCTCGGTAAACCGAAAAAATTTATTAATGTATGGAAATTGCCGTAATTTTAATGATCAGTTCAGTTAGTAAAACAGTGGATTGTACAAACCCTTTTCTCTCATGTCAAATGTTAAAATGTTTGTTAAGCTTAAGGGACTTAACTTCGGGGTCATCAGTCCCTAAACTTACAAACTACTTATGAATTACCTTATGCTAAAGACGGCACAAATATCCATGCCCGAGGGGGAATCGAACCCCCGACGGGGAGCTGCCTGGCGCATTGTAGCATAGCGCCTCGGTGCGTTTGACTACTCCGCCGCGGCTCTCTCATGTCACCTTGAGAGCTATTGATGAAGGGCAAAAGGCAGAGTTTCAAGATTTCCGAAAGGCGTTTGACACGCAGACTGCTAAAGAACGTACGAACATTAGGTATAGGTGTATGTTAGTATTAAAATTACATGACATTGCCGGTTTAGAAGGCGATGTCATAGTTTTGTTGTTGTTATGGTCTTCAGTCCTGAGACTGATTTGATGCAGCTCTCCACCCTATTCTGAGCAAACCTTTTCATCTCCTCATAAGAAGGGCAACCCACATCCTTTTGAATCTGCTTACTATATGCGTCTCTTGGTCTCCCTCTGCGATTTTTACCCCACACACTTCCCTCCAATGCTAAATTAATGATTCTTCGATGTCTAAGAATGTGTCCTACCAAGCAATCCCTTCTTTTAGTCAAGGTATGCCAGAAATTCCTTTTCTCACCATTTCTATTCAGTACGTCTTCATTAGTTACGCGATCTACCCACCTAATCTTCAGTATTCTTCTGTAGCACCATATTTCAAAAGCCTCTTCCTGACCGCACTGTTCATCGTCCTTGTTTCACTCCCGTACAAGGCAACACTCCACACAAATGCCTTTAGAGAAGACTTCCTTACATTAAAATTAATATTCGATGTTAGCAAATTTCTCTTTTAAAAAAATGCTTTTCTTCCAATTGCCATTATGCATTTTATATCCCCTGTACTGCGACCGTCATATGCTATTTTACTACCCAAGTACCAAAACTCATCTACCACCTTCACTTTCGTTACCTAATCTAATTCCTTCAGCATCGCCTGATTTCTAAGACTGTATTCCATTATCTTTGTTTTGCTCTTGTTAATGTTCATTTTATACGCTCTCTTCAACTCACTGTTCATTCCATTCAACTGCTCTTCCTGGTCCTTTGCTGTCCCTGGTAGAATTACAATGTCATCAGCAAAAAGCAATGTTTTTATTTCTTCACCCTGATCTTTAATTCCTTCTCCAAATTTCTCCTTGCTTTCCTTTATAGCTTGCTCAATATTCAAATTGAATAACATTGGAGAAAGGTTACAACCCTGTCTTACTCCCTTCCCAACCACTACATCCCTTTCATGCCCTTCAACTCTGACAACCGCTGTCTGGTTTTTGTACAAGTTGTAAATAACCTTACGCTTCCTATATTTTACTCCTACTGATTTCAGAATTTGAAAGAGTTTATTCCAATCACCATTGTCAAAAGCCGTCTCCGAATCTACAAAAGCTAGATATTTAGGTTTGCCTTTTCTTAATCCACCTTCTAGGATATGCTATAAAGTGAGTATTGCCTTCCGTGTTCCTACATTTCTCCTGAACCCAAACTGATCTTCCCCGAGGTTGGCTTCTACCAGCTTTTCCATCCTTCAGTAAATAATTCGTGTTATATTTTGCAACCATGACTTATTAAACTGATGGTTCTGTAGTTTTCACAACTGTCTGCTCCTGATTTCTTTGGAACGGGGATTATTACATTTTTCTTAAAGTCTGAGGGTATTTCGCCTGACTCATACATCCTACACATCAGTTCAAATAGTTTTGTCGTGGCTGGCTCTCCCAGAGACTTTAGTAGCTCTGAGGGTATGTCATCTACTCCCAGGGCGTTATTCAGACGTAGGTCTTTCAGGGCTTAGTCAAATTCATATCTTAGTATAGTATCTCCTATTTCATCTTCATCTACTTCCTCTTCCCTTTCTACAACATTGCCTCTAAGCTCATTTCCTTTGTAGAACTCCTCTATGTACTCTTTCCATCTTTCAGCTGTCCTTTCTTTGCTGATACCTGCTTTTCCATCTGAGTTCTTGATATTCGTAGAGCTTTTTTTTTTTTTTTTTTTTTTTCTTGTCCCCTAATGTTTCTTTTATTTTCCTGTAGGCAGTATCCACTTTTCCCCTTGTTATACATTCTTCTACAGATTTGTATTTGGCTTCTAACCACTCCTTACAGTTTTGTATTCTTCAAAATGAAAAACCAAGATCGCGAATTAATAATTTATTGAATGACGACTGGTTTTAGTGAACTGTGTCACCATCATCTGGTCATAAATATTTTATAAGCTGGTCATCTTATTTAAAAATGGATATAAAATAATAAGTGCAACATATCACTTCGACTTAACTGTGGGGTCATCAGTTCCTAAACTTACAAACTACTTATGAACTACCTTATACTAAAGACGACACAAACATCCATGCCCGAGGGAGAATTCGAACCACCGACGGGGAACAGTCACCCGCATCGGAGCATTGCGCCTCAATGCACTCTGCCACTCCACCGTGGCTGCGTGTTGCCCTTATCATAAGTTAGTTTGAGTAGTTTTAAGGACTGATGACTACTGCCCTTTGGTCACATAGCTTTACAAACATTTGATTTTAAAAATTAGTCAATTAGACTAACTGAAGGCTTTAATAAATAAATAAATAAAAATCCAGGTAACGCCAGGTTTACAACTACCTAAAAATCTAATAAATATTTGAAATAATGACTGTGGCAAACTAAATGGCGCCAAAGATACTTGCTGGTTTCTATCACTATCAAACACAACCGTTTTTAATCCGAACTTGGCATAAATTCTAACAGGGAGAAACAAGTAGCACGATTTCCAGGAAAACTAACGAAACAATTGTCAGCGAATCGTCGGATATCAATTACATTGCCTGTTTACTGTGTAAATGTATATTATAGAATACACTGAACTCTTGTTCAATACAATGAAAGAACAGCGGCTCTCAATCAGATATCTGTACCACTGCTCCTCCTCTAGAACTGTCTGATTGGATTTTGATTCAGAAAAGGCTACCCTGGTGTTGAAATTACAAGAAGCCTCGTACAAGGAAGTAGGGCGACCCGTATTGCATCAGTAAATTTTATTGGCTGTATGTATTTGCAATAACTCAGTGCCAACTTTTATCATAAGTATTAACCAATCTGAAGCATATTTTTGCAGAAAGTAGTCTTGATGTGTTTGCATACCTGTACGCATAAAACTATCGAACATGTAGTTTGTTTGTGTTATCACATTCAAGCGCCAATAATTGTAGAAAATCTAAGGTTGAAATTTGAAATAAACACAGAAAGCAAGTGATTAATATTTCTCATAAGATGAAAGCACAGAACCGTTGAATTGTCTTGTGAATATACTTCCAAAATCTTCCGTGTGCAAGCTGTGATATGATAACCAAAAATTAGTTTACTGGAATACCATTAAGAGCATATTAAAAATTCATAGCTTTTCGTCACCATAATAAAAATACACAAGTTAAAACATAACAGTTTACAAGATACTAAGCTGTCATGTTTTAACCTTTTTCCTGGACGCCTTTTTGAAGCTTGTAAAGCGGTTTGACAAATGTCTCAATGTAATTGGAATGTCTCATTCTGTTTTTTCCTTTCATACACAACTCTACTCACAGTCGACAGGTGAAACTTATTTTCCAACTCCCCTTCATATTGATCGTCTGTTTCACTAACGCCGGCCGTGGTGGCCGAGGGGACTGAGGCGCTCCAGTCACGGTCTGCACGGCCACTACGGTCGGGGGTTCGAATCCCCCCTCGGGCATGGATATTCCCTTCTAAGAGATCGGCTTCTAACAGATTTTCCTTTTTTCTGTAAATAATTCGTGTTAAAAATTGGCAGTCATGACTTATTAAGATGGTAGGTAAGGTAAAGCTGTCAACAATCCGAAGATTGGAGTGAATACCAGAGTGCTTTACTAGGCATGGTCCTGTTTGGAGGTGGTATGCCGTGGAAAGAGACAGATAAAATTCTCAGGACCTGGCGGGTATCGAATTCGCGACCTCTGAATTCATAGTGTGGATGGTTGTGTAATTTGCACCCTTATCTGCGCCTGCTTCCTTTTGAATGGGGATTACTACATTTTTCTTGAAGTCTGAGGGTATATCCCCTGTATCATACATCTTGCACACTAGGTGGAGTAGTTTTGCCATGAGTGGCTATCCCAGAGACTTCAATAGGTTTGAGGGAATTTCATCAAGTCCAGAGGCATTGTTCCAACTTATGTCTTTCAGTGCTCTGTCAAATTCATCCCTCAGTGTAGTATTTCCTATATCATCTTCATCTACATCCTCTTCCTTTCCTATAATACTGCCACGAATTCATTTTCCTTGTGGAGCTCCCCTATATATTCTTTCCACCTTTCAGTTTTCTCTCCTCTGCTCAGAACTTGTTTTCCATCTAATATCTTAATATTCCTACAGCTCTTTTTCCTGTCTTCAAATGTCTCTTTTTGTTTTCTGTATGTCGCATCTACCTTTCCCCTATTCATACTTATGTGGAACTCTCTACAGCTTGGCCTTCTGCAGACGAACGTGCCGTAAAAATTATACAAAAGGGAAATTTTCCATTAGTAAAATTAAACTGTCTTTCCAAACATTCTCCTATCCATGTAGACACACACACACATACACATACATGTAATAACATTAATATTTACTCTCCTTTTAGTACAAATAAATTTCAGAGGTCTATTTCAATGTACTGCTCTCTCTCCATAATATAAATCGCACTCCGTCAAAGTATGGCTTGCTAAAATATTTATTCGACGAGCGGAATTTCCACGGAAGTCGCTCACAGATAGCTTCGTCCCTTCCGGTAAGAAGATTACTACAGACAGCAGGCGCGTGGGGTAAATCCCATGAGAAGTACAGCGGGAAGATTTTACATCCGTTATACGCGGTTATTGATACATTAATGTATCTATAAATCATTCCACAAAACTTGAAGTGAAAGCTTGTCTGTTGAATCCGGTTATGTTTAAGTAAAATAAATTATTAAATACAAGGCGAGCCTAGCAGGAAAATATTATTGATACTATTAATACGAGGTTTATTTAGATTGAGACATTAAAATGTAAATATGGATTATACGCCCTGAATATTGTATAAGCAAGGTATCCAATATGTTTAGGCATATTATGTAGAACACAGCCACCAATAAAACACATACACAGATAGATTTTTATGGATATAGAATATAAATTCCACCCTTGCAATGCCAGGGCAGGTCGCTAATCCTTAATATATGAAAAAAAAAAAAAAAAAAAAAAAAAAAAAAACAGTGATTGTGTTTCAGGTATTTATCATGAAGGAGAAGGAGAATGTGGAAACAATTGCGATAAACGCTAATAAAGAGAGGTAGAACTATAAATTCTAATTCAATAGACATTTATTATTAACT